>JARQOC010000005.1:478923059-480123059 GCA_033576535.1 Allobates femoralis | reverse complement strand
CTCGACTGGCCCGCACCGCCAGCATACCCCCCACGGTCCTCACCTAGGGGGCCCCTGAGAGCATTTTGCACCGGGGCCCGCAGGACACTAGTTACGCCACTGGCAATAGGTCTTGCTGTTCGTCACTTCCAGAAGCTGCTGTTCCGTCAAGCAGTGATAGTCTAATCAAACAACCTAGTGACAATGTTCTGCCTCAACAAACATGGAGGGACATGGAATCATTCTTTTGCTTCAGAGTGCCACAGGATATTTGTTTGAGCAGAGAGCAGTCTTTGCAGTCTGACAGCAGTCCACATACCAGGGTCTTCAACACCATGGCTGATTGGCTCAGCCAGAATCAAGTCCTACCCGCAGACTGGAGCCTCAACATGAAAGTGTTTTATCAAATCACTGAAATTATGGGAAGACCCGACTCGGACGCGATGGCTACCTGTCTTTACGCGAAGTGTCCCTGCTTCAACTCTCTTCAGAGTCACAATCAGCCTTGGGCCCTGGACGGTTTAGCCCTCTCATGGAAGAGATTGCTGGTGCATGTCTTTCCCCCAGTTCTGATGATCCTCATGGTACTCTGCAAGATTAGGGACGAACAGGCAGAGGTGATTGCAGTCATTCCATTCTGGCTTTGAAGAAATTGGTTTCAGGTCGTGTGGCAGCTTTTGAGAGGAAGATTCCAATCAGACCAGATCTCTTGTCACAAGGGGACATTCTCTACCCAGAACCAGCTAGGTTGCATTTGACAGCATGGAAATTGTTAAGGTACCGTTAGACGGTACGAGATCGTGAACGATATCGCTCAAACGTCACAGGTTTGGAGTCGTTCAAAAGACATTGTTAGAACGTTGTTGCGTGTAACACTGAGATTCGAGTATGTTAAATTGTTGGATCATTGATCGCAGATTTGAGAACATGTTCTCAAATCAGACGATCCACGATCAGCCAACCTGCTGCATCACTCTGTGTGACACTGCGATAACGATGTCGTGAACAACTATCGTTTGCTGGGTTATGCGAATGATACCTGCTCGCTGGATCATTGGTGTGTCATGCACAATATCTAGGCGTACCTTTAGGGTACCTTTACACGCCACAACTAGGGGACATTTCGTCCTGGAAATATCGCTGCCAAATTGCCTCCTTATTGCGGCGTGTAAATCGGGAATTTGGTGGTGATAAAACCAATGTCACCTGGTTTTGATTTTACATTGGTTTTATCGCCGCTAAATTCCCGATTTTCACGTCGCAATAAGGAGGCAATTGGGAGGAAATGTGGCAGCGATATTTCCACGTCGCAATAACGCTGCCACATTTCTCGCCGCGGTTGCAGCGTGTAAAGGTACCCTAAGAGACAATTTAATCTCCTACGGGCTCCCAGATAGTGTCATCACTACGCTTGCTGCTGCTCAAAGACCAGCTATGTTGAGGGGTACTCCAGTTTATGGAATATCTACACAGGGCTGCCACTAGGAATTTCGGGACCTCTTACTGCCAAAATTTTGGGGCCCCCCTGAGACTCCGCCCAGCCACCACCCATGCTCCGCCTCCACCCTGCTCCGCCTCCACCAAAACATATATTTATAGTGAAAAATTGGAACAGCACTAAAAATGCTGTATAGACAATAGAGATGGCTGCTGGCCATATAGACAATGGAGACGGCTGCGGGCTGTACACACAATAGAGAATACACAATAGAGACTGCTGCTGCCTGTATACACAATGGAGATGGCTGCAGGACAAATGCACAATGGAGACGGCTGGGGGACAAATGCACAATGGAGATCGCTGTGGGACAAATGCACAATGGAAACGGCTGTAGGACCTATGCACAATTGAGACAGCTGCGGGACAAATGCACAATGGAGACAGCTGCGGGTTGCATGCACATTAGTGACTGCTGCGGGATGTATACACATTGGAGACTGTGCAGGACATATACATAGAGACTGCTGGCTGTATGCAGAAACTGACGGCTGTATATCTTGTATAGACAGAGAGCACTCTACTGTATATAAAGGTCCACACTATATACATACAGTATATAGATGCACAAATACAGCATCCACTGTGGACCTGTATATAGAGTATAGTGCTGTGTAGAGAGCGAGAGACAGAGAGCGAGAGACAGAGAGACAGAGAACAAGAGACACATAGCAAGAGACAGAGAGCGAGAGACAGATAGAGAGCGAGAGACAGACAAAGAGTGAGAGACAGACAGAGAGTGACAGACAAGCATCTAACTCACCGGCAGCCGCTCCCTCCTGAGTCGTGACTCCAGTCACTTGGAACCAGCCCTCACCTTGTCTGTTCTCGGTGATCCTGGCCACCGACTCTGGGTCCTGGGATATGGCTACGGCTGTCATCACCAGTGTGTGTGTGCGGGGGCTCTAGCATCCAGCCAAATCGTGAGCTGCCACAGATCCTGGACACTTGTATTATTGTGCATCACCACCCCTTTCCTCACTACACCATGTACCGGACACAAGGAGTCCTGCTGGAGACCCTGCGCATCCTGGCGGCCCTGCTGCTGCACCAGGTAACACTGCACTGGGGTATACTGTATTCTGGGTGTGTATACTGGGTGTGCACATCACTACATACAACTGATATACACTATGTGTACAGCTCACTGCTACATACAGGTTACTACTACATCATATACACTGTGCACTGTGTACAGGACATGTTATACTACTATGTAAAACTACATACAGATCATTAAATGCCACTATTACATGCTATGTCACTACTATGTGCTGTATACATGTTACTAGGACTTGCTGTATACAGGTCACTACCACTGCTGTATTATACAGTGTAGTAGTGACCGGTATGTAGCAGTGAGCTGTACATAGTGTATATCAGCTGTATGTAGTGATGTGCACATCCAGTTTACAAAGTATACACACCCAGTATACAGTATATCCCCACTGCAGTGTTACCTGGTGCAGCAGCAGATCTCTAGTGTGGTGTCAGCTCCAGGGCCGCCTGCTGTCACTGCTTCTGGCACAAGCGGCTGTGGGAGGAGCAGGGAGGGAGAAGGAGTGGTGAGGAGGAGCGGGCTCAGGGGGGGCCTGGGCTGGGGTCCCCAGTCATTGCCACCTGCAGGGGTGCAGCGAGCGGTGGGCGCAGCCATGTTCTTTGTGGCTGGCGGTCGGTAAAAGTTGAGACTTCAACAAAATGGCCGCGGCCACTGTGTAGAATTCTCAACCTCTACCGACCACCGGCCACAAAGAACATGGCGGCGCCCACCGCTCGCTGCTGCAGCTACACCCTCGCAGCTCCAGGGCCTGGCGGTGATAGATAGGAGAGGAGGGGGTTGTGCAAGATGTGGGGGGCGTGGCCTAAAGGAGCCTGCTCCCTGCTCCAAATGCCCCCTGGAGTCATGGCAATGCCCCCTGCAGTGAGACCTGAGGCCCCTTAATTATTAAGACTAATAACCCCCTAACTGCGGCCATGTATCTACAACTCGTGGTGCTCCCCACAAGGTCATGACAGGAGTAGCGTGGCCTCCATCCTACTGTTCCTACAGTCGGGTTTGATAAAGGTCTGAAGCTAAACACTCTGTAGACTCAGTTCTCGGCGATCAATGCCAACTTGGATGGTGCAATGTCTAGACATCCACTGATAGCTCGATTCTTTAAAGCAGGGAGGAATTTGAGACCTCCCTTTTGTTTCACCAGGTCTTTCCTGGGACCTCTCGCTCCAACTTAAAGCTTTTCAAGGTCCTTCATTCGAGCCAGCAGAGCAGGCTTCGATCAAGCACATGTCCTAGAAGACTCTGTCCCTGGTAGTACTTATATCAGCTAGGGGAATTGGAGAATTCCAGGCATTATCTTCTAGGGAATCATATCTCCGCATTGCATCGGATCATATAACCTTAAGACTCATGCCAGGGCACTTGCCAAAAGGGGGTTCTGCATCGATATCATCCAAGAAATTATTCTTCCAGTGTTCGGCAACGATGCTAATGAACAAGGTCTCGCCTTATTGGAGGTATGGATGATGGTCCTTATCTATGTCCAGCATACTCTCACGTTCAGGAAGGACGAAAACCTGTTTTGTCAGTTTACAGGGCCGAGTTGCGGCTGAAAAGCTAAGAGCACTCTAGCTAGATGGATCTGATCGGTATTCTGTGAAAACTACGTGACAAATCAACAGGAACCATTGTTTTCAGTTAGAGCTCATTCTACTCGCGCTCCATCCACCTCTTGGGCTGAGAGGGCACATGTTCCGCTAGATCACATCTGTAGAGCTGCAACATAGTCATCTTTGTCTACATTCTTGAACCATTACTGGCTAGACATCTCAGCCTCTGCGGACTCAGCCTTAGTCAAAGGACTACTTCAACAGACATCAAAACAGATTCCCGACCCTAAGTGAGGTATTGCTTGCTAAGTCCCTTACTGTGCTGCCATAGGACGATCAAGAAAGATAAAAATTTACCTACTCGAAATTTTCATTTCCTGGAGTCCGTAGGCAGCACAGACTTCCCTCCCATTGAAATCCATTATTGTTTAAAAAGTATGTGTCGTCTCCCTCCCCCTGTATAGGGGAGAAGTGAGGGGGATCACAGAAGGTGTCAATTGGTTAATTATTTGGTATTGCTAATTAACATATATACTGTTCCAAATAGGGATGAAAGGCATAACCCATACTGTGCTGCCTACGGACTCCAGGAAATGAAAATTTCAGGTAAGTAAAGTAAGTAAACTTTTATCTATAATGCATAGACTCAATCAAGAACGTCTATTTTCTGAACATTTCCATTTGAAAGGAAGGAAAATAAGGAGATTTTTGTGTACTCACCATAAAATCCTTTTCTCTTAGCCTTTAATTGGGGGACACAGGACCATGGGTGTTATGCTGCTGTCCACTAGGAGGTGACACTAGGCAGAATCTGCTAAAGATTAACAGTGGCTCCTCCTCTGCAGTATACACCCCTGGAGCAGACACTGCCTTAACCAGTTTTGTGCTAAAGCAGTAGGAGAAACTTAACATTGATAACAATATAACCATGCCTGTAAGAAGGCAACTATGTATGAGCTCAAGAACAATATGAGAACTTAAAAACGGCCCGAAATGGGCCGTTTTTAAGTGTCCCCCAATTAGATGCTAAGAGAAAAGGATTTTACGGTGAGTATACAAAAATCTCTGTTTCTCCTTTGCCTCATTGGGGGACACAGGACCATGGGACGTCCCAAAGCAGTCCCTGGGTGGGAAGAGCAATGGAATGATATTGTAGGAAGACAGGCCCCTTCAGGTGGGCTACTGCCACCTGCAGGACGCACTTACCCAGGCTCTCATCCGCTGAGGACTGGGTATGGACCCTGTAGTGTTTTGTAAACGTGTGTAGGCTAGTCCAGGTGGCTGCCTTACACACTTGTTGTGCTGATGCCTGGTGCCAAATGGTCCAGGAGGCCCCTAGTGCACGGGTAGAGTGTGCCCTGATACCGTCCAGAAGTGGCGAATTTTTGAGCCTGTAGGCATCTTGAATGGTGAATTTGATCCACCTAGCAAGGGTAGCTTTTGATGCTGGCATACCCTTGCGGCTACCTTCCGGGAGAAGGAAGAGAGAGTCAGACTTCCGAAAAGGCGCAGTCCTAGACACATAGATATGCAATGCCCTGACAAAGTCCAGGGTATGCAGAGCCATCTCAACCCGATGAACCGGTGCTAAACAAAGGGATGGGATGGAAATTTCCTCATTGAGGTGGAAGGCGGACACCACCTTCAGGAGGAAGGATAGGACCGTACGGAGGGCGACCTTATCCTGGTGAAAAACCAGGAAGAGCGGACTGCAGGAGAGTGCTGTCAGTTCTGACACTCTGCGGAGAGAAGTGATTGCCACAAAAAAAAACACCTTCTGGGATAGAAGGCGGAGTGGGATTTCCTTAAGGGGCTCAAAGGGTGGTTCTTGCAATGCTGTCAACACCAAGTTAAGATCCCACGTCTCTAGTGGAACCAAATGTGAGACCCCTTGAAGGAAGGTCTTTACCTGCGGTTTGGCTGCGAAGCGCCGCTGAAAGAGAACTGAGAAGGCTGAGACCTGGCTCTTAAGAGAACCTAGGGACATTCTGGCCTCCAGACCCGATTGCAGAAAATCAAGAACCCTAGGCAAGGAAAAAGGCAATGGAGACTGATTACGAGATGCGCACCAGGTGAAAAAGGTTTTCCAGGTGCAGTAGTAAATTGTAGAAGATGCTGGTTTCTGCCCTCTGATCATGGTGCCTATGACATCCTGGAAGAACCCTACTTGAGATCTGACCGGAAGAAGCAGTACAGCACCGCGAAACGGCCCGTCATCACTCCTCCACACTCCCTCCCCTACAGCAGCCATGTTGTGCCTACACTCTGGCAAATAAAAGATAGAAGATTTCAACATGGTGAGTGCCGCTCATTTTTTCTTAAAGAATTCCTACCTAAAATAAGATCCAGGTTTCAAGGGACACTCCGTCAAATTCAGGGCTCCTGAATTCTGGTGGTAAAACGGACCCTGAGATAGCAGGTCTGGACGATCTGGAAGGCGCCAAGGATCGTCTGCCGTGAGCGGTACAATGTCGGCATACCATGCGCGTCTGGGCCAGTCTGGGGCATTGAGGATGACCGGAAAACCTTCCTGTCTGATTTTCCGCACCACTCTGGGGATCAGAGGCAGAGGTGGGAATATGTACGGAAGTTGGAGTCGCATTCAATCCTGGACTAGGGCATCCGCTCCCAGCGACCGTGGGTCGTGTTACCTGGCCATGAAGTTCGGGACTTTGGTATTGAGGTGTGATACCATTAGGTCCACATCCAGAGTCCCCCAGCGATGGCAAATTTGTTGAAAAACTTCGGGATGCAGGGACCACTCTCCTGAGTCTATGTCCTGGCGACTGAGGAAGTCTGCTTCATAGTTGTCTACTCCTGGGATGTGCACGGCTGACAGGATCGATCCTGTTGATTCCGCCCAGTGAAGGATGTGTTGCACCTCCCGCATTAAATGAACACTGCGGGTTCCGCCCTGGTGATTGACGTATGCCATGGCATTGTCCAAGTGTGTCCTGATGTGAGAAGCTGCCAGGGAGCGATGGAAGGCTGTCAATGCCAGGAATATGGCTCGAATCTCCAGGATGTTGATAGGCATGGTTGCTTCTGCTGGAGACCATTTGCCCTGTGCTCTGTGATGTCGGTGCACCGCGCCCCATCCCGTCAGGCTTGCGTCGGTGGTTATAATTTTCCAATGACCCGTTAGAAAAGATTTGCCTCTTGAGAGTGAATCCGGTCTGAGCCACCAATGTAGAGAACGTTTGGTCGTCAAGGGCAGCCTGAACGTCTTGTCCGGGGAAAAGGGGCTCTTGTCCCAGGACCTGAGTATGGCCAGCTGGAGAGGCCTGAGGTGAAGCTGGGCAAAGGGAACCGCTTCTATTGCTGCGATCATCCTGCCGAGAACTCTCATAGCAAACCGGAAGGATCGAGGTGACAGGCGAAGAAGGGTGCGAACTCCCTGACGGAGAGCATATGCTTTTTCCTTGCAAAGAAGCACTAGACCCTTGGAAGTGTTGAATTGCATGCCTAGAAAGATCAGGGACTGACTTGGGATCGGTGAGGACTTTCATAGGTTGACCAGCCAGCACAGGCGACGTAGTGTGTCCACCGTGATGGAGACACTGAGTTCGCAATCCTTGAAGGTGGGAGCCTTGATGAGGAGGTCGTCCAGGTATGGAATGACGACTACCCCTCTCGAGTGTAGAATGGTCATGGCGGCCGCCATGACCTCGGTGAACACTCTGAGAGCTGTGGCAAGTCCGAACGGGAGAGCCACGAACTGGTAGTGGGCCTGGCCGATTGCGAATCGGAGGAACCGTTGATGAACAAACGCTAATGGTATATGCAGGTATGCATCTTGTATATCTATGTAGGCGAGAAATTCCCCCCCTTTCCATGGATGATATTATGGATCGGAGAGATTCCATGCGGAATTGTCGTATTCGGACAAATTTGTTTAGTTGTTTCAAGTCCAGTATAGGCCTGACACTGCCTCCTTTTTTGGGGACTACGAACACATTGGAGTAGAACCATGGAAACGCTCGGCCGGAGGGACTGGTATAATGACTCCTGCTTGAAGAAGTGAGTCGACTGCCTGAAAGAAGGCGCGGGCTTTGGATGGCACTTTTGGGGGGACAGAAAGAAAGAATCGATTTGGTGGGTGGGAAGTAAACTCTATTTTATAACCGGATGACACCAGTTCCCTGACCCACCTGTCTTCTAAAATAGGCAGCCAGACTTGACGAAAGTGTAAAAGTCGGCCGCCTACCAGTGGGGTGTCGTCCGGGGATAAGGAGTCATGAGGAGGAGAACCTGTGGGATTTGGATCCCTTAGGTTTGGACTGTCGAGACTTTGACTGACATTTCTTGTCTGAGTTTTGGGTCGACCGCGAGGTGTCCCTACGTGGCAAGCAGCTGCGAATCTGCGCTGGTCGTGAGGCGGACCAGTTGAACGAATTCTGAAAGGAACGGAATCGTGTTTGATCACGTCGATTGTAGGTGCGTTTTGATTTCTGTTGGGGAAGAGAAGTACTTTTGCCCCCTGTGGCGTTTGATATCATTTTATCATTTTATCTAACTTTTCATCGAATAGACGTCCACTGACATATGGAAGGTGTTTGAGCGACTTCTTGGAGACTGAATCAGCCTTCCATTCCCGTAACCAGAGGGCACGCCTGATTATGATGGCGTTTGATGCCGCTACTGCCGCGCAATTTGCAGAATCCAGAGCTGCATGTAGTAAATAGTTTGCACAACGGATATCTGTACCGCTTGATCTGACAGCTTAGTGTCTGTCGATCGGAGGGCGGTATGTAAATTAGTCGCCCAGGCCATAATGGCCTTGGCTGCCCAGACTGAAGCGAACGCTGGTGCTGGGGAGGACCCTGAGGCCTCAAAGATTGATCGGGCCATCTGTTCCACCTGGCGGTCCGTTGTGTCTGTCCTGCCAGCCTAGAGACTGGGGGATCCACTTCAGGCGGATCTGCCCAGTTCTGGGTTACCTCCTGCAGAAAGGGGTAACGCGTCTCCAGGGATTTGCGGTTGCCACATTTTTTTCTCAGGATGTGAGTGATGTTTCTGAAGGATCGCCTTGAATTCTGGATGATCCGAGAAGCATTTATGTGGTTTCTTAACCCTTTGAAAGGAGATTTTGTGCTCTGGAGTATCAGGGGGTGGGTCAGATATATCCAACACCTGATTGATGGAAGTGATTACGTCCTCAACTAGCGCTGCGGTGTCTGGTGGGTCCAGGTCTAAGAACATGTCTGGATCCAGATCTGAGCCGGAATCACAGAGGCTTTCGGAGTCCTGCGGATCAATAGGTCTTTCCCTTGTAGGGGATGACCTGGAACTATGTTGTCTTTCCCTGGTAGGGGAAGATCCTGAACTATGAGGGGACGCTGGAGAATGTGCCCTATGGGTCTGCTTGCGTCCTGCCCTAGAGGCGGAAGAGCCCGGGTCAGTAGGGGCTTGGTCTGAGCGTTTCCCTTGCTGGACAGGTGGGGCAGCGGCAAGGGAAGAGGAGTGACTCTGCAGAGCCTGGAGCAATATGGAGGACAGCTTATCTATGGATTGCGACATAGATTGCGACATAGATTGGGACATGTGAATTGCCCATTCTGGCAAGGCATTTGGCGCACCAGTATCAGGGGCTCTGGTACGTTAGTCTGGGAGCAGGTCCTGGCATTGTAGGGACGTGCAGCCACTGGGCACAGGGTTCCTGCAGGCAATGCAGGAGGCGTAATAAGAGGTATGAGCAGGGGCTGGTTGGTAGATCTCGGGGGGGGGGGAAGTGGCGGTGGTTGCTGTCGAGTCTGGTGAGGTGAAGAGCGGGGGGAGTGGGTGCTATCGAGTATGTCGAGGTGAAGAGCGGGGGGATGCTGCCACTCACTGGCCTCCACCACGCTATCTCCCGCGGCCCACCTCTTTCCCGGGTCCCGCTGTCATTGCGGCAGCTGCGGCCGCAATGCACCGCCGTGTGGCCTCAATCATTGCAGGGTTGGGAAATACCATGGGCCCGGGAGGCAGATGCCTCCCTGTCACCTGGGCCAGTCCGCCCCTGGATATGAGCCCTGGTCCTCTTACTTTTTGAGCCTGACATAGTTGCAAGCAATGGGTGCCTGTGCAGAGGTGCCTATGTGACTCACCGCGGCTGGGTCGACACGTTGCAGGCGTTTATTCTTCCTCCTTGTCACGGAAACCGCGTCTGCGGCTGTGGAAGCCTGGTGGTCCAGATCAATAAAGACGTAGTCGGTTGAACAGTTAAGGGGTTAATTGTTTCGTGACGCCACCTATGAGTGTTCCGGTGATATCCACCAGCGCTGCTTGGGCCTCCGGGGGATGGAATGCAGCAAGATGGAACGCTCCCCACAGGCTGAGCGGTGATCCCCGGAGCCAGGAGCTGCACAAGATGTTCTGAGGCAGCTGCGGTTACCTTAGTGTGCGGAGAGATACAGTTCATAAGAGGGCACGGACACTGGAAGTCTCTGTAATGGGTACTTTACTGTAACCAGCAGGCATTACATGGTATACAGTGCAGGTAACGGACCGGGTGGACTTAGCAATGACCAGTGTTTCTCAGAGCTCCGCAGTGTTCCTCCATTCTAACTAACTTGTGTTGCCGAGGTCGCCATGGAATGCCAGATCGGGTACAAGGAGGCTGCTTCAATTGCCCTACCGGGGAATTCTGGCCGGATTTGTGGGGAGCCTTGGGTACTTTTAGTGGGTACTCCGCTGGCTAGTCGACTTGTTGTAAGCGGCGGTGGTGGGGTGCTCCTGTAAAGCGGTCCTTCCACTCCTGGTTCGCGTAGCAGTGCTGAACAACTACTAGCTTCGGTACCAGGAAACCGGCTGTAAATGGGCACGGGGTGTTTTTGAGCCCGCATGTAGATGCCCGTAGATCGGTTGTTAAGGCACCGGGGTAATGGCGCCCAACCGGGGGTGATGGCCAGGGGGCTGCACGAGACTGTGCAGGCCCCCTCTCCTAGGTTGCAGAGCTTGTTATTTTTGCTCCTTCTCCTACGTTGTTTTAGAGAGTTCTCTTCTACACTCTACCACTACACTCCGCCCACCAGGACCTTATTGGCCCTCTATACTGATGATGCATGTAGGGTATGGAGCTCTGAGTTAACTGTGTCATGGCTTAGTCAGAGAATATTGCTGCTGCTGTCTTGGCTGCAATACCCTCCTGTGACGCACTCGTTGCGGGGCGCCACATATGCAGAGAAGCAGTAGCCACAGCAGAGGGAGAAACCACTGCTGAGATCTTACCCCACAGAAGTGTGCCCCACTAGTGTCCAGTGTCCTTGTCCTGTGCCCCCGGAGACAGGCAGGCCGCCGCAAGATGTCCTGAAGTTGCAGCTGCACGCTGCATAAGTGTAATGGCCGCCGGGAGAGAGAAGGATGAGGAGGGAGGGGGCGGAGCGGCTAAAAGAGCGCGAGGCTGTGTAAAAAAGGCGCCTTGTATGCTCTGGTCCGCCCCTTGCTTTGACGCTGTCCACATTATCTTCGTCATCCAGGGGCGGAGAAAAAGGCCTCGGCTTC
Source organism: Allobates femoralis (assembly GCA_033576535.1). Taxonomy (NCBI): domain Eukaryota; kingdom Metazoa; phylum Chordata; class Amphibia; order Anura; family Aromobatidae; genus Allobates; species Allobates femoralis. Next base: position 480,111,493 of record JARQOC010000005.1, on the reverse strand, counting down.
GCGCTAGGCCGAAGTCGCGGCCTAAAGTAGAAAATCGCGGCCGAAAATGGCTCCAGGCCGGCGCGGAGGTCCAGAGAAGGGCCGGAAATGACCCAGACCCCGCCAGACCTCCTGGGCAGTATAGCGTTGAGCCGTGGCAGACCCCGTAGGAGACCCAGAGCACTGGGCCTCCTGTAACCGGCCACAAGAGTAGTTTGTGGCTGCTTGCAGGAGCACTGGCAGTCTGTGCTCCTGGATATGCTAAGGCTGCCCCGTGGTGGCTTTCCCCGGCCTCATCAGGAGGACACAGCAAAGCTGGGTCTCCTGGGTCTGCTGCAGCAGTGTGCGCTTCAGCATGTGTCCCTCAGAAGCACTCAGCCAGGCTGAGGCTTCTGGAGTGCTGCCACATATTGAAGTGCAGCACCTTCTAGCCCTACCTGTGGGGTCTCAACCTAAGAACCCCCAGAGGGGTGATTAGGGAGGGATGCTGCCATCCACCGTCAGGGGGCTCCTGCGTAGCCTCGACTTCAACCCAGGGTCCACAACAGTGGGGAACTGGGGGAGGAGGAACATCGTCTCGACTTCAACCCAGCACCCCAACAGTGGGATGCCGAGGAAGGAGCGGCATGTGGGGTGAAAGTTTCAACTACAACCAGGCGCCACCAACAGTGGAGGGCCGAGGAAGGAGCATGACGGGAGTCTCGACAAAGACCCACATTTCTTCTTCTTGAAGGGAAAATTCAAAAAGTGAAACATTTTTAGAAAAATTTAAATTTAGGTGTGCCTCCTAACGACACTAAGCAAAAACTGGTTAAGGCTGGGTTCACATTTGCGGACCCCTCTGCAGCGTTCTGCAGAGGGGATCCGCAATGTGACCGCAGCGTCCGCCAGCTCCTATCTTTATAATGGGAGCGCACAGTGCTGCGCTTGACAGTGCAGGACCGTGCGCACCCATTCACTCCCATAAGTGATCTGTGTGCAGGCAGATGCCTGCGCACAAATCACACAGTCTCGTCCGCACCAGGGACGCGACATGTTGCATTCCTGGTGCGGACGAGACTGTGTGATCTGTACGCAGGCATCCGCCTGTGCACAGATCACATATGGGAGTGAATAGGTGCGCACAGTCCTGCGCTGTCAAGCGCAGCACCGTGCGCTCCCATTATAAAGATAGGAGCTGGCGGCCGCTGCGGTCACATTGCGGATCCCCTCTGCAGAACGCTGCTGAGGGTTCCACAAATGTGAACCCAGCCTAAGGCAGTGTCTACTCCAGGGGTGTATACTGCAGAGGAGGAGCCACTGTTAATATTTTGCAGATTCTGCCTAGTGTCGTCTCCTAGTGGACAGCACCATAACACCCATGGTCCTGTGTCCCCCAATGAGGCAAAGGAGAAAATCCCATTAAAACATTGGTCTGCCAATAAAAGCTGCTCCAGGGTTTGGTCTTCCTGACTTGAATTATATTGCAATGATCCATGAATGTGCTTCCCATGCCGGTGTTACATAAGAAGATATATACAGAATGATGTCGCTTTGTGCAGACATTCCCCACTTGATAACAGGCACACATACACAGTTCAGTGCTGGGCATGTTGTGCGTAATTACTGATAACTCAATAATATTAAAAAGCACATGACAGGGAGGGCAGCCAGGTTATCATATGACTGAACTTACAGACGTAGGCCGGTTCATCTGGAAAAATAACTATTTAATAAACTGTGTAGTAGGGATCATCTGAATACTGTATGATACATGTCCAAATAGAGAAGATTGTAAAGACCACATGCACATGGGTGTATTTCAGCCCCTTACCACCAGGGCTGTATAGTTGGAGTTGTGGAGTCGTAGTCCATTTTGGTGGAGTCGGATGTTTGGCTTAAGGTACCGTTACACGGCATGATGTTGAAACAATGTCGGCAATGATCTTGTGGGCATGCGGTCGTTTATGACATAATTTCAACATCGCTGGTGAGATGTCACACGTCTAGGTATCATGGGCGACTCACCAATGATGTGAGCAGGTATTGTTCGCCAACCCCGCGAACGATCCCTGCTCATTGCTGTGAATGAGTGAAGTCGTCCATGACATAGTTATTGCGGTGTCGCACAGAACGATGCAGCAGGTTGCTTGAGTTGATATCGTCAGGTTTTACATGTTGGTAAACCTGTCATCTCTCCAATCCAACGATTTATCGTAGCAACTTGCCAGAGTGACACGCAAAGACGTCACTGGTACGCCTCCAAACCCGTGACGTATCAGCGATGTCGTGCCGTGTAACGAGGCCTATACTGACTTCATAGCCATGGTTGTGGAGTCTGAGTCAGTGTTCATTTTGGTGGAGTTGGAGTTCGATGTTTGACTTACTGACTCCAGCCCTGCTTACCACTTCTGAGTTATATGGAGCTATAATACAGCACACATAGAAGTCTCTGGAAATTATAGAACTCATATTGCATCTTACAAAACAAAAAAATGAAACAAAAGTATGTGGCACGCTACAAGATATTTATTCTGAAAAACCAATGCAAAAACCGTATAAGAATCACACAAAAGGCGCTCTGCTGTAAAAATAAATAGCAAGTGCCGTGACAAAAACAGGGCCATCCACACAGCCTTACAAGGTGAGATTGTCCTGTGCTCTCCCGCACCCTGTCCAGAGGTATGTACACACTGGCAGGTTTTTAATGTAGCATCTAGGGACAGAGTTAGGACTGTCTCTACCAGGGCCCACCGTGGAGTGGGTGAGACAGCTCATTGTACGTTTTTTTGCAAAAACGTATAAACCAAAAGGCCCTGATTTTGTCACGGCACTTGCTATTTATTTTTACAGTTTTTGTCAGAACCAGATGAAACCAACTTAATTGAGTAAAAAACTTTATTAGAATCAAAGTTAAAAGTAACACCTACAAATATAGACAAACATAGCACACGTAAATGGGAATCAGAAACATATTGATGTATATATATGCAGATGAGAACTGCTTTGATAAGGAAGGTCAACCTTTTCCCACAGCAAATTATGGGTATACCATATTAGAAAAAATACTTCAATTTGTATTTTATATGAGTATTCTGGTGTCAAAAGATGGATATCTGTCACCAGAAAGTAGTCATATACAGGAAGCAATGTATACAATACACGTGGTCTGATATAATAATTAAGCAATATCCTGAGACATCAGGGATTGGTAACCTTCCTTTAGTTTCATGGATTCCCCAGTTTTATCAATGAAACACCCAACGCTTGACGCGTTTCGCCTTTCCAAGTGTTAGAAGGCTCATCAGAGAGTCCAAGATGGCCGCCGATGGGAGAGGATGCAGATAGAGGAGCTCCTGCAGGCCACCTATAATCCACATCCATCCGGCCCCTCAGACCGCTGGAATAGGCATTAATCAGCTGTCCCGGCTACTCAGCGAGTGGAAGACCCAAACACACCTGACTGGGCAGCGGATGGACGGGCTGGATGAGACGGAGACCCACAGGCCCTGTACACCAGGACACCAGCAGCAGTTCACCGGACCTCTGATCCTGCTTGAGGAGGGGACCCTGCAGCAGTGCCTTCCCTGAGTCTGCTACTTACTTCACAGCCTCCACAGGGCTGACAGCGAGGATTAATGTGATCCATATCCCAGTTGAAGAAAACGACAGCAAGGTACAGGGATCAAGAGGTGGGGGGTGACAAAAGATTTACTGCAGACCTCCTGGCAAAGAACCTTTTTAAAATGGTCAAAAAGTTAATGCTATTTATGCAACTTGTTACAGATTGTCCGTGCAGAGATTAGCACAAATTCACATTAAGGCCAGTAGAGGAACAGCTTCTGAGTTACATATATATTGTGGAGGACTCCCCCACCCTATCTAACCTACACTAGTGCCTTTAAATGACTCAGTTACACAGCCTAAAACCCTTTACAAAGTTATTTCTGGCTATTACAGAACAATAGTGCCATCTACTGCACTAAAGTGGAATTGCAACAGATCATCGTGTCATGCACAGATATTTCCCTTGACAGCATTCTAAAGTGACTCATCCCCCGCATCTCAAAACATTTCACTTGTGGGGACGCGGTCCGCGAGCCGATGAAGCCGGCCGCATCTTGCTGAGCTCCTAGCTGTGCCTGAGGTTCTGCGGCACGAATAGACACTTTTACCCGAAATAGCCCCACATCTTCCGTCCACAACACTTGAGGAGACACCAGAGATGCCCAGGCAGTCGTCCCGGAGACGCGGGGAGTCCGCACGCCTCACTGACTTCTACCCGCAGGAACGACAACAATTACTGACTCCTAACATGGCGTCCTCCCCTTCCTGTTCCTCCCAACCTGCGACTGGTCTGCCTGGACCCCGGAGCTCCGGGGGCCAGCCAGCGGGGAGAGATGGAGAGACACCGGTGACACGCAGCTTTCTTATGGAAGCGATGAGTGCACTCAGACAATCCATACAGGAGGACACCAGGAATATTTTACAAGAGCTAAGAGGAGAAATGTCGGCCCTGGGAGAGCGGACACAGCATATTGAGGAGAAAATGGCGGAATACGCCACAGCTCATAATGAACTGGCAGACGATTACTCCGCCATAGCTGCTGACCTGAAGTTAGTAAAGCTGAAATTATGGGATCTGGAAGATAAAGCTAGAGCTAATAATCTGCGTCTTAGAGGTTTCCCTGAGGGAGGTGCTGAGGAGGACTTGTGTGAAACAGTGAGTCAATTTCTGCAGAAGCTTCTCCCAGAGACCCCAGGAGATAAACTGCAATATGACAAAGCATATCGCATCCCAAAACCCCCTCACATCAACAAGTCCCTACCGAGAGACGTCCTGGTCTCCTTTTCTACTCTTAAAGCTAAGGAACTAATAACACAAAAGATGAGACGCCCGGACACCCTCCCGGCACCATACTCTGACATCCAGGCCTTCCCAGATCTCTCCCCTGGAACTCTGGCCCGCAGGAGAGAATTCGCCCCACACTGTAAAATATTGAGAGACAAAGGGATTTCCTACAGCTGGGGTACTCCGGTTAGGGTCAAGTTTCGGTACAAAGGAACGGCACATCTCTTCCTGTCCCCCAGTCAACTAGGAAAAGCTCTCAAACAGTGGAATCTTACTGGAGACCCAGGGCCGTCACCTCAACGCTCACCAGCCTCACAGGAGGGGCATCCATCTTTCCCTCAGTCTCGCCATTCTCCAGCCAGAAACGGAAAGTCTCCCTCTGCTACTACTTGAACTTTCGGTTGAACATTAACATTTACATTTCTTTACCTCAGGTCACAACTTGGACCCCAGCTGGGGGAATTTGCCATTTTTTTCTAATTGGTTAGGACTCTCTTCCGCTCCGTTGAAGAGACCCCTTGTTGCCAGCCCATTAAAGCTGGTTTGGAGCCGAGAAACCTTTTTTTTTTTTTTTTTCTCGGCCGGTTTGGGGGAGACTTTTTGTTCTACCCCCCCCCCCCCCCCAGACGGAGAGGTCCCTTTGTACGGACCTGTGCTGATCATCAGATCTACCTCTACGTTTCTTATGTCAAACATGTCCTCCTTTTTTCTTTTGTTTGTCTCTGTTTTGGTCCTTCAAACCTATCTCTAGTACCTATATTTCCATCTATTTCTGATACTCCCTTTCTTCCTCCCCACCTTTCTTTATAACCTTGTCCCTTTTCTTTCCCCACTCGCGCGGGCTGCCTGCACTGGTCGAAACTTGAAGCCATCATCAGGTAATACCACCAAAGTTTATCTCATTAATTATGAAAATTGTATCTTTCAACGTTAAGGGTTTAAACTCCCCTTTTAAGCGCTCCCTCTTATGGAAAGAAGCTCTGAAGTCCAAGGCAGACATTCTCTGTATTCAGGAGTCGCATCTCTTGAAGACAGACAATCACAGACTACATCATCGCATGTACCCCACAGCATACTTCGCGAATTCAACAGGCACGAGGGCCGGGGTGTGCATTTTTATTAAGCACTCTTTAGCGTTTACTCTGGTCGGAGTGGATGCCGACCCAGCTGGCAGATTCATTGCGCTCTCTTGTGTGATATCTGGAGTTGCACTCACTCTGGTAAACGCATATTCACCAAATGATGGTCAGGTGAAGTTCCTCAGAATGTTGTTGGACAAGGTTCCTAATAACTCAGGTGGATTTAAAGTTATTTGCGGCGACTTTAACCTAGTGCAAAACAAGTTCCTAGATAGGTCTCGTGGGGCACCTGGGGCTGGCAGAGAAGCAGGACCTGTGTGCAGGGAATACCGTCTCCATGACCCTTGGAGATACCTGCACACAACAGAAAGAGATTACTCTTTCTACTCGCACAGGAACAGGTCGTATTCCAGATTGGATTATTTCCTGGTAGATGATAACACACTCACGGCCTGTGCCTGTGCTGAGATTGGACTCATAACGTGGTCTGACCATGCCCCGGTGTCCCTCGATCTGGCGGTGCACTCTCGCCCCACTCCACCGGGATCATGGAGATTGAACTGCGCTCTCTTGTCTGATGACGGCCTTGTGGAGGACATTAAGACCCGCATAAATGAATATTTTAAATTTAATGACAACACCTGCGTCTCAGATGAGACCCTTTGGGCCTCTCATAAGGCCTTTGTCAGAGGCCTATTCCTCCAGAAGGCTGCACAGATCAAGAGGAGACGTGAGAAAGAGAGGACTGAACTACTTAACCGACTCGCCAACTTGGAAGCGGAGAATAAGCTTAACCCCACCTTCACACTGGCCTCTCAACTGACGTCAACTAGAATGCAGTTGAGGGCACTTCTCTTGTCACACCATGAGAGAGCTTTACGCCTCTCGAAATCTGCGTTTTATGAGTCTGGGGATAGGGCGGGCACCATCCTAGCTAGACGCTTAAAAAAGAGAAATGCTCGCTCCACGATAGATAACATCAAAGACAAAACAGGCCGGGTAGTGAGAAACCCCATTGATAAAGCGACGGTGTTCCAACAATATTATTCAGATCTTTACAATCTACAACATGACGTCGAGACTCCCCAGCCCACCCCTCAGCTGATTGAGAACTTCCTGGAGGGGTTGAGCCTGCCCTCTGTCTCAGCCTCAGACCTGGAATATTTGAGTCTCCCTTTTTCCTTGGAGGAGGTCACCCGGGCAATCGGGATACCAAGCTTCATTCGGCCCCTGGCCCGGATGGCCTACCCAATGAGTACCTGCAGACTTTTAGAGAGGCATTGGCTCCATACCTCCTACGGACTTTCCAGCAGTGGAGGGACACGGGCACGATCACCCCCCTTCAACTTCAAGCAACAATAATCACAATCCCTAAACCAGGCAAAGCCCCTGACCTCCCTGGGAGTTACCGACCCATCTCCCTCCTGAACTGCGATCTTAAGATCTTCGCTGCAGTTCTTGCGTACAGACTAAGGGGAGTGGTACCTAAACTAATAAATCCAGATCAGGTGGGTTTCGTGTCTGGGAGACAGGCGAAGGATGGGACGAGAAGAATGGTGGATCTCGTGGGGTCCATGGGGCTGTGGGGGACCCCCGGTGCATTCCTGTCTTTAGATGCAGAGAAGGCGTTCGACAGGGTGCACTGGGGTTACCTGAAGGCGGTCCTTCAAAGGTTTGGCATTGTGGGCTCCTTCTTGAAGGCGATTCTATCTCTATACTCCAACCCTAATGCCAGAGTTTTTACATCTGGCTTCCTCTCGCCTGTCTTCCAGATTACGAACGGAACTCGCCAGGGATGCCCGCTGTCACCGGTGATTTTCACCCTGGCAGTGGAGCCCCTGGCTGAGAAAATCCGCTCCGCACAGGACGTGTCGGGTGTTCGGGTGGGCGGAGATGTCCATACCATTGGTTTGTACGCTGATGATATTATCATCACTTGCACGGAGGTGTCTCGGTCCCTCCCAGCAGTCATGCGCATCCTGAAGGACTACTCGATGGTTTCGTTCTACAAATTGAACGCAGCTAAATCAACTATTCTCCCACTGGGAGTTCCAGACTCGGAAATAGCTGCTCTCACAGAGATTTTGCCGTTTCGTTGGTCTAGGGGTAGCATACCCTATCTTGGGATCACACTGGCACCCGCTGACCAACTAGTGCGACTTAATTATGAGTCACTACTATCGAGAGTCCTTTTGGATGTCACTACATACGGTGCTAAGACCCTGTCTTGGATTGCTCGATTACACGCCTTTAAAATGATGACTTTACCAAAGATAATATATGTATTTAGGTGTGTCCCTGTTAGGATCCCCAAGGCCCTGTTAACTAAATTGCAGAGCGCAATCAATGCATTCATTTGGGCTAACAAGATCCCACGCGTAGCTAGGGAGACGATGTATGCTCCGATGGGAGAGGGGGGCATGGGAATGCCAAACATTTTGGAATACCATAGAGCTATAGTCCTGGAGGAGGCTGGGTCTTGGTGGCGTAGCCCTGACCATCTCAGATGGGTCTCCATTGAGACTTCTCACCTGAGGAGTGGCACTCTGGGGGACCTCCTGTTGGCGGAGTCAGTTCGGCCAGTTGCCCAGGCTCGTCAACTCGAGACTTCCCAAGCCCTCTTACACTGTTGGAGGTCGGTGCCGCGGGCCTGGACCCGTGCTCCACCGGAGAATGTGCCTATTAGGGCGCTGCGCCTCCTTGTCCCATCAATCCAGACGAAGACCTGGGAGGATATAGGATTGGGGTCCCTGGGAGACTTTTGCCAAGAAGGGACATGGCCCACGTTTGAGTCACTGTGTAGATGGTTCCCTGAATGTCGTTCGGCATTTTTACAATTCTCCCAAATAGACCATCTTTTGCGTAGGGCCTTGTATGTCCCATTACCTGTGCCTCCCCCCCCGGTACCGTTTCTCCTTGGTGCTGTTCAAACGGATCCCCCTAAACCGCGAATGATGTCCAGAATTTATAGAGGATTAGTATCCGTGGCTAGCGAGATGAAACTCCCATACATGAGAAAATGGGAAGGTGACCTTGGGTTCACCTCAGAAGTCGAGGACTGGCACGCAGCATCTAGAGAGGTGGGCAGGTCCACCAGATGTGTAAATCATCTTGAAAACATAAAGAAGATCCATCTTAGATGGTACCTCTCTCCTGTGCGCATTGCCCACTTCACTAAAGACCAGTCCCCGCAGTGTTGGAGACTGTGTGGAGAGAGGGGTAGCCTAGCGCACATGTGGTGGTCCTGTCCAAACATACATCCCTTTTGGACTTTGGTCCAAAGCTTAATCCACTCAGTCACGGGAATTAGACAAGATTTAACATCGCAGCTGGCAGTTCTGAATATTGGTATTCAAGATTTCCCCATCCCGCTGAGAGGGACAGTATCATATATTCTCATTGCTGCCCGTCTGTGCCTAGCCGCAAAATGGAAGGCTCCCTCATCTCCTTCCTTAACTGAATTGCTCCATAAGATCAATTGGATCTTTCACCAGGAATATCACTTAGCACTAAATGGACCGACCAGACGGACGATTCACGATAGATGGAGTGTTTGGGCCTCCCACCCGGGAGCTGCACCGGTCCCTTGGGGCCTCCTCCAGCCCTCTTGCCCTGCGGGCCCACCGAGTTAGAAGAAATGGCTAGAAGAATCGGTCTCCCCTGTGAGATGCCTGTTCAGAGGAAGTCATCACACATAATGTTTTCAGCTTAATCGGATCCTTTGATACCCTACATATAACTAGAGAGTAGAACGTTCCTTGGCTGGTGCGGCAGTCATTGCGAGTTTCCCTCCCTCCCCGTCTCACTCCCATCCCTGGTTCCGAACTCATCCCCCCTCTCTGCTTCCCTTTCTCTTATCTCTTTTATTCTCTTTATCCCCTTTATGACCTTTGATTGTTATATTTTGGTATTTTATATTGTCTTTCTGACTGTTCTCCCGGATATGATTCCGACAGAGAACCACTACTGTTATGTATGTTTGTTGCTCAATTTATGCAAAAAAAAAATTTTCTTTCAATAAAAATTTAATGTTTAAAAAAAAGAAGGCTCATCAGAAGTCTTTTTGGGGTACATATGTAATATTTGGTCTAAAAACAAAGAAATTGGCAGAGTATTAGTTTACAAAGAACAAAGTAGATGGCAGTGTTTAAACATAGTCTTATTTAGCAAGAGATAACAGGTTAGGGCCCCCTTAGAGGCATATATATTCACATTACATAGAAGAACAAAAACAATGATCAAGTTGGTCAAATGTGGATGCTCTTTATAATAACACTTTAATGTAAATATAGATAAGAACGTACCTCATAATTCTATTGACCAACAAACAATTGGTGTTATAGTAGGATAAAGGAGATTATGTAGAAGAAGTTACTCAATATGAATAAAATGATCATAGACTTCTTCTAAGAGATCAGAAGAAAAAGGTATTAGGTATAGGAAAAAAGGTACATATGGGCCTATCAACATCCAAAGAGTGTAATTTAGTCTTACCCAGGGTATGAAATTGATGTCATACAGCAATAGTCATCCAAAGGATGGGCATCTATGAAGCCTTATATGTGAAGCTATGTAGGGATAAAGAGCAGAGAGGGATGAACAACTGGTATATAAAGAAGAAAGTAGATAGAGAATAAAAGATAAAAAAGTAGTAAAGAAGAAGAAAAAAAAAAAAAAAAAGGGAACAGAAAAAGAAAAGAAGAGGTTAATTTCGCTCATTACCTTTCATTAGGATGTCTTATTAGATAAGAGTCATCATAGCATCCAATTCTGATATGGATAGAGAAGGATGATCAAGGATGAATCCTAGACTTAGGAAAGTCCTAACATAGGAAAATAGTACCCTGTTATAATGTCAATATGATGGCCTATCTGAGGGGTGATTGCATGCAAAGATGGCTGGAAGTTGATCAGGTGCTATATATTCACACCAAGTGAGGTCATATATAAGAGACCAGATAGAATTTCCAATAATATCAGGATCTCATAAGTGTAAAGGATCCAGTTTAGGTCTTATTAGATCCAGTTTATTTATTTTTACAGCAGAGCGCCTTTTGTGTGATTCTTATACGGTTTTTGCATTGGTTTTTCATGTTTTTGGTGGGGATTGGTCGCAGTTCACACTGCTGCTTCCAATGTGTGCAGACTCATATTTTTTGCCAAGATATTTATTCTGCAGGAGTAAAATCTGCCTCAACCAAAACAGTGTGGGGTTTTTCTTTTGCTGTGGAATTCTTGAAGAATTTACGGTAACTCTGTAGAATTTGATAGGTCGTAGGTATGAAGTCTACAATGTTGTCGATTTACTTTTTTTTCTGCAGCATGTGGATAACATTTTTTAATATGTTTTACACAATGCTGGAAGTGCAATATGCAGCAGACATTCTGGAAAATTGGACAACAAATATAAATAGCACCTGCTAAAAATGTAGCCTTAGGGGTTAGGCTGAGTTTACATGTCCAGTAATCATCCATTAGGGTGCGTTCTCACTTGTATATGACTTGCCAAGTCTCACAGCGGCATCACCCGGCGCAGCCACCCGCTCCCTGGACAGGAGACTGCAACCACATGTATTTCTATGAAGCTGCACACTCCCGTCCGAGAAGCGGACGGCCGCGCCAGGTGACACCGTTGCAACAATCTGAGAGTCATATGCAAGTAGGAACGCCCGGTTGGCAAAAAAAGTTACGCAGACACACAAGTTTTGTGTCCAATTTCAAATAACTGCTTTCAGCTGGATCCATTTTTTAACATTGAAATTCTGTGTCCCAACAAGTTTGATGATCGCACCACATCCAGAAAGTGAGACAGAACTTGAAAATCCATCTCTTCAAGAAAGCTTAAAACCTGCAATAACCCCCCTGCCACCGCACCACCAGCGATGCTGCTGCAATTTTTCAGCTTACTGTCTCCTTCCCCATTACACTGTAGACCAGACCTGGGCAAAGTGCAGCCCGCGGGTCACACCCAGCCCTCTGGCTACTCAAGGTTGGCCTGCAGACAAGAACAGCCAAAAGGCTTAAAATAGTAGCCCACGAACAGCATCATGTCCACCACTGCATGCATCCCAATGTCAAAGCTCTCTGCATGCTCAGGATGAAGATAGCAGTGAATACATTGGTGGAGGACAAGTCCGTTAGCTCCTACTTCCACCAATCACTGTGTGAAACTGAGACAGCACATAAGATGACGCCATGTCTGCTGTGAGGAGTCCGTGCACTGGAGACCTCAGCTGAGCGCCTGGCGAACTGGAGTAAGGTATGTGGGTTTTTATTAATGTATGTGAGGCTGTATATATAAGGGCTATGTGGGGTCTCACACTGTATATTAGAGGGTTTTGTAGAGGCTCATACAATATTGGAGGGCTATGTTGGAGGGTCATAATGTATAGAGGGGTCTATGTGGGGCTCATACTGTATATTAGAGGGCTATTTAAGGGCTCACACAATATTGAAGGGCTCACACTGTATATTGGAGAGCTATGTGGGACTCACACTGTATATTGGAGGGCTATGTGGGGGGATCATAATGAATAGAGGGGTCTGTGGGGCTCATACTGTATATTGGAGAGGCTCACATTGTATACATGGGGGCTCAAAATGTATACAAGGGGCTATGTGGGGTCTCATTCTACAGAGTGGGCCATTTATATGGACACACCTAAATAAAATGGGAATGAATGGTGGTTTGCAGCCATGTTTTTCTAATCATGTGTAAACCCCTTCATGGCTTATTCTGTGATTTGCAAACAAGATCTGAATCTTTCACATATAGAAATCGTATGTAGTGTGAGTGTATGGGTGTATGAGGATGATCAAATATAGGAGGAAGCAGAGGAACTTTTTTTTTCTCACCAGAGAAAAGTAATGAAAATCTGATGACACTGATGAAAATATGATGAAATCAATACTATTTTTCGCACACGTGAAAAGAAAAAGCACAGTCAAAGCCCGTCTGTCTGCATGAGGTTCACACAATGCGCTATGGCTGCTCCTGGTTCACCTTCATCTATACGCCAATAAGATCTCTATTAACACTAAAGTAGTACACACAACTTTGATATATTTTTATGAAAAGGATTTGTTTTTATAATAGAAACAAAATATGTTTAATGGACAAATATGGAAATAACAGGATATTCCCTAAAATCTATGTACAATTATATATAAATTATCACAAAGCATCAAGACAGATATTAAAAATTTATTTCACAAACAGGATGTCTGCTGGTGGAGGCACCAAAGGAACTTTTCCTAATGTAAATGTCTTAGACTCGAACTGTAGAAGGTCTTCTGGTGAGAGCTCATTTCGAGGTGTAAACACTTCACATGACAACATGGCTTTTGTTATAGTGGAAACACCTGCATTTGATGCATTGCTTAGGGTTCCTGGTGTAGAAAGACTACTGGCTCCTGTGCTTGATGTCCCAAAGTCAGATGTCCTTGTAGAAGCTGAAGTCCCTCCAAAGCCAGTAGCAGCAGTGGTGCCTCCAAACGTTGATCCTGCATTTGCACCGCTTCCAAAGCCACTGGTCAATGTAGGTCCTCCAAAACCAGAGGACACGGGTGAACCAAAGCCAGATGTAGCAGTGGCAGGAGCAGCTGAGGCTGAACCAAAGCCAGATGTAGCAATGGTAGGAGCAGCTGAGGCTGAACCAAAGCCTGAGGCTGAAGTTGTTGTCAGTGCAAAAGAAAAAGAAGAAGCGGATCCAGTTCCAGCGTTACCGAATCCCACTGACGGCTTATTACTGAATGCTGGAGCGCTGGGAAAACTGGAGCCGCCTCCGGCTGGTGGAGCAGCAGTCTGAGAGTCTGGTTTAAAGCTGAAGGTGGCTGCAGTTACTGTTTTGTCAGCTGAAGTGTCTGGGGGAAAAAAGGAAATCTCAGTTTCATTAAGGATATAAAATAAATGTCATGCAACCCAAAATATTGTGAAATGTAATTTACAATGTGGGTGCTAGAAATAAAAGTTACTTACAGGGGCTTTATACGGTCAAAACTAGTATTTGTGCCAATCAATACACAGGATACGGCTCCATTGACAACGTCCGTAATCTCTGGATGGGAGCACTGACAACCGACTCCAACCTGACAGCATCCGCAACCTTCGCTTTGATTAACTGACCCGGCTTCATGTCACGTGTGTCACCCCACAACGATGGTGGGCCAGGTCAGCTAATCAAAAGAAGAGCGCCAGATGCAGGGAGGTAGAAGGCAGTTCTCAGGGCTCCTGCACAGCAGCCACAGAAAATGGACATGGCCCTCAAGCGGGGTTCCTGTAAATCTATACAGACCAACTCTAGTTAAAACCTCTACTGTAGGTCAGAGAATCTATTAGTGGAGGCCTGGAATAAAGGCCAATCATTTTATGCACAGAACCACTTATATGTTGGTCACAGATTTTTAGGACTATGAATCTCTAACAAAACACTGTTCTGGCACCATTAAATGGGTTATGGTGGAATAAAGGGCATTGACCGAAGAAAAATTGTAGGAAATGCCAATGTCCTCTCCGTGCAAAGTCCAACTGCTGTGATGCCCACCAACTGCAAGAACAAACTGGCATCAGTTATGTCATTAGTCTGCAGAAGCCATATTGTCGGTCACTGTCTCGAACAGGCCAAACAGGTGATCTCTAATCAAAGGCAAGAAGAGACCAACAAAATGTTGGCTTCTTAGCAGTACATTGGGGTTTAGCCTAATGATATTGTGTCAATGACTTGATGCCACTAATTCCAGAAGTTGCAGTTACAGATGGATATGTTTTACTGCAGTCCTGTTTCTAATGTTGAGCACTTGCGGGCCGGATCCTGTCTCCTCACCCATCCCTTGTAGACTGTGAGCGCTCGTGGTTAGGGTCCTCTCTCCTCATCTACTGTATCCTCACTCATCCACTGTAGACTGAGCCCTCATGGGCAGGGTCCTCTCTCCTCACCTACTGTATCCTCCCCCATCCACTGTAGACTGAGCCCTCATGGGCAGGGTCCTCTCTCCTTACCTGCTGTATCCTCACTCATCCCTTCTAGACTGTGAGTCCTCATGGGCAGGGTCCTTTCTCCTCACCTACTGTATCCTCACCCATCCCTTGTAGATTGTGAGCCCTTGTAGGCAGGGTCCCCTCTCCTCACCTACTGTATCCTCACCCATCCCTTGTAGATTGTGAGCCCTTGTAGGCAGGGTCCCCTCTCCTCACCTACTGTATCCTCACCCATCCCTTGTAGATTGTGAGCCCTTGTAGGCAGGGTCCCCTCTCCTCACCTACTGTATCCTCACCCATCCCTTGTAGATTGTGAGCCCTTGTAGGCAGGGTCCCCTCTCCTCACCTACTGTATCCTCACCCATCCCTTGTAGATTGTAAGCCCTTGTAGGCAGGGTCCCCTCTCCTCACCTACTGTATCCTCACCCATCCCTTGTAGATTGTGAGCCCTTGTAGGCAGGGTCCCCTCTCCTCACCTACTGTATCCTCACCCATCCCTTGTAGATTGTGAGCCCTTGTAGGCAGGGTCCCCTCTCCTCACCTACTGTATCCTCACCCATCCCTTGTAGATTGTGAGCCCTTGTAGGCAGGGTCCTCTCTCCTCACCTACTGTATCCTCACTCATCCCTTGTAGATTGTGAGCGCTCGTGATCAGGGCCCTCTCTCCACCTGTACCTGTGTATGCCTGGTATTATTCATGATTATTGTACTTGTCTACGTATGTTCCTTTTCACAGGAAAATTTATTCTAGGTAAAACCTAATATTAATAGACATATAAGTAATAGCCGTGGTAAATGACAAACTCTGCCTCTACTACCCTGGTAAAATACAGAGGGGCAGTGAGAAGAGAGGCCGCTCGGCCGTATCATGCGCACATCCACCATCATTACTTACTCCAGGTGCCGAAACCAGACTGCTGCAGACCTCCAAATGAGGATTGTGCCGTGACAGTAGGTGGCTGAAGGAGTTGATTAAGCTGAAAAATAAAAGTAGTCTACATTTTATTTTCAGTGAAAGTTTCTTAGCCTGTATGAACTGTGTTCTGCTAACTCTACACAACACTAGTACAGTATAACGGCACAAGCAAATTTAAAGGGTTTTTCCAGCCGTACTGCATCATTGACTGATCCTTAAGATAGCTCATCAATATCAGATCAGTAGAGATCCGGCACTCCACAGTCCCAACAATCAGCTGTCTACAGCTGCGGATGGGAGGCAGAATGTAAATAGTGAACACAGGTGAACAGCGCCGTTCACGGTGTGGAGGCTGTTCTCATGTACTGCAGCTCGACTCCCATTGAAGAGATTGTAATCTGAGCTGTAGAACACGGGATCTACACAGTGAACACAACTGTTTTGTTCTGGCTTCGTACACTAGATCAAGTCGCTGACAGAACAAACATTTAAAAGGAGTGGTATCATTCTTCAATGGTTAAAATGAAAAAGGGACTGGAAAAAAAACAAGTAATTTTGAAATTCCTTTATTAAAAATACTGTTCATTCTCAAGTACAGAGGGATTTTTAATTCTATAGTTTACGGTCTATCACCAAAGCCCCCCCATCAGTGTATGAGTGCCCAGTTTCTTAGGCATATAGTAAGGGCTTGGGCCTGTTTGCTATTCTAGTCTGAAACTGGCCATCAATGGATCCGTAGAGTTTCAATCCATAGAATGCTAGAGTTGGAAGGGACATACTAGGTCATCTTAAGAGTCCAACCCCCTGCTCAAAGCAGGTTTCCCTAAATCATCCTCCTGCGCTTATCCAATACTGCAGAGGTAAAAGGTGCCACCAGCAACAACAGAGGGCGCACAGTGCAGACCAGCAGAGCCATCCGTGGTCAGGAGCGCACCATCCCCGACAAGCAGGGAGGCAGAGGAGCAGTGTACTCCTGAACAAAGAACGTCAGATCAACCCTGTATCCTAATGATAGGTGTTCATTATAAGCCTGGAAAACCCCTTACAACACCACAGTGAAAGAGTATAATGTTACTTTACCAGTGCAGAGGTGGAGGACGGATTCCAATTCTTAATTTCATGTACCCTTTGTTTCCACTGGTTAACAAGCTGCTGAACCGAACTCACCTGAGAAGCAAAAAGGAAACTATTCAATTAAAGGCATAGAAGTGAGGGAATTTCATTATTAGCCTTGCATGTCCATGAATGTATTGCCCATACTTTTATGCAGTCCTGTTATTCCCTGCTGCCCACATGCTGCAACAATCAAGATGGAAGCCCTCAAACTGCTGAACATTAATACTTACAGTTGGGTCAAGAAATATTTGGACAGTGACCGATTCTTCTTGATTTGGGCTTTCTTATTTAAAGTTAAACAACAGATCCAATTGAAGTGGAGACTCTCATGGCCACTTTACACACACCAACCTATCTGTCCAACTTCTGACCAACTTACTGGTTGCAGTGAAATCATGGACACATTGTTCCATTTTGTGACTGTGTACAATGGAACAATGTGTCCATGATTTCACTGCAACCAGTAAGTTGGTCAGAAGTTGGACAGATAAGTTGGTGTGTGTAAAGTGGCCAATAGGCTGAATTATAGAGGGGTTGAACAAAAATATCCTGTGAAATGTTTAGGATTTACATTCATTTTTCTATAAAGTCTCCTCATTTCAGAGACTCAAAAGTATTTGGACAAATTCACTTTACGATAAATAAAATGTTCATTTGTAATACTTCATAGAGAATCCTTTGCGGGCAGTGACTGTCTGAAGTCTAGACGCCATGGACGTCACCAAACACTGGGCGTATTCCTTTGCGATGCTTTGCCGGCCTTTTGAGTTGACTTCAGTTGTGGGCTTTATTGCCTTAAGATTTGTCTAAAGCATATGAAATGCATACTCAACGGTGCTGAGATCTGGTGATTGGCTCCACCATTGCAGAATATTCCACTTCTTAGCCTTAAAAAAAAAACCTCCTGGGTTGCTTTTGCAGTATGTTGTTGGTCATTGTCCATCTGTATGTTTTACAATTTACTTTTATTTATTGTAGGGTATTAGCTAATTTTTCCTTATTGTTGTACTTGCCATTATAAGGCCAATAATAAGGAAAAATTAGCTAATACCCTAAAATAAATAAAAGTAAATTGTAAAACATATGTTTTGTTGCAGTTTTGCAATCTGAGGTGTGGCCTGCCTTGAGCTGGACATTAGTGTGCACAGTCTCCTACTGCTGGTGTTCTCTGTTGGGGTCCAGGCCTACTCATGCTTTACCATACTCGTTGCAGGACACATGGTAAGGTTTTTAACACGGTTAGGTAGGGTCTGTCCCGATGAGGGCATCTTGTCGCAGGTGGGATGGCTTGCGCATTTTTGGATCAAATATTGTCACTTAGTACCCTGTGTTTATTTTCATGCACTTCAGCTATTTACTTTTATTTATTCTAGGGCATTTGCTTATTTTACCTTATTGTTGTTTTAATCTTTCCACCACAACAGCTGTAATACCTAAACCCTTACTCCAATTAAGATGCACAGAGACACAGCTTTGATATGAGAGTATTCACTTTAAACCAATATTGAGTCTGTATAGAGACCTCCTACATACAATGTTGCTGAGGCACCCTATTAACACATGTGAAAAGTGGGAGAAGGAATTGGGGGGGATAGAGGATGAAGTCTGGGAGTCAGTGCTGGAATACGGACCAAAACTGTCATTGAGCGAGCCGGGTAGGTTGTCGCAGCTGTATCTTCTTCATGGGGTATATCGATCCCCAGAATTTTTGTTTAAAATAGGGGTAAGAAGTACGTCTGAGTGTCCAAGGTGTTTGAGTAAGAGTGCTGGAATTCTGCATATGATGTGGGAGTGCCTGAGATTGCAAGTTTTTTGGTTGGTAGTGTTAAAGGGAACCTGTCAGCTAGTTTATGCCCCTCCAGTTATCAGTGTCTGTAGCTGCAGCTTTATAATACTGATCTAATCATCCCTGTCTGAGTTCATAGTGTAATGTGAAAGGTGAAAGAAAAGCATTTATACACTTAAAATTTCTTATGTAATGAGGCATTCAGTCCCCAGCTTGGAGGACGGGGACTGTTTGGCAGGTTAATAGTTAACATTTCAGCCTTGTCATAAAGGAAAGTATGGACGATACAGTGGCATGCTTCATAATCCTTTTATTGTGAAATTATAAAACCATCACAGCGCACAGGGGGTGCCGCTGGACGCGTTTCAGAAGAACAGACCTCCTTAATCATCAACCATGTGACTACAATAGGCGGAGCTAAGTTCTCATAGAACATAAGTTTGCTGGCTTAGCTCCGCCCACTATAGTCACATGATAGTTACATCACACAGGTCCTTTGCCATCCAAGTTAATAGTGAGTTAACTATTATCCTGCCAGACAGTCCCCCTCCTGCAAGGTGGGGACTGAAATGTAAGTGTACAAATGCTTTTTTTTCACCTTTCACATTACACTATGAGCTCAGACAGGGATGATTAGAATAGTATTATGAAGCTGCAGCTACAGACAGTGATAGCTTGGAGGGGCATAAATCACCTGACAGGTTCCCTTTAACATTGATTGAAGGGCGCTATGCATGTGTGATACCTAGAATGCCTCTTGTATGCGTGTTGGGATATGTGGAGGAAATTGGAGTTACAAATTTGCAAAAGATAGCAGTGGCCAGATTGTTGTTTCTGGCACGGAAATTGATAGCCAGGCATTGGATCGGGCCTGAGCCGCCCTCAAGGAGTGAATACATTCACAATGTGAACTATATTGTGCGTCTGGAGGAGAAAATATACCAGAGGAGGAACACTGAGGATGTTCGAAAAAATATGGGAACCATGGAGAAGTCAGATGTGAGATTGAGAGGGATAGGATGGGCTTCATATGTATGCTTAAAGTGCTAACTACGTTCATATGATCGGTATTGATGACGGTGGTTGCTGAATTTATATACATGATGAGACTGATGGTAACAAGATGGGATGATAATGCTGGAAGTCGCTGTCTAAGGGGGGATGGTTGGAGAATGATGGAGGGTGGTGGGGGGGATGTTTTTTTTGAGCTTTTGATGTAAAAATTTTAAAAACTTGATAAACTGTGTTGTATGTGAATCTTAGATGAATAAAAAAGTTATCTGATTAAAAAAAAAAAAAAAAAAAAAAAAAAGCTGAAATGCCAAAACTTGTGTCACTGTCCAAATATTTCTGTACCTAACTGCATGTAACATCAATGAAGACGTCTCTGATGCTTCTTGGTGCTGCCCTCAGATGGGGCTGACTGGTTCCCTTTCATTTCTATAAGCAGTCAAGCTCTCAAGCGATGGCTACATAAAGCCAGTAAAGCTAGATGAACTGCATCACGGCACCCAGTAAACAGCCGTAAGTGAGCGAGAGGAGCGCTCATTTTATGGCTGGGATCCGGGTGCCGTGAGACAGTTCATCAGGGTCATTCGCGTTCACGCGTCAGGTAGGCTGCTAATACAACGCTGACATTAACCCCTGTATTACACAGTATGCCACCGCCACCAGGGCCGCTGGAAGAGCCAGGTCAAGTACCTGAAAATGGCCATTTTCAGGGGCGGCTTGTGGGCTGCGATTTTCAGTATGGGGGCCCAAAAGGCTTGGGCCTTGCCACGCCGAGAATTCCAGTCCCCAGCTGCTTAGGTTTTACCTTAGCTGGCAATCAAAAATAGGACGAAGCCCACTCATTTTTTTTTTTATTGTTTATTTCAATCTTTAATAAAAAATAAAAAAAATTATGGGCTTTGATGTATTTTGATTGCCAGCCAAGATAAAGGCAGGGCTTCATTTTTTTATTTATATAATTATTTATATTGACAGTACTATGATGTCAATGAGTGGGTGGAGGGGGGGTGCAACAGCCAATTACAGACGCTGTCACAAAGAATGGGTGTCTGTGAATGGCTTGTTGGAGTAACCTGAAACCTACGATCTTTTGTACTGCGTACTGCAATACTTAAAAGGTTTTTGGTCTAAGACGAAAAGTTAGCAGTGAGCCTACCTGGCTGCAGACTGACAAATTTTGATATTGTGTGATATGCAGACTGTCATGATTACCCGTACAGGTAGGCGGTTGCGTAACCACATTGTCACAATTCGGCTGTCTGTAATATTATCTTATCAGACTGATTACATGCAGCAGTTACCATTAAAAATCACAGTTTGCTATGAAGCCCAGTCTGGGGTTAGGATTCCCAGATGTACCCAAAATGTAAGGACCATGTAATATCAACACAATAAAAACACAAAAAATGATTACATAGTTTTGAAGATGCCCTTCCTGGTGAGATGTGTAACACTCCAAGCGCAACTCTTCAGGCGAGATGTCCATAAAACCTGTGTGAAGAAAATAAGAAAATGAATGAAATTTGGCAATTAGGATAATCAGGCAGATCCCATACATATATACATCCACTGAGGATAAACACACAATGAATACCTGATAAGTGCCGCTGCTCCTTCAGGACACAATACACAGACAGAGGCCAAATCCCAGACGATTCCCACACCTCCATGTCCAGTATAATATCATCTCTAGACATAAATTAATAGAAAAAAAACAATGTCCAAGTCAGAAGCATTCATAAGGTGCAGATATGCCAACTGGCTGCCATACTCTGCTTGACAAGTTAAGGAAGCCCACGTAGGGAAATTGGAGCGCTCTGCCTGACCATAAGGAGCCATTGTACACTCTCCTGTGGTATCTTTCCCATCCCTGTTAGTTGAGGTGTCTGGGGCAAACTCTTGACCCTTCACTGCCCAAATGTGATGTGTGATCCTTAGGTAGTGTCATGGGTCACATTTAAGGACCCCCACAAAATGATAGGTTGACTAATGCTAATTACTCATGATCTTTATACAAAACCCAAATAGTAAATCAATGTCCTGGTGACACCAGATTCTTGTGTTCTAGATAATCTATAAGATGCTATAATAAAGATTTTATGAACAAGTACAGAATACATAAACCAAATATAACAGGCTGGTATACTCTATAGAAAAGTGTAGCCGTTCTATGCAGAATCATACAGAAAAAAAATAAATCTTTGCGACATATGCCAACGCAGGACTATATGGTGGTATATCCCATCACATTATGGAAGACATGAACGTAATATGAACAGAGTGTAATGGATGTCACACAGCCAACCCTTCGCAGATTCTGGCACACTGATAATCAGCTTTAATTGTCTTTCACAGGAATCCATTTTTTCTGTCTCAGGGCCTAAGAGCGCCCAAGTTGTATATGCAGATAAAAATAGTATTAGTCTGACCAGTAATATGGTTTCTAGGAACCTACCACGACAGCAGGCCGGAGGATGTCTCCCCGCCCTAAATAGGGGACAAGAAACACAAAGGAGGTTAAATACCCCTCCCCTTCCTGCAGCCACCAGTGTTTTTTGTGGACACACTAGCATGAATAGTTACCACCAATGGTGCAGGAATCATCCAATAAGAATCATCAGCTAGGGAGGGAAATTAATGCTGTTGTGGAAGGTCCCAAGAAACAGTATTACCGGTAAGACTAATACTATTTTCTCTAGTCACCTTCCATGACAGCAGACCGGAGGAATACCAACAAATAATTTCTAGGGAGGGAGAATAGCTTGCAGGACACTCCTGCCAAATGTAAGATCCCTATTAAAATTCAGTCTGTAATGTCTGGTGGAAGTATGGACAGAGGAGCAAGTAGTGGCTCTAAAGATCTGCTCAGTAGATTCATCTCCCCTCTCCTCCCACGAGGTTGATACGGATCTCAGCTTCTCAGGTGGGGAGAACCCTTGAACGCATGCAGTACAAACTGCCTTCTTAATCCAGTTGGCAATCGTACACTTGGAAGCATTCTTTCCTTTATTCCGACCAATGGACTGGATGAACAGATTTTGGTCAACCTTTAAAGCGGCCGTCTGCTGTAGATAATAAAGTACAGTTCTGCGGACGTCACAGGTATGGATGTTCTCCTCTGTAGCATTATAAGGAGCAGGAAAAAAAAAAAAAAAAAAAGGAGGGCAGGACAATGTCCTGGTTCCTGTGAAAGTCCGAGACTACTTTGGGTTAAAATGAAGGATCGAGACGGAGCACAATACTATCTTCTTAGGACCTTCAGATAAGGTTCTCTGAGTGGCCTGGAGCTCTCCCACCCACCTGGCCAAGGTGATAGCGACCAGGAAGTTAGTTTTTTGGGAGAGTATTTGAAGATTTGTTGAAGATAAGGGCTCAAAAGGCGATTGTGTCAGTCCAGTGAGTAAATTTAGGTCCCAAGGAGGGACTCGGCTCTGTAGTTTTGGTCTGAGCCTGCTGGCAGATGTCATGAATCGTTTAATCCATGGATAAGTGGCAAGAGTCACATCAAAGAAAGAACTACCGTAATTGCTGAAACCTGGATCTTAAGGGTACTAGGAGTCAGACCTAATTCCAGGCCGCTTTGCAAGAAGTTCAGAATTTTTGTGACATTTGGGTGAAAAGGATCTGGAGGATCTGAAGCCCACCTTGACACAAATTTCTTCCAGATTTTCCATCAATGGCATTAGTTACTGGGTTTCTACACTTTTGTAGAGTAGAAATAACCCTGTCAGATAGCCACTTAGCCTTCAGGATCCTGGCTTCAATAGCCAGGCCGCTAGGTTCAATATGTGCGGATTCGGATGAACAATGGGCCATTGGTGAAGCAAATTGGCTTGCAGAGAACGGACCCTCCTGAGCCAGGTCTGTTATGGTGCTGTACCAGCTCCAACCTGGCCAGCGAGGAGCCACCAGGATTGTGGAAACCTTGTCGTTCCTGATCTTCTGTAGTGTTCTGGCTATAACCAGATTGGGGGAAAGGCGTAGGCGAGATTGAACGTCTAAGGATGAGAAAAAGTGTCCACTCCCAGTACTCCGCCCTTCTGGATTCACGGAGGACTCCACTTTTTATTCTGGTGACTGGCAAAGAGATCCACATCTAGGAGACCCCATCTGGTTACTAAAGACATGAAAACGTCTTGGTTAAGACACCATTCCCCCGGATGAATGTCTCTCCTTCTGAGGAAGTCCGCCTGGATGTTGGCGGAATCCCTTAGATGGACAGCCTTCAGGGATAAGAGATGTTTTGCAAAAACCAATTTCAGACTTTCAAACCTGGTACCCCCTTGATGACGCAGATGGGCTACCATAGTGATATTGTCTGAGAACACGCTCACGTGGTGGCCCTGGATAAAAATAACTGCCGCCTTGAGTGCCTCTTCCACTGCCTTCAGCTTCCGGACGTTTAATGATCTTGTGCTGATCGAAGAGGGTCATCTGCCCTGGAAGAGGTGACCTGCTACCATGGCGCCCCAGCCCCTTTTGCTGGCGTCTGTTGTCAGGATCATCAGAGGACAATGGTTCCAGGCGACACCTTTCTGGAGGTTGCGAGGATTCAGCCACCAGGTCAGGGAGGACTTCACATATCCTGGCAGAGCAACCCTCCTTGAGAGTGAATTCGAGAACCTGTCCCAGGAAGAGAGAATGTGTCCCTGTATGACCCGTGTGTGGGCCTGAGCCCAGGGAACTGTCTGAATGCAGGCTGTCAATGAACCCAGCGTCAACATCATATCCCTTACAGTAGGGTTTCGTTGATCTAGGAACTTGGATATTTTCTGTACAAGTTACAGCCGACGGTCTTTGCATAGAAAGGAGGCCTGCTGTGGCGAGTCCAGGAGAACTCACAGGAAGTTTTTCCAAGTGGATGGAGTCAGGTCAGACTTTTTCTAAATTCAGAATCCATTCTAGCGAACGCAGATTCTGCAGGGTTTTGGTGACAGAGTGATTCAGCTGAGGAGTCTAAGGGGCAAGAATTAGAAAGTCGTCGAGATATGGGACAATGTAAATCCCTTGCCCCCTGATGAAACTCCCCACCTCTGCCATGATCTCTGAAAATACTCGGGGGGGCAAAAGAAAAAGGCAGGGAGTTGTACTGAAATGGTACACACGCTGGTTCTGTGATATTGCAAATCTGAGGAATTTCCAATGGTCCAGATGGAAAGGGACATGGTAATAAGCATCCCTCAGATAGATTGTGGCCATTACCCAATCCTGTCCGATTAAAGGGATGTTGGTTTTGATGGAATCCATCTTGAATCAATGGTAGGTCACTGTACGGTTCAATGGTTTCAGATTTATGATAATTCGATGAGAACATGAGAGATCACCCCTGACTCTAGGAGAGTCAGAAGACGCTGATGCAAGAAATCCTGCACATGTTTTATGGGTAGGGAGGTGATCTTTAGACACTGCGGAGAGTATGAGTCGAACTCTATCCACAACCTTTCCTGAATGGTGCGAAGCACCTACTGGTTTGCGTTGCTGGAACACCACATGGGAAGGAAGTTTGAGAGCCGACCCCCTCACAATGTCACAGTCACTGCTTCTTTGGCTGCTGTTGCTGATGGGGGACAAGGATATTCCTCCCTTTCCCCCCTTGGGGTAACTCCAACATCCTGTCTTCCCTTTGCCTCTGTATGAAGGGGCCTGGTCACGGAAAGGACGAAAAAAATGTTTCCTGGCAAGGACTTCTTTTTGTCCATGACTTTTTCAAGAATATCATCCAGGACCAGACCAAAAACATGTTCCCCTTTGAACGGGCTAGAACAAAGCTTGACGTCTGATGGGATGTCACCGTTCCGAAGTTCAAGCCAGAGAGCTCTTCTGGCAGTGTTGGAGAGAGCCACACACTTAGCAGGGACCCTGAACAACTCTCCAGAGGCGTCTGCTAGGAACCCCGTCGCCTTCTACAGAAGAGAGAAGGAATCGAGAATCTCCTCCCTTGAGGTACCCTGGGAGATATGCTCCTCCAGCTGGATAAGCCAGCGAGAGAGGGACCTAGCCACACAGGTAGCAGTGATATTAGTCTGCAAAAGGTTAGAAGAGGTATCCCAGGTCTTTGTAAGCAGGCCCTCAATCTTATGGTCCATGGGATCCTTTAGCTGCAAAGAGTCCTCAAACGGAATGGCGGTCTTCTTCATAACTCTGACACTTCAACCTTAGGGCATTCCCACTTGGAGCATTCACCATCAAGAGGGAATCTATGCTTCAGTTCAGATGGAATACTGAGGCTTTTTTGGGGGAGTTCCATTCATGCATGATCAGGCTCTGGATGTTATCATGGACAGGGTACCCCTTACGGGTTTTAGCCTTAAGACGCCCAAACATCTCATCCTGAATAGATTGGCTGACTTCCACATCTTCCACCCCAATAGTGGTTCGCACCATGTCGAGCAATTCCTCCATGCCATCTGAGGAAAAAGTAGTATTTTTCTCTTGTCTGAAACTGAAAGGATTGTAACAGACTCCTCCACTTCTCTAAGTCTTCAGGGTCTGAAGATAAAATCTCGCCTGAGGTAGAGTCCTCAAGGGCTACATTCCTCTTTTTAGCTGGAGAAGTTTTAATCTGGGGAGGTGGGTGAGATATGGCTGACATGGAGGACTGGACCTCCTGCCTAATAAGGGTCTTAATACTGTCCATCAGGGACGGCTGTTCGGCACGTAAGACGTCATCAATGCACGGCTGGCATAGCTTCTTTTTGTGTGAAGAGGGTAATTTGGTTGAGCAGACAGCACATTTGTGTATAGAAGTCCTCTTCTCCTTCTTGGGGGTAGAAACCTTGTCTCCTTGAAACAGAGAGAGAAAGTACCCTTAAGCCACCAGAAATCCCAATAATATGGATAAATAGGGGATCCTTATCCTGCTACTCACGGTAGGGGGATGAGCGCTGGGCTCTGCAGATGCAGGTAGAGGGCTTTTGTCACCGTCCATGTCAGTCCAGAGTCACATAGACATACACAGATCAGAATCTACCTGAGGGTGAAAACCAGACCGGGCTTTCATCTGCCAGGTCCTCAGCACCATGCTCGTATGTGGCTCCTCCTCAGAGTCATAGAAAGGGGATCACCGCTTCCCAGCAGCTGTGGAGATCTGGAATGGTTGCAGGAGGCACGAACACGCCAGCAGCTTGGGCGCTCCAGCATGGAAGGCAACCCGGAAGTGACGTGGTAAATCTGGGAACATCACTTCTGCTGCACGCGATGCAGCAGTTGGCAACGCTAGAGGAGGAGGACAATGGGGAGCTCAGAGAGGTCCCTTGGCCACATCACCGCTCCGCTCCCTCAAGAAAGCGCGGGAGGAGCAGGACAGTCCCGAATCGCATGCACGACATGGAGACAGGAGCAGCGTGCCCCTTAGAAGACAGGAATATCACTGGCGGGCGCAGGAAGGGGTACTTAACCTCTTTGTGTTTCCTGTCCCCTATTTAGGGCGGGGAGACATCCTCAGGTCTGCTGTCGTGGGAGGTGACTAGAGAGAGTTATTTCAAAGAAATTAAGTTATCCCCTAACCATAATATAAAGCAGGTAGGGCTGGGCGATTTTGGGAAAAATCAAAATCTCGATTTTATTTAAACCTATGGACGATTTTCGATTTAAATCTCGATTTTTTTTTCTATTTTCTATTACTTTAAGGAGACCGCATCTATTGAACGGAGCAGGTTCCCCCAGGTATATAATGTATGAGGGGGAGGGGATATAGGACCCAGGTATAGAATATATAAAGATGGGGAGGCGATATAGGACCCAGGTATAGAATATATGAGGGGATATAGGGCACAGGTATATAATCTGTAAGGAGGGGGAGGGATATAGAACACAGGTATATTATAGAATATGTAAGGAGAGCGAGGGGATATAGGACCAGTCACCCAGGTATTCTATAATCTGTAAGGAGGGGGAGAGATATAATATATAGGGAGGAGGATGGAATATAGGACCTGGAGTCTAATTCCTGTCACACAGCAACTATAAACTGCCTTTACCTTCAGTTATTATCTACTTTAGCTATGTCCTGCATTTCCCACAGCACACATCACCGCAGCAGACATCACGCATCACCACAGCACACGCCACCACAGCACACGCCACCACAGCACACGCCACCACAGCACACGCCACCACAGCAGACATCACGCATCACCACAGCACACACCACCACAGCACATATCACCACAGCACATATCACCACAGCACACGCCACCACAGCACGCATCACCACAGCACGCATCACCACAGCACGCATCACCACAGCACGCATCACCACAGCACACGCCACCACAGCACACGCCACCACAGCACACGCCACCACAGCAGACATCACGCATCACCACAGCACACACCACCACAGCACATATCACCACAGCACACGCCACCACGGCACATATCACCACAGCACATATCACCACAGCACACGCCACCACAGCACGCATCACCACAGCACGCATCACCACAGCACGCATCACCACAGCACGCATCACCACAGCACACGCCACCACAGCACACGCCACCACAGCACACGCCACCACAGCAGACATCACGCATCACCACAGCACATATCACCACAGCACACGCCACCACGGCACACGCCACCACGGCACATATCACCACAGCACACGCCACCACAGCACGCATCACCACAGCACGCATCACCACAGCACGCATCACCACAGCACGCATCACCACAGCACACGCCACCACAGCACACGCCACCACAGCACACGCCACCACAGCAGACATCACGCATCACCACAGCACATATCACCACAGCACACGCCACCACGGCACGCATCACCACAGCACGCATCACCACAGCACGCATCACCACAGCACGCATCACCACAGCACACACCACCACAGCACATATCACCACAGCACACGCCACCACAGCAGCCTTCTCCCCGTTTTACCTCGCCTTATCACATCTCCACGTAACCTTCTCTATGCCATTAATCAATATATAAGGCGGGTAGCTCAGGGGATGCCAGAACAACGTAGGAACTATCGTGACTGACCTCGTTTCCCGGGAAACATTTAGCCAGCTCGGCCTGTCAGCACATCCCCCGGTCCTCATCCCTCGGCTGCACAGCAGAGGCGGTGGCGGTGGTGCTGTGCCGGGCTCAGCCAGCTCGGCCTGTCAGCACATCCCCCAGCTGCACAGCAGAGGCGGCGGCGGTGGTGCTGTGCCGGGCTCAGCCAGCTCGGCCTGTCAGCACATCCCCCAGCTGCACAGCAGGGTCGGCGGCGGTGGTGCTGTGCCGGGCTCAGCCAGCTCGGCCTGTCAGCATATCCCCCGGCTGCACAGCAGAGGCGGCGGCGGTGGTGCTGTGCCGGGCTCAGCCAGCTCGGCCTGTCAGCACATCCCCCAGCTGCACAGCAGGGGCGGCGGCGGTGGTGCTGTGCCGGGCTCAGCCAGCTCGGCCTGTCAGCATATCCCCCGGCTGCACAGCAGAGGCGGCGGCGGTGGTGCTGTGCCGGGCTCAGCCAGCTCGGCCTGTCAGCACATCCCCCAGCTGCACAGCAGGGGCGGCGGCGGTGGTGCTGTGCCGGGCTCAGCCAGCTCGGCCTGTCAGCACATCCCCCGGCTGCACAGCAGAGGCGGCGGCGGTGGTGCTGTGCCGGGCTCAGCCAGCTCGGCCTGTCAGCACATCCCCCAGCTGCACAGCAGAGGCGGCGGCGGTGGTGCTGTGCCGGGCTCAGCCAGCTCGGCCTGTCGGCACATCCCCCAGCTGCACAGCAGGGGCGGCGTTGGTGGTGCTGTGCCGGGCTCAGCCAGCTCGGCCTGTCAGCATATCCCCCGGCTGCACAGCAGAGGCGGCGGCGGTGGTGCTGTGCCGGGCTCAGCCAGCTCGGCCTGTCAGCACATCCCCCAGCTGCACAGCAGGGGCGGCGTTGGTGGTGCTGTGCCGGGCTCAGCCAGCTCGGCCTGTCAGCATATCCCCCGGCTGCACAGCAGAGGCGGCGGCGGTGGTGCTGTGCCGGGCTCAGCCAGCTCGGCCTGTCAGCATATCCCCCGGCTGCACAGCAGAGGCGGCGGCGGTGGTGCTGTGCCGGGCTCAGCCAGCTCGGCCTGTCAGCACATCCCCCAGCTGCACAGCAGGGGCGGCGTTGGTGGTGCTGTGCCGGGCTCAGCCAGCTCGGCCTGTCAGCATATCCCCCGGCTGCACAGCAGAGGCGGCGGCGGTGCTGTGCCGGGCTCAGCCAGCTCGGCCTGTCAGCACATCCCCCGGCTGCACAGCAGAGGCGGCGGCGGTGGTGCTGTGCTGGGCTCAGCCAGCTCGGCCTGTCAGCACATCCCCCGACTGCACAGCAGGGGCGGCGGAGGTGCTGGGCCCCGTCCGGTCCTCTTCCCGCGGCCGCTGCAGGGGCGGCAGCGGGCGGTGCTGGGAACGTGTCAGCACCCCCCCCCCTTCCTCCCGGGGGCTCATCAGCAGCAGGGGCTCAGCCGACCCCAAACCAAGTCCTCACCCTCGGCAGCGTTACCATCAGCAGGTAATCCCGAGTGTGACTCGGGGTTACCGCTTCTGAAAGTGAAAGTCAACCCCGAGTTACACTCGGGATTACCGCTAGGCGTCCGGAGCGCTGTTTAGAAGATCCGGCCGGCTTCTAAACAGCGCTCCGGACGCCATTTTAAATCGAATTTGACGATTGTGGTTAAAACCACAATCGTGGCCACAGCAGGGGGCGAATTAATCGAATTAATTCGATTAATCGCCCAGCCCTAAAAGCAGGGGTCCCCAAACTGTGGCTCGGGAGACCGCCGTGTGAGGCTCGGGGTTGTCTTCCATCTTGGTGCATAAGCACCAGGTCTAACTGAAGGCTAACTAGGGGACTGGTGACTTTTAGAACAGCAGATCTGAATGGGGGTAAGGTAGAAACTTCTGGATCACAGAGGTGATCTGGTTACAGTTCTGTAACGTCATCCTGAACGGTATGGAGATGCGCAGTATTCACTCTATACATTGAATAGGGCACTGCCCAGTACAGCACTTTTTCTCGCAGTTTTATAGACAATAAATGGATCGGAGGCCATGGAATCCATTCAGGACGGGCGTACTCGAGGTTCTAAAGCCCTGGTCTCTGGATATCTCAGTGATCAGCAAGTTAACCCCTACTTGATTTTTGGGGAATTTTATTATTATAGCGGTTAGTGTGTGGATCAGTGGCCATACCAAAAAGCAAATATTGATTTTTTTAAATATTTGATTTTTTAGTTATGTAGACATGCCCTTACTGCCCCTGCAGACCGCCCCCAGTTGATTAAAAACTTTAGTCACATTGGATTCCCACAAGAAAAGCTGGGAATACTTACAAGATGCCATTTTCTTTGTCTTGGCTGCCGTCTCTGCTGTTATCCTGGTTGGTCAGGGCACTGAATCTGTTTTGTGGTGTGAAGAATCCTGAAGGTGCATTTGATTTTGTGCTTTTGTTTCTATTATCGCCAGATCCAGACCCATAAGAACCTCTGTCATTGTCCCTGTTAGTCCATGTTAAATTTTTGGATGGCTGATCATACCGCTGACCTGATGAATTCCAGTTTGAAGATGCAGCTGAAAGGCAAAGAGAATTATAAAGTTAGGTCTCCATACAGCAATATGAGCAATGGTCACAGACAATTCAAGAACTCTTTATGGAATATGGATACAATACTCTGGAAATGGCCAACAGAAGTGGATCCAACCTCTGCAGGAGATATATATTATATATATATATATATTATATATATTATATATTTAATTTTGGAAATGAAGAGGTTTTGGGGCAGTTATGTATTCTGAGCACGGTTATATTTTGATTAGCAGTGCTCTAGCAAGCGCTCCCTAACCTCAATCAGCGGCCCGGCACGGACACTACAGCTGCACGCACCAGTTGTATTGCTGCCTCCTGTCTTCAGTACGGTGACAACGTGCAGCCACTGACAGGAGGGGAGTGACATCTGCTGGCAATGACCGTGAGTGCAGCTGTAGAGTCTACAGAGCCGCTAATGGTCACATCCTGATTGGCAGCAGTTCACCCCCACGGACAATCTGCTCACATAGGGTCATCCCCGGCTCCAGTCTGTGGCCGCCTATCGGTGCTGTACTGCTGGAAGGGGCCAGGGATAACATTATGATTGATAGATTGCTTCTCTCTGATGAGATACACCGGCTACAAGTGTGATGCACGGGGCTATGCATGGGCTCCTGGTGTAATACAGGGGCTATGCATGGGCTCCTGGTGTAATACAGGGGCTATGCATGGGCTCCTGGTGTAATACAGGGGCTATGCATGGGCTCCAGGTGTAATACAGGGGCTATGCATGGGCTCCTGGTGTAATACAGGGGCTATGCATGGGCTCCTGGTGTAATACAGGGGCTATGCATGGGCTCCTGGTGTAATACAGGGGCTATGCATGGGCTCCTGGTGTAATACAGGGGCTATGCATGGGCTCCTGGTGTAATACAGGGGCTATGCATGGGCTTCTGGTGTATTACAGGGGCTATGCATGGGCTTCTGGTGTATTACAGGGGCTATGGGACGGCTCCTAGTGTAATACAGGGGTTATGCGTGGGCTCCTGGTGTAATACAGGGGCTATGGGTGGGCTCCTGGCCCCCTCTGTGATGTCCACCATACCTGAGCCCTGCCCCAACCCCCTCCCGTGACGATGTACACCATACCTGAGCCATGGTACCCCTGTGATGCCCACCACACCTGAGCCCTGGTATCCCTGTGATGCCCACCACACCTGAGCCCTGATACCCCTGTGATGCCCACCACACCGGAGCCCTGGTAACCCTGTGATGCCCACCACACCTGAGCCCTGGTAACCCTGTGATGCCCACCACATCTGAGCCCTGGTAACCCTGTGACGTTGTACACCACACCTGAGCCCTGGTACCCCTGTGATGCCTACCACACCTGAGCCCTGGTAACCCTGTGATGCCCACCACACCTGAGCCCTGGTAACCCTGTGACGTTGTACACCATACCTGAGCCCTGGCCCTCCTGTGATGCCCACCATACCTGAGCCCTGGCCCTCCTGTGATGCCCACCATACCTGAGCCCTGGCCCTCCTGTGATGCCCACCATACCTGAGCCCTGGCCCTCCTATGACGCCCACCATACCTGAGCCCTGGCCCTCCTGTGACGCCCACCATACTTGAGCCCTGGCCCTCCTGTGACGCCCACCATACCTGAGCCCTGGTATCCCTATGACGCCCACCATACCTGAGCCCTGGCCCTCCTGTGACGCCCACCATACCTGAGCCATAGCTTTGGTGACGGTTGTGTCCTTGGTGTCGTCCATCTGTTGGATGTTCATTCCAGCACCTGTCTCCAAACTTACAGCGGCCCTGCAGGAAGAAGCTACAGATCACCATGTTTAGCAACGAAAACGGCCGGATGGGATTCTCGTGTCACGTAATAACACAATGACGTCGGCGCGAGCCGCCAACCACTCAGGACACGTGTGGTTGGCAAACACCATGATCGTCCCTGTAGTAGGTGGCGGCCTGTACCATGGCGTCAGACTGCCGGTCACTCAGTCACAGGGAAGACACACAGGGGGTGGAGGCCTCCAGTGAGCGGACTCTGAGCAGTGCTGGCCCTGCAGGCGGTGGGCGGGCGGCTCCTGTTTGTGTGACTCGTTCTCTGAGGCACAGGCTGCAGTTGTTTCTCACCATTCCGGCTCCACATGACACTGTGATAACACATCAGATAATAGTTTACATTTCATGTCTTCTGAAAATGGGAGTGATACAAAGTTCTTATATAGAAATACACACAACATTGAGCTTACAACACCAAGGAGGTAAAGTCATAGAATGACAGACATCACCGGATGGACAGACAGACTCATATGGAAACTGAATTACTGTTATTCTTTATGGAGAATGAGCTGGTCACAGTAATTCAAACACTTCCAGCTGCTATCAGTGAGGTTATTATTTGTCCATGTTCTGCAACACTGAATGTACTTGCAATCATCAAGATCCGCTGCTGGCAGCACCCTGTGCATTTGCTGACCAATAACATTTCAGACGTGCCCTTTGGGTACCGTCACACCTATCCACATCGCGTTTTTGGCGTCCCGCCAGCGTCACTGTCACGTGTTTACATGCGGTGATACCTCCGGCGACGCAGCGGCGATCTTAGAGGCGACATCGCCGCTCGGGTGTCCACAAACCCCAGCGGTGATCCTGGAACATGCCCATCGGCCTGTAACATCGGCGACCCAGACACGAAGGCTATGGTCGACCATCTGATCCCAGCAGTAAACCAGATGCTTAAAGTCAATGAATCTCCATGCGCGATACCCGATCATACGATTTCCTTAAAGAGAGTCAAAAGTCCGCACAAATTCTTTGCAGATCATCCTGAGTTCCAGGATATTTGACAAAGCACAGAGAATTGCCAGACAAGTGGTTCGGGGGTCGAGTCTCGATCCCCTTTCCCGCCGCTCTGGGTAAAGATTGAGCAGATTCCCCACCAGTCGATCCTCCAGTCTTCCGTCTGGCTGTTCTCCTTGCCAGATGGATTTTCTATTAAGGACCTGACTGACAGACAGGTTGAACAACTTGCCCGCACGGTTTTTGAGGCTGCAGGTTCGTCCCCTTCGCCGTCGTTTGCTTCGGTGTGGGTTTCTAAGGCGATCGTGACATGGGGCAATACTCTGCAGAAATCGCTGCAGGACAGCAACCTCCCATCCGAATTAGCCACCCAAATATTAGTTGCTGGGGAATACCTAATTCACGCTTCCCTGGACTCAGCCAATTGCACAGCTATCGCGGCCTCAAGCGCAATTACCATTCGTAGAGCGCTTTGGCACAGAGAATGGAGGGTGGATTCTGCGGTAAAGAAGTCCCTGACTAGTCTCCCATACCAAAGCGACCGTTTTTACGGTGAACGGCTGGACAAACCCATCTCTGATGCCACTGGAGGGAAGAGTACCTCTCTCCCTCAGCACAAACCGAGATGCCCTTTTATTAGGCAACATAAAACTCATTTGGCTGGGCATTCTCTTGTGCACCCCCAAATAGGATCCGTACCCCGCACAGGGACAGGGGTCCACAACCGACCCACAAGTCGAACCCATCTTGGCAGTCCCGGCCAAAACAGTCTAGACTTAGGGGATCAAGATCCCATAGTTTCTTCTTGTCATGACTCGCTCTAATCTCCAGAAGACACCACCATTGTAGGTGGCCAACTGCTTTTATACCGCCATGTCTGGCTTGCCGTAGTCCACAACATGTGGGTCAGGGAACTTCTGGTTACAATATCGAATTTGTTTCCCGGCCCCGACTCATTTTTTCCCCTCCAACCCTCCAAGGTCGGGAGCGACGGCCTGCGCTATTTTCCAAGCCATCAGTTCACTTCAGCTGGCCGGAGTCATCATTTCTGTTCTGGAAGCTGAACACTTCAGAGGTTTCTATTCAAAGCTTTTTGTGGTTCCCAAGAATGACGGTTCGGTACGCCACTTTCTGGACCTAAAATATCTAAACAAGTACGTCCAAATTTGTCACTTCCGAATGGAGTCCCTCCGTTCCATTATCACATCCATGGAGGAGGGAGAGTTCTTAGCCTCAATATACATTCGAGACGCGTACCTCCACATTCCGAATTCCCAGACACACCAGCAGTTCCTGCGCTTCACGAATCACACGGAGCATTTTCAATTCGTGACCTTACCCTTCAGACTCACCACTGCGCCCATGGTATTCATGAAAGTCATGGCAGTCGTCATGACCATCTTGTTTCCCGGGGCGTAGTCGTCTTGCCCTATCTGGACGATCTCCTGATCAAGGCCCCTTCTTTCCCAGACTGCACAGAGAGCGTACAGATTATTATAGACATACTCTCTCACCTGGGGTGACTAGTCAATCTGGACAAATCCTCCCCGACTGCAGCCCAGACAATCACCTCCTTGGGGATGGTCTTCGATACCGGGTTGGTGATTCTCCCTCGAGACAAGTCACTGATCCTGTGTCAGGGAGTCCGCACCCTCCTCTGTTCCTCCCCTCATTCCATCTATTTGGGGATGAGGATTCCATACCTTGGTTGAGGTGATTCATTAGCCTGCATGTGGGCTTGCTACACAAGTGTGGTCTGACTGCGTCCTGCAAGTGCAGTATTGGTTTTTGTCTATGGCATTGATGGTAAGTTTTTGATGCTGCTTTTTCTAGTAGTTTTTGGATGAGGATTCTGGGCAGAATGGTGTCAGCGATGAAGGCCTTTCTGTTTGCGCAGTTACATCTCAGGTCTCTTCAGCTGGCTCTGCTATCAGCTTGGGACAGGAGTCCCCTCTCCCTCAACAGGAATTTTCATCTGTCTCCTCAGGTCAGACGGGCACTCCATTGGTGAGTTCAGTCAGTCTCCCTCTCCCAGGGAAGGTCGTTCCTCCCTGTCTATTGAGCGGTACTCCCTGTCCATTGGGCGGGCACCTGTATGATGCTTTTATGAAAATTGAATAAAGGATTATAGGACCGACTGTGGCACCGGATTTCTTTCTCTCCTTTTGATTACCTCAGTGGAACCAGCCATCATACCGGTAGCCTGGGAAGCTCAGTGAGTAATAGTGGTTGAGCTGCAACTTCCATTCCCCTTTCCTATTGCTTCTACTCACTACCAACGCCAGTCTGGTGGGCGGTTTTTCCGCCAGCACACGACTCAGGGTCGTTGGTCTCCTCAGGAATCAACCCTTCCCATCAGGGCCGGCTCCAGGTTTCTGTGGGCCCCGGGCGAAAAGGTCTCAGTGGGCCCCCTTTAAGTACATATCGCGGACTATATATATATATTGCCGCACACTTACCGTAAGCCCCATAGACAATGCATGGGGCTTGCCGCAAACGTGCAGCAAGTGCAGCCGCTAGACGGAAAATGCGTCAGATGCAGGTTTTTTTTTACCGCAACTGCCACATTTTTAAAAAATTGCCTATGTGAAGGCAGCCTTACAGGAACAGTGACTGCTGAAACCAGCAAGAGCTGGTTCTGACAGTGAGTATATTACACGCTGTTAGGAGCGGGCTAAAATGCTGCGATTGCGTTCCCTTGCGCCTTTTAAAAATACCCTTCAAATGCAAAATGTTGCATTTTTGTGCGTCTGAGGATGCTTGGTATATACACAAGCATCCTGAAGCACACAAATAATGCAGACAGCTCAATGGAGCCGCACTGCCATATGGTGGCACCGCAGCCAAGCGGAGTGTCTGGCCGTCCAGATCTCTCTTTCTCCTCACCTTTCTTCTTGCCGCTCCAGTCTCCTCCGGTCGCTCTGCACATATCAGCACAGTGATGACATCGTGTCCCTCCATGCTGAGCTGCAGAATGCAGACAGCGGCAGAAGAGACTCTGGAGAAGAATGCTGCATGCAAAGGCGGCTGGGACTATAGGAGCGGAATCCGCGGGGGGCTACCACTGGTACACATACTTCGTACGTACGCGGCTCTGCTTCGTACACCTCGTACACACGCGGCTCTGCTCCATACACTTCGTACGCACGCGGCTCTGCTCCATACACCTCGTACGCACGTGGCTCCTCTCCGTACACCTCATACACACTCAGCTCTGCTCCGTACACCTCGTACACACTCGGCTCTGCTCCATACACCTCGTACACACGTGGCTCTGCTCTGTACACACGTGGCTCTGCTCCGTACACCTCGTACACACACGGCTCAGCTCCGTACACCTCGTACACACTCGGCTCTGCTCCGTACACCTCGTACACACTCGGCTCTGCTCCGTACACCTCGTACACACTCGGCTCTGCTCCGTACACCTCGTACACACTCGGCTCTGCTCCG
The DNA here is from genome assembly GCA_033576535.1 of Allobates femoralis. NCBI lineage: Eukaryota > Metazoa > Chordata > Amphibia > Anura > Aromobatidae > Allobates > Allobates femoralis. Next base: position 480,074,023 of record JARQOC010000005.1, on the reverse strand, counting down.
TACACCTCGTACACACACGGCTCTGCTCTGTACACCTCGTACACACACGGCTCCTCTCCGTACACCTCGTACACACATGGCTCTGCTCCGTACACCTCGTACACACTCGGCTCTGCTCCGTACACCTCGTACACACTCGGCTCCTCTCCGTACACCTCGTACACACATGGCTCTGCTCCGTACACCTCGTACACACTCGGCTCTTCTCCGTACACCTCGTACACACTCGGCTCTGCTCCGTACACCTCGTACACACTCGGCTCTGCTCCGTACACCTCGTACACACACGGCTCTGCTCCGTACACCTCGTACACACTCGGCTCTGCTCCGTACACCTCGTACACACACGGCTCCTCTCCGTACACCTCGTACACACATGGCTCTGCTCCGTACACCTCGTACACACTCGGCTCTGCTCCGTACACCTCGTACACACTCGGCTCTGCTCCGTACACCTCGTACACACACGGCTCCTCTCCGTACACCTCGTACACACATGGCTCTGCTCCGTACACCTCGTACACACTCGGCTCTTCTCCGTACACCTCGTACACACACGGCTCTGCTCCGTACACCTCGTACACACTCGGCTCTTCTCCGTACACCTCATACACACATGGCTCTGCTCCGTACACCTCGTACACACACTTCTCCGCTCCGTACACCTCGTACACACTCGGCTCTTCTCCGTACACCTCGTACACACACGGCTCTGCTCCGTACACCTCGTACGCACACGGCTCTTCTCCGTACACCTCGTACGCACACGGCTCCGCTCCATACACTTGGTACACACTTGGCTCTGCTCCGTACACCTCCTACACACACGGCTCTTCTCCGTACACCTCGTACACACACGGCTCTGATCCGTACACCTCGTACACACTTGGCTCTGCTCCGTACACCTCGTACACACACGGCTCTGCTCCGTACACCTCCTACACACACGGCTCTTCTCCGTACACCTCCTACACACACGGCTCTTCTCCGTACACCTCCTACACACACGGCTCTTCTCCGTACACCTCCTACACACACGGCTCTTCTCCGTACACCTCCTACACACACGGCTCTTCTCCGTACACCTCCTACACACACGGCTCTTCTCCGTACACCTCCTACACACACGGCTCTTCTCCGTACACCTCCTACACACACGGCTCTTCTCCGTACACCTCCTACACACACAGCTCTTCTCCGTACACCTCGTACACACTCGGCTCTTCTCCGTACACCTCGTACACACGCGGCTCTTTCTCGTACACCTCGTACACACCTCGGCACTCGTACCATCTCTGCTCGACACCTCGTACACACTCGGCTCTGCTCCGTACACCTCGTACACACTCGGCTCTTCTCCGTACACCTCGTACACACACGGCTCTGCTCCGTACACCTCATACACACATGGCTCTGCTCCGTACACCTCGTACACACACTTCTCCGCTCCGTACACCTCGTACACACTCGGCTCTTCTCCGTACACCTCGTACACACACGGCTCTGCTCCGTACACCTCGTACGCACACGGCTCTTCTCCGTACACCTCGTACGCACACGGCTCCGCTCCATACACTTGGTACACACTTGGCTCTGCTCCGTACACCTCCTACACACACGCCTCTTCTCCGTACACCTCGTACACACTCGGCTCTGATCCGTACACCTCGTACACACACGGCTCTGATCCGTACACCTCGTACACACACGGATCTGCTCCGTACACCTCGTACACACACGGCTCCGCTCCATACACCTCGTACACACACGGCTCTTCTCCGTACACCTCGTACACACACGGCTCTGATCCGTACACCTCGTACACACACGGCTCTGCTCCGTACACCTCGTACACACACGGCTCTGCTCCGTACACCTCGTACACACACGGCTCTGCTCCGTACACCTCGTACACACGCGGCTCTGCTGCGTACACCTCGTACACACACGGCTCTGCTCCGTACACCTCGTACACACACGGCTCTGCTCCATACACCTAGTACACACTCGCCTCTGCTACATTCACACTGTAAATCCCTCCTGACCCCACACATAACCTTCACCTAATTGCCATACACCTAGTACACACTCACCTCTGCTACATTCACACTGTAAATCCCTCCTGACCCCACACAAACTTCACCTAATTGCCATACACCTAGTACACACTCACCTCTGCTACATTCACACTGTAAATGCCTCTTGACCACACACAAACTTCACCTTATTTGAGCATCATTGGTGGCCAGCAGAGTCCTGGATACACTGAGGAGCTGATCATGAGACCCCTGACTCCTCCCCATCCATTGACATCATCACAGGTCCTGTAAGCACACTAGCACAGTGTGTGCAGCTCTGTCGGCTCCCGTGGAGGGGGGAGGAGGGAGACCCTCCGGTGCTGCAGCCTGCAGGAGCCTGAAAATGACCCCCCAGCTGCCCCTGGATATGGCTCTGGCTGTGGGGGCAGTGCTCAGGAGCCCCTGAGGCTAGGGTCACACTTGCATTGTGACCCTAGCCTGATGCAAGTATTGTATGTTGCAACGCTGCTATGCGCTGGAGGCAGCCCATAGAAACCCGACGTTTACCTTGACAACCACAGGTTGTCAATGTAAACTGCGGGTTTCTATGGGCTCAGTTGCTGGCAGCGCATAGCGTTAAACGCTCTGCGCTGCAGCAGACAATACTTGCGTCAGGCTAGGGTCACAACACAAGTGTGACCCTAGCCCTCAGGGGCCCGGTGGGCCCCTCCAAGCCGTCGGGCCCCGGCACTTGCCCGGGTACGCCGGGTGCTGACGCCGGCCCTGCTTCCCATAAACCTACTGGAGGTACGGGCCATATTCTTGATCCTACAGTCTTTTCAGCATCTACCGATGGGTCGCTATATTCACGTCCAGTCAGATGCCATGGCTGCGGTGTACGTCACTCATCAGGGAGGCACCCACAGCAGACCAGCGATGCACGAAGTGTCGAACTGAGTTGATTGTTTGCACATGGTCTATAAACTCTCCTTTTCTTCTGTCTAGGGACCTTATTCAGCATTTGTCACCTTCCTTTTATTCCTATGGGATTTGTTGCTTTATATTCACTTAGATTTGATTAGCTTATCTAGCTGTATATCGTTCATATCAGCTGTGGACATTCAGCACGTTTGTACATTTTTTATTGTTTTTTTTTTTGTAAATATATCTTTATTAAGTTTTCCAGTATATTAAACATTACAAACAGTGTTGTCAGCCGACATAATGTAAAATTTCATAACAGCAAGTAAGGCTGCGTGATGTATCATATATGCAGCAAGACCCGTTAGTGCCTACAAACAAAACACACTACTACAACTATTGGTCCGCTACCGATCTAAATGTTAAGATTTATAGCTTCCCTTATCCACACAGATAGTGGGAGGGGGTTTCATCTCTCTAAGGCGGCCGTCACACGCATCAATATAATGCACGATATCGCTTAAGCGAGCTGCGTTTTGATCGCTTAAGCGATATCGTTTGTGCATCGCTGTGTGCAATCAAGCAATTTTACAATGTAAAATCGCTTGATCGTTAGATCGCAGATTGGTGAGCAGGAGCTCATATCAAGCGATAAACGCTTGAACAATCTGCCTCATCGTGGTGTGTGACACCGCGATGAACGATCTCCCAGCGGCAGAGCCTATGCTGGGAGATGGTATCTATGGTAAACGTCGGGTTACTAAGCGCCGCGCGGCGCCTAGTAACCCGATGTGTACCATAGTTACCAGCGATCTCGCTGCTCCACATTGCTGGTGAGTCTGCCTGTGTGACAGCTCACCAGCGATGTGAGCGATATTGTTAGCGATCGCGCGTGCACGTGATCGCTAGCAATATCGCTAGCGATATTGATGCGTGTGACGGCTGCCTATGAAACGTGATTGTATAAAAGCAAAGAGTAAAAAAACAATAGAATTATATACAGGACATTATAGTCTCAACAAAATTATATAACCATCCAGGGGTAAGGGGTTGGGTTTGTTGAGTAAGAAAAACAGAAAAGAGCTAGAATTTTGAAAGTGAAGATAAGAAAAAAGAAGAAAAGAACATGTAAAGATGTATGATAGAAAGATAGAAGGAGCTGTGTGCGTCAGCATCTGGCCGGGGCCCACGGGGGTACAGTGACCGCCCACGGTTCATTGTTCAAAGGAACATGTCGCGGAAGTTAGGGGCATCACCGAACAGTATCCATTCTGTCCAAACCAGCACATAATCCCGTTGGGTCTGGAAATAGTCAGCCGAAATCTCCTCACATCTACGGATCCTTTCCATTTCAGAGTACCACTCCAGAATGGAAGGAGGATCCTGGTTCTTCCAGTGTCGAGGGATCACATTACGAGCCGCTGCCAAACAAAACCGAAGGATACCCTTTCTCTGATACTTCCAAGAGCCAGGGAGCAGGGAGAGTAAAGCCATTTCGGGAGTGCCTACCAGATTCCCCCCCATAAGTAAATCATGGTTACGAAATACTTTAGACCAAAATACCTGGATCGAGGGATAGCTCCACCAGATATGTAGCACGGTGCCTATCTCAGTTCCACACCTCCAGCAAAGGGGCGAGGCATCAGGAGAGAACCCGTGTAGCCTGTCCGGGGTGAGATACCATCTGTAACGGAGTTTAAGGCTTTTCTCCATAGCCTCACATGAACCAGACGTTTTATGAGCCATAAGGAAACTCCTCTCCCAGTCCGTCTCAGGGATCACTCTACCCAGCTCCTTTTCCCAAGCCCTCCTATAACCATGGGCCCCGGCGTCTACAGATTTGGACAGTATGCCGTAGATGGCAGAAATCCCTCTTGGAGGTGCCGCTTCTGCAGTAAAAATTGCTTCTAGAGTGGATAGCGTCAAACAGGGAACCCTTCGGATCTCTAGGGAGCACAAGAAGGACCTCAATTGTAGGTATTCCCACCATTTCAACTTAATATGTGGTGACTTAGCTTGGAGAGTACTTAGAGGGGGGCACTCTCCATTTACCAGGACCTGTCTAATTTGAATGTCATCCTCCGCCTTCCATCCCAGGAGACTCCGGCTGGACATCCCCGGAGGGAACGCCAGATTGCAAAAAATCGGGGTCAAAGGGCTGGCATACTTTTTTTCGGCCAACTCTCTACGAGCCGAACGCCAGGCTCTAAGCGTTTCGATAGAAAGGAAAGACAGTTGACCAATAGAGGACAGGGCTTTCGTCGGAATCCACTGCAGATGCTTAAGGGGAATCGCGATCTCGTCTTGTTCAATTTGAACCCATTGTTTGAAGGCTGCCTTATAGTGCCAATCCAGCAATCGTACCAAAATGGCCGACATACAGTATCTACGAATGTCTGGAAGGCCTGCACCTCCTCCCTCCCTGGGGGAGGACAGGATCTGCATACTGACCCTCGACCTCTTGCCCTTCCACAGGAAACGAGAAACTACCGACCTGAGGCTACGGAAGAACGCCCCAGGTGGCCATACAGGTAAGGCCTGGAAAACATAGAGGAATCTCGGCAAGATGTCCATCGCTACCACATGGATCCTTCCCAGCCACGACAGATGCAGGGGTCTATAAGACTCCAACATGGATCCCACTTTACCTAGAATAGCCTGATGATTCAAGCGGAACACGTCAGACAAGTTAGCCGTGAGACTCACTCCCAGATATACTACGTGGCCCGTGCGCCAGCGGAAAGGGAGGTCTTTTGCTAGGGAAGTCGCTTTGGCCGAGGGCAAGGATATATTCAACACTTCAGTCTTCGCATAATTGACCTTGAAATTACTAAGGCTTCCGAACGTCTCAAATTCGTGTAGTAATGCAGGGAAGGTCACCGACGGGCGAGTAACAAAAAGAAGAACGTCGTCGGCAAAAATAATAATATAATAATAAAACTTTATTTATATAGCGCCAACATATTCCGCAGCGCTTTACAGTACAATGGTACATATAAGAAAAATATACGGTACAGAAAGGTAATGCAGAACAGTAGTTACATACAATAAACATAGAATCAACTCAGGAAATACAATAAAAAGGCAAAAAAATGAAGGTGACCCTGCTCGAAGGAACTTACAATCTAAGACAAAGCGCTGCCTTATGTTGGACGTCTCCCACCACCATCCCATATAAGCCTCCATTTATCCGTACCCTTGCCGAGGGATGGGAGTATAAAGAGTGTACTCCGTTCAAAAATCTATCACCTAAGCCTATATGTGTTAGGGCCTCCCACAAAAATCCCCAGTGGACCCTGTCAAAGGCCTTCTCTGCATCAATGGAAAGCAGACAGAGAGGGGACTTACACTTCCTAGCCCTTTCAATCAAAAGACATGAGCGAAGGATGTTGTCCCGCGCCTCAATACCTTTAACAAAGCCCACCTGATTTATGGCGCAAAGCATCAGGGTCCATGTCGTCAAATTTTCCTCGAAGACCATAAAGGTCTGCATAGAACCTCTGGAAGGCCTGTGAGATATCCTCAGTGCTGTGCACCAGTCTACCCGTAGAGTTTTTAATAGCAGGAATATATGTGGGACCCGACCTCGGATGTAGCAGCCTTGCCAAGGGTCTTCCACAGGAGTTAGATTTCTTGTAAAAAAATCCTTTTGTTTTCTCTTTTTGCCTTTCAAATCTAACATCGAGCAGGTTTCTAAGCTCGTTTCTGGCAGAGGTCAGTTCAATGAGCTCCCTCGATCCCCAGAAGCCTTGTGCCTGGATTCCAGGAGGCCTATCTGCTGTAGTAACCCCTAAGGATACATTTGAGGGCCTCCCATTTAACGGACGGGGAGGTAGAGTCCTGCTCATGTGTCTGTGTAAACAACTTTATTTCAGATTTCAAATCATCCAAATATTTGGCATCTTTCAAAAGGTGACCGTTCAGTCTCCAGGTCCATTCTTTCCTAGCCAGCCCTGGCATCGCCACTGATAAAAAAATAGGACTATGGTCCGAATAAACTATATTGCCAATGGAGGCAAAAGGATTCCATGACAGGACACCATGGCTGACCAGAAACAAGTCGATTCGACTGTATGAACGATGGACCCCTGAGAAAAAGGAATAGTCTCGTCCCTTAGGATTGAGGATCCTCCAAACATCTACTAATTGTAGCTTGCAGAGGAATCTCCGGAGCGCCTGTACCCGCTTAGGTGGAGCTGTCCCTCTACCAGACGTGGAGTCAACAGCCGGGTCAAATACAAAATTAAAGTCACCTCCAATTATGACCTGACCTTCGGCGAAGTCTGCTAATTTCAATAGGAGGGCTCTACAGACTCTCGTTTGCTCCCTGTTGGGAAGATACCAGTTGACCAAGGTTATACGGGTTCCCGCTATCATCAGTTTAAGGAAGATATACCTTCCGTTGGGATCGATTATCGAGTCAAGCAGATTGTAAGGTAAACCCCCGTGGAGGGCCCCTTTAGATCTTGCCTCGGGATTTGTGCTGTGAAACCAGGAAGAAAACTGTTTCCCTCCAATGTGGGGTACATGGCCCTCTTTAAAGTGTGTCTCCTGGAGTAAGACCACCTGGACCCCTCGCTTGTGCATATCATGAAGGATCTGATGTCTCTTTTGGGGCGTATTGAACCCCCTGACGTTTAGAGACCCAACCGCCAGGGACCCCATATTCAACACGTCGTCAGCGGCCTCAGCCCCCCGGGGATCCGACACCAACACCAACGCACAACCTAGATCTTAGAAAAGAAGAGAAAAGAGATGGTAGAAAAAGAGAAAGAAAGAAGAAAGAAACTCTGGATGGGTAATTATAACACTACGCAGGTTAGTGGGGTATATTCTATAAAGAAGTATCGTACTCTAACAATGAGTATGAAATCCCCTTGGGGAGTACCTTTCCAGGAGGAAGAAAAATGTGAGTACGTCAGTATTCAAGAAAGGTACTCTGTTAGAAATCAGTACGTCAGTATATAACGCAATTCAATCCGAAGAGTACATAGTCCCCTCGGTCTCAAACCTTAAAATAACACATAACATAATAGCATTTAACCAGCCTGGGAGAAAGTAATCGAACAAAATTAAGTCGAGGTTAGGAAGTTCCATCGGAACGCACATCGTAGTGCAATAGGGGGGACGTCCATCGCCCCTTGGACTAGGTTATTTAACACTGAAAAAGAAGAGGGGGGAGGGGGAGGGGAAGGTGGTATGGGGGGGAGGGGGAAGGGGGGGGCGAAAAGGGTAGGGGAAAATTTTCTGAGATTCGCTGACTGAAATGAATACTTGGGCTCCTATCCTAGGAGCTGACAGTATCAAAAATTTACCAAGCAAGTCAAAATCCTAAAAAAAAGAGCTACAGTCAGGGAGCGTTCAGTAGAATGGAATACAATACCTTGGATACCTGTACAGTCAGCCCTCTTCATCGCACTCTCCACTGGCGGCCCTCCTCCGGGCCCTTCCTCTTCTATTGCCTCTACGCCTTTGGGTGCGTTGTGCCCGTGGGTCTGCCAAATAAATGCCCTCAGAAGCGGGGGACGGTCAATCAGGGAACAAGAGGCCAGGGTCGGCTAAGTCGAGGGCCTGCAAAAATTCCTGAAGCTCTCTAGGGTGGGATAAAAATGCCATTTGGTTCCCACATCGGACTTGAAGGCGGAATGGATAGCCCCAAGAATACGGAAGATTGTGGTGCCTCAGAAGATCCAGGAGGGGTCGCAGGGCTCTCCTCTTCTGGAGGGTTCTCCTGGACAAGTCTGCCATTAGTTGTATGGTACATCCCAGGAAAGTGATCTCCTCGCATCGCCGTGCCTTATTAAGGATTTCGTCCTTAACACGGTACCTATGAAGGCGGCAAATAACATTACGGGGGAATGCTCCTTCAGCCGGGGGGGGGGCCCCAGAGACCTGTGGGCCCTGTCAAACTCGATAATAGAATCCTCAGGTACGTTCCTAATAGAGTTGAATAGGTTTTGGAGGGTATGCCCCAGGTCCCCTGATGCTATAGATTCTGGGAGCCCCTCACCCGGATGTTCTGTCTTCTTTCCCGGTTTTCCAGGTCCTCCATAGAGTCCAGAAAAATCTCCTGTTGGGACCTCTGGAACGTCACAGTGTCCTCCAGTTTCTTGACACGTATATTTAGGGCTTCCATATTGGCATCGGACTGTGATTTTCTGTCTGACATTCCCCGAACTTCTCCCCTTATCTCTTTAGTCTCAGCTTTAAATGAAGCCTCCATTTTTGAGAGGAAGTCCACCAGCTCTTCTCGTGTAGGCATATTTAGAATACGGGCTCTAAATGAGTCCCATACGTCACCTCCAGGAGCAGAATTGAATCTGTCTATGTCAGCTTGATGCAGACTTGAGCCTGGGCCAACAAGGGTCATACCTTTGGCTATGGGGCCGACGGGGAGACCACTCAGGTGAGGGGATTGTGATGTCCCAGTTATAGTCCCCATGGGGCCAGGGGTTTGAGGAACTTGCAGCCAGTATAGCGCCCCCATAGGCTGTGGCCATCCCTGGCCTTGCACATTGGTAACATAGCTGTATGGGGATGGAGGGAGGTATGGGTTCAGTCCTGGGCTGGAGGATTGATCAGGCTGTCCAAGGGCCCTGATGCTCTGACCCCCACTCCTTACCACTGCCTCCGGTGCTGGGATCCTCTGTATCCCTCTGTCCTTTTCCAGGCTCCTCAGCTCACATGCAGCAGATTCAGGCTGGACGGTGCTGGGAGGGCTCCCTGTACTGCTTTCTCCCGGAGATGTCATCAGCTGCTGGGGGCTCCAGAGTTATCTGGCTGTGCAGTGTTATCACTCGTAGTGTGGGGAGAGCAGGCAGGCTCATTATGCAGCTCCACGCTCCCAAGCAGACACCCTCCTCCCCCCTTCTCAGGCACAGTTACTTCCAGCAGAGAAGCAGGCTCTGCCATCTTGTGAGGCACTGCAGCTAAGGGGGGCCTGCTGGAACTGCGGAGATACCGCTTAATACTGCCGTTTTTCGGGCGGGAGGGTCCCGGTAACGCTCCTGTGCGGATGCTCCTTCTCCTCATAGACATGAGGAGGGTCTCTCTCCAGGCTGGGATGCCAATATTAGGCTAGGAAAGAGGCCGAGGGGATAGAGCTCAAGGACTAGCTTCTGTCTCCCTCCATGGCCAGGACACGCCCCCCATTTTTTATTGTTTTTAAGCCAGTTTTGTCCTTTGTGTAGTGTTTCTTGATGTAATAAATAATAATTATTATTTTTGCATTTTATGTGTCAGCCTTTTCCTAGATCCCGGTCTGCTATACACATTCCTTCAAAACCTTTATCAGGACTTGCTAACCCAGGGTCCGATATGCCACCAGAACTCGGCGACCCTGAGTTTGACGGCATGGCTGTTGAGACCTGGGTGCTAACCCAAGCAGGGTTCTCACCGGAGGTGATTAGCATGATGATTAGGACTAGAAAGCCTGCCTTGGCTCGTATTTACCATCGCACATGGAAAACCTTTTTCTCTTTGTGCAAGGGTCGGGGTCATTCTCCCCTTGTTTTTTCTATCCCAATAGTTCTGGGGTTTTTTCAGTCTGGATTGGATTCAGGCCTAGCACCAAGTTCTCTAAAGGGTCTAATATCTGTGCTGTTGGTCCTTTTCCAACACCGGCTTGCTATGAGACCTCACGTCAAGACTTTCATTCAAGGAGTGTTGTGGCTAGTCCCCCCTTACCGGAGGCCACTGGAACCAGGGAACATCAATTTGGTCCTGGATGCACTTCAGAGGCCCCCCTTCGAGCTTCTGAAAGAAATTCCGTTCTTTCTGCTGTCCTGGAAAGTGGTCTTCCTCATGGCGATAACTTCCATACAGCGTGTCTCGGAGTTGGCCGCTCTCTCCTGCCGAGTACTAATTCTTACCTTCCATCAGGGCAAGGTAGTACTCCGACAGGTTCCCTCTTTTCTTCCAAAGGTGATCTCCTCTTTCCACCTTAATGAAGAGATCGTTCTTCCTTCCTTTTGTCCGACGCCAGACAAGAAAACTCTGCACACCCTGGATCTCGTGAGGACTCTCAGATGCTACGTGTCTAGGACAGCACCTTTTCGTAGGTCAGATACTCTGTTCTTCCTTCCGGAAGGTCACAAAAAGGGCATGGCCGCATCCAAGACCACATTGGCCAGGTGGATAAAGTCGGTCATTCAGGAATCCTATCGAATTAGGAACATGCCCATTTCAGGCAGGTTAAAGGCGCACTCTACTCGTGCGGTAGGTGCATCCTGGGCTGGTCGTCACCAAGTATCCGCTGAGCAGGTATGCAAAGAAGTGACCTGGTCCAGTCTGCATATGTTTGCAAAACACTATAACATCCATACTCAGGCCTCTGCAGATGCAAATCTTGGCAGGCGTATTTTGCAGGCAGCTGTGCCTCACCTCTAAAATGGAGTGACTCATTTGATATTGTATTTTTTTCTGGTGTTTTCTCCCACCCAGGGATTGCTTTGGGACGTCCCATATTTTGCTTGCACTCACCGTAAAATCCTCCTCTCTGAGCCTCTATTGGGGGACACAGCACCCACCCTGTTGCCATTGAGGGCTGTGTATTATAGTTTCTTTGGCTTTGGTTTACTTACCTTTGGTTATCATTGTTTCTTCTCCTACTGCTTGGTCACTGAACTGGTTCGGCTTGTGCCAGCCAGGGGGTGTATACTGCAGGGGAGGAGATAATCTGCTTTTTGTTTATGTTCATTTAGTGTCAGCCTCCTACTGACTGCAGCATGACACCCATGCTCCTGTGTCCCCCAATAGAGGCTCAGAGAATAAGATTTTATGGTAAGTACGTACAAAAATCCCTTTAACAGCAAAATGTGCATCTAACCATATATAGTTTTTCCCCTTAAATCGGACGCACTATCCAGTATTATGCCGGATTTGGTATAATACCAGATGTTTGCATCAGGTTTATTGTCCATTTTTTTCCAAGATCCTTTTGAGGATCTTCCAAGACAGATGGCGCTTATCATCCTCTTGCTGCTTACTTCCTGGGCAGCTCATTAAAGGACCTATCCGACCACAAAACTTGTTATGTTAATAAAGCTAATCTGTGCTGAATTTTATTAAAAAAGCCTCCCACAGTGTTTTTTTTGTTTTACTACCATCTTCCTCAATTTCTGTGTTCAGTGCCTCCGTGTTGGATGTTTACATGCAGCATTTCATAATTAGGTAGCTTCCTGGGTTTTTTTTTCCTTCTTACAGCCTGTGCTGATCACCACCCCCTGTACACCCCTCTCTGCCCCCTCCACACTCCTCTCTGCACACACACTGCACCCTGATTGGCCAGGACTCTCTACAGTGTCTCAGTGCTACAGCAGTGAAGGATCATTCACAAACAACTCATCATTATTACACAGACAGGGTCCAGCAAGCAACTCCTACAGCAATGCACCTGAAAGGAAAAATTGGGTGAGAGCAGGCACTGCATACAGAGACACTTGTCTGGGAGCTGCCCTGTGTACCTGCAGTGTCCATGCAATCCTGCCTCAAACAGCTCCTCGCTACTCAGCACATATGGGCAGGGTTAGCAGAGGGGAGTTGGATGTCACTCACAGTGACTGGGCTGTGATGCTGTGTACAGGGCTGGGGATAAGCTAATGCTGTGTGGTTGGGACGTGACATCACAGGAAGCAGCAAAATCACTGCAGGAGAGGTCATGTGACCGCTCTAAGACAGGTGCTGACAGGAGAGAAAAGCTTACAGCAGATCAGGTAGCTAATTACCATCTATCTACTTCTATCTGTGTAGCCCAATACTGTAAAGATTGATTTAAGCCGGATAAGTCCTTTAAGTTCATGAATATCCAAAGCATTGAACTGCAATGCCCAATTCACAGAAGCTCACACTTAGGCCCCATTCTCACACTGCTTTTTTTGCTGCGTATTTTTAAGCACAAGCTCATCACAAACCAGGAGTGGGTGATTAAACATATAACTGGAGCACTTGTTTCTATTAGACCTTTCCTCTGAGTGTGCCACTCCCGATGGTCCCTGAGGAAGGAGCTCGGTACGTGGCTCCGAAACGCGTTGGAAATAAACCTCTACTACCAGTACTCAGACGTCCCAGTGTCGTTGGTGTATTTTCCTCTCTGGCAGCAGCGCGGACATTAAGGTACTTCGTCCAAAAAACCTGATCACAACTCCCGATTTTGATTGTTCCACTCCTGGCTTTTTTTGAGCTTGTGCGTAAAAATACGCAGCAAAAAAAGCAGTGTGTGAATGGGGCCTTAGTGACAGTAATACTCAGACTGCACTACCACAATCTGTAATGGTGTCTGTTCTTGGTTGCCATGCCATGCTTGGTCGGATGCCCTGGTGCGGTGGCATCTGGGTGATAGAAGGGGTTTATGACAGCTGAGTATCAACAGCTTGTCATTATGCCCAGATTGGAAATGTCAGGCATCTATGATACCTGTCCATTACCATTCCAGTAAGTGAACAGTTAATGAACACAAACACACTGACAAATCCTTTATTAGAAACAACACACACTGACAACCATCATTTCCTATGCATTAACACTAGTGATGAGCGAGCATTAAAATGCTCGGGTGCTCAAAGTTCTGGTCGAGCATCTCGAGATGCTCGGGTGCTCAACCAAGCACCAAGCCCAGTGCAAGTCAGTGAGTGATAGGCTCCGCCCACAGACTTCCGGCTATAAAACGAGTGTTTCTGGGAAAGGGCGGGAGGGTGGGCTTTTTCAAATCGTCACAGCATACAACACCTTGCTGTGCCCCCCAGAGGGAGCCTAACAATCAATCTGCTCTCTGAGGTGCCAGCTTACTTTGTACACTGAAGGGAGCTGTATATTTGTGTAACATCGATAATGAATTGTGATGAGTCTGAGCATCTTGGCGGTACTCGGTGCTCGCCGAGCATCCCGAGTATCGGGATACTCGTGCAAGTACCGAGCAGTGGCAAGCATGCTCGCTCATCACTAATTAACACCAAACATTCCCTCTGATGATAATCCACACTGATGTCACTCATCGCATCTCAGCTCTGCTGTATCGGAGGTGGCGCTGAAGAAGAAGCATCATATCAACACACAATTGGTTCCCCCAGAGCTACAGCCGACCTCTGGGCACACACAGAGAGCTTTAGCGGTGTGGTGAGGTCACTATGGTAATCATGTCAACTGACACAGCCGAAGCTCTCGGTGCACTCATTGATATAATAATTTATCGGCCTCACCACGATGAAAATACCAGGCCCCACCTGCCTGGTTTTACCTTGGATGGCAATCACAAATAGGGGGAAGCCCACACATTTTTTTAATTATTTATTGAAATAACTTTAAAAAATAATGGGCTCTCATGTATTTTTGATTACCAGTCAAGGTAAAACTAGGCAGCTGGGGGCTGCTTGATCTGTGCTGAGAATAAAAAAATATGAGGGACCCCTACGCATTTTTTCCTTTTTGTTTATTTTATACACATATGACGGCAGGTTGCTTGCCATACACTAATGTGGATGGCAACTAACCTCTTAGCAGACACAGGGTCATCAGTTGGTGCCCCTTTTGCCATGGCAATGCCATTATCATCGCTCTATTTTGCAGCAGCCTCTACAAGGTTAAACTGGGGAACATGGTGGCTCAGTGGTTAGCACTGCAGTCTTGCAGTGCCAGGGTCCGGGATTTAAATCCAATAAAGAAAAACATCTGCAAGGAGTTTGTATGTTCTCCCCATGTTTGTGTGGGTTTCCTCTGTGTTCTCTGGTTTTCTCCAACACTCCAAAGACATACTGATAGGGAATTTAGTTTGTGAGCTCCAATGGGGACAGTGTGCCTGATATATGTAAAGCGCTGTAGAAAAAAGAGAATTTTGTTTACTTACCGTAAATTCTTTTTCCTTTAGTCCTTAAATCTGGGAGACCCTGAGATTGGGTGTTATATGCTGCCCCCTGGAGGTCACACCAATTATAGGAGAGATTTTCTCCTCCTTCTCCTCTGCAGCATATACGCCCCCTGCAGGAATACTGTCAGTTTGGTATATAAGCAGTAGGAGGAAAACCTTGCACTATAAAACAAATCCCGGCCAACCGGGCCGAACAGGAAAAATATAAGGCCAGAACAATGGCCAACAGTGAGACTATGTGCTGTATAAGAGACGCAGGTACGCCCATAGGGCAAAAAAGGGGAGGGTGCTGGGTCTCCCAGATTTAAGGACTAAAGGAAAAAGAATTTACGGTAAGTAAACAAAATTCTCTTTTTCCTTGTCGTCCAAAATCTGGGAGACCCTGACATTGGGACGTCCAAAAGCAGTCCCTGGGTGGGATATAACCACTGCACCCTGAAAGGCAACTCAGACATTTACAGGTGGGCAACAGCTGCTTGGAGAACACGTCTGCCCAGACCTGCATCCGCTGAGGCATGAACATGTACCTGGTAATGCTTAGAAAACGTGTGTAGGCTTGACCAAGTGGGCGCCTGACACACCTGCTGGGCTGAGGCTTGATGCCGCAAAGCCCAAGAAGCGCCCACGACCCTGGTGGAATGCGCTTTGAGACCCGCCGGGGGCGACGTGTGCGAGGCCGAATAGGCCTCTAATATAGCCATCCTGATCCAATGGGCAATTGTGGCCTTGGAGGCGGAAGAGCCCTTGCCGTGTCCGGCCGTGAGAACAAAGAGAGTCAGTCCGACGCAGAGGAGCTGTGCGAGACAAGTACACCCTCAGAGCCCTGACCAAGTCCAGGTTGTGGAGGGCCTTTTCAAACCTGTGAACCGGGTTTGGGCAAAAAGACGGAAGAGAGATATCTTGGTTGAGGTGGAAAGGAGAGACCACCTTCGGGAGAAAAGAGGGAACGGGACGCAGGACAACTTTGTCCTGATGTACCACCAAGAAGGGAGGCTTGCATGACAATGCTGCCAAATCTGACACCCGCCGGAGCGAGGTGATAGCCACCAAAAATGCCACCTTTTGTGAAAGAGTGGACAAGGGAATATCTGAGAGAGGTTCAAATTGAGGTTTCTGGAGGGCTGAGAGGACCAAATTAAGATCCCAGGGTTCCAGAGGACGCTTGTAAGGTGGGACAATGTGGGCCACCCCTTGCATAAATGTGCGAACCTTTGGGAGCCTAGCCAGCCGCTTGGAATAAAGGACAGAAAGAGCGGAAACCTGTCCTTTTAGAGAACTTAGGGCGAGAGCAGTGCCCAACCCCGACTGAAGAAACAGGAGTAATGTCGGCAAAGAGAAGGGCCACGGAGGGTGGCCTTTCGTAAAACACCAGGAGAGGAAAATTCTCCACATCCGGTGATAAATCTTCAGCGAGGCAGACTTACGAGCCTGTTTCATGGTGTCCTGAACTTCCCGGGGAAGACCCGATTGTGTCAGGACCCAGGATTCAAGGGTCAAGCAGTCAACCTGAGTGCCGCAGAATTGTGGTGGAAGAATGGACCTTGAGAGAGAAGGTCTGGACAATCTGGCAGACCCCAAGGTTCGCCGTCGGCGAGTCGGAGCAGTTCCGGAAACCAGGCTCTCCTGGGCCAATTGGGTGCGATTAGAATCACACGGTGACATTCCGCCCGAATCTTGCGGAGAACCCGAAGTAACAGGGCCAGAGGTGGAAACACATATGGCAGGCGTGGTCGTGAGCCCTGGCTATGAAAACCGGAACTTTGTTGTTGAGGAATGACGCCATCAAGTCGACATCCGGCGTCCCTGACCGCCTGCAAATGGCTTGGAAGACTTCCGGGTTGAGAGACCATTCGCCCAGGTCCATGCCTTGACGGCTGAGATAGTCCGCTTCCCAGTTGTCCACACCCGGAATGTGGACCGCGGAGATGGCGAAGCCTGTGGCCTCCGCCCAGGACAGGATCTTCTGGACCACCAGCATCGCCAGGGTGCTGCGAGTGCCACCCTGAGGATTGATGTAAGCGACAGCCGTCGCGTTGTCTGATTGGATCCTCACCTGGCGGCCGCTTAAGAGAGACTAAAACGCCAGAAGCGCCAGATAAGCCGCCCTGATTTCCAGAATGTTGATGGGAAGGGAGGACTCCACCGGAGACCATGTACCCTGAGCCCTGTGGTGAAGAAACACTGCTCCCCAGCTGGAGAGACTGGCGTCCGTGGTGACCACCGACCAAGATGGCGGGAGGAGGGAGCGACCCTGAGACAGGGACGGATATGCCAGCCACCACTGGAGAGATTCCCTCGTTTTGGGGTCAGGGAGATCTTGCGGTCCAAGGTCCTCGGATTCTTGTCCCAGACACGAAGGATCTCCAGCTGAAGGGGGCGCAGATGGAGTTGTGCGAATGGGACTGCTTCGATTAAAGCTACCATTTTCCCCAGGATCTGCATTAGATGCCTGATGGAGTACGAGCGAGGAGGGAGGATGGAGCGAACTTCCGCTTGGAGAGAGACTGTCTTCTCGTGAGGTAGTCGCACCAACGCTGCTCGAGTGTCGAATTGCATGCCCAGATACACCAGACTCTGGGTGGGCACGAGGACCGACTTGGGGAGGTTGACACTCCAGCCAAACCTTTTTAGGGTCGACAGTGTCGCGGAAACCGCTTGTCGGCATTCCTGATGTGAGGGAGCCTTGACCAGGAGGTCGTCCAAATAAGGGATGACCAACAGCCCCTGAGAGTGGAGTATGGCGATTACTGAAGCCATCACCTTGGTGAATACACGTGGGGCGGTGACCAAGCCGAAGGGGAGAGCCACGAACTGGAATTGGTCGTCTCCAATCGCAAAGCGCAGGAACCGTTGGTGAGCTGGAGCGATTGGGATGTGTAGATATGCATCCTTTATGTCTATGGATTCCAAGAATTCCCCTTGAGACATTGAGGCTATAACAGAACGCAGAGATTCCATGCGAAAATGCCTCACTTTGACGTGCGTGTTGAGGAGCTTTAGGTCCAGAACGGGACGAACAGACCCGTCCTTCTTGGGCACAATGAAGAGATTTGAGTAAAATCCCTGAAACCGGTCCCATTGGGGAACCGGGACGATGACTCCTTCCCGCTTCAGAGCCTCCAGCGCTTGGTGAAAGGCGAAGACCTTGGCGGGAGTGGGAGATGTCATGAAGAAACGGCTTGGGGGAACCGAGTTCAGTTCTATGAAGTAGCCGTGAGAGACAATATCTCGCACCCATTGGTCATAGGACGTCGGAAAGCCAGATGTCCCGGAACTGGGACAATCTGCCCCCGACTGAGAGTGGAGCTGGATCCGCACAAGTCATGCAGAGGCCGTCTTGGACGGCTTCTGACTAGAGGACTTTTGCTGACGAGAACGCCAAGAGGAACCCTGGCCTCGGGCGGGCTGGGACTTGTCGGAACGAAATGTCCTGTTGGTAAAGGAGGACTGTCTGGAGGACCAGCCAGGGGAACGAAACGAACGAAATGAACGGAACCTGGCAGACTTTTGCTGCGTAGGCTTGCTTCCTTTTTGTTGGGGCAGAAGAGTACTTTTGCCTCCTGTTGTGTCCTTGATAAGTTCGTCCAGACGTTCCCCGAAGAGGCGATCCCAGTACAGGGGATCCCTGTAAGATGCTTCTTGGAAGAAGCATCACCTTTCCAATCCCGGAGCCAGAGAATTCTCCGAATTGCGAGGGAATTGGCGGCTGCCACTGCTGAACGTCTGGCTGAGTCAAGCACAGCGTTGAGAGCGTATTTTGATACCATCGCCATTTGTTCTAGGAGAGGAGACGCCTCAGGAACTCTCTCGTAGGTCATGGAATGAACCGCGTCTGTAAACGCAGAAAGAGCTTTAAGAGACCATGCGGCTGCAAAGGCGGGAGGAAATGCAGCGCCAATTGCGTCATAGATTGACTTGGTTAAAAGTTCAATCTGACGGTCTGCCGAGTCTTTCAAAGACGAGCTGTCGGCAATGGAGATTGTGGTTCTGGTAGCCAATCTGGCTACGGCCGGGTCAACCTTAGGAGGTTGAGACCAGCTAGATAGTACTGCCGGGGCAAACGGATACTTGGGATCCGTGGACTTCGGTAGGAAACGTTTTGCCAGACATGCCTTGGGCTTCTGCACCGTGTCTGTAAAGTCAGGGTGATCAGAGAAGATGTTGACAGGTCTCTTAGGATCCCTGAGCGAGACCTTGGCTCGCTGCTCAGACTGTGTGTCAGGAGCAGGAAGGTCTAGGATGTTATTAATAATGGAGACAATATTGTCAGCTAAAACGTCCCCTTCCAGAACCGATTCAGAGGACGCCTCTGAGCCAGAGGACGACGAGTCCTCTTCCTCACCCTCCTCCAGAGGTTCCCTTGATCGAGATCTGGGCGAGGAGGGGGAAGTGTCTCGGTGGCGTTTTTTGGAACTGGGCCCCCCAAGGGACGGGGTGGGCCTGTTACACTTTGCCGAAAGAGACGGACCCGGGATTGAAGAGAAGACCCTCCATGTCCTGGTTAGGGTCCTGGTTAATGGCCTGAATGATGGATCTAGTCATGGAGGCTACAGATTGCGACATAGCTCGCGACACTGCCAGGGCCACTGAATCAGACAATGACTGAGATAAAACATCAGTCCACTGAGGAGCCGGTGTTAAAACCGGGGGAGCGGATGCCTGATCCCCAGAGGGGGTAGGAGCATCCACATGGGACCGGGTTCCGAGGATATCCAGGGACCCATTCTGCTCACAAGCCGTGTAGAGGGGATTGACACTCTGCCCAGGCAACGTGACTTTGCACACTGTACAAGTTGCATACAATTTTGGAGCCCTATGGGACTTACCCTTGCTCTTAGAAGACATAGTCTGACCCAATCCTGTGTACTTGCTACTGAAAAACAGAATAACTGAAAGGGGAATGCCACAGAGGAGAATCCACACCAATGGTGTGGCTTACCGATCATCCAATGGTATGAGTCCAGAACCCAAAGTCTGAGTCTCCCAGAGCAACTGAGTATGCTGTAGAATCTGCAGAGAAAGAGGCCAAAATGGCCCCCACAGAGAGAGGAGGGGGAGTCAGAGAAGGGAGGACCCGCAAAAACGCGGGAACTGTGGCCCCACACATGTACACAGGAGGGGGAGAGGCCAGAGGCCGAGCCCTGTGAGCTAGGGCGATGTGTGAGCAAAGCCCGCCCCCTGCTGTTGATAGACATGCAGGGGCGGAATCGCGGCCTAGGCCTCCGGCGAAGCTGGGGACTAAATTAGACAGCCGTGGCCGGCCTGCGTGAGGGGTCCGGCGCGGTAGTCATGAAAACACACCGCTAATGTGAGGAAACGTGCCCCATACCATGAGCCCCTTTGCCCCGTCCCCCTGCTGTGCAGAACAGGCAGGGAGGGGATCACTGACTGGGCTTCCAGCAAGGCCAGGGGCTGTTGCAGGGACAGTACTGCCAGTCTGTTGACCTGGATCCTGCAGCAGAAGCGGGGGCCCCCATGCCCGGCACATACCTGAGTCCCCAGAAGGGGAGAAGATAGGGGCCAGCTCGGTCACCTGTGGTTGAGCCTGCATCAATCGCCTGTGACTGGAAGGAGTTGAACTCCGTCACAGGGGGCCACACAGTGACTGTGTAAAGGCCAGGGGAACAGAGAACTGTAAACCCCTCAGTCGGCTCCCACCTCACTAGAGGCCCAAAGCTTCATCTGTAGCAGAGCTTCAGTGTGGAGATGTGCCTCCAACGACACCAATATACAAACTGACAGTATTGCTGCAGGGGGCGTATATGCTGCAGAGGAGAAGGAGGAGAAAATCTCTCCTATAATTGGTGTGACCTCCAGGGGACAGCATATAACACCCAATGTCAGGGTCTCCCAGATTTTGGATGACAAGGAAAGAATGGCGCTGTATAAATGAATAAATATAATTATAAACTCCTATAGTCAAAGCTAGCTAGTCCGAATTGGCTACCTGCTGACACCTTACCTATAAGGAGCGGGTTTAGGTCTTGAAGCCCATGAAAGAGCCAGTAGACATGAAACGGTCGTAGCTTGAATTCTTCCCACCTGAATCTTATTGCTTGCTATGAAATAAGATTTTTCCACGATGCACAGAGTGTCATCATCTTCCTTTTTACTCCTCAGAGCTCTTGGACCTCCTCTATACATGCTATGTACTCATTTGCCCTACATGAACACAGGATGTTCGCAAATTTCAAAGTAGGTGGCACCCTTGCTTCTACTCACCAGGTGCTGGTGCCCTGAATACAATTAGGCCATCTTTATTGCCACATTACAATAATGACATGAATACCAAATATACAAAGGCCTCACAATTTTGGGTTAGAAATGTTTTCATATTTGCTGGGGAAAGAAAAAAAAAGCTTGTTTGTTTGCTCAAGTTCAACAAATTTCCAAAAATAGTTCACATTGTTCCTGTGCAGAAAGAGGCGATTGCCTGCACCATCGCTGGGTGCAGTACTTGTGCGGTGTTTATCAAGTGCCATCTTAAGAAATAAAGCATCAAATGTATGAATGAAAAAACGCAACCGGATTAAAGGCATCAGGGAATGAATGGGTCTAACTAACCAGCAAGGTAGAATCTAGCACTGTGTGGATGATGACAGTGCTCTGCTGATAAACCCAGCCAGAGGGTAGACATCCAAGGAAAAAGAAAGATTCAGTGGTTATTCCAAAACTTTAACCCCTTCATCCCCAATCAATTTTCCATTTTTCTCTTCCCCTCTTCCAAGACCCATAACTTGTTATTTTATGTCAATATAGACATATGAGGGTTTATTTTTTGAGGGAGGAGTTGAACTTTTGAATGACATCATTCATTTTACCATATAGTGTACAGCAAAATGGGGAAAAAAAATCCAACTGTGGTGAAATTGCAAAAAAATTTCACGTTCGTTTTTTATTCATGATGTTAACTATATGGTAAAACGGACGTGTCCGTATGGTGCCTCGGGATGGTACGAGTTCGTAGATACCAAACATGTATACTATTGCTGTTATCTAAGTGGTGAAAAACAATTCAGAAAATTTTAATTAGAAAGAAATGCACTTTTCCACCATTTTTCATGCCCTATAGCGTTCTCATTTTTCATGCCCTATAGCGTTCTCATTTTTCATGCCCTATAGCGTTCTCATTTTTCATGCCCTATAGCGTTCTCATTTTTCATGCTCTGGGGCTGTTATGACTTGTTTTTTGCGTTTCGAGCTGATGTTTCTAATGCTGCCAATTTTGGGTGGATTTATTGCTGTTTTGATCGCCCGTCATTGTATTTTATTGCAATGTTGCAGTGACCAAAGATAAACAATTTTGTCATTTGGACCTTTTTTTCCGTTATGTAGATTACTGATCTGATTAATTGATTTTATATTTTGATAGAGCAAGCATTTCTGAATGTGGCGATACCAAATATGTGTATTTTTTATTTTCTTGAAAGTTTTTTTCAATGGGGCAAAAGGGGGTAATTTGAACTTATGTTTTTTCTTTTTCCGTATTTTTAAAAACTTTATTTTTTTTCCTGATTTTACTTCTCTGCATAGCAGAAGTCATCGCTTTCTGTGGATGCCGGCCCTCATAATGATTTCATACAGCTTCTGGGGTCAAGGTAACAGCGGAGGTCTCGTGATCGTATCACAGAACCTCAGATATCGGCAGGGCACAGCACGATCCCCACCACGATGCTTTGGATTGTGCTGTTAATCACTGACAGCGCAATCCAAAGAGTTAAAAACACAGATCCAATCGCTGTTAGCTACACATCTCAGCTAATTTGTTTAGCTGAGTTGTGTGGGGGATTGATGCGAGCTCAAGCGCTGAGCTTGCATCAGAGGGATGATAATGAGCAAAGGCTTATAAGCCTTTGGTCGTGAAGGGGTTAAAAACAGTGCTCACATTAGAGTCATGGCAGTAGGGGGAGAGGGAATAAGCAGAATGAATTAAGTGCAGGAGTAACAGGCTGCATGCGCTTCCACAGGCTGTCACCTGCTATTTCTGCCCTTAGGGCATCCTGCTCCTTCCCTCTCCCCCTACTGCCATGGCTCCAATATGAGTGTTGTTTTTAAAGTCTTGCAATAAACTTTTTTGTTTTATGGACAAGTGAACTGCTGAAAATGTCTCCTTACCATCTTAAAGACACAGAAACGGCATCTCGCTCTGCAGTGCGCCAATATTTGGAAATGCATTTTATAATGGATAGATATTGGTCTGTTATAGTCAAACACAGAGCGTGCAACCATCAACCATTGCCATTCACAGCCCTCTTACCACTGAGCGTGTGCCTCATAAATGCCTCATCCAGGCAGAGGGGATCTCCAAACTATGCCAACTTATTTTCTTTTGCTGCAAGAAGTGACAAGTTACCCACCAAAATATGCTTAGGGTTTAATGCTGCAAATTGCCAGCAATAGTTCCCACATGCCATTTTTTTTAAAGGGGATGTCCTCTACTAGACAGCCCCCCAATTGAAATTCCCATAGAAAATACAAGCAATAAAATAATAAAGCCAATGTCAAGTCACCCACCAGGAACAACCGCAAAAGCGTTTCTAGAACAGTACGCCAGTGGGAAGGGAATACAGCGTTTGATAGCATAGAGGAGCTGGGGGTGGAATAGAGCTGGAGTGACAGAGGCTTCAACTCTCTCATTTGCATATAGTCAAACTCTGATTTCTACCATTAAGCTAGGATTGTTCCGCAGTGGACAACCACTTTGTCTTATAAATGGCTCCAAAATTATAGGTGGAAATGTTGCAGACATGTCAACCCCGTCTCCCCGATTTAATAAGGGCCTCCCTATGTTTTCAGCCTCTCTCACATGGTCACCTTATTACATATACTTATCACAGTTTCTTGGGTGTCATTGGTATAGTAAACCTGGCAGCTAATTGATGCTCCCCACACTCCTGCTTCCTAAATAGCTGTTTTAGGGTGCCTTCACACTTGCATTTGTGTCTGCATGCATATGGCATGCAGACGCAAACGCAGTGCAAACGCTGCCATGCTGATGTGAACGCAATGGAGAATCTCCGCATGCGTTCACATTAGTATGCAGCCCGCCAGCCAATCAGCTGTCTCGGGGGCGGCCGAGAGCAGGAGATCAGCGGTGGAGATCTCCTCCTCCCGGCCACAGTTGATCGCCCGCCGGTGTCAGGGCGGGAGATTTAAAGACACAGCTGATCTGACAGCTGTTTAAATCTCCAGCGCCGATACCGAATAGGGTGATGTCGGTGCAGGAGATAAGAAACAGCTGATCGCTGCTTCAAATCTCCTGTGCCGACATCACCTATTCGGTGTCAGTGCGGGAGATTTAAACAGCTGTCAGATCAGCTGTGTCTTCAAATCTCCCGCCCTGACACCGGCGGGAGATCAGTGGAGGCTCCAGATAAAACAAGCGCCCGCACAAAAAATGCAACAGGCTACGTTCGGAGGGCGCACAAATTGTGCGCACACGAGCGCAAACGCATCCGAACGCAGCCAAACGCGTTCCCATGTTAAACATAGGAACGCAGTGCGCAAGCGTTTGACTGCGTTCGGTATGCTGTGTGAAGGCACCCTTACTCTGAAATGTTGCATAGTTTTAAAGAAAAACATAGTTAAAAGCCTGAACAGGGATGAAGTGACAAGTCCAAGACACAAGTCCAAGACACGTGCTCACCAGTCTTCCCCCGCTCAGGAATAGGGAGAGATGTCAGTCTAGATGAGCGCTGGGGAGATTTACAATGCAGCAGCTGGGCTCTGATGTTTGATGCTATAATAATAAAGGAAAAAGTCAGGTCTGGGTGGAATCTTTCCGCTGTAGAAGATTGCCTGTATATAGGACTGAAGCCATCCAGTTCTGTCTTTAGCTGTAGAACTACAATTCCCGGAATAGCTTTCCTGTAGTAAACAGGACATGCTGTCACTAGTAGTTGTTCACAGTTAAAGCACTACTCCAGCATTTCTATTTGTATTTCAGGTGTGGTGCTTTAAACAAGTCCTCCTGTCTTATACTCACCCTCCATCAGCTTCATCTTCTATCTCCACCGCTCCTGTCGGTCTCTGGTGATGTATGACCTGCTGGCAGCTTCAGTGTTGCAGGTCATAATTCAATACAACTCTATGAAAGCCTTGTTTTGGGTCTCATAGGTTGTAATGAGAGCTTGTGACGCAAGCTCTGACTTCTGGACAGTCAGAAGCTAGTCGCAAGATGGCACAGTGGGACCGAAGCAAAGCTGAATAGGCATGTAAACGCCGGAGGGTGAGTATAAGACCAGGCTTACATTTAATGAGCCACTCCATCGCTGAAAACAAAATAATGCTGATGCGGTGCTTCAAAGGAGGGGGGTGGTTTAAACAGAAGCCTATGTTGTATTGCAATCAGCTACTGGATATCAATGTAGATGGCCATTGGACCCGTCCCAATACATCATTGCCTGATGAAGCCTGGTTCTCTCTCATAGGTACTGGAATGCAGAAAATTCAAACAATCTGCATCAACATCCATTACATGATCCAGACACTGCAACTGGATGACTGTGCCATGGCTACATAGATCATGGGACCATTATGCTTTAATGAAAATGGGAAGTCACTGTATATATACATATTTCTGCCATTCTATGCACAGTTTTAATATCCAGTGTGACCATAAACCATATCAGCATGGTCACACTTGGCTCATGCCATGAACCTACCCCATGGGACCCTGGATAGAAATACAATTGTGCAATATTAAATGTACAGTGTAACCTATAGTAGATCAGTCACAATAGAGAAAATGTCCGAACAAGGAAACGTCACTTATATTTAAAAAGAAGAAAAACGGACACAAAGCGGAAACATAGAAAACGTATATAACAAGTCATAGAACTAAAAGAGAACACAGCTTCCTATATATGTAAAAGTCCATCTGCGGCACCAGGACCGGCTTATACTGAGGCACGTGTGTGCCTAGATTGTCTTTGAACAGTTTACCTTTTAGCAACATAAAAACATAAGTTTTCCACTAAAATAAAAATAAAAAAAATTTATTGTTCATTGTAACGAGGCAAGAGCAAAATAAAAGGATGAAGCACAATCCACAGGTCGTTGTCTTCTCCTATGATCTTGTGTAATGTGTAACACAATGAATCCCTCGATGAGGCTTATAAATATAATCATTTACAAGGTGCGGGCAGCACATCGGGGGCCTTCATGATTCCAGGGTCTCTTCATTAGCCCCACAAGTGTCCACTACACAGATCAGACAGCTGGTCACAGGGAAAGCTCGGACTTTAGAATTGGCGATCCATTTATCAGTCTCAGTATTGTATTCCAGGATATGTCCCAAGCGTCCCACTCCCTGAAACCCCGCCAGCACATAGATCACGGTCCCCACGGCCGCACACTTCACAGTGACCCCTTTCCAAGGCATTGGTGACACCAACTTCCATTCATTTAGCTTGATATCATAGTACTCCACACTGTCTAGGCCACCTAAACAATTGCAAAATAGAAAAGTTAAAAAAGCAAAAATATATTTTTTTATTCATAGAAAAATAAATTAAACTCTGCTTATAATTTACTCATTCAGGGTTAAAACAATAAATGAACTAGAAATGCAAAATGTAACTTCTAGAAGATAACGTACTGCAGATACCTACATGGGCTGCAATCTATAAAAATCCCCTGGCCTACAAGAACACAGAAAAACATTACATCTGAAATGCTGCCATCTAGTGGTAGTGAGCGGTAATGCAAATACTATAAACTTCAATATAAACACAAGGCAATAATTCAGGGAGTGGAGTAACAAACATTCATCCAAAGCTCCCAACTTATCCACTGACTCGTCTGCATACACACTTGTAAGGATGCAGACACTTTTGACACTGGTTTAAGCTTGAAGGACAAAAATACCGAAGCGAAGGACAATCTTTCCTTAAAGGGGTTGTGCCACGAACAATTGTATGTTTTAATTACTAGATCTTAGAATAAAAATAAGCTCCACAATTGGATGTGTTAAAAAAAATCTTCCTGTCCAGAGATGTTTTTATAAATGAGCCCCTGTATAATGTATGTGTCCTACCATGCAGGAACAGGTCCTGGGCAGGGGAGGAAGTAAAAGGGAGCACAGACATTACAGCCGGGGATCACAGAATATAAGAGTATACAGACATTACAGCCGGGGATCACAGAATATCAGAGTATTCAGATATTACAGCTGGGGATCCCAAAATATAAGAGTATACAGACATTACAGCCGGGAATCACAGAATATAAAAGAATACAGGCATTACAGCCAGGGATCACAGAGTATAAGCGTATACAGACATTACAGCCGGGGATCATAGAATATAAGAGTATACAGACATTACAGCCGGGGATCACAGAATATAAGAGTATATAGACATTACAGCTGGGGATCACAGTATATAAGAGTATACAGACATTACAGCCGGGGAACACAGAATATAAGAGAATACAGACATTACAGCCGGGAATCACAGAATATAAAAGAGTATACAGACATTACAGCCGGGGAACACAGAATATAAGAGAATACAGACATTACAGCTGGGGATCACAGAATATAAGTGTATACAGACATTACAGCCTGGGATTGCAGCTGATTTTTCCTGCAGTGTAAAACATTTAAATTGCATGTTTAAAAAACTTGTTGTACATCACAGAAGGAATAAGCGGCTATCCCGATATTCAGCCGCTGCGGTAAAGGCGAAACACCCTACGACAAGGGCCGAAACACCCTACGACAAGGGCCGAAACACCCTACACAAGGGCAGAGTCCCCTACGACAAGGGCAGAGTCCCCTACGACAAGGGCCGAGTCCCCTACGACAAGGGCCGAGTCCCCTACGACAAGGGCCGAGTCCCCTACAACAAGGGCCAAATCCTCTATGATAAAGGGCCGAATCCTCTACAGGCTGAACCCCAGCGATAAGGGCCGAATCCCCTACAGTAAGGGCTGAATCCACTATGATAAAGGGCCGAATTCCCTACGATAAGGGCTGAATCCACTATGATAACGGGCCGAATCCCCTACGATAAGGGCTGAACCATCTATAATAAAAGCTGAATCCTCTACGATAAAGGCCGAATCCTCTACGATAAGGGCTGAATCCTCTACGATAAGGGCTGAATCCTCTATGATAAAGGGCCGAATCCTCTATGATAAAGGGCCGAATTCTCTACGATAAGGGCTGAATCCCCAGCGATAGGGGCAGAATCATCTATGATAAGGGCCAAATCCTCCACGATAAGGGATGAATCCTCTACGATAAGGGCCGAATCTGGGCCTTGTCTGCTGCATTCAGGGAAGGGCTCCCCATGTCTCTAACCCCCCTGTAAGCTTTAAAAAAATACATTAGAAAACTTACAGGTCTAATGGGTGGGATCTTATGAAGAGGTCCTCGCTGCTGGCACAGTCCTCCAGCCTCCCTGTGTATTTCACCCCCTTCTATGTCTCTGCGCCGCCTCCTGTTCTGCTTGCTCTGCCCTCCTCCTCTCCTGCTCTCTGTCACAGATCCTGTCGCACAGAGCTTGATCAGAGCGGCTGCAAAGCATTAGTCCTGACATCAGCGCCAGATTCCCACCTTGTTTATGCGTTTTTCAGAGAGCAGGAGGGCAGAGCCAGCAGAACAGGAGGCGGCGCAGAGACCTAGAGGGGGCGGAATACACAAGGAGGCTGGAGGACTGAGCCAGCAATGAAGACGTCTTCATAAGATCCCACCCATTAGACTACTTATCTGTTAAGTTTTCTAATGTCTCAGGTCCTCTTTAACATCAGAATTCAACAGCAAGGCCCAAGATTATCAGATAATGGAAGCTTTGTATTGTGATATCTGGTGACAGATTCCTTTAATGAGTGCTGCTTTCTCTGCAATATCAGGCAATGCCCCCCACAACCTCTGGTAAATCTACAGGGTGGGTCATTTATATGGATGCACCTAAATAAAATGGGAATGGTTGGTGATATCAACTTCCTGCTTGTGGCACATTAGTATATGGGAGGGGGGAAACTTTTGCAGATGGGTGGTGACCATGGCAGCGATTTTGAAGTCAGCCATTTTGGATCAAAATATTTTTTTCAATGGGAAGAGGGTCATACGACATATCAAACATTGAAAATTTCATAAGAAAAAAAATGGTGTGCTTGGTTTTATTCTTTCATGAGTTATTTTAAGTTGATATCGCCATTCATTCCCATTTTATTTAGGTGTATCCATATAGATGGCCCACCCTGTACAACTATTATCCATAGTAAAGTAAACAATATCGTACCCAAACCATTCTGTCCTCCAATTGCAAATATTCTGTCTTTCACAAAAACCAACCCATGGTTTTTACGAGCTTCAATCATCGGGCAGAGTTCAGTCCACCTAGAAGAATAGAT
Source organism: Allobates femoralis (assembly GCA_033576535.1). NCBI lineage: Eukaryota > Metazoa > Chordata > Amphibia > Anura > Aromobatidae > Allobates > Allobates femoralis. Next base: position 480,044,863 of record JARQOC010000005.1, on the reverse strand, counting down.
GAAAGAGAGATGATATGGCATATTGTGATTATTAACAGGGGATTTATAGACAATGACAATTATATAACATACCAGTAATGCAATGAAAACGTAAGAGATGCAATAATAAACCTATTCAGTTTTCCCTATCTTCCACTGAACTTTGATCTGTCTGCAGTTAAGCTCCCCCTGGTGGTGACTGTTGGGAAACCAGAGGTTTTACATTTTAAAGGGAACCTGTCACCTTGTTTTTGGTGCCCAGACCACAGGCAGCTTGGATCAATGTCTGGCTGCATGACTGAGAACATATACTAAAGGGTAATTGTAATTTAAAATGAGATTTTTATGTCCTTACCGTAAAATCCTTTTCTCTTCGCCTCTAATTGGGGGACACAGAACCATGGGTGTTATGCTGCTGTCCACTAGGAGGCGACACTAGGCAGAATCTGCAAAAGAGTTAAGTGGCTCCTCCTCTGCAGTATACACCCATGGAGCAGGCATTGTCTCACCAATTTTGTGCTAAAGCATTAGGAGAATTAGCAGAGTAATAACAGTACAACAAGGCCTGTATCCAAACAGGCAAACATGTGTAAACATTCAATAGTTAACAAAGTAATAACAGTGTAACAAGACCTGTAACCAAACAGGTACATGGTAAAAATTTAAGAGTTAATAGAGTAATAATAGTATGACAAGGCCTGTAACCAGACAGGCGCTTGAGTAAAGAGTTAAAAGTTAACATAGTAATAATATTGTAACATGGCCTGTAACCAAACAGGCAAACGTGTAAACAGTTCATTCATCCAGAGAATGGCAGCAACTCACTGGCAGGTTTCAGCAGTGTTTTTTTATTATCTTTTATTCCATGAAAACAGGCGGTTTTTCAGGGGTGGTGGAGGGAGGATGGGGGTCGCAACAACGGGCCGTTTCGCACGGTCTCGAGCTTCGACGGGTCGCAATGGGAGTGGACGTTACTTCCTGCTTTTTTATACCCCACCCTTCGTTTAACGTATCTCTAACCTGGAAGTGCACCCTGGGACAGGAAATCCAGCAGAGCTGTGAGGAGAAACACAGGTGCCCCTGAAAGAAGGGAAAGGAAAGCTCTGTGTCGACTTGCTGGTGCCCAGCTGCCCTGAAGTAAGTGTCAATGTGTAAACAGTTAACCATGTAACGTTGAGAAGCAACATGAGAACTGTAGTAAAGGCCCAAAACTGGAATAGGGTGGGAGCTGTATCACCCAATTAGAGGCTAAGAGAAAAGGATTTTACGGTGAGTACACAAAAATCTCCTTTTCTCCTTCGCCTCATTGGGGGACACAGAACCATGGGACGTCTCAAAGCAGTCCCTGGGTGGGAAAAACAATGGAACTATTAGCGCTGAACATGGCCAGCGAAGAACTATATACCTACAGGAGGGCTGCCGCCGCCTGAAGGACATGTCTGCCGGAGACTGAGTGTGAGCACTCTAGTAGCTTGTAGATGTGTGTAGGCTGGACTATTTGGCTGCCTAACACACTAATTGTGCTAACGCATGGAACCGGACAGCCTAGGAGGCCCCCACGGCTGTAGTAGAATGTGCCCTGTCCCCGGCAGGAAGGGGCGGGTTATTGAAGGTATAAGCGTCTTGGATGGTTGGTGGAATTCATCTAGCTAGAGCAGCCGTAGAGGCTGACATGTCTTTGTAACCGCCCCCTGGAAAAAGGGAGAGAGAATTCAACTTCCTAAAAAGAGGTGCTGTCCCAGATAAATAGGCGCCCAGTGGCCTGAAGAGGTCCTGCATATGTAGAGCCTGAAACCGGTCGCAGCTATGGCAGAGAGATGTTTTCATGTAGGCGGAAGAAGTATACCGCCATTGGAAGGAAGGATGGAACTAGCCATAGGGCAACCTTGTCTAGGTGGAAGACCATAAAAGATGGTTTACCTGAAAGTGCTGCATTCCCTATACTCTGCAGAAAGAAGTAATTTGCACAAAAAAAAAAAACACCACCGTTTGTATGAGACTGCTAAGGGGAGTATTCCCTAGAGGCTCAAAGGGTGGTTCTTGTAGAGCTGTGATGACGAGGTTTTAGGTCCCACGGGTGTAGTGACTTGTTGCATGGAGAAATTAAATGGCAGACCCCTCGAAGGAAGGATTTCCTTGAGGTCTGGTAGCAAAATGTTTGTGGAAGAGGTTTGACGGTGCTGAGAACCGCCCCTTGAGAGAACCTAAGGACAAGCCTGAGACTAGGTGTGATTTGAGCAAACTGAGAATTTTTGGTAGGGAATAGGGCCAAAATGGATGGCCTCTAGAGGCGCACCACGCAACCACAAACTTTTTTTTTTTTCATGTGCGATGGTATGTTTGAGGAGGCTGGTTTCCTCGCTCTAATCGTGGTCGCTACAATGTCCTGAGAGAACCCAAGCTTGGATTAAGATCCAGGTGTCAAGGGCTGCGCTGTCAAATTCAGAGCTGAGGAATTCTGACGGTAAAACGGTCTTGAGAGAGTAGGTGTGGACTTTCTAGTTGGATGGTCTGGAAAGAGCCATGGTATGGCTGCTATGAGTGGGAGACGGAAATGTGTCCAGCAGTGGACTAGTGCATGTGCTACTAATGACTGCGGGTCATGGGACCTGGCCATGAAGGCTGGAACCTTGTCATTGAGGGGTGATACCATGAGGTCCACGTCCAGGGTTTCTTAGTGCCGGTAGATTTGTGGGACGATATGAGGGTGTGGGGACCACTCCCGAGACCATCCCTTTGCAGCCGAAAGAATCCGCTTCCCGATTGTCTACACCTGGTATGTGACTGGGTGATAGTATTGAGATCGTGGATTCTGCCCAGTGAAGTACATGACAAACTGCTTCTATTGCCTGGAGACTGCAGGTTTCGCCCATGTGATTGACATATGCCAAAGCCGTGGCATTATCTGATGTAACGGCCTGCCAAAGGACTTCAGTGCTAGGACTATTTTCCGATTCTCCATCGGAGTGATGGGCATTCTTGAATCATTTGCCCTATGTTCTGTGATGGGGGGCACCGCGCCCCATCCTGTCAGGCTCGTGGTATTGGTCAGAACATTCCAGCATGGTGGAATGAAAGGCCTTCCCTGCGTGAGAGATAGAGTGGTCAGATCCACCAGTAGAGAGGCCGCCTGATTAGAGATGATTGGTGAAAGACTCCTGTTGAGTGATTGAGGTTCTTGTTCCATGACTTGAGTATAGAGAGTGAGGGCGGTCTGAGATGCATCCGAGCAAGGGAAGCTGACTATGGCTGCCAACATCCTGCTTAGGACTTGCCTGGCAGTTTAGAATGACACAGGAGACTGAAGAAAGAGGGTGCGGACTCCCAGCCGCAGGTCCCGATCCTTGTCCTGTGAAAGTTTGACCCATGCTGTGACATATTTAACTGCTGGAACGGGCATAAAATTGTGGAGGTTGATCAGCCCTCCCATAGTCTTATAGAGTCTACAGAACTGGAGATGGTGTGTTCGCAGTCCGTGAGGATCGGTGCTTTGATAAACGGACCGTCCAGGTACGGAAGGATGGCGACACTCCTGGAGTGAAGGATAGTCAGGACGTCTGACATGACTTCTGTGAACACTCAGGGATCTGTAGCTAAATCAAACGGGAGTGCCACAAGTTTGTGTACTTATTCGATTGCAAATATGAGGAGCGTTTGATCAGTAGTTGCAATTGGAGGATGCAGGTAGGCGTCCTGTATACTTCTTCTGCAATAATGGAGCGGAGAGATTCCAGCGGGAATGTCTTACCCGGACAAGCTTGTTCAGTTGTTTCAGGTTCAGTACAGATCGTGTAGTACCTTCCTGATATGAGACACAAGAGGTTGGAACAGAAACCTTAAAAACCGCTCCTCGCGTGATACAGGTACAGTGACTCCTGTGGATTCGTGAAACAGGCTCTGCTACGATGAACTACCTTTCTTGGTAGCCTGGGACCGGTCCCTGCGTGGTGACCGAGTACCTGGCAGTGTCGGTCTAAGTCATGACCAACCCTAATGAAAGGATAGGAATCCGCTTGCTGATGCCGGTTGAATGGCCGTCCTGGGAAGGGAAGTGCTCATGCTTCCCTTGGCATCTGAGGTGAACTTGTCTAGCTGTTGTCCGAACAGGTGTCCACTGAGGTATGGGAGATCCACGAGGGGCTCCTTGGAGACCACGTCCATTTTCCCTTTGCGTAATCTGAGGGCACGAATTGGCAGCGTCCAGGGCTGCGTGCATCAGGTCGCCAGCTGAGGTGGCGACTCGAGGTGTCTGGGCTGCCGGAGTAGATTGGTCGGCGTGAGAGCGGTGATTTAGGAGGATGTCCTGATGCAGGATGATCTGCAAAATCCCTGTGTACTTTCTTTGCACGGTTAATGAGGTGTACCAACAGATACTTGTATCTGACACAGTGGTAAGAAAAAACAGCACATGCCTGACTGGAAAAACTTTGCGTGTACAGCTACAGGAATCAGGGATGTTATTACTACTGTAGGATAAGTCAGTGCTGGGCAAATTGACGTGTTTACACTGCTACTTGTAGTATTATGTTGCTCTTTGCAAGGTGTACAGGGGGAGGAGGACAAGCTGCAGCAGGATATATCACTGCTGAATGTCCAGCAGTTGCCATTCGAGACTGCTGCACAGTGAAGCTGTGCTCATAGTACTCTCCAGAGCACCTGGTTGTGTACCCCACCGCGGTGCTGTGTTCATAGTACCCTCTCACAGCGAATGCTGTGGTACCTCGTAATGAAATGTCAGTAATGGCTGCGGAGAAGAAGGAGAATGATGGGGGGCACTGCAGACTTGGTCTCACACACAGGGCATGGCAGGTTATTGTACCACCTCTCTCCCCCGGTGTCTCCAGGAGGAGAAGGAGGGAACAGGACCGACCGCAGAGCTCCTTGACTTGAATGCTCCCACAGGGAAGAAGCACTGTGGGGTCCCAGTATTTGTGAGGGACCTGTATGGTGCTTGACTTAAATGCTGTATGTATTGCACTTGCGTCTGAGATTGCTAGCCCAGTGCTTATTATCATCGCTTATTACCATGCCAGAGGATGCTGGAGACCACATCCATGTAATGGCCGCCGCTGCTTTGACGGCACTTTCCCCTTGGGGAGGATGATGCGGCTGTAGGGTCTGTTCTGCCCCCATCTATGTCGCTGGCCGCGTCATTTTCGTCATCCGTGGGGTGGGCCGGGGGCGTGGCGAAGGGCAGCAGCTTTGCCGTAGGCCGAAGCCTGTAGTGATTACAGTGGCCGCAAATGGTGGCAGGTGGGCGCGGAGGTCCGGGGAGGGATCGGGACGGCCCCGGACCCCACCGGACCTCCAGGGCAGTGTGGCGCTAATGAAGTGGCGGCTCCATCAGAAGAACCCAGGGACTGGGTCTCCTGGAAGTCCGGCCGCAGTAAGCAGGTGCCGGCAGTATGCAGGGGCACAGAAGGTCTGCTGCCTCCAAGGTGTCCCCCAGCCCCATCAGGAGCACACAGCAGGGCTGGGCTCCTGGGGAGTGCTGCAGTGTTCTGTAGCGTGTGCCCCTCAGGTGCACGCAGCAGGGCTGAGGCTCCATGTGCCATACTGTAGCATGTGCCCCTCAGGAGCACGCAGCAGGGTTGAGGCTCCATGTGCCATGCTGTAGCGTGTGCCCCTCAGGAGCACGCAGCAGAGCTGAGGCTCCATGTGCCATGCTGTAGCGTGTGCCCCTCAGGAGCACGCAGCAGAGCTGAGGCTCCATGTGCCATGCTGTAGCGTGTGCCCCTCAGGAGCACGCAGCAGGGCTGAGGCTCCATGTGCCATGCTGTAGCTTGTGCCCCTCAGGAGCACTCAGCAGGGTTAAGGCTCCATGTGCCATTCTTGTGTGTGTGTACCTCAGGAGCACGCAGCAGGGCTGAGGCTCCATGTGTCATGCTGTAGCGTGTGCCCCTCAAGAGCACGCAGCAGGGCTGAGGCTTTGTGTGCTATGCTGTAGCGTGTGCAGTCAGAAGCACACAGGCTGTGCGGCCGCTGGCCATACACGCCGGCCATACCCGCCGGGGGGGGGGGGGGATTAGGGAGAGATGCTACCGTCAACCGTCAGGGGGGGGCTCCTGTGTAGCCTCGACTTCAACCCATGGTCCCCAACTGTGGGGAAACGGGGAAGGAGGACCATCGTCTCAACCTCAACCAGGCACCCCCAACAGTGGTGGGCCGAGGAGGGAGCGGCATGTGGGGGGAAAATGTCGATCTCAACCAGGCGCCAACTGTGAGGAGCCGAGAGGGACCATGCCGGGAGTCTCGACAGAGATTCGCTATTCTTCTTCTTGAAAGAAAAAAATAAAAAATTGAAAAAATTTCAAGAAAATAAAATTTAGGTGTGCCTCCTAATGACACTAAGCAAAAAACTGGTGAGGCAATGCCTGCTCCAGGGGGTGTATACTGCAGAGGAGGAGCCACTTAAGTCTTTTGCAGATTCTGCCTAGTGTCGCCTCCTAGTGGACAGCAGCATGACACCCATGGTTCTGTATCCCCCAATGAGGCGAAGGAGAAATTTTTATTTAATAGTAATGCAGAACAAGTGAATATAATCAACTTTCACATATACTTTATTAATAAAATCAGGAAGGAAAGCATTAAAAAGAAACAGGATTAAAGTGGTTTGGGATACCCCGTGGAGGGAATGTGATGCCTGGTTATTAACCCTTTACTGACTGGCTAATTACTTAAACAGATGGGTATTTCCACAGTCCATTTGTGTTGCTTTTTTTACAGTGATTTCCAAAACCAAAACTCTGCAATACTCACCTTCCACGGTGATTCTTCCTCCGTGCAGCGGCAGGAGCTGTGCTTATCAATCTTCCAGGACCTTGCACCATGTGACCCAGTCTGTCACATGGTGCGCAGGATCAGGAAGATTGATAAACACAGCTCCTGCCGCTGCACGGAGGAAGAATCACTGGTGAGAAAGTATCTGTGTGTCTGGCTTTGTGTGTCCCCTTTTTTGTGCTGCGTTTGTATGTGCATAAACGCAGCACAAAACTATAAGCACAGTGGGCACATAGTCAAAAGGTCAAGTAAGGAACCATAGCAAGAGACTAGACTAGTTCAGTGCCAACCCTGCGGATCTTTCCCAGTGCCTCTAGGTGATTGACATGTCTCTCCAATGTGTGTACATATCACCTTTATTGATGCTTAGAAGAGCTGGTCCAGGGGCATTGGAGTAGTCTTTTTTTCCAGCTATGTTTCCCAGTTAGATCTTTAACGTATAACACCAGAGCGTTTCAGCAAAATATATACTTGGCTGCATTCGTATAAACTCTGATTTATGTAGTACTAGATGGGGGCCCAAAACTATCGCATCAGGAGGGCCGTGACATCACAATAGGGGCGGGCTCTGTGGCACTGGGGGCAACAGCTGTCTCTTCCCCCCGTCCGTTCTTTCTCTTCCTCCTGTCTGCTGTCTTCCTCCTGTCTGCCGTCTTCTCCCCTCATGTGCTCTCTCCTTTGAGCTGTCTTCCCCCTCTCAGTATTCTCTGCTTTAAGCCATCACCTTCTGTGTGCTCTCCTATGTGTGTTGTCTTCTGTGCTATCTTCCCTCCTTGTGTGCTCTCTCCTTTGAGCTGTTGCCTGCCTGTGCTCTCTCTCTGCCCCCCTGTGCTTTGTCTCTCCCCCTTGTGCATTCTCTCTCTCCCCCTGCTGTGATGTCCAAAGATGGCGGTCTGAGTATGTGTGCATGCGCGCCGGGTATACGCATTCGCGTTTACTCAGGCGGTGATGTGTCAGCAGTGGTTGTAGGAAGCTGTGGCAGCACTGGCGGTACTTGCGTAATGTGCTATTATCACCAGCGAGAGCCATATTTGCACACCCATCACTGGACTGTGCCAATATGGTGGAGATGCGCGATAGCAGGACATCAGGATGTCAGAAGTGACCGATGGGACAGCGCAATTCTGTAACTGCCCACCCCTCTATTGCGCACTCTCTGCCCCCTTTGTGTCACACTGCTGCCATCTTTATATACCCAATTATCCAAAGATACTGGCCGCCTGAGTAAATGCATCCCAGGTACGTGCATGTGCAGTTACCCAGGCAGCGGTGATGTTCGTCAGGTTCGGGTATCGGCAGCTGCAGGACCGCTGGCGGTACTGCAAAATGTGCCAGTACCTCCAGTGGGCGTCATATTTGCACACCCATCACTTAGGTGTGCAAATATGGCTGCCACTGGCACATGATAGAAAAACATCGGGATGGAAGTGGATGACAGATGGAAGAGGACGTTTATTTAAGTTGATGTGATTAAAATGAAACAGATGACATGTTCTCTTCCCAGGATTTTCCTACCCCATCTGAGAGCAGCATGATGTTGACAGATCATGGCAGACAGCCCCGATTCCAGTGATGTGGGCGGCACGGTGGCTCAGTGGTTAGCACTGTATGGTGGTTTAGTTGTTAGCACTGCAGCCTTGCAGCGCTGGGATCCTGGGTTCAAATCCCACCAAGGGCAACATCTGCAAGGAGTTTGTATATTCTCCCTGTGTTTGCGTGGGTTTCCTCCGGGCAGTCCAGTCTCATCCGGTTCCCAGTTGTGAGCCCCAATGGGGACAGTGTTGCAATTGTATGTAAAGTGCTGTGGAATTATTAGCGCTATATAAATGAATAAATATTATTATATTATTGTTATGTGTTACTTCCTGAGCTGCTTGATGTAGATTTGATAAAATTCCTGTTTTGTCTGCTGCAGATCTAGCAGTTCTCTGAATGCTGAGCTACAACTTTGCCCACACCACTGAGTGGCAGCTTTCGGTGCACACTGTGCATAGGTATAAAGCTGCCAATCAGTGGTGAGGGCAGTGCTCTACAAAACTCATGAATATGGAGGACTATGTGGCAGGAGGTTTACTAGTCCTGTAGTAACAGTCTCTCAAATATACAACAGTGTTTTTTTTAAATCAAAACTACAGCAAGGTGGGGAGGAGGGGTTGCCTGGGAAAAAATGAAGCCGGTCACATAATCTTAGTGCTCCTGCAACTGTGGACAAATCGAGGCTTAAGTCTGCTTACCTGGAGTACTCTCATTACAAGATTTGACCTATGGCTATATCCTGTGATGCCCAGAAGGAGGTCTCAAAAAAGAAGCCAGTCGGTCAAGGTAACATTTCTTTTCGAGGGGAAAGACCGTAGATGTGTCTGGAAAAATGGCACCGAGTTCATCCGCTCCTCACATGGCGCTGCAGTATCAGTCAGATCCAGCTGTCCTGTTATATGACTGACTGAAACTACCATGCAAAAGCTCCTTTCATCTATTAGAGCCACCCTGCAAGGGGGTATGGTCAGAGTTGAAGGGAGAGATACTAAGTCTTGGAGAGCACACTGGACATATAGAAACTAAGATAGCAGAGTATGCTACCTCCCACAACACCCATGGAAATGACACAGAAGCCCTGAAGAAAGCAGTATACAAATGACAAGCAAAGTCTGGGACCTACAGGATAGGTGCAGGCGCAATAACCTCAGGATCAGGAGCATTCCAGAGTCTGTAGGGGCCTCAGAACTGTCAGGTTTCTTCACCACTTTTATACAAGTTATTGTTCCTGATCTTACACCCAGAGACTTATTTATAGACAGAATTCAGAGTCCCAAAGCCACAGCATGTAAGCCAAGATCTACCAAGAGACACTTCAGCTCGGCTGCATTTTTACACCACAAAAGGGGCTTTTCTCCAGGTGCTCAGGAAGAACCCTACCCTCCCTGACAACCTGCAATGGTTCTCTGTGTTCCCAGATCTATCAGCTGGCACAATAGCCAGAAGGAAGGAATATTATCCCTACTGAAAAGTGTTCAGGGAAATCAACATCCTTTATAGATGGGGGTTCCCAGTGAAACTGGAATATACCCCCAAGGAAAACTGCATGTATGCTCTGAACGAAAGCAGGCGGGAAGAATCCTGAAGGCCTCCAACCTTATGCCTCGCTCTGGGTCATCATCTCCCTCAGGGCCTGTAGCCGGGAAGAGGATCCCCCCTAGGAGTGGGTCACAAAAGCTTCATGACCCTTATACTTGCTCCACCTGCAGGATAGCTGGACCCTCCGCACCAGTGGGAAATGAGTTTTCCAATCCACTGTGGTGCGCTCTATGCACTAGTTGGGGCATGTCTGGTTTTGTTCCCCCAGCAGAAGGTTGACGGCATTGCCAGTTTACATGTCTGTTCTTTGTTTTATGGTTGTCTTGTTTGTCTATTCCTTCTAAAGCTTTGAAGTCCAGTGAAATGTGTGAAGGTATCGGTGAGATCAGGTTTGCTCCTTACAGACCACCATGATGGTTAAACGTATGTCACTAAATGTGAGGGATCTTAATTTGTTGGGGAAGAGGTCCATGTTCTGGAGAGAGGTGGGGAAATCCCAAGGAGACGTGATCTGTGTGCCAGAGAGGCACTTGTTGGAAGTGATCAATCAGAGACTGTGTCATTGCCTTTTCCCTAGATCCTTTTTTGCTAATAATCATTGTAGTCATTAAACCTCTCTCTCATATTGCAGACCATGGCGGTAGATACATTATTCTCACATGTTCTATCAATGATGTCATCGCCACTACAGCCAATTTATATGCCACAAATTGCTCACAGTACATCTGCAAGTTTCTGAAGAAAGTAGGAGTAACACAACGCTCTCAAATTATATGCAAAAATGTTAATACCCCTGTGTCAAAAAATCTAGACTGTTCTACAAAAGGTATCTTAACTAGAAAAGAGCTTAAAGCGTTAATTACAGAGCACCACCTGCATGATGTGTGGAGATATCTCCACGCCTCGCAGACACACTTTTCGTTCTTTTCCAATAGGCATCGTTCCTACAGCAGGAGTGACCATTGCCTAGTGGATAGTAAATCCCTGCACCTTTGTAAAAAAGTAGAAATCGGCCGTATTTTGTGGTCCAATCACGCCCCTGTATCTCTGGAGGGCCTCTCTTCCCATCACTCCACCCCTTGGGATCTTGACGAATAAACGCTTGTCTCTTAGTTATTGATGAGCTGGTTAGGGATATGGACAAACACCTGGTAGATTTTTTTTTTTTTTTTTTAAAGTGAATGATAGTAAAGAGGTGTCAGATGAAACGCTACAGCTGTCATACAAGGCTTACATAACAGGAATCTATCCAAAAAACCTCACTTCAAAGAAAAAGAAAGAGTAAGAAAGAGCAGCCATTATCTCACAAACTCAACCCTTAGAATCCACTAACAAGGCCTCCAAGATGAACACACACTTGTCTCAAATATTTGTGCCAGAGAGAAAACTCTGCAATGTTGGTACATTTGGGCCTCACACCCCCTTGCCTCCCCCCTTTCTACCCCATTGGGTTCCCTATTAGAACCCTTTGAGCTGTCGACACTCAGTTACTGTAAAAGTCTGTTAAGTTCCCCTCTGTCACATCCTTACGACCACAGGATTGAGGCCTTCCTTTCACCTTCATGCTGGACAAGTTGTGTTTTCGCTTAATGGTTATGTTCCATCCTCTCCCCCACTCTTCCCACTATCTCTTACCACCTCTCCCTTTTCAGTCTCCACCTTAATCTGATTACTAAAATGGAACCATTTACTCAGTGTGTGGGGTTTTCATGTTATTGTTCATGATGTCTTGCAATATCTAATTAAAATTGATTGGAATAAAAATTAAAAAAAAATAAAAACTACTGCAGCAAGCAGCCCAGTAAGCAACAGATCGCTGGAATCTCAGCCCCTACATTATGCTGCTCACTGATTAGGCGGCAAACATCTGCTGACAGATTCCCTTTATCAGTAACACTGGGTGACCGCAAGGAATTTAATTTTTCAGAGTGATCTGCGCTCCATTATTCTGGTCTAGATTACAAAAGCATTTTAAATCTAAAACCAAGAAGATGCTCAAAAGTGTGAAATTACAGAGGGGATCCCAAACACATCTGTGACCAGTTTACAGATTAGATGATAAGTGTATGATCACAGAGGGCAGCTGCCGAGACCCTGGTCAATCCCAGGAACAAGGTTCCCAAAGTCCACCTCCTTCCATTCCATCTAAGGCCGGCTTCACACCACGGTGTGATCAGGTCTGGGGCTGTCTGGTGTAAACCTGACAAAGCCCCGGACCCAATTTGCAAACAGAATGTGCCCTCCGGTCCGGTTTGCAGCCAGATTCAGCTCATAGCAGCCGCAGCTGCTGAAATTTCAAGATAATGGCTAGCGAGGAGCTAGCTGCGGTCCTGAAATCAGCACCATGAGCTGTCCCCAGCTGTGAAGTTTAGCAGCGCTTGCAGCTAAACTTCTGCACCCAGCATCCGGTTCCGATTTTCATGTCATATCCGGGGCGATCCGGCGCCATAGAGCCCCATGATAGGGGGTGCCGCATCCGGGAGGATCAGATTTTGTCAGATTTTTTTACCCTGGACACAAAAACATTGCTTGCAATGGAGAAAAATCCGAATTGTCCCGGATCCTCCCAAACAGATGGAAACCGGATGGCAAAAAGCTGCCATCCGGCTCCATGGGAATGCTATAGGGCCAAAACCGGATCCGGGGCTGTCCGGTTCGCACCGGACAGCCCCGGATCCAGAAAACCATGGTGTGATGGGAGCCTAAGTGAGCACATTTTCTGGGTATACATACGTTTCTGTTGTTGGGTCATAGACTTCACAGCAGTTCAGCACCCGTCCTGAAACGTTGTTTCCTAAGCTGCCTCCACAGACGTAGATCAGCCCATTGGCCTCCACCATGCCGTGACTGCACCGCTGAGTGAGCATGCTGGGCTTTGTGTGCCAGCTCTCTGTCCTGGTGTCATAGCATTCAAATAGGTATAAGGCAGAATTCCCTTAAAAGAATTAAATGGTAGGAAAGATATATTAAGAACTTGAGTTTGATTATAATGCAAATATATCATACTGGAATTTATCCATAATAAAAATATAAGATGAACATAATTTTTAGCCACTATAAAGCATGTAACCTTAAAGATCCCGGCACCCTTACAAGATTTCTAAATCTTCTAGGAAAACATGTAGATACAGCTCACTGGGTAAATCGGAGTATGCAGAGTCTTCAGAGCCTGCACTTATAGGAGACTGCTCCTCTAAATTACATGTCCACTAATTCATAGGATTTCAACCTGTGGTGCAGATATATCCAAGGGGGCCATGTCACGACTCTACACGTACTCCTACTGGGCGATTGCTGTGTGTATAATAGGCGACAGAGCGCACAATTATGGCCTTGGGAACAGGACAGTGGAGTCGGAGTCGTGTAGAGTTGGTGTCCATTTTGGTGGAGTCAATGTCGGATGTTTGGCTTACAGACTTCACAGCTCTGCTTGGGAAATATTGATGTAAGAGTTGGGGCCACTCACTATTGTAAACCCTGTGGGTTGCAGGTTACAAAACATTCAGATCTCAATACAACGTGCAAGATGCAAGTCCAAATTCAGATGTTTAGCTCCACATATTGAGTTGTATGATGTAAAAGTCTAAACACATTGAGCCATAGGCTCAGCATACAATTTTCAGCTGGACGGCTGTAATGGATGCCTTTTGCAGATTTTCCATTGGCCATAGCATCCAAAAAATAATAAAGAAGTAGTGCAACATACCTTTCTTCATAAAATGGCACACGATAACGCTGATTTGGTATCATGACAAGTTAACTCAATATCGTAACACACCACAAGTTAAGTTAAAGCTGTTGTCCCACCAAATAAAACTGATGATTAATCCTTAGGATAGCTGCTATGCAAGAGAGTAAGGCTATGTTCACACGATGCGTTTTTGATCTGTTTTAATTTTGTGCGTTTTTCTCCCTTTTGCAGCTGGAAAATGATCAGCTTTAAATAAAAAACACATCAGACACAGATGATCATTTCTGATTCATTTTTACTGCGCTTTTTCTGGTGCATTTTTTAGCCCATAGATAATGGTTTCAATGGGAAAAGCAGATCAGAAAAGCGCAGCCATAATTGACATGTTCAATCTTTTTGTGGATCACTTTTCAAGGGAAAAAACACACCAGGTCATGAAAGCACAAATTGAACAGCCAAAATTGAAATCCCATTGATGTTGCTGGGATTCCATTCGAGTGATGCGTTCACTGAATTTTCACTGCAAAAACAGATACCAAACAATGGATCAAAAATGCACAGTCTGAACATAGCCTAATACGTGTTCTGCAGGATCAGGCTGTAACCACTACACATTGAATGCAACAGCAAATAGATCAGTTCCATTTAATGTTTACAGGTAGCCTTCACCAGAGCTAGTCACAGTTGATCAGCAGGGGTACGTGGTGTCGGACCAACACCTATCTAATATTAACAAGCTTTAAAAAGAACAAGATCTGATCTATAGTATTTGGCAGTGACTGCTATATATATTGGAACTGTGCAGTTCAGCTCCGTTCAATTACATCAGGCCACCACTAAATCAAACCCATTGGGGAGGCTGAAGGCTGCGTAACCCTCACTGACTCATAGAAATGCATTATATAGCGATTGTCCTCAAATCCCAGCAAGAGCTTAAAGGAGATGTCCAATACCTTTATTTTGCAGTCTCTCTCTAGGTTGCTATATTTGCAAATGTAGGTTAAAGCTATGATCCTCACCCACTTCAGAGCCCCCCGATGTGTAGATTTTGCCTTCCGCAGCACAGGCAGCAAGGCTGTCTCTAGGAGTCGGAGGCCCCAGCTTGGAATACCAGGAATCTTTCACTACATTGTAGCAGTCCATTCTCTTGATAGGAAACAGCTGAGAACCACCCAAAATATAGACAACGTTGTCCCAAAACACACATGCTGCATCCCGGCGCTTCTCAAAGGGACATCGGATATCGGACCAATTATAATCCTAACAAGAGGAATAAAAAAAAAAGATAATTTAAGTCTCATAAGGAAATTTCCGCACACATGCCAAATTTATAAGGATGAACACTGAGTGTCAAGCAAGAAAATCCTTCCTGATAGCAATGGGTTTCCATGCTAGTTTAGCAAGATATTATATTGCATTTGTCACATGATATTAACCATCATAACAGTAGAATAAAAGGCTTGGACTTCACATCCAAATATAAATAACAAACACTAGGCTCGGAGTTAACATGATCAAAATGTGTAAGGCCACTGCCACATCTTCACGTGGATCCCTACACTATTAGGTGTAGCATTGCACTGGGACCTTGGATGGCAGCAAGGGGTGTAGTTGGGCACCTCAGTCAGCCCCACTGCAGCAAACCACCCCGCTGATAGAACTCATCACATATACAAATGCATTATAGTTTACACAGATCTACAGTAGTTTGAGCTCAAAAGCTTTTGTAGCTAGTGAACTATGTTCAGATAAAGCAGAGATCCCTGGTTTGCATCAAATCTAAAGAAAGCCTTCAAAATCTAGAGGGACAGATTAATTGTTAATTATTTTTTAATAAACTATAAACACATCTTGTAGCTTTGATAATTTTAAAGCAACAAATAACTAAAAAGGAAACATACTTTAGGATTAAAGTATCGACAGGACTGAGGCTGGGAGCCCCCAAATAAAGCAATCCTATAGTCGTGTTTCTTTCTCCGAGGTCTTGTGCCGTCTGCTAGTTCTTCTCTGTCCTCGGGAGACAATAGGTGATATCGCATCCCACCTACACAAAGCAAGATACTTAGAAGTCAGTAACCATATCATCACGAACCATTTCCCATGTAATATACAGACCATGTATTGTTAAACAGGTTGTCCACTACTTAAACATTGATGTCCTATCCTTAGGAGGGGTTATCCATGTCTGATCTGCTGGGATCAGACACACGCCATCCCTGCCGATCAGCTATTCTCAATCCCAGTAGTGGCAATAGGTGGACGGAAATGCTTAGTTCTGCCACCTTCTATTGATTTTAATAAAAGGTGGATAAAGCAGTACCTAGGGCGGCCACATCAGAAGACGGGGCAGCGGTGGAACTAAGCATTTCTGGCCACCTGCTGCCTCCGGCGGCACCAAGGAACAGCTGATCGGCAGGGGTGTCGGTTGTCGGAACTCGGCCAATCACAACATTGATGACCTCTCCTAAGAATAGGTCATCCAGTTTAAGTGGTGGACAGCCTCTTTAATAATGTACAGTTGAGACCTGCCTGTAAAATGATTGAGTTCACACACTAATCACTCATGGTGGGGGAAGCCGTGACATGATCATAAGGTGCCAATGGAGTGTCACAATGGCCGAGGGTCTGTCACAACAATGCAAAAAATGTCATGTAATAAAAGGCGATTACAACGCATCAACCCTAAAATGAGATCAATGAAACCGTAGTCTAAGGGGAATCAAAAAAACAAGATTCCAGACAGCAACGTTACCCAAATATTGAAAAAGTTATGGATTCTGGAAAATGGTGACAGTGGTGGTTTACAAATCTCCCTGCATGTTTGACATCACTGTTATTGTAGCTACCTGGAGACTCAAATTGGCAGCTTTTATTTTTACCATATAAAGAACGCTGTAGGTAAAAAAATAGAGAATTTGAAGCAGTTTGCTTTTTTCACTATTCAAAAAAGTTCATATTTTTTCCTCATTAAATGTACACTTTGATTGACAAACAACTCAGAAATGTAGACATTTTTGCAAATTTATTAAACAAGAAAAAGTGAAATATCACATGGTCATAAGTGTTGAAACCGTTTGCTCTGACACTCATATTTAAGTCACATGCTGTCCATTTCCTTGTTATCCTCCTTGAGATGGTTCTACTCCTTCATTGGAGTCCAGCTGTGTTTAATTAAACAGATAGGACTTGATTTGGAAAGGCACACACCTGTCTATTATAAGACCTCACAGCTCACAGTGCATGTCAGACCAAATGAGAATCACGAGGTCAAAGGAACTGCCCAAGGAGCTCAGAGACAGGATTGTGGCAAGGATCACAAAGACAGAAAATGAATACGATCCACGCTCCTGTATAAAAGTGAAGATGGACCAGATTCTTGGTGGAAGCAGTGTTTATTTCAACGAGTTTCAAGGCTGTCCCAGCCTCTTCTTCAGAATACACCATAATACAGACCAGCAAAATACAAGATTTATAGCTATATACATACAAAAGCCAATAGTAATCGTCCACATGTTAATGACGTGTCAGGGGAGGACTCACTGACGTCAGAGTTGAAATCTGTATATACAATAATTATATGAATGAATATAATTCTGAAGGAAATTGGTTATATTATAAACATCACTACCCAATACATATAATAAATAAAACTATCAATTCAAACTATAGGCTAAAATATTCTGACATCGGACCACTACATACTCGAATTCAGAAATAAAAGAATGTGTCGGACACCACACAACCCATTCAGATTGTGTATTAGACCGGTCTAATTATGTTGGAGGTATGAGAATTGTATTAATCAGGAGTTGTCCCAGTGTCAACCAGGATGGAATTCCCCAATTTGACAGATATATTATATATAGATATATATATATATAACTAGAAAACGTTCTCTGCGGCACTCAGTTACTACCAATGACGTACAAATGCTAACAAGTTATATGTATATGTAGTTCACATTTAGTCTGTGAGTGCTGTGCAGTTTTTTTCTCATATATATATATATATATATAATTATATATATATATATATATATATATATATATATTATAAATGTTGAGGATGGGATTTATGGGGTTAAAGAAATATCATAACTTTTCTCTTTTTCCATATAAATGTTTTAATTTGAAAATGTTATGTTGTTATGTTGTCTGTTATACACTAGATGGCGCCCACACTCCATGCAGCTTATTAAGAAAGGAATTTAGGATTCAAATAACTAGATAAGGATTGACCAATTAGGAGATGATTATTTTGTAGAAAGTTCCAGAATTCTAACACGCCTCTTGTTTTCTGTACAAAAATGTGTGTTTTAATAAACGTCTGCGCAGTGCTTGATCTTATACGGCGTAGGCATGATGAGTAAGGGTTGAGACGGCTCTGGTGTCCGTATCATTTACTTGCGATAACGCAGACGTGCGTAATTTGCCTAAATATACCAATTAGGAGTGACTGATGGATTTGTGATTGAATTCTGCCCTCAACAATTGTCGCCTGAACAGGGACCCCGTGAGGAAACCAGGCACCCCTGTGGCCCCGCACAGCACTCCTGCAGGAGACCCACCGCTCACCGAAGGGACCTGATCAACCCCAGATCACGGTAAGTCTCATGTATATAATGTATATGTGATTACTTACTGGTGAGTCGGGGAGCGGCGGTTATCCATAAGGGTGCAGCCGGAGCACGAGGGTGTAAGGTGACGGTAACTGACCTGGTTGTCCATAGCGGGGTTTGAACGTGATTAAGCACAAACCGTCGCCCAACTCCATCAGTCATGATGCACTGTACTCTGCCCCGTTGAGAGATCAGACATAGAAAGTATAGATATTTTCCTTGTGTTGGACGAGGAGAGAAGGCCATTTTGCATATGTATTACTGTTGCGGCGCATCATTATTCAACACTGGAGTTTAGGGAACTTGGAGACTGGGTGGTCTCCGTGTGTGTGAGAAGTTGTGTGTTGTTCTCCTCGGGAGGAGGAGGCAGGTGGCCAGTGTACCGGAGGACGATTAGCGTTCAGACGGGTCGGTGAGAGCTGCGCCAGGACGGTAGGCAGCTGCACGATAAAAAAACACGGCACAGGTGTTATAATGTTGCGTCTTTTCAGTAAAATATAGCCTCTTTCCGAGAGCGGTGAGTCGTTTGGGGACTGCTAGAGGCAAATCCCCCGTGAGAGTATAAGCCGCCAGAGAGATGGTTGCTTGGGGACTGCTGCCGGCAATTCCCCATGTGAGCAAATAAACACAAAAAAGTTTAGGAAGGAGTTAATGGAGAAGGAGGGGCAGAGGACACCTGCCGGTGTGACTGAGGTGATGAGTGATCAAGGAGAAATGGTACCAGAGAAACTAAAGATGTGTATGACATGTGACGGCCCACAAGTGTGTACTCTACATTCTCCTGACTTGACTAGCCCACCCGCAGCGGCCAATTCATTCCCAGACCAGCCGTCTCTATCTCTTTTTTCCAGAAATAATGTCTCACTGACTTCCGGCGGCGGCTATCTTATTATACCCAATGGCAGCCGAATAACGCTCTTGCTTCCAGTACTCACCGCTAAAGGGATGCACTACACCTCGACTCAACACCTAACTACACTGGTGCCACTGTATGTTAGTGAGGCTGGCAGCGATGCGGGACTCCCGGACACCACTTTATCTGCAGCCACTGCCCCTTCAGAACATGTGTATATACACCCACCTGCTGACTCATCATTCCAGGAGGACATAAGGGAGAATCATGATGTTATATGCTCAAAGATGTTTGTCACCAAGGGGGAACACCAGATATTGATAGCTGTGGGCAGGGGGAATATAGCCACACAACAGCAATATGACATGCCTCAGCCATGGCAACCACGAACACAGACACAACAGCAGAATAGACGTCAGTCCAGGGAAGCCTGGGTCTGCTGGTGCTGTGACAAACAAGGCCACATGAGAAGGGAGTGCCGGTCCCGCCAGCGGGGACGCCATGGAACCAATTCCGGAGCATCTCCAATGATGTAATCACTGCCCCACAATAACGACAATATCAACAGAATCTACTATATCCTACCCCAAGTCACCTCCAATCCCACATCCACTCCTACCCCCGCAGCCAAAGTTTCTGTATACTGACAGATAAATATTGAGTAGATATGTATTTTTGCTTACAGTTATCAAATCAATTTTCTAATCTGGAAAACTCTAGGAAAAGTATTGATATTCTCAGTGTCTCTCCGAAAATTGTCCTCTTATAAGGCTACAGGAGCCGTTAGGAAGCATGTCTGGATTGTTGGAAAATAGTTTGTAAACTTGTGAAAACTGTCCGGGGTTTCTTTGTTTTGTGTGTTATCAAGCTGTGAATATTGAGATCTATTCATAACGTAAACTGAGATGTCAAATAATAACTATAGTCTTTAGAAGTGTTTTTCCTGTCATGAAAAATTTTTGAAGTGTTAGAAATTAAGTGAAGTGAGGAGTTAGATATTAAGTCACGGATTTCAGGTAATGACTGGAGTTATTAGTTGTACATAACTACAGGAATGGAAGGGTTAATAATATTTGTAAAAACTAGCTAGGAATGGTTTTGTCCTGTGTGCCTGTCTCTGCTCCCCCCTCCCCTCAGTGTTTTTTTAGAGATAATGATTTTGCTATGAGAGGAGAAAGAAATAAAGGAGGGTGGGTGAATTAGGAGTTTCACAGTGATACATGTATCTTTCCAAGGTTAACAATATACATGAGAATAAAAAGGGAGTAATGTACGTACTCCCATATCTCCCTAGTATTCTTATCAAAGTATTTTTTTGTTTGCTGTTTTCTCACACCTGGCGGTGATGTGAGAATATTTCTATTTGTTCTGAGTTTCTCATGTGAGGGAGGAGGGATGGAGTGAAAACTGAATCCAAAAGATTCTGGATATGACGCCAACATATTCTGTAGCGCTGTATTATTTTTGTCTAGTTATTAATATAGTTAATAGAGAATAAATATAGTTAATAAAGAATTGTAATTAGATTGTTGAATAAGAATTTTCTGATTTTTGAAATTAATATATATTTTTTTTAGTGTTTTATTTCAGGTATATGTATGGGAGAGATGATCTTACATTGGATACCAGTAGAATCCTCGCATGAGGTAATCAGAGTAATTGATTCTGAATTTTGCAATTTTTGGAAGCAACTGGAGCGGTCTTGGATTGATGAACCCTTACAATACGGTAAGCATACAAAATGCAGAATTGGTAAATCACAGTGAGGTAAACACCATGTTATCAGTCTGGGATGGTATAATCACGCTGACAATCACCACAGGTGTCCTGTCCTCTCGGAGGTAGAAGGCAAGCTACAACAAAAGGTAGGAAAGGTAGTGGCGGGTGGTTGCCCCATCCCAGCCGGATTGCGTCTGGTGGCCTGAGCCCTCTCCATAGTCGACTGCCTTATAGGGACTGACCGAACCACTAACAGTGTTAAACTAGGAGTCGTGAGAGTGGACAGGGCAGGCCATGATGTCTTTATCAGCAAAGGTTAGACTGGTTTCTGCTTGGCCTCACTTTACGCCTCAACAGGTCACAGGTGAAATCAGATGAATACTGCCTGGTTCGCTCCTGGTCTCAGGTAAGGCCTTGTGTACAATCCTGCATTATTACTACACACAACACCAACTCAGAAAGGTAAGAGGTTCAGAGACAACACCACTCCATAAGCTTTAAGAATTGCAAATAGGGTACGGAAAAGGAGAAGAAAATGTATGATGTCCTAGTGTGTGTTTGATTTCTCTTTCCTATACAGAGTACCATAAGATGTCAAATATATTGGTTAAAAATGTTCTGAAGTAGAGTAAATAGATAAATGAGTAAATAATATGATTTCTGCGGTATAATTAGATACTAATCATACTATGGTAAATAAATAGTTGTATGTTCTTTTCTATGCTATTTTGTTATTTTCTTTTGATCTGTGTTTTTCAGAAAAACTGAAAGACAATTGATAAGTATAATTCTATTGTCTATTATTATTATTATATCTGTTTGACTCTACCTTGTTATACTGTTTCTATTTGTTCTTTGACAAGGTTGCTATGACCCGCTTCTATTACAGACTATTGACTGTGTATCTGGTGACCCTTATATATATGTAAGATCAGGGAAAGGTTAGGGATAGATAGGGTGAGTCGACGTGGAGCGGGGGCACCACAAGCGTTCAAGAGGGTGCCGACCTCCGCTGTGTAGGTAGGTTTCCAGCTTTAAGGATATTGTTAGGGAACTATTAGGAGTGGTCAGGTCAACTATTAAATTTCATGTCTTTGTTCTTATATACTATTCTGGGTGATTATTTTTATACTACAAATCAATGAAATATGATTTTTGTTGTGTATCTTTTCTCTTGTGGATAATTGTGCTTATTTACAGATATTTCAAAAGTTTTATATCCTTTTGTATATTTTTCCTAATGATATATATATAATACAAGTTATTAAAAATGTCCAAGGGGGGTGATTTGTACTTCTAAGGTTATATGTGATATCTATATGTAACAATCTCTGATATACAATTTCTCAGACTGATTCTAATATATTTTGAGGTTTTTTCTTTTTCAATAGGTTTTGTAGATCAGAGACATTCCCTACAGCCTGGGGATTGAGTTATTGTACTGTTCTTTATCTTTGGATGTTCCATATTCATGGTTGCTGTTTTATTTTTCTATGTTTGTTTTAAGAACTCTTTTGGACTCTTTTAAGGACTCTTTTATATTACTATGATCAGGATTTTATACTTTTTTTTTCTGGATTTGAATTCTGCTAAAGACTTTTCCTGGATATAGACTTTGCCAAAGACTTTTACTGAGGACTTTTCTTATGGATATTTAACTATGCTATAAAGCAGATGACTTCACTTTTTCTACTATAAAAGATTTTTATTATTCCTAATAGCTTAGAGAATATTATAAAAATTTATGTTCTTATATTAATGTATTAATATCTAAAATTTATATTGCCAGTTACTGTTAGTTAGATAATGTAAACTACTCTAGTATCTGAACTATGTAGAACATAGAGTTATTGTCTTTGCAAGAGGATGAGATAATTGTTTATTCTCTATTTTTTATCTATATTTCTGGGAACAGATCCAACCGCTTGTAACTTTTATCTGCCAGTCTCCATATTTTTCTATTGCCTGATTTTCTATTATTTCTATACTGTTCCCAATATTTCCTTGATTACTAATCTCTCCAGTTTGTGTTCTTTTACTAAAGATCTTTTGTATTCCATTGTTCGATTATTGTAATTCTATATAGAATTATCTGTGCCCACTTGCTGTGTAAGGTATTATTAAGAATAGGCTATGCTTAGTGAAGTAATATGTTTTCAATATTTAACCCGTATGTAACAAATCTATATGTATGGAGGTATATTATAGGTTTTTTTTGAAGAAAAGTTTTGAATTTAGGGGGGGCTGTTGAGGATGGGATTTATGGGGTTAAAGAAATATCATAACTTTTCTCTTTGAAAATGTTATGTTGTTATGTTGTCTGTTATACACTAGATGGCGCCCACACTCCATGCAGCTTATTAAGAAAGGAATTTAGGATTCAAATAACTAGATAAGGATTGACCAATTAGGAGATGATTATTTTGTAGAAAGTTCCAGAATTCTAACACGCCTCTTGTTTTCTGTACAAAAATGTGTGTTTTAATAAACGTCTGCGCAGTGCTTGATCTTATACGGCGTAGGCATGATGAGTAAGGCTTGAGACAGCTCTGGTGTCCGTATCATTTACTTGCGATAACGCAGACGTGCGTAATTTGCCTAAATATACCAATTAGGAGTGACTGATGGATTTGTGATTGAATTCTGCCCTCAACATATATATATACACACCGTATTTTTCGCTTTATAAGACGCACCTGATTATAAGACGCACCCCAAATTTGGTTAAGAAAAAGAGAAAAAAAATTTTTTTTAATGTTAAATGGGGTCCATCTTATAATGTCAGTGTCCGTCTTACAAATCAGTATATATGTCCCTCATCCTGGTACATAAACCCTCCATCCTGGTATCCCGGTATATGTATCCCCCCCATTCTGGTATATATATCCCTCATCCTTGCATATATGTCCCTCATCTTGGCATACATGTCTCCATCCTGTATAATGCCCCCATCCTGTATATATGCCCCCATCCTGTATATATGCCCCCATCCTGTATATATGCCCCCATCCTGTATATATGCCCCCATCCTGTATATATGCCCCCATCCTGGTATACATGTCCCTCATCCAGGTATATATGTCCCCATCCTGTATATATGTCCCCATCCTGGTATATATATCCTTCATCATGGCATACATGTTCCCATACTGTAAATATGGCCCCCCATCCTTGCATATACATTCCCCCATCTTATCTACCGTATATGTTCCCCATTCTGTATATATGCCCCCCCATCCTGTATATTATGCCCCCCCATCCTGTATATTATGCCCCCCATCCTGTATATTATGACCCCCCATCCTGTATATTATGACCCCATCCTGTATATTATGCCCCCCCATCCTGTATATTATGCCCCCCCCCATCCTTTATATATGCCCCCCATCTTGAAACTATGTCCCCCCATCCTGTGTATTGCCCCTTTTGTGAACTGTTGTGCCTCTTCCCATTCCCCCTCCTCTGGACCCCAATGGCTTACCGACATGCTGCTTAGTGGGGGTCCCGGAGGCAGGTTCAGGAGGGTGAGAGGCACAAGTGGAGGACCGACGCTGCTGCGGGGGATGATCGGCGGCAGTGAGCGGTGGGCGCAGCCATATTCTCTCTGCCTGGCTGCATTCACTGCTGCTAAGTGTGCAGTCGGGAGAGACTTCAACAAAATGGCCGCGGCCATAACGGAGACCCGCGGCCATTCTGGAGTCTCTACCTCTACCGGCCGGCTGCACACTGCTTAGTGAATGCAGCCTGGCAGAGAGAATATGGCGGCGCCCACTGCTCGCTACCGCCGATCATCCCCCGCAGCTCCGGGAGTGCAGCTGTGCCCCTCACACTACGGCACCCCCACTCAGCAGCCGCACACACAGCCCCCCCGGTAATATTTTCTATTTATTTTTTTTATTGCATATTTTTTTTAGATTCGCTTTTTAAGACGCACCCCCTTTTACCCCCCCAGTTTGGGGGAGGCAAAAGTGCGTCTTAAAAAGCGAAAAATACGGCATATATATAAAAAAAAAAACACTATCACTGTTGGACACGCCTATTTTTTATTAAAATCTTAATTTCTATTTATATTTTTTATTAACTAGAAATTCTAACCTATTTAACAAAGTTTATTTAAATGACATAGATCTAAAACCTTATAAAAGCCCTATCTAAAAAATAGTAATTAAAAATTATTTGTAAAAGAAAAATCATCAGGAATGTTCATTTGAAAGCCATGTTAACTTGTATCTAGTACTGTTTGGGACATGTGGACATCACTCAAAGGCAGAAAATTGTGAAAACAAAATTATGCACCCTTGTCTGCCCCCATAGGTAAGAATTGTGGCAAGGCACAGATCTGGCCAGGGTTACAAAATAATTTCTGCAGTACTCAAGATTCCTAAGAGCACAATGGCCTCCATAATCCTTAAATGAAAGACCACCAGAAGTCTTCCTAGACCTGGCCATGCAGCCAATCTGAGCAATCGTGGCAGAAGAGCCTTGGTGAGAGAAGTAAAGAAGAACCCCAAGATCACTGTGGCTGAGCTCCAGAGATGCAGTAGGGTGATAGGAGAAAGGTCCACAAAGTCAACTATCACTGCAGCCCTCCACCAGTCGGGCCTTTATGGCAGAGTGGCCTGACGGAAGCCTCTTTTCAGTGCAAGACATGAAAGCCCAGATAGGGTTTGCAAAAGAAAAACATATGAAGGACTCCCAGACTATGAGAAATAAGATTCTCTGGTCTGATGAGATGAACATAGAACTTTTTGGTGATAATTCTAAGCTATATGTGTGGAGAAAACCAGGCACTGCTCATCACCTGCCTAACACAAAACCAACAGTGAAACATGGTGGTGGAGGCATCAGCTGAAGGGACAGGACCACTGGTTGCAATTGAAGGAAACATGAATGCGGCGAAGTACAGAGACATCCTAGATGAAAACCTCTTCCACAGTGCTCTGGACCTCAAACTTGGCCGAAGGTTCACCTTCCTACAAGACAATGACCCTAAGCACACAGCTAAAATAACAAAGGAATGGCTTCACAACAACTCTGTGACCATTCTTGACTGGTCCAGCCAGAGCCCCGACATAAACCTAATTGAACATCTCTGGAGAGACCTGAAAATGGCTGTCCACCAATGTTCACCATCCAACCTAGCAGAACTGGAGGGGATCTGCAAGGAAGAATGGTGGAGGATCCCCAAATCCAGGTGTGAAAACTTGTTGCATCATTCCCAAGAAGACTCATGGCTGTACTGGCTCAGAAGGTGCTTCTACTCAATACTGATCAAAGGGTCTGAATATTTATGACCATGTTATAGTTCAGTTTTTCTTTTTTTCGTAATTTTGCACAAATATCTACATTTCTGGCTTTTTTCTGTCTAGATCAGGTGCGGAGTGTACATTAATGAGAAAAAAATGAACTTTTTGAGTTTACCAAATGGCTGCAATGGAACAAAGAGTGAAAAATGTAAAGGGGTCTGAATACTTCTGTACCCACTGTACCTTGTCATTACTTAGTACTTTTAGTGCACAAAGGTGTTTTGTTCTAAATATATGAATAGCCCTACTGGTCTGCAACAGTTATTGTTACTTCATATTGAAGAGCAGGGTTATATTCAATAGGGATCCTTTCCAAAGCCTTGTACACCCTTGTGCATTCAAAGTACTAAACACAATAAATATTACGTTACAGCAGACATCATATCTTGTTTACTGATTTTTAGATCATTCTCATGTATTAGGGCTTGTAAAAACAATCTTAGACTTCACATGAACATTCTGTCACTTGTGCAAAAATAAAGGCTTCACTCACTGATGACCATCTTCAGGCATTCTGGGTTATCCTGTATGAGAGGCTCGGCTTGCACCGTTTTACTCAGAAAATTTTTAGAAATTAGAGGATATCTGACTTTTGCAAGAATATCCACCATATACGGTTGTCTGTTTGGTTCATCATATTTTAACCATCTCACTGCCGCATCATAAACCTAAAACAAATAAAAGCATGTTATTAATATAACACCACACACTGGTGTAATCTGAAACACATGGGCCCCAATGCAAAGCTTCAACAGGGCCCCCAATTATTGCAAGTCTAACAGCATTGGGACTTGTAGGGCCCCCTAGACTCCTGGGCCCGGGTGAGATTCCAATCCCTGCACCCATTGTAGTTACATCACTGTCATCATCTTAATCTGAAACACTTTATATAATAAAACAATTTGGACTGGAACCGCCAGCCTCTGTTTTAATTATCTCTGGATATTCATGTAAAAATCACAGTTAAAACATTCATAAAGGAGAATTGGAAGAGCAGAAATAAAAAATGAAGATCATAAGCAATACATAGACGAGATAATCATTTTACACTGCAAACAGTGCAAATGCACCATGACCAATGACAATCCTTCATACAATGGTGCTGCATGGCTACTTAGAGCTTACAATATAATTTAATATAATATTAATATAATTTATAATATAATTTAATATAATATTTATTCATTTATATAGTGCTTTTAATTCCATAGCACTTTCCATACATCAATAATGCTGTTCCTATTGAGGCTCACAATCTAAACATCCTAACAGTATGTCTTTACAATGTGGGAGGAAACCGGAGTGCCCAGAGGAAACCCACACTAACACAGGGAGAACATACAAACTCCTTGCAGATGTTATCCTTGGTGGGAATTGAACCCAAGACCTTGGGACCTCAGTGCTGCAAAGGCTGCAGTGTTAACCACTTGAGCCACCGTGCCGCCCAATCTTACAATCTAAGCCTCATACCTGGTCTTCAGCACGAACAGTCAATGTATCCTGGTTTAGAAGGTGGGTAACGCGCTTCACATCCAACTGCAAAAATTCATCAGTTTTGTAGACCTCAGTGAAATGTTGGTGAATGAAATCATCTGCCGTGGCCTTCAGCTCTGGACAATCAAGACATTCTGCTAGGACACTAATACCTAGAACACAATGGACGTATTTATGTCACTGCACAAGCAGAAGAATCACAGAAGTGAGCATCAGACTCCGCATCATATAGAGCTGATAATTTTATACACATTGCTTGGTGCCCAAGACACCTCTGGTTTGTGTCAGAGTATCCTTTAGAGCATATCACAAGCAGGAGACAGGGAAGTAAGACTACAGCTGTATCACATAGGAATCCACTATGCGAGCGTCGGAATACACAAAGTGATCATTTCTCAACGTGCAGTAGCACGTCTGGGAACAGGAGAAGCGATCGGGGTGTGCAGTGCTGAGGCCCCATTGGGAGCTGTGAAAAAAAAAAAAAAGAAATACATTTTTAAAAATATAAAAAAAATAAAAAAAAAAGTTCAAATCACCCCCCCATCCCCGCTGTAAATAAAACTATAAAAAAACAACTCATATTTGGTATCGCCACTTTCAGAAATGCCTGATCTATCAAAATATAAAATCAATTAATCTGATCTGTAAACTATTTAACAGGAAAAAAAAAAGTCCAAACGGCAAAATTACTTTATATTGGTCGCCGCAACATTGCAATGAAATGCAATAACGGGTGATCAAAACAGCACATCCACCTAAAAATGGTATCACTAGAAACGTCAGCTCAAGACGCAAAAAATAAGCTGTCACACAGCCCCAGATCCTAAAAAATTAGGATGCTACAAGTCATGGAATATAAGCTTATAGTGAAATTCTTTTTCTTTAAAAACTTCTGAATTTTTTTTCACCAATTAGATAACAGTAAAGGTAACCTTTACACGCTGACATAGAGTGCAGCAAACGGTAGGCACCGCACGTGCGCGTTTTTAACGGTGGATACCGGTCGCCGATGCCGCATATACACGCCGCCACAACGTGCTCCACTGAAGGTATTTTTGTTTCCCGGAAGTGCTGATGGGTGCCGCGGGTTACCTCCAGTGGAGTACCTTCCCTGGTTTACACGCCGCTACCACAAAGGAATATGGGCGTACATCTTTCGCGCCGTAAGTACATAGGCGTGACAGAGTTGTGCATTCCGTGATGCACAAACGTTGATTGGACAACGCAATAGCATCATGATTGGCCAGCCTGCGCAGGACGGCTGGCTAATATATGACGCCATTCCAATTGTGGAGTGTGAATGGATAGCACTTTAGATAAGGCACCCTGCGAAGGGACAGCCAATGGTTACACAGTTGCCCCCACCAATGATCGCTGATGGGGCGCAGTATCCATGACGCCATGGCACGCCCCTGGGAGTTCACTAGGCCACGCAAATACCGTGCCTGTGCCCCGATTACACACCGCCACCATAGGAATTGTTCCTTTCTGTTTTTGAGCACGGTTCAGACACAGGTATCCAAAGGAACTGCTAGGCACAGGAAGGAACTCCCTGAATTACACGCCGCCATTTCGTAGTGATTTCATAGCAACAGGCACAATTGTGTCCGATGCCTGGCGGTTTCTTCCTTCCTGTGGTGGCGTGTAAAGGTACCATAAAAGTATACATGTTTGGTATCTACGAACTTGTACTGACCTCAGGCATCATACTGAGAAGTGATTTTTACAATACAGTGAACAAGGTGAATCAAAAATTTTTTGCTATTTCATTGCAGTTGGAATTTTTTGCCCATTTTCCTGTTCAGTGTATGGTAAAATAAATAAATTTCATTTAAAAGTACAACTCGTCTTGCAAAAAACAAGCCCCCATATGTCTGTATTAACGGACAAAACAAAAAAGGTAAGGCTCTTGGAAAAAGAGAGAAAAGCGAAAAATGGAATATCGCCAGGGGATGAAGGGGTTAAATGACTGCAGACCAGACACATAGGAGTGGATTTACAGTCGTGTAACAGCCCGTTTAGACAGGTCAACAGCATTCATGATATCACGCTCTTTTAGGGCCACTTTACACACACCAACTTATCTGTCCAACTTCTGACCAACTTACTGGTTGTAGTGAAATCATGGACACATTGTTACATTTGTACACAGCCACAAAATAGAACAATGTGTCCATGATTTCACTGCAACCAGCAAGTTGTTCAGAAGTTGGACAGATAAGTTGGTGTGTGTAAAGTGGCCCTTAGAATCTTACCCAAGCAGTTCGAGGCATCCACTTGTTCTTTTAAGAAGTCCACACACATCCTTTTGACCGGCTCGATCTGGTATTGATTGGCTGCATCTAATAAAGACTGGACGTTGTTGCTGTTTACTGAGATTCTGAAAACAAAAGTTATTCTGATTAGGGTTAAAAGAAAGGCATTAGATGCATTCATGGATACAAATACCTGTGAAACAACTTTCCTATATGTCTGTAACCCCAGACGTGGGATAGAGTATAGAAATATTAGTTAAAGGGAACCTGATAGCGGATTGATTTTTCTCGAACCACGGGCATTATGGATCAAACGTCTGCTTTAACAAAGCCCATATTTCACTCTGGAAAGTTGCAGCATTTCAGAAAAAAACATATTTTGAAAGGCCAGTGACTGCCTCCGAGGACTAGTCCAAGAGACCAGGTCCTGACCCCCTCCCCGAGATTGTCAGGTCACACACAATGGGGGTGATGTCAGTCTAGATTGTCAGGTCACACACAATGGAGGAGATGTCAGTCTAGATTGTCAGGTCACACACAATGGGGGAGATGTCAGTCTAGATTGTCAGGTCACACACACAATGGGGGAGATGTCAGTCTAGATTGTCAGGTCACACACACAATGGGGGTGATGTCAGTCTAGATTGTCAAGTCACAGACAATGGGGGTGATGTCAGTCTAGATTGTCAGGTCACACACACAATGGGGGTGATGTCAGTCTAGATTGTCAGGTCACACACACAATGGAGGAGATGTCAGTCTAGATTGTCAGGTCACACACACAATGGGGGTGATGTCAGTCTAGATTGTCAGGTCACACACACAATGGAGGAGATGTCAGTCTAGATTGTCAGGTCACACACAATGGGGGTGATGTCAGTCTAGATTGTCAGGTCACACACAATGGGGGAGATGTCAGTCTAGATTGTCAAGTCACAGACAATGGGGGTGATGTCAGTCTAGATTGTCAAGTCACACACACAATGGGGGTGATGTCAGTCTAGATTGTCAGGTCACACACAATGGGGGAGATGTCAGTCTAGATTGTCAGGTCACACACACAATGGGGGTGATGTCAGTCTAGATTGTCAGGTCACACACAATGGGGGAGATGTCAGTCTAGATTGTCAGGTCACACACACAATAGGGGTGATGTCAGTCTAGATTGTCAGGTCACACACAATGGGGGAGATGTCAGTCTAGATTGTCAGGTCACACACACAATAGGGGTGATGTCAGTCTAGATTGTCAGGTCACACACAATGGGGGAGATGTCAGTCTAGATTGTCAGGTCACACACACAATAGGGGTGATGTCAGTCTAGATTGTCAGGTCACACACAATGGGGGAGCTGTCAGTCTAGATTGTCAGGTCACACACAATGGGGGTGATGTCAGTCTAGATTGTCAGGTCACACACAATGGGGGAGATGTCAGTCTAGATTGTCAGGTCACACACACAATGGGGGAGCTGTCAGTCTAGATTGTCAGGTCACACACAATGGGGGAGATGTCAGTCTAGATTGTCAGGTCACACACACAATGGGGAAGATGTCAGTCTAGATTGTCAGGTCACACACAATGGGGGAGATGTCAGTCTAGATTGTCAGGTCACACACAATGGGGGAGATGTCAGTCTAGATTGTCAGGTCACACACACAATGGGGGAGATGTCAGTCTAGATTGTCAGGTCACAAACACAATGGGGGAGCTGTCAATCTAGAGGTGAAGGGTGGGGAGACCCTGCCAGAGACCTGCCTTAGACCAGTCATCTGATAAACATAGACCTGGCTTTTTCAAAATATGTTTTCTCTGAAATACCGCAATAACTCAGAGTCAGCAATAACAAAAGTAGACTGACTCATGCTGCCTGTGATTCGGACAGAATGAATCCCCATACACCAAGATCTGTACTAAAGCATGCCCACTAAAAGGGCACCTGACAGCTGATCGTGGTGCACGATCCCAACCGGGTATGTTTCACTCTGAACCTCTGCGGCATTTTAGCGGTAAACATGCTTTTAATAGCCGCCAGAGACCGAGCTGAGCTGTACACTTGCTGTATAGTCTGGTCCCCGGCGGCTTCTTCCTGCCCTCTGACAATGACTGACAGGTCTCTGCCTCAGTGCCCACCACGTTTCAGAGCGAACCATACACGGTGGTGATAATACAGCCAGTGGCGGACACATGCTGCACACAAATTGGGTAGATGTATCAGCTGACAGCTTCCCTTTAGCGGCAGATTGATTACATAGGTTTGTAAAGATATGCACATCCATTTTCCTACACAAAACAGTAGATACACTTGAATGTTGCACAAATATATTGGGGCTATTCTATGTAGTGAAAAATAAATTATAATGCAAAGGCTATACGTCAGTTGAAAGACATTATATTAGGAAAACTGTAATATTCCTTAGAGTTGAAGCAGCAAATGTTGTGTTGTTAATGGACTGAAATACATTGGGCTTATATGCCAGGAGGCTGCCTTTCCATAGGGCTTAGGCCAGGTACACATTGTGTCTGTGCATTTAATGGATCCGTTGGACAGCAGCACAAACGCAATGTAACGGACACAAACATCCATAGGCTTCCATTCAACAAACACATACAAACACATTCCAAAATAGGCATGTGTTTGTATGTGTTTATTGAAACGCACATGCAAACGCCAACTGCAGAGTTCTTCAGTCCGTTGGAAAACAAACGCAGTATGACGCAATGCTACAGAAAAGTGCAAATCTGCAGTACTTTTATATTGCATTTGCAATACATGATAGGATAGAAAGAGACACAGGCTAAAAAGAGAGAGACACAGGCTAAAAAGAGAGAGACACAGGCTAAAAAGAGAGAGACACAGGCTAAAAAGAGAGAGACACAGGCTAAAAAGAGAGAGACACAGGCTAAAAAGAGAGAGACACAGGCTAGAGAGAGAGACACAGGCTAGAGAGAGAGAGACACACAGGCTAGAGAGAGAGAGAGAGAGAGAGACACACAGGCTAGAGAGAGAGAGAGACACAGGCTAGAGAGAGAGAGACACAGGCTAGAGAGAGAGACACACACAGGCTAGAGAGAGAGAGAGACACACAGGCTAGAGAGAGAGAGACACACACACAGGCTAGAGAGAGAGAGAGACACACACAGGCTAGAGAGAGAGAGAGACACACACAGGCTAGAGAGAGAGAGAGACACACACAGGCTAGAGAGAGAGAGACACAGGCTAGAGAGAGAGAGACACAGGCTAGAGAAGAGACGAGAGAAGAGACACAGGCTAGAGAGAGACACGCTAGAGAGAGAGACACACGGCTAGAGAGAGAGAGACACACAGGCTAGAGAGAGAGAGACACACAGGCTAGAGAAGAGAGAGACACACAGGCTAGAGAGAGAGACACAGGCTAGAGAGAGAGACACAGGCTAGAGAGAGAGACCACAGGCTAGAGAAGAGAGACACAGGCTAGAGAGAGAGAGACACAGGCTAGAGAGAGACACAGAAACCAGGCTAGAGAGAGAGAGACACAGGCTGAGAGAGAGAGACACAGGCTAGAGAGAGAGAGAGACACAGGCTAGAGAGAGAACACAGGCGAGAGAGAGAGACACAGGCGAGAGAGAGAGAGACACAGGCTAGAGAGAGAGACACAGGCTAGAGAGAGAGAGACACAGGCTAGAGAAGAGAGAGAGACACAGGCTGAGAGAGAGAGAGAGACACAGGCTAGAGAGAGGACACAGGCTAGAGAGAGAGAACACAGCAGCTAGAGAGAGAGAGACACAGGCTAGAGAGAGAGAGAGACACAGGCTAGGAGAGAGAGAGAGACACAGGCTAGAGAGAGAGGACACAGCTAGAGAGAGAGAGACGTGACAGGCTAGAGGGGAGAGGACACCTCAGGCTAAGGAGCAGAGAGACACAGCTAAGAGAGAGAGCAACCAGCTAGAGAGAGAGAGAGAACAGGAAACTGGAAGAGAGAGGACACAGGCTAGAGGAGATACTGCTGAGGAGAGGCCCACAGCTAGAGGAGCTGATATGTCATGGACGTGTACGAAGAACACTTACTATCCAAGAGAGCTGATTGATGGACTTATATACCCCACCCTGGAATGTCCCACCCCCTAAAAGGATCCCGATATATCATGGACTTCAATATGCCTACCCACTCCCCACTCCCGTCCCCTATTTTTACTATTTGCTTTGGCAATGCTGAATTTACTTAGTCCTGCCAATAAAGCTCATTTGAATTTGAATTTGAATTTGAATTGAGACACAGGCTAGAGAAGAGAGACACAGGCTAGAGAGAGACACAGGCTAGAGAGAGAGAGAGAGACACAGGCTAGAGAGAGAGAGAGAGACACAGGCTAGAGAGAGAGAGAGACACAGGCTAGAGAGAGAGAGGAGACACAGGCTAGAGAGAGAGAGAGACACAGGCTAGAGAGAGAGAGAGACACAGGCTAGAGAAGAGAGAGAGACACAGGCTAGAGAGAGAGAGAGACACAGGCTAGAGAGAGAGAGAGACACAGGCTAGAGAGAGAGAGAGACACAGGCTAGAAGGAGAGAGAGACACAGGCTAGAGAGAGAGAGAGACACAGGCTAGAGAGAGAGAGAGAGCACAGGCTAGAGAGAGAGAGAGACACAGGCTAGAGAGAGAGAGAGACACAGGCTAGGAGAGAGAGAGAGACACAGGCTAGAGAGAGAGAGAGACACAGGCTAGAGAGAGAGAGAGACACAGGCTAGAGAGAGAGAGAACACAGGCTAGAGAGAGAGAGACGTGGAGGTCGTGGAGGATGAGGCCCACTTCTTGCTGAGGTGCCCTAAGTACTCCGCAGTGAGAGACACTTACTTCAAGAGACTGTCTGATCTCCTCCCAGACTTCACCTCCATGGAGGAGGAAGAGAGACTGCCAATACTACTGGGGGAAGAGGAAAGTGCAGCGGCCATAGCAGCGCAATATGTCAGTGCCTGCCACAGACTAAGAGGAGCCTGATATGTCATGGACTTCTGTACCCCAACCCTGAACACTTCCCTATCCCCCAACTAAGAGCCTGATATGCCATGGACTTATATACCCCACCCTGGACATGTCCCCACCCCCTAAAAGGATCCCGATATATCATGGACTTCAATATGCCTACCCACTCCCCACTCCCGTCCCCCTATTTTTACTATTTGCTTTGGCAATGCTGATATTTACTTAGTCCTGCCAATAAAGCTCATTTGAATTTGAATTTGAATTGAGACACAGGCTAGAGAGAGAGAGAGACACAGGCTAGAGAGAGAGACACAGGCTAGAGAGAGAGAGAGACACAGGCTAGAGAGAGAGAGAGAGACACAGGCTAGAGAGAGAGAGAGGGCACAGGCTAGAGAGAGAGAGAGACACAGGCTAGAGAGAGAGAGAGACACAGGCTAGAGAGAGAGAGAGACACAGGCTAGAGAGAGAGAGAGACACAGGCTAGAGAGAGAGAGAGACACAGGCTAGAGAGAGAGAGAGACACAGGCTAGAGAGAGAGAGAGACACAGGCTAGAGGAGAGAGACACAGGCTAGAGAGAGAGAGAGACACAGGCTAGAGAGAGAGACACAGGCTAGAGAGAGAGACACAGGCTAGAGAGAGAGAGACACAGGCTAGAGAGAGAGAGAGACACAGGTAGAGAGAGAGAGAGACACAGGTAGAGAGAGAGAGAGACACAGGCTAGAGAGAGAGAGACACAGGTAGAGAGAGAGAGACACAGGTAGAGAGAGAGAGAGACACAGGCTAGAGAGAGAGAGAGACACAGGCTAGAGAGAGAGAGATCACAGGCTAGAGAGAGAGAGACACAGATATGGGGAGAGGAATCAGCTGGAGAGAGAGCCACTATGTGAGGTGCCCTAAGACCAGCTAGAGGGAGAGACACGCTATGTCAAGAGACTTCTGTACCCTAACCGAGACTTCACCTCCAGAGAGAGCGCTAAGAGAGACTGCAAATACACTGGGAAGAACAGTAGACGGCAAGCACAGCCATAGAGAGCATGCCACAGGACTAAGAGAGGACCGATATGTCATGGACTTCATGCTACCCACAACCCTGAACATTTCTATCTCAACTATATTATGCCTGATATGCCATGTGAATTGAAATTACTTACGGACATGGTCCAAAAAAGGACACGGTAGAAATCAATGGACTAAGAATGCACACCACTACAGCTAGATAAGAAGGACACTGGCAAAGACGATATTACTAGGCTAAATGAAGAGAAACGCTCATTAGAAATGGAAATGGAATTGGAGACACAGGCTAGAGAGAGAGAGAGAGACACAGGCTAGAGAGAGAAACACAGGCTAGAGAGAGAGAGAGACACAGGCTAGAGAGAGAGAGAGAACAGGAGAGAGAGAGACCAGGCTAAAAAGACGAGAGAGAGAGACACAGGCTAGAGAGAGAGAGAGACACAGGCTAGAGAGAGGAGAGACACAGGCTAGAGAGAGAGAGAGACACAGGCTAAGAGAGAGAGAGACACAGGTAGAGAGAGAGAGAGACACAGGGTAGAGAGAGAGAGAACACAGGCTAGAGAGAGAGAGAGACACAGGCTAGAGAGAGAGACACAGGCTAGAGAGAGAGAGAGACACAGGCTAGAGAGAGAGAGACACAGGCTAGAGAGAGAGAGACACAGGCTAGAGAGAGAGGACACAGGTAGAGAGAGAGAGACACAGGCTAGAGAGAGAGAGACACAGGCTAGAGAGAGAGAGACACAGGCTAGAGAGAGAGAGACACAGGCTAGAGAGAGAGAGAGAACAGGCTAGAGAGAGAGAGACACAGGCTAGAGAGAGAGAGACACAGGCTAGAGAGAGGACACAGGCTAGAGAGAGACACAGGCTAGAGAGAGACACAGGCTAGAGAGAGACACAGGCTAGAGAGAGACACAGGCTAGAGAAGAGGACACAGGCTAGAGAGAGACAGGCTAGAGAGA
Organism: Allobates femoralis; assembly: GCA_033576535.1. Classification (NCBI taxonomy): domain Eukaryota; kingdom Metazoa; phylum Chordata; class Amphibia; order Anura; family Aromobatidae; genus Allobates; species Allobates femoralis. The sequence goes on along the minus strand of JARQOC010000005.1, from coordinate 480,008,162 downwards.
CACAGGCTAGAGAGAGACACAGGCTAGAGAGAGACACAGGCTAGAGAGAGACACAGGCTAGAGAGAGACACAGGCTAGAGCAGGGGTCTCAAACACGCGGCCCGAGGGCCGCATGTGGCCCCTTGGACTTCACTGTGCGGCCCGCGGCACCTTGGACAACTTAATGATGCATTGCCCCAGTGCAGTGGGCCACTGCAGTCCCCGCTGTGTTATGACTTCTGGCCGTGACAGAAACAGCAACATCAATGCAAGCCACCAGCCAATGAGGGGCTCGCAGCTGCCAGCGGCGTATGACGTCACCTGCTGGCCTCTGGCTGACATACTGCATTGATCTTGCTGAGCAACAGATCTTATCTGAGCGGCGGCTGGAGGAAGTCATAGCACAGCAGAGGCTGTAAATCAGCACAGCAGGGACCGCAACAGCCTCCTGCACTGGAGCGATGCATCATTAAAGTGAGAGGGTGTGTATGTGAGTGTGTGTATGTAGTGTGTAGGAGTGTCTGTGAGGATGAGTGTATAACAAAGTGTGTGTGTGTGCGTGTATATGAGTGTGTGTGTGTCAGTGTCTGTGTGTATGAGAGGGTGTGTGAGTGAGGATGTGTGTGTGTAAAAAGAAGGTAAACCAGGAGTGGGGCATCACTATAAAAGTAGATCAGGATGGGGGACATCACTACAAAAGGGGATCGGGTTGGGGACATCACTACTAAGGGGGATCAGGATGGGGGACATCACTACTAAGGGGGATCATGATGAGGGACATCACTAGAAAAGGGGATCAGGATGGGGGACATCACAACAAAATGGGATTAGGATGGGGAACATCACTAGAAAAGGGGATCAGAATGGAGGACTCTACTAAAAGGGATCGGGATAGGGAAATCACTAGAAAAGGGGATCTGTATGGGGGACATCACTACTAAGGGGGATCATGATGAGGGACATCACTAGAAAAGGGTATCAGGATGGGGGACATCACTACAAAAGGGAACCAGGATGAGGGACATCAATACTACAAAATGGGATTAGGATGGGGAACATCACAACAAAATGGGATTAGGATGGGGAACATCACTAGAAAAGGGGATCAAAATGGGGGACATCACTACAAAAAGGCATCAGAATGGGGGACATCACTACAAAAGGGGATCAGGATGGGGACAGTACTACATGATGAGGACCAGGATGGGGACATTACTTCATGATGATGACCAGGATGGAGACATTACTACAATATTGGGACCAGACATTACTACAGGATGGGGACATTACTACAAGAAGGGGATCAGGATTTGTACTTTACTACATTGAGGAGAATATTCTGATATTACTAAAAATATCACTTAGTCCTCCAAGGGATGCGGCCCCCCGATCTAAATTTTTTTCTATGTGCGGCCCACCAACCCAGCCGAGTTTGAGACCCCTGGGCTAGAGAGAATGGGAAAGCAAGGTGTGTTACAGTCCGAGCTGCCAAGTCCCCACAAATCACCAGGAATCCAATTTGGATAGCAAAAGATCTTCTTTATTACCTTTCCTACACGTTTCGATGCCTCTCCTGGCACCTTCCTCAGGGATATACTGTATATCCCTGAGGAAGGTGCCAGGAGAGGCATTGAAACGCGTAGCAAAGGTAATAAAGAAGATCTTTTGCTATCCAAATTGGATTCCTGGTGATTTGTGGAGACTTGGCAGCGCGGACTGTAACACACCTTGCTTTCACAATCCTTTGATGGTCGTTCCACGTGTGAGTGGTCGGTGGAGGTCCTGCAGCAGCCAAATAAAATCCTTTGGTTTCAAACCAGTTGTGGGTCTCACAACTGGGCTAGGTGAGTGAACCTTGTTTTACCACCCACGTTTTGAGTGTCTTGAGTGATAGGGCACTATTGCGCCTCTTGTTCCCCCACCTCTTGTCTTTTTGTCACGTGACTGGCCGGCGTCGCGATGACGTCATCGCGATGAGCCCCGGCCACAAAGCAGGAAGACAGAGATGAAGATGGAAGCCGGAGCCGGGAGCCGCGATCCGCCACCGGAGGGTGACAGCTGCTAGACAGGTAATGTATGAGCGCAGCGCTGCATGCGGGGGGGCCCAGCAAGTTAGGTGGGGGCGCAAAACTATGAGGGGGGCCCTGCTGGGGCCCTATATACTACCACTGGGGCTGTATGTATACTACCACTGGGGCTGTATATACTACTGGGGCTGCTGGATACTACCACTGGGGCTGTCTATACTACTGGGGCTGCTATATACTACCACTGGGGCTGTCTATACTACTGGGGCTGCTATATACTACCACTGGGGCTGCTATATACTACCACTGGGGCTGTCTATACCACTGGGGCTGCTGTATACTACCACTGGGGCTGTATATACCTCTGGGGCTGCGTGTATACTACCACTGGGGCTGCTGTATACTACCACTGGGGCTGTATATACCACTGGGGCTGTATATACTACTGGGGCTGCGTGTATACTACCACTGGGGCTGTATATACTACTGGGGCTGCGTGTATACTACCACTGGGGCTGCTGCTGTATACTACCACTGGGGCTGCTGTATATACCTCTGGGGCTGCTGTATACTACCACTGGGGCTGCTGCTGTATATACCACTGGGGCTGCTGCTGTAACACTGCTGGGGCCTGTATATACCACTGGGGAGGCTGCTGTATACCACACTGCTGAGGGCTGTATACCTGTGCTGGGGTCCACCCTCGGCTTATACACAAGTCAATAGATTTTCCCAAGTTTTGGGGGCAAAAGTAGGGGGTCGGCTTATACACGGGTCGGCTTATACACGAGTATATACGGTATCCTACCATCTGTCTATCTCATGTAGCGCATATGTTTTAGAAATATCAAAAACATATGCACTGTAAAATGCCTAAAATTTCACCTCTGTTGTCCCTTACAACAGAAACAATTAGTGCTGTAACGGACAGCTCTAACACGATGTGAACCCAGCCCTATTCAGAGGAAAAATCCCTGCATAGGACAGGACAGAGCAAAGAACTGCTGCAAAAAGCAGCTGTCAGTCTGACTGCAAAGTCATGGTAGGTTGTGGATTACAGGTCTCAATTTTGAACAAATATTCACTGACCAGCAGAAGGGTAACAATGACTTGAACTTTTGACTTTCAGACTCCATATCTCATCATCCACTACAGATTTGATAGTGAGACTACCTTCATTTTATAGACAATCATCTTGGCGATCTCATACATAAATTTGACTTGCAGCTATTTAGCATATGATGAAAAATAATGTTGTAGGTCCAAATGTTGCATTTTTACAAGGGTAATTTGAGAAAATGCACTATACAATTAGTTGCATAATTTCTTCGGATACCCCATATGTGGTTGGTGGATAACTACCGGCTAGGTACATGGCAGGGCTTGGAAAAGACTGATTGATTTTTGAAACCCAAAATTAGCTGAACCATTAGCGGATGCCCCTATGTGCCTAAACAGTGGAAACCCAAGAAGTCACCCCATTTTGAAAATGACACCTCAAAGAGTGAGTTTACCTAGAAGAGGGTTCAGCAACTTGAACCAGGTGCTTTAAAAAGATATTTTTTCCACTAAAATGTTGCTTAAGCCCCATTTTCTTATTTTCACAAGGGTAACCGGAGATGAACCACACATTTTCTTATGCAATTTCTCCAGAGTTTGACAAGTTTTTATTTTTTAAAGGGGTAACAGGAGAAAACGGAGGATACAATTTGCTACACAATTTCTCTGGAGTTTTCCAACACCCCACGTGTGGTCAAAAACTACTTTTGAGACACAGGACAAAAGTCAAAAAGGAAGGAGCGCCATATTGTAGGTCTGATTTTGTTGTTATGGTTTGCAGGTGCCATGTCACATTGGCAGAGCCCCTGAGGTGCCAGAACAGCAAACCCCTCTCATATGTGACCCCACTTTACAAACTGAATTGATTTAGGGGTGCAGTGAGTATAGTGACATTACAGAATTTTATACAATTGAGTGGGAAAGAAAACAATTACCATTAAAAAAATTTAATCCCCTGATGTGACATTTTCACTGGAGGGAACAGGTAAAAATGGCTTTAAAATTTATTTTTAGACAATTTCTTTTGACTGTGACAATACACCATATCTGGCTCTATAGCAATGTTTGGCCACATGGCAGGGTTCAGGAGGGACGGAGCGCTACTTGACTTTTGGAGAGAAGATTTTACTAGAATACTTAGTGATCTCCCATTTACAGAGCCCTCAAGTGTCAAAAAAGAGCCTCCCCTGTTCTGCCCATTCAGGCTCAGTAAGAGAAAGCAGCTCTAGTTTGACACTTGTTGCAACCTGTGAGATATTAGGTTATCTTGTTATAGTGTTTATATATGTTTAGCACAATCTGGCAGTAAGCCTGCATATCTAGGTCCCTTCCCCTTTAAGTAAACCGATCTCTGTGGTACCGCCCTCTGCATTTCTGGCGAGAAGTAGCCATTTTCAGATCAGTACCAGTCAGGATTCATGCAGGCAACCACGTGTTCTCTTGTTCCTGCGGGCTTTTCCCTCCTGTGAATTCCAACATTCTGGTGAGGGTTATACGTCTGTCTGTGTGCTTTATATTTTACAGCCTGATAGGATTGTGCTGCATTAGTTTTACACAGGGATCGCCTGTAAGGATGTGTGTATATTCTATGATCTTCATTTTTAGTGTTCTAATTCTCTTTACTGTACACTGTCAGGGCTGTTTTGAGATGTGCACCCAGCATTTATTGATGCTTTCTATACTGTACACTGTCTTAGCGTTGTAGTGATATGTGTATCCATTGTTCTTGTATTCTCTCTGCTGTGTATCGTGATATGCTTAGCACAGATTTGTTTAATCTGTATTCTTATAGTTTTACCATCACACATCACATGACTGATGCAATGATTCAATGTTTTCGATTCATCGTTACTCTCCGTTGAACAATAAACAATCGACTATAGAACCAACAGTGTTTATTTGGGATACAGAGAAGGTTTAGCTGCATGCTGGAAATCACATAGCACATAACGCGAACAAAGGCAGAACCCCCCCCCTAAAGGAACCCCATTTTCAAAATGAAATCTGTCTGGGAATTTATCTACAGGGTAGAGACTATTTTGACATCATGAGTAATTTCAAGAAATGATCACGGAATGCTGCAGAATGAAAATTGCAAATAAGCCCCAGTATATTTGTGCCCAGATTGTACTTCTGGAGAAATGCTCCCAGTAATTAAATGGTCTCTCCTCGCTACTGTACTGAGAAACATGTTGACGCTAAATCCATTTTAGACACTGTGGGTGGACACTTTGGATTTAGGAGAGCATATTTGGTTGAACTTTTTTGGGGACTGAAAAAATGAGCCATGGGCTATTCCAGAGCCTTTGTGCTACCAGTACTATGGAAACATCCTGTATTGCCATTAAAAGATGACAGAATTAGGCCTTGCTTCATTTTTGTGGAATGAGTTGAAGCTTTTACTGGGAACATTTTACGTGACATATTGGATTACATTTATCCTGCGCTCTACACTGAGCATTTACATCTAAATTTCCAAATTACGTGTTTCAAATGAAACCAACAACTGATCCATGCACTAATATTTACTCCGGACTCTGACCTCTGGTCAGTGGTGGCCATGTTTTCAGAAGCAGAGCACAAAACTGTGGCGGACTGTGCTTTTATGAACGTTTAAAAAGGCTGACACTGCCTGACCATAGGCCAGATAAAGTCCAAAATGACTGACTGCCTCGTTATAGTGAATGTTCCATTAGGGATTCTGTCAATCATGTATTTTCAGAAATTTATACCTAAACCCCAATGTAAGTGCTCAATGTAGAGTGCAAGATAAATATAAGCCGAGCCTTACTGCAATCTTTGGAAAAAGAATGAATACATTAACTGCAGGTGAAGAATTATGTTATCTTTTATGCCATTCATCACGGTGCGGTGTGATTGATAAGATAGCTTACTCTTTAGGGGGAGTCACACGCGTCAATATCGCCTGCACGATCTCGGCTGCGAGTGACGTTGCAGCGATATTGACGCGTGTGACAGCCTGCTCTAAAACCTGGCGATTGTCGCCCGGTGGACACGCAGCATCGCTGCGTGTGACACCGGGAGTAGCGATATTCCAGCTCCCAGCGCCTCTCACAAGCGCTGGGAGCTGGTATCCAAGGTAAACTGCGGGTATCTAGGCAGCCCGCGATGCCTAGATACCCGACGTGTACCTTAGTTACCAGCCTCCCCCGCTCACCGGCTGGTATCTAAGGTACACAGCGGGTAACTAGGGTCCTTGGAGACCAGCCTGCTCCCGCTTCCAGCAGGCTGGCAGCGGGAGCAAGACATCATGGAAACGATATTTAAATTGTTTCCATGATGTCTCTGGTCAATTGATCGCTGGTGAGTCTGTCTGTGTGACAGCTCACCAGCAATCAGCCGTCAATGTCGTCAGCGATCATCTCACTGACGACATTGACGCGTGTGACACCCCCTTTTGGGTCGGTGTGATCTCAGATTTTTATGGTTGGTTACTATACACATTGAAATGACGCTTTAAAGTAAACCTGTCATCACAATTTAGCCTGCTAAAATAAAGTTATGGCCATAATGGCCCTGTTATATTGATTTAATACCTGTATTGAAGAGATCTATAGTGGAGCCAGCGGGACCCCTGACCGCAGAGCCAGCGGGACCCCTGACCGCAGAGTCAGCGGGACCCCTCACCGCAGAGCCAGCGGGACCCCCGACCCCAGCCTGACCTCGATGATCGAAAACAAAATGCTGGCGCTGCACAAAGCCTAGTATAAATGTTGGCGGTCGGGAACAGGTTAATCCCTTTACAAAAAATGTTGTTTTTGCCTTATAAAACAGGAAAGCAAAACAATGCCATTGTGAACCCTGACTTAGGCTACTTTCACACTACGATTTTGAAGGTAGCCAATGCTGTCCGATAAAATCGGACAGCATCGGCTCCCTTCTGATGCCTGGAATCGGATGCCAAATAGGCATCCGATTCCGGCATAAAATCGTAGCCTCCGTTAAAAAAAAAAAAAAAAATATGCTCACCTCTCCCCGAGCCCCCGCCGTCTCCCGCCATCTTCCTGCAGACTCCCGGTGGCTCCCGCAGGCTCCCGGTGTCATCACCGCAGGTCCTATACTGCAGTAGAAGACCTCTGCAGACACCGGGAGCCTGCGGGAGCCACCGGGAGCCTGCAGGAAGACGGCGGGGGCTCAGGGCGAGGTGAGCATAAACGTTTTTTTTTTTTTTTTTTTTTAACCCCTGCGCTCCCAGTTTGGAGCCCCATGATAAATTGATCGGGTCGGATCGGATGTGCACTAAATGCCATCCGATTTGATCCGATCTGATTTTGTCCGATCTCATTTTCGGTGCAAAAATCGGAGCATGCTCCGATTTTTGCACCGATAAAAAAATCAGACAGAATCGGATCGGACCAAATCGGATGGCATTTAGTGCACATCCGATTCGGTCCGATGCCCATAGGGCTGCATGGGGCCCAAAATCGGTCCGATGCTGTCCGATTTTTATCGGACACCATCGGATTTTAAAAAAACGTAGTGTGAAACCAGCCTTACATCCTGTTGGTCTACTTCTTTAACCCCTTCACCACCCAGTGATTTTTTGTTTTTTATTCCAAGAGCCATAACTTTTTTATTTTTCCATCAGTATAGACATATGATGGCTTGTTTTTTGCGGGACGAGTTGTACTTTCAGAAGCAATCATTTATTTTACCATATAGTGTACAGGAAAATGGGAAAAAAATTCCAAGTGAAGTGAAATGCAAAAAAAGTGCAATTACATGCAATGACATAATTTGGGCGTTTGGACCTTTTTTCGTTACGCAGTTTACAGCTCTGATTAACTGATTTTATATATCGATAGAACGGTCATTTCTGATTTGCGATACCAAATATGTGTGTTTTTAAAAAAAAAAAAAAGTAATACTTTTATTTTGAATGGGGGTGATTTAAACTGTCATGTTTTGTTTTTTTTCATTTCATGTTAGGCTGGTTTCACACTGCAGTTTTTCCCCTGACCAGGTTCCATCAGGTTTGTGTGTCAAAACCAGGAGTGTCTCCAAAACACAGAACAGGTATCAATCTTTCAATTATGGTTTCTCTCAGCAAGTTCCTCTCCTGGTTCCTCTCCTGGTTTTGGCACACAAACCTGATCGAACCTGATCAGGAAAAAAAACTGCAGTGTGAAACCAAACTTAGTAAAAATTTTATTTTTTCATTGATTCTTCATTTTACACAGCCCCATAGGGAGGCACCCTGCTGCAGTGGCTGATCGCTTGTGACAGGTCCCGATGAGCTTCAGCACATCGAAACCTGTCTCAAATGTGCACCGTGAGTGGTTGGCAGCGCCTGCCAACCACTTACAGGAAGTGATCCGTATTAGCTTCCGGGGTCTCGCTAAGACCTCGGGCTATCACGTGAGCACCGGAGACCTCGTGATGTTATTGCAAGATCTCTGGTGCAGGTGGGGAACAGGGCGATCCCCAACCGCGTCGGTTTTGGATCCCGTGGTCAGTGATTGACAGTGGGATCCAAGGGGTTAACAGCACCGATTGGATCCCGGATCCGATTGGTTCTTGAAGCCCGACATCTCAGCTGATGAGATCAGCTGAGATGTCGGGTGTTTGATGTGAACGCTGCACCGGAGCTCACATCAAACACCGGGAACCGACCCTTCACGCTGTATTACGTCATGGGTCGGGAAGGGGTTAAAGCAGAAAATCTGAATGTTACACCACTAGTGTGAACCCAGCCTTACATGGTGTATGAAATACATGTATGCAGAGCAGAAATCACAGTCGGTACCTGGCAGTGTATGCAAACTCCACAAGCTGCTCTATAATGTCCGGTTCCGCATCTTTCAGTTCAACCTCGAAGGATTTGGATTCAATCATATTTGCTAATAATGAGAAAAGAAAAAAAAACACATGTAAATCTATTTCACCAGATTAATGCAAGTGATTAGGATAAAGAGTGGAGACTCCGCTGTTCTTTTATACAACCTCAGATGGTGCCTTTTTTTGAAGCTACTCAGCTTAGGGCACACTTATTATGTAATAGGCCAAGATACCATGGCTGATTTCAGAGTGCTGGGCATTAATAATGAAAAAAAGGAGATTTTTGTGTACTCACAGTAAAATTCTTTTCTCTTAGCCTCTAATTGGGGGACACAGACCGTGGGCGTTATGCTGCTGTCCACTATGAGGCGACACTAGGCAGAATCTGCAAAAGAGTTAAGTGGCTCCTCCTCTGCAGTATACACCCCTGGAGCAGGCATTGCCTCTTTAGTTTTGTGCTAAAGCAGTAGGAGAGTTCACCGAGTAATAATAGTAATAACAGTACAAGGCTTGTAACCAAACAGGCAAACCTGTGTAAACAGGTAATCGTTAACATGGTAATAACAGTGTAACCAGGCCTGTAACCAAACTGGGACATAGCAAACAGTTAAGAGATAACAGTAATAATAGTATAACACAATCTGTAGCCAAACATGTGTAAACAGTTACCTCTGTAACAGTTGAGAAGCAACATGAGAACTGTAGTAAAGGCCCCAAAAGGGCAAAAGGGTGGGAGCTGTGTCGCCCAATTAGAGGCTAAGAGAAAAGGATTTTACGGTGAGTACACAAAAAAGAGAATTTTGTTTACGTACCGTAAATTCTTTTTTCTTGAGTCATCAATGGGAGACCCAGACAATGGGGTTTAGGGCACTGCCCTCCGGAGGCCACACTAGGTACTACAAGTTTGTAGACACCGCCCCCTCCGCATATAAACCCCTACCGCAGGGAAGACCCTCAGTTTGGTTCATAAGCTGCGAGTAGACAAAATAAACCACACCCGATACCTCGGGAAAGAAACCGTACACAGACGGTCCAACAACCCGGAATAAACTGTCCCAACAGGGAACAGATCAAATGCAAACATGCAACGGAACAACTGGGTGGGTGCTGGGTCTCCCATTGATGATTCAAGAAAAAAGAATTTACGGTACGTAAACAAAATTCTCTTTTTTCTGATCATCACAATGGGAGACCCAGACAATGGGGATGTCCTAAAGCAAAACCCCAGGGCGGAAAGAGTTCCTCAAAGACGTGTAAAGATACGGTCCCCCTCAAAGATGGGCAACCGCCGCCTGGAGGACCCGCCTGCCCAAACTTGCATCCGCAGAGGCATGGGCATGCACCATATAGTGCTTAGAGAAAGTGTGCAGGCTGGACCAAGTGGCCGCCTGACACACCTGCAGAGCTGAAGCGCGATGTCGCAAAGCCCAGGAAGCACCGACAGCTCTGGTCGAGTGCGCTTTCAAGCCCACCGGAAGAGGCTGACCCGCAGAACGGTAAGCCTCCTGAATGGGTGCCTTGATCCATCTGGCCAAGGTCGATTTTGATGCCGCGGACCCCTTACAGCGACCCGCCGTAAGGATGAACAAAGAGTCAGAACTCCGGAAGGAGGCAGTCCTGGACACATAAATGCGTACAGCCCTCACTAGATCCAGAGTGTGGAGGTCGCGCTCAACCTGATGAACAGGAGCGGGACAAAATGATGGAAGAACAATCTCTTGGTTCAAGTGGAAAGTGGAAACCACTTTCGGCAAAAATTCCGCCCGCGGGCGCAACACCACCTTGTCTTGGTGGACTACCAGAAAGGGTGACTTGCACGAAAGAGCAGCCAATTCTGAAACCCGTCTCAGAGATGTAATTGCCACCAGAAAAACCACTTTCAGGGACAGATGAGAGAGGGAGACGTCCCTCAAAGGCTCGAACGGCGGTTTCTGCAGAGCCGTCAGGACCATGTTAAGGTCCCAAGGATCCAGAGGTCGCCTATATGGCGGGACCACCCGAGACACCCCTTGCAGAAACTGACGGACCTTAGGAAGGAGCGCCAAACGCCTGTCAAACAGCACTGAAAGAGCTGATACTTGACCCTTCAGGGAGCTGAGGGATAAGCCCAATTCCAAACCCGACTGTAGGAAAGCCAACAACGTCGGGATGGACAAGGGCCACGGTGCCCGTCCAGCAGAGGCACACCAGGAGAAAAAGATATTCCACGTTCTGTGGTATATCTTCCTGGATACGGGCTTCCTGGCCCGATTCATAGTGGCAACCACTGTAGGAGAGAAGCCCCTGGATGTTAGCAGCCAGGCCTCAAGAGCCATGCAGTCAATCTGAGGGCCCTGGAATTGAGGTGGAAGAATGGGCCTTGCGCGAGAAGATCTGCGCGTTCTGGAAGAGCCCATCGGAGTCCGCCTGACAGTTGCCACAGATCCGGATACCAGGACCTCCTGGGCCAATCCGGAGCCACTAGAATGGCTATGTTGCACTCCGTCCTGATTTTCCACAAAACCTTGTGAATCAGAGCTAGAGGTGGGAACAACATATGGTCGATGGAAGCTGGACCAACTCAGGATCAGGGCGTCTGCCCCCAGAGACTGAGGATCCCATGATCTCGCCATGTATTGCGGCACCTGATGATTCAGCCGCGAGGCCATCAGATCCACGTCCGGAGTGCCCCATCTGCTGCAGATGTCCCGGAAGACGTCTGGATGAAGAGACCACTGTCCGGCGTCCATCCCCTGTCGGCTCAGGTAGTCGGCCTCCCAGTTCTCGACCCCTGGGATGTGAACTGCGGAGATCAGGCAGTCGTTGTCCTCCACCCAGGATAGAATGCGGTGGACTTCGGCGAGGGCCTGAGCACTTCTGGTCCCTCCCTGATGATTTATATAGGCGACGGCCGTCGCATTGTCGGACTGCACCCGAATGGGCTGTCCTGACAGGAATTTCTGAAACGCCAAGAGCGCCAGATAGACCGCCTTGATCTCCAGCACGTTGATCTGCAACGCCGACTCTGACTGAGTCCAGAGGCCTTGAGCCCTGTGGTGTAAGAACACCGCACCCCAGCCCTTCAGACTGGCGTCGGTGGTTACCACTAACCACGACGGTTTGAGGAAGGACCAGCCCCGTGACAAGTGACGTGGCTGGAGCCACCACTGCAGGGAATCCCTGGTCGGTTGGGAAAGTGCCACCAGCCGATTCAGAGAGACCGTCCTCTTGTCCCATCGGCGGAGAATCTCCAGCTGGAGAGGACGGAGGCGAAACTGTGCGAAAGGCACCGCCTCTATCGCAGCTACCATGCGCCCCACCAGCTTCATCAATACCCGTAGGGATGATTGTGGTGACAGGAGGACATTCTGCACTCCTGAGTGGATCGCCAGCTGCTTGGCTCGTGGCAGAGACACCAGGGCTGAGTCCGTGTGGAAGTCCATGCCCAGATATGTCAATGACTGGGTCGGAACCACGGTCGACTTCTGGATATTGAGAAGCCACCCGAACTGTTCCAGAGACTTCATGGTCACCTCCAGGCTTTGCCGACAAAGGTGTTCCGATGGCGCCCTGACCAGTAGGTCGTCCAGATAGGGTATGACGGCATGCCCCTGCACGTGTAGGAGAGCCATCATAGAGGCCATCACTTTTGTGAACACCCGCGGTGCCGAGGCCAGCCCGAAAGGCAGCGCCACAAATTGGAAGTGTTCTTCCCCCACTGCAAATCTCAACCAGCGCTGATGAGCCGGTGCAATGGGCACGTGAAGGTAAGCGTCTCGGATATCTATCGACGCTAGGAAGTCCCCCTGTGACACAGCCGCGATCACGGAGCGCAGGGATTCCATACGGAACTTCCGAACCAACACGTGACGGTTGAACAATTTTAGGTCCAGAACCGGGCGGAAGGAGCCGTCCTTTTTTGGGACAATGAAGAGGTTGGAGTAAAAACCCCGAAACCTCTCCCCGGAAGGCACTGGGACCACTACTCCGTCTCTGCGGAGTCCCTCCAACACCAGATGAAAAGCCTGAGCCTTTTCTGGAGATGGAACAGACCGATGGAATCGGTGTGTTGGCCGCGACGTCAGCTCTATCCTGTAGCCGCGTGAGACTACGTCTCGGACCCACTGATCTTGAACGTGGAGCAACCATCTGTCCTGAAAACGGGACAGGCGGCCCCCCACCTGTGGGGCGGCAGGACTGGAGAGCGAGTCATGCGGAAGTGGGTTTGGGGGTGGTAGCTGCTGCCCCCGTTGACTTCTTCTGACGACCTTTGGGGCGCCACTGAGTAGCGGGCTTGCCCCCTCTGTCCGTGCGAGCGGACGAAGCCGAGGACTGCGAGCTGGACCGAAAGGACCACTGTTTTGGGTTCCTTTTGACGGTATACCGTGGCTTAGGCTTATTCTGTGGGATCTTAGACTCCGCAGAATCCTTGATTAGCTTATCCAGCTCGGTGCCAAAAAGTCTGTCGCCAGAGAATGGAAGATTCTGCAGAATCTTCTTAGACGTGGCATCTGAGTCCCATAGACGCAGCCACAACAACCTGCGAATCGCTATGGCATTGGCCGAAGCCACAGCAGAGCGGGTGGCAGTTTCTAGGGTCGCAGTCCTGGCGTAATCTGCATAGGCCCTTGCCCTATCAGTAAGCGCCAGGACCTCTGTATTGGACCCCGCCAGGTCAGTGATACCATCTAAGCAGGACGTGATCGCCTGCAGAGTCCAGACCGTGGCAAAATTAGGGGCAAATGAAGACCCCACAGCCTCATAGGAAGACTTGGCGAGTTGCTCGACCTGTCTATCCGTCGCGTCCTTCAATGAGGAGCTATCAGAGGCAGAGAATAGGGAGCGTGCAGCAATCCTGGTCATGGAAGCGTCCACCTTCGGGGACTGCGACCATTCCTGAAGCACCTCCTGTGGAAAGGGGAAGCGAGTGTCCTTAGATTTGCTGACATAACGCCGCCCAGGATGAATCCTGGGTGCTCTAACCACCCTTCCAAAATTAGTGTGGTCCATAAAGGAGCCACATGGGCGAGCCTCCGGCTGCAGCCACTGATACACCTCCTTAGGGTGCAGTTCCACCTCCTCAGGGTGTGCCACGAGATGTAGAGTCTCGTTGATAGAGGACACCAGATCCTCTACCCCGTCAGGTGGTTCTGACATAGATTCAAGCATTGAACCCCCATCATCCTCGTCACCATCAGAGTGACGCTCCTCCTCAGAGAGGTTCTGGATCTCGGGTGAGTCATCTCGGCGAGCCCGCTTAAGGGGTCTAGCAGCAGAAAGAGATGACACTCGGGGGTAACTTGAAGGAGCAGCTGGGCTTCCCAGTCTCCTAGTCAGTGCCTCCAGGGATTGCGACATGGAGGACAATTTGGATAACACAGATTCGTTAATCTTATTCTGTGTTTCCCATTGCCCTGAGATCACCTGAACCTCAGGGTACAGCACCGGAGCTGCAGTCTCTGCAGAATCAGTCCGGGCTTCTGGGCGTCCGCAATTATTGCAGGACCCCTCAACCAGCGTCCCGGTGCATGTAGCACAGGTAGTGGTAGAATTGTCTGCCTTCACAGCACTTTTCTTTGCTGGGGCCATGCCGACAGCAGAGGAAAAGAATAAGCCAAGTAGGAAACCGGAACACCGGCGGCTTACCGACCGCTTCAATGCGGTGGAGGGGAGCGGTGTGTGTGTGGCCTCCGCGAGGGTAATGACCGGTCTCCTCCGGGAGCGCAGCAGTGCACTCATCCAGTCCCAGTAGGAAGTGAGGAGAAAATGGCCGCCGCCAGTAAAGACGTGGGCGGAGCTGAAAACACGCGGGAAGCACACACACACACGCCCAGCGATGACGTCATCCTATGGGCTGCTCCACATCTCTCCAAGCAGCCATCTTAAGAAATCTGGTGCCGGAGCCCGCAGCGCGGGAGATATAGTATCAACACTATACCCAGGGCTGCATGCAACATCTGTAGCCCGCAGCCGCAGCCCCTGTGACACACAGGGCGGTCAGCTATGGTGACCCCAGCACAGGGTACACCGCCAGAACCGCGGACCCGAGGGTTGCGCGCGGTCTGAGTGTCATGAAACACAAAGTGCCAGACACTACCCCCAGGCACACCGGAGACACACAAGGTGCCTCAGTGCCAGTCCGGTCTGTAAGCACCATTTAGGGAGGCCTCGGACGGGGGTTCAGCACCAGTCCGGTCTGTAAGCACCATTTAGGGAGGCCTCGGACTGGGCTGGCTCCAGTCCGGTCTGTAAGCACCATTTAGGGAGGCCTCGGACGGAGCGGAGCTGTGCAAGGCTCCTGTCTCCCACTTCTCAGAGCCCCCCAAAGAGGGATGGGAAGGAGCGCGGCAGCGTACCGGGAGAACACCATGTGCCCAGGCTCTAGGCCCTCCGGTACCTCAACCTGTGTGTTCCCCCATGGGTGAACAGGGAGACTGCCGGAGGTCCCCGACCGGGACCTACCTTATCTTCATACGCCATCACGTAAGCTGTGAGAATGCAGTGATGTGCAAGCAAAGCGTGTGATACCTCCGAGCACACTAAGTTTAAAACTGAGGGTCTTCCCTGCGGTAGGGGTTTATATGCGGAGGGGGCGGTGTCTACAAACTTGTAGTACCTAGTGTGGCCTCCGGAGGGCAGTGCCCTAAACCCCATTGTCTGGGTCTCCCATTGTGATGATCAGAAAAATCTCCTTTTCTCTTTCGCCTCATTGGGGGACACAGACCGTGGGACGTCCCAAAGCAGTCTCTGGGTGGGAAAAACGATGGAACTAGTAACGCTGAACATAGTCAGCAAAAAACCATGTACCTACAGGAGGGCTGCTGCCTCCTGGAGGACTAGTCTACCCAGACCCGAGTCTGCCGAGGCCTGAGTGTGAGCACTGTAGTGACTTGTAGATATGTGTAGGCTGAGCCACCTGGTTGCCTATGACACTACTTGTGCTGACGCCTGGGGCCGGACGACCTAGGAGGCCCCCACGGCCGTAGTAGAATCTGCCCCGACACCAGCAGGAAGGGGCGGGTTTTTGAAGGTATAAGCGTCTTGGATGGTTGGTGGAATCCATCTAGCTAGAGTAGCCTTACAGGCTGACGTCTTTATATCGAACCTCTGGAAGAAGGAAGAGAGAATACAACTTCCTAAAAGGTGCAGTACTGGATACACAGATGCGTAGGGCCCTGAAAAGGTCCTACAGGGCCCTGACGAGGTCCTACATATGGAAAGCCTTCACGACCCAATGGACTAGAACCAGGCGCAGAGATGGCAGAGAGAGGTCTTCATTTAGGCGGAAGAAGTACCCTGCCAGTGGAAGAAAGGATGGGACCGGCCAAAAGGCAACATTGTCTTGGTGCAAGACCAGACAAGGAGGATTACCTGTGCTGTAAGTTCCGATACTCTGCAGAAAAAAAAAAAGTAAATGCCACCAAAAACCACCACTGTTAGTAGGAGAATGGTAAGGGGAGTGACCCGTAGAGGCTTAAAGGGTGGTTCTTGTAGAGCCGTGAGGACAAGGTTTAGGTCCCACAGGTGTAGTGGCCTGTTGAATGGGGAAATAAAATGGCAGACCCCTCGAAGGAAGGACTTCCTTGAGGTCTGGGAGCAAAACGTTTGTGGAAGAAGGTGGAAGGGGCTGAAAACTGCCCCTTGACAGAACCCAAGGACAGGCCTGAGTCTAGGCCTGAATTGAGTAAACTTAGAATTCTTGGTAGGGATAGGGCCAAAGTGAATGGCCTCTAGAGGTGCACCAAGCAACCAAAAACAAATATTCATGTGCGATGGTAAATGTTTGAGGAGGCTGGTTTCCTCGCTCTGATAATGTTTGCCACAATACCCTAAGAAAACCCAGCTTGGGTTAAGACCCAGGTCTCAAGAGACATGCCGTCAATACAGAGTTGAGGAATTCTGACGGTATAACCTGTCTTGAGAGAGAGAGTCTGGACTGTCTGGTTGGACAGTCTGGCAAGCGCTATGGTACAGCTGCTATGAGTGAGAGATGGAAACGGATCCATCCCTGGACTGGTGTGTGTGGTCCCAATGACTGAGTCATAAGACCTGGTCATGAAGGCTGGAGTCATGAGTTCCTCATCCGGTGTTCCCTAGCACCGGTAGATTCGTGGGACAACGTGAGGTGTGGGAAACACTCCCGTGAGGTAATCCCCTTGCGGGTGAAGAAATTCACTTCCCGGTTCGTGGATTCCGCCCAGTGAAGTACGTGATGAACTTCATCCGTTGCTTGGAGACTTCGGGTTCCGCCCTAGTGACTGACATGTCACAGCCGTGGCATTGGCTAAAGGACTTCAGTGCTAGGACTATTTCCAGAATCTTCCGTATATATTCATGGGCATTTTTGACTCCGGGCGGGATCATTTGCCTTGTGTTCTTGGGGGACACTGCACCCCATCGCATCAGTCTCGTGATAGTGGTTAAACTGTTCAGTGTGGTGGAACGAAAAGCCTTCCCTGCGTGGTAGAGAGAGGGCCGGAGCCACCGGGGCGGGGCTTGAGACCGCCTGCTTTCAGACGACAGGAGAAAAAAAACAAAAAAAAAAACAAACTCCTGCCGAGTGATTGAGGTTCTTATTCCATGAATTAAGAGTGGAGAATGTGAAGGCGGTCTGAGATGCAGCTGTGAAACATTAAACTGTTGGAACAGGAGTAGAATTGTGGAGGTTGTTATAGTGTCTACAGTGCTGGAGACACCTTATTCGCAGTCCGCGAGGATCAGAGTTTTGGATAGGCAGAACGTCCAAGTACGGAAGGATGATAACACCCCTGGAGTGAGGGGGTAGTCCTGACGTCTGCCCTGACCCTTGTGTTCCTGTTTGAATGCAAATCTGATGGAACTTTCGGTCAGTAGCTGCATAAGAATATACAGGTAGACGTCCTGTATATCTATGGGCACAAGGAATATTTATTGTTCCTTGGAAGCAACGGAGTGGAGATACCATGTGGGAATGTGTTATCCGGACATGTTAGTTTAGTTGTTTTAGGTCCAGTACGGATCGTACTGTACCTTTCTGATTGGACCACAGATAGGTTGGAAAACGCTCTTCGCGTGATACGGATACAGTGACTCCTGAAATGAGGAAAGACTTTACTGCGTGGAAAAATACTTGAGCCTTTAGGCAGTGGAGACGATTTGGTCTTGGATTGGTCAGACTGACTCTGTCAGGATGAGCTACCCTTCTGGGTATCCTGGGACAGGTACATGCGTGGCGACCGAGTCTCGTCAGTATCGGGTGCGTGCTGAGTATCCAATGTTGGGGCTGCATTTTAGCTACTATACACTTGCTGTTACTCTTTGTGTGCGTGTGGTGTGTATACATGTCCCTGTGTGTGATGAATATCTCATGTTGGGGCCCCACCTTAGTGACTATATGCTGGTATGTGCTGTTAGTCTTTGGCGCTATCATTAAGTCCCTCTCATTCACAACTGTCAACTGGTAACTGTCACTTTTTCCCCCATTATGTAGATAGGGGCAAAATTGTTTGGTGAATTGGAATGTGCGGGGTTAAAATTTCGCCTCACAACATAACCTATGACGCTCCCGGGGTCCAGACGTGTGACTCTGCAAAATTTTGCGGCTGTAGCTGCGTCGGTGTAGATGCCGATCCCGGATATACACACATACACACACACACATACACACATTCAGCTTTATATATTAGATAAAAACACACAGGTGTAGACGATTTGAACTTGCCAACCCGCAGGTGCAAGGTCCAGGTCACTATCCTCCAGGCTACAATGCTTTGTGCCGCTGGGGAAAAACATGCAGGGCCGCAGCAGGGAGGGAGCCCTGCTTGGCTTCGTTGCAGAGAGTGTGCAGTGTGAGATCCTGCGCTGCCAGTACTGCTGGACAACATGGCTGGAGGATTCAGGGATGACTCCTCAACCCAGTATTCCCAGGGAAATCTGGTGAAGGGGGGCAGCATATGACATGGAGTCTCAACCTCAACCGTGCCACCCTACAGTGGGAGTCGGGGATGAAGCATGTCGGCTCCCATGACATTGATGAGGGCACTGCGGACACCGTGGACTGGTACCCCACGGGCAGGCTACTGTACAGCCCCCTCTCCCCTGTGTGCTGCGGCAGGGAAGAGGTCCTGTGGGGCTCCCAGAACTTCCAGGCCCCAAGAATAGTGGGGCTCCGAGCATTGTGAGGGGCTGTACAGAGTACCCTGCATCTGAAGTGCAGGGATCAGGGTATTCCTTACTAGATGCAGGGATTACTAGATGCCCTAATATCTGCTTTATTATATGGCTTTGCCATGATACATCAGATGTCCCCATCATGGCTGCAGGAGAGGGCTGTAGAAGAAACCAGGAGTGGGCGGAGCGTGCAGGGAAATGAAACTTTGCTCCACAGTGGCCCGCACGCTCCGTTCCGCCCCCTCCATGATGCTGATCGCATCATCTGGGGGCGGGGAAAAAGGCGGCTGCTTCGCTCTAGGCCGAAGCCGCGGCCGCTAGTAATATTCCCCTGCCGCAGATGGTGCTCGGCCGGCACGGAGACCCGCGGAGGGACCGGAACGGACCCGGATCCCCGTGTACCATAGGTATAGTGTGGCGCCGTCCCTCACAGGAGAGCCCAGGGACTAGGTCTCCTGGGGCTCTGCCATACATACAATTGCCGGCCGCAGAGGCAGCTGCTGGACTCCCGGCCATTGTGGTGGCGGCTCCCGCCGGAGAACCCCAAGTCTGGGTCTCCTGGGATATGGCCGTAGATGCAGGTGCCGGCTCCCAGGGGTAGGTGCTGGCCTGCAAGGACAAAGGGAGTCTGTGCTCCGTGTAATAGGTGCCTGTACTGCCGGGCATGAAGTCCTCCGGCCCCACCAGGAGCACACAGCAGGGCTGGGGCTCCTGGGATGTTCTGCAGCCCTGGGATGTGCAGCCTTGGGATGTGAGCCCATCAGAAGCGCTCAGCCTGGCTGAGGCTTCTGGATTACACTGCAGCCGACATGTAGCCTGTGACCTCTAGTGTCTCAACCTAATGGCCCCGGAGCGGTGATTAGTGAGGTATGCTGGCTGCCCCGCTGCTGGTCCTTTGGCACCCTCAGGAGTACACAGCGAGGCTGTGAGTCCTGGGTGTACTGCGGCGAAAACGCTGCCGCTGAAGTCCATGGAGTGACTCAGCAGGGCCGAGGACTCCTGGGGTGCTCCGAGTGCTGCACCTGCTGGCTCTACCTGTGGTGTCTCAACCTAAATGAACCCCAAAGGGGTATTTAGGGAGGGATGCTGCTCCACCATCAGAGGCCTTGTCCGTCACCTCGACCTCAACCCAATGACCCCAACAGTGGGGAAATGGGGAAGGAGGACCGTTGTCTCAACCTCAACCCAGCGCCCCCAACATTGGGGGGCCGAGGAAGGCGCGGCATGTGAGGGGAAAAAGTCGACCTCAACCAGGCGCCCCAACAGTGGGTGGCCGAGGAGGGACCATGCCGGGGATCTCGTTCGAGACCCACTTTTCTTCTTCTTGAAGTTAAAAATTTAAAAAGTGAAGAATTTTAGAAGCAATAAAATTTGTGTGTGCCTCCTATCGACACTAACAAAAAACTGAAGAGGCAATGCCTGCTCCAGGGGTGTATACTGCAGAGGAGGAGCCAATTAACCCTTTTGCAGATTCTGCTTAGTGTCGCCTCCTAGTGGACAGCAGCATAACACCCACGGTCTCTGTCCCCCAATGAGGCGAAGGAAAAATTATGGAGAATAATTGAGATGGTGTGTGCTTCCTCGTGGAAAATAGTCAAGGAGAGGTGATAACTTACTGGTAAACATAAGGTTAAAAAAATGACTTGCAGCTGCCAAGACGACACGGTGCGCTGGGATCTTTCGATCTTGCACCATAAGGACAACATCACACAAAGTTTTCTGGAAGAAAAGAACAGAAAATAATAAATAATCACTATAGCAGAGACTTACACATAAATAAAAGATTACGTGTTCATCCCTATATGCATCACCATGACGGAAGGAAATCCAAGACTCGTAATTTGCCATACTGATAAACACAACAACATGGATAATATTTACACCTGCAAAAAGCTACTTTCCATCAAAATTAAAATCGCACAAGCAAAAAGTAACCATATAAAAAGCTATTTCTTTAAATGGCTTCTCCAAAAATGCAATAAAATGGCCCCGTCGCATAATTCAAACATCATCCTATCTTAGTCAAGTCAGGACAGGCTGAAGAAACACGGCTCCTAAGACCGGTGTATCAACTGGAAGAGATGCTGTAGCATAAGTACGTGTATCATAAAGCTTCTACTCGGCTGATTGGATACAAAGGAGGTTCTTCTGCCGCCGCAGTTCCCTGTACACAGTCAGCCGAGAGGATTTATTTCTTCTCCTGTCGTGGCCATTCTCATCAGTTCACTGGTATGTGTGCTTACATTACAAAACTATTCTCAGTTGAGACACAGGTCTGACACGTGACTAAGATTGGCTGACATTTGGATTGGCTGACATTTGGATTACATGACGGGGGCCAATTTATTACATCTTAGAGAAACCATTTACCGTATATACTCGCGTATAAGCCGAGTTTTTCAGCCCAAAATTTGGGCTGAAAAGTCCCCCCTCGGCTTATACGCGAGTATATAAAAAATACCGCAGCAGCCCCGGAGGTATATGCAGCCCCAGAGGTATATGCAGCCCCATATGTATATCAGCAGCCCTTATGTAGTATACAGCAGCAGCAGCCCAGGCTGTATACAGCCGCAGCCCCAGGGCTGTATACAGCCGCAGCCCCAGGGCTGTATACAGCCGCAGCCCCAGGGCTGTATACAGCCGCAGCCCCAGGGCTGTATACAGCCGCAGCCCCGGAGGTATACAGGCCCCCCATCAAGTTCCAGGGCCCCCCCCCTTGGCGCCAGCCTGTAAAGGAAAATCATACTTGCCAGTGTCCTGTCGCGCCGTCCGCAGCTGCCGACACGCGATCCCCGGCTTCATTCCGCGTCTTCCGCATTTCCTGTAGTCGCGGGCAATGACGTCATTGCCCGCGATCACAGGAAGTCGGAAGCCGGAAGACGCGGATTGAAGCCCAGGATCGCGTGTCGGCAGCTGCGGACGGCGCGACAGGACACTGGTAAGTATGATTTTACTTTACAGGCTGGCGCGCAAGGGAGGGGGGGCCCTGGAACTTGATGGGGGGCCTGTATACCTCCGGGGCTGCGGCTGTATACAGCCCTGGGGCTGCTGTATACTACCTAAGGGCTGCTGTATATACATATGGGGCTGCATATACCTCTGGGGCTGCATATACCTCTGGGGCTGCATATACCTCTGGGGCTGCATATACCTCTGGGGCTGCATATACCTCTGGGGCTGCATATACCTCTGGGGCTGCATATACCTCTGGGGCTGCATATACCTCTGGGGCTGCATATGGGGCTGCATATACCTCTGGGGCTGTATATGGGGCTGCATATACCTCTGGGGCTGCATATACCTATGGGGCTGCATATACCTCTGGGGCTGCTGTATACTACCACTGGGGCTGCTGCTGTATACTACCACTGGGGAGGCTGCTGTATACCTCACTGCTGGGGGTTCTATACCTGTGCTGGAGTCCACCCTCGGCTTATACGCGAGTCAATAAGTTTTCCCAGTTTTTGGGGGCAAAAGTAGGGGGGGTCGGCTTATACACGGGTCGGCTTATACACGAGTATATACGGTACTATCATCTTGTCCAATTATGGTCATGTGATGTAGTTTTCAATACAACAATCTCACAATTTTTCTATGAAAAAAATAGTGAAAAGATCAGAAGGAATGCACAGGAACGCACAGGATACTTCTGTACATACTAACATCATAGGGTCTATTGATAATGAAGGCTGCAAGTTGCTCCTCTCACACAGGAAGAGCACAGGATCTGTAGTGCCACCTATTGGAGTAGAAATCCCAAAAGTCAATATTGGCCTATTAAAAAAAGGCCTTGTCATTGAGTTACTAAAAGAAGCCAAGCCAGAAACTCCATTGTCAGACACATGGTGTTTGCCCTAGGACACTGCCGGATTAAGGCCGGCTTCGAAACACGGTTTTTACCATCCAGTTCTGTTTGTTTTTAAAAGAACAGAACAGGATCGTTTTTAACCTCCCATGTATCCCTATAGTGCCGGATTGGACATAAATGGTAATTCGGTTATGTGAATTCAGTCCCGGATTCGTTTCTGTCCTGTTTTTTCCCGCCCCCAAAATTGGAGACTGCTCAGATTTTGGGCTCCGGTGAAAAACACGGACACAAACGAATCCGGGGCGATCCAGCACAAATATCATGGGAGTCTATGGGCGCCGGATCAAGGAAAAAATTGGATAATTATCCGGAACCGGTTTTAGTGTACCGAGCACGCTCAGTACACTAAAACTGCTCTGCCCCTGTAATTTCACTTTAGCAGTGTATCTACATACACTGCTAAAGTGAAATTAAATAAAGGAATGGTTAAAAATAAAAAAATAATAAATTCTCACCTGGATCACATGACCGGATCAGCGCGGTTTAAACATTTTTTTTTTTAATCAGATAGTTTTTATTAAAACTTTTCAACAACAATACAGAAAGAAATGCATTGCATTAAATCCCCCCCCCTCCCACCACCACCATCCCTCCCTTTCCCCCTCCCGGTCCAGTGGGTCAGTATTCCTCAACAAAGATAGTAGTGCACATATGGATATAACATGTACCCAAGATGTTCCAAAAATCTGCATAACACATCTCTCAACTTAAAGAAATAACTCAGTCCAAAAGCAATTAATTAACAGTCGGCAGCCCCTGAAGGTCCATCCAGCCCTTCCATATTTTATCAAATACCCTCGATCTGTCCCGTTTGAGGTATATAGCTTTTTCCCTACTCAAGGTCAGATGCGGTTTAAACATTTAAACCGCACTGATGCGGTCATGTGACCCACCAGCTGATGGGTTGCCCCACCCCTTCCAGGTCAACTGATTAAGGCCCTTTGGGGGCGTGTCCTGGTCAGGCATGTGAGCAGAAGCATCTCACTGCTCTCCTGCTGGAGCCGAGCTAATTAAGGGAATTCGGAGCCCTCACTGCCAGTCTCAGACGACCGGGTAGGAGAGGAGGTGCTGTGGATCACAGAGAGCGAAGTGACAAGCTGTGAAGAGTGAAATATGACCCGCAGGAGACAGAAGGATGCTGGCTGGGGAGACGGAGGAGTCTCACAAGATGGCACCGAGAAGAGGGAGGAGGCGGTCAAAGCTAATGAGGCATGCCAGCTCAGAATGAGCACGGTTGCAAAGCTGGGGAAATATCCCAGACTGGTGGATAAAGGTGAACAGCAGGACTCTGATGGAGGTGAGGAAGTGGACGGGGAGGAAGCACTGAATTCACAGGCTGAGGGGGAAGGTGGAAAGATCCCGGGAGACAGCACTGATGGAGAGCAAAAGGCTGCAGCTGCAGAGGAGGGGGCTGACATACAGGAGAATCCTACACTTAAAGACGTTTTTGCTGTGGTGTCATATTGCAAGCAAGCACTGAACACCCTGACACAGCAAGTACTGGGAGTGCAAACAGAAGTAGCCACTGTGAAAAAAGATTTACACAAGGTTAATGTTAGAACTGGAGAGGTGGAAGAGAGAGTTGGAGTGGCTGAGGATCGGATTAATAACCTCACAAACTCTGAACAACGCTTTAAACAGCAGATTGCTGAGGTCATTGCCAAGAACGATGACTTGGAAAACAGATCTAGGAGAAGTAACATAAGGTTAGTCGGCCTCCCGGAGAAGACAGAGGGACGGGACCCGACCCAGTATATTGAAAAATGGCTACAGAAGCAAATAGGCGCTGAATCCCTCACTGAATTCTATGCGGTGGAAAGGGCGCATAGAGTGCCGACGCAGCCGCAGCCCCCGGGTAAAGGGCCACGTGTCATGATTGCGAAACTGCTGCATTATAGGGATAGAGACATCATCCTTCGTTAGGCGAGAGACGGAGATGAAATAAAAGTGAATGGTCAGAGGGTTGGCATCTATCCTGATTATTCAGTGACTGTGCAAAGGCAGCGAATGCAGTTTGGTGGAGTGAAACGCACTTTGAGAGATCTGGGAATCCAATACTCAATGATGTTTCCTGCCAGGCTGCGGGTGGAGGCACTGGATAGAGCCCATTTCTTTGTGGATCCGGAGGAGACCGCACAGTGGATTGAGGTCAACAGGAAAGCTGTACAAGCGAAGGCTAAAGATTGAAAGATCTGGAATGCTTGAAAAGACCTACAGGAGGACCGGTCGGCTGGGGACATGAGTTATCTGGACTCTTTGCTGATCTGCAGTGGTGGTTTTGCTAACTGAGAAACTATCTCAATAATAGAGGGGCACACAATGTATGCTCTGTTAAAACTAATACAGCTTTAGACATGTGCAGAGAGGAGGGGGGAGGGGCTTTTACTTTTTGCCCCCTACTTCCATTTTTCTAATTTTTCATTAACGTTATATTTGTTATCTCTTTTTCAATTCAACAGGGGGTAATGTTGACTTCTTATGTGTAAGTTCTGGTATGTGGTCTTCCTCTTCTTTTGGTCAGGGAGGACACGGTGGTCTTAAGGACAATGAAACTACTGCAGCCGGATATATTATACAACTGCTCTCATTAGAGGGTGGGGTGGTGGGGGGCAATGTTTGATGCCATTGATCTGTCATATTTTTTAGGATGATTATGGGTATAATATGGTTTACTTATGACGGCTTAACTTGGGGGTTACCAAATTACTGCAAGTGACTTGAAGTTCGGCGGGAAGGAGGGGGGGGCAACACAGGAGCGGGGAAGTGTACTTGTATGAGAGATCTGGGAGAAGGACTTCACCTGGAAGATGGGGCTGGGATGGGAGAACCCATAGCTCTCATGGTGCATGTACGAGAGAGAAGTTGGAGGGGGGGGGAGGGAATTGGCAGTGGGAAAGATAATGACAGCAGAAGCAGCAACTGGTTATGTGTAGAAATTGTGATTAACATCGTATTATGGGTACTTTTAGAATTATGAGCTGGAACGTCAGGGGCTTGTCGGAGAAAACTAAGAGGGCAGTGATTCTCAAATGTGCTCAGGATCAAGGAGCCTCGGTGGTGTGTCTCTTAGAGACTCATTTGAAACGCGAGAAGACTCATATTCTTAATAGAAGATGGATACAGAGATCATACCACTCTACTTTCTCCAACTATGCCAGGGGGGTGTCGGTTATGATTAGTAGATCCATGCCTTTTGAGGAAATTGATGTCTATATTGACCCAGAGGGACGGGGAGTGGCGATTAAAGGGGTGTTCTATGGACAACTATTATGTATAGTGGCAATGTATATCCCCCCCCCCCCCCTCTTATTCTAGCACACAAATTAGAGTGATGAGGGAATTTGCGGAAAAAGGAAGGGTGCTACCGTTGCTAATGGTTGGAGATTTTAATAATGTAGTGGACAGTTGTTGGGATCGCAATAAGAGGCAGGCTAATGTACGGGAGGGCACCATGACAGTTTTTGGTAACCTTATAAAGGAACTAGGTCTGGTTGACACATGGAGGGCTAGGAACACTGGGAAGAGATGCTACTCCTGTCACTCTGCTTCGCATGGCACGTTGTCACGTATAGATCTGGCCCTGGCGGATAGCTGGGCTGATAGTGTGATTGGGGAAGTACGATACCTACCTCGGGTGTTATCGGACCTAGCCCTGTCGTTGTAAGTGTCAGATATGGGTCTCGGACTGGAGTGACCAGGGAGGGGTGGAAGATGCATCCGGTTTGGCTGCAGCACCTTAATGTTCAAAAAAATAGGGGAGGAAGTGGAGGAATTTTTCACACTTAATGAGGGGAGTACGGATAAATTAGTGGAATGGGATGCCTTGAAAGCCATCCTGAGGGGGATCTTGTTCAGAGATATATGTAGACGTAAAACACTAAGCGGGAGGAATTGAAGAGTTTGGAGGCATTAGAGAAAGCAGAGGAAGCCGCCATAATTGATACTACAATGGAAGCACAAAATGATCTCAAAACAGCTCAGGATCGGGTGAACAAGATTCTACTGGATAAGATGGCGAAAAGGCAGGCGTTTAGAAAGGCTGAATTTTATGCTGAAGGGGAAAAAGTGGGACACCTGCTGGCTGTCATAGCAGCGGCGCAGAATAGCACTACACATATTCATGAAATGGTGGATGGGGCTGGGAGGACGGTCACGGAAGTAGAAGACATACTAACCGTCTTTACAAGCTTCTATAGTGCACTCTATTCCTCGGAAGGGAGGGTGGTGGATGGGGAGATAGATCATTTTCTGGAAATGGGAGTGCTCCCTAAGTTGAATGAGGAAAGCAGAGAGAGACTGGAGGCCCCCATTACGGAGGAGGAGATGACACATGCTCTGCGTGGCATGGCAAATGACAAAGCCCCAGGCACTGATGGTTTACCGACAGAAGTGTATAAGCAGTTTTCAGACCTTTTACTCCCTAGACTGCTACGGGTATTTGAGGAGGCCAATAGGAAATGACTACTGCCGGATTCCATGAGGGAGGCAATGATTGTGGTAATCCCGAAGGAGGGGAAGGACCCCAAGATACCCGAGTCATATAGACGAATTTCATTGTTAACTACCGACGTTAAAATACTGGCGAAAGTATTGGCTACTCGACTGTCTGGGGTTGTCTCCTCCTTAATACATCCGGATCAGTCGGGGTTCATGCCCAGTAGATCTACAGTGATCAACATACGTAGATTGTACCTCAATCTCTGCAGGCCGATAACGTGGGAAGTAGAGTAATCGCTTCACTAGACGCCCATAAGGCGTTCGATAGTGTACAGTGGAATTATCTGTGGAGGGTTATGCAGCGGATGGGGTTTGGGCCGCGATTTATGGAATGGGTACAATTGCTATACTCTCAATCTACGGCCAAACTTAGAGTAAACGGGGCGGTGTCTTCATCTTTTCAACTTGCTAGGGGAACTCGACAGGGATGCCCCTTGTCGCCCCTCCTTTTTGCCATAGCAATTGAGCCACTGGCTGCGGTTATCAGGAAGAAGCGAGAGATCAAGGGATTCCAATACGGGAGGTTGGAAGAGAAGATTGCTTTGTATGCTGATGATCTCCTGTTGTTTCTTGGAGATCCAGAGGGATCATTGAGCTGTGCCATGCAGATCATTGAAAGTTTCGGGATAATCTCGGGATTGAAGATTAATTGGTCCAAATCTGTTCTGATCAAAGTAGATCGGGGAGTGGAGTGGTCAGAGAGAAATGTAGAGGCGAATAGGTTGCAGTGCACGGAGGTATTTAAATATTTGGGGGTGCAGGTTTCTCTGCCTATTTCAGATTACTTGAATGTCAATCTTGTGCCTTTGGTTAAAAAACTCCGAGAAAAGATAGAGGTTTGGGTTAAGCTGCATTTAACGGTGGTGGGGAGGATCAACCTTCTTAAAATGATTATAATGCCCAAATTACTTTACATCCTACACAACGCACCTATCTGGATTTACAAAAAAATGGTTTAGATCACTAAATAGTTTGTTTAGAACTCTGGTATGAGGCAAGAAACAGGCAAGAATTCGATTAGAGATACTTCAAAGGCCCAAAGACGAGGGGGGGTTAGCGCTCCCGAATCCTGAATTGTATTTCTTAGCGGCTCAAAGCCAGCACTTTAGGGGATGGGCATGTCCGGGGGAAAAGGGGTCCACACGGTATCTCCTGGAGCACTGTATGAGTGGGAGACCAGTAATGGAAGGCCTGGAAGGGAGGTCTATGAAACGGCTGGGAGGCGCCAGTCCCACGCTGGACCTGATACAAAGAGTCTGGGATTCATTGAAGAAGGTGAGAGGGATACAGGGACTAACCAAGTATACGCCCATATGGAATAACAATGGTCTTCCTGAGTTACAAAAAATTGGGACTATAAGAGAATGGGATGCCAAAGGAATAATTCGGATGGATCAAATTTTGGAAAATGGGAATATGAAGCCATTTCAACAGTTGCAGGGAGAATTTTTATTATCGGGCACGGAGTGGTATCATTATGCACAAGTTAAACATGCCATTAAATCCCAGAGGAATACACAAAATATGAAGGTGGAAGTGGACCTGGTCCTTGATTATGTCTGCCAGGAGGGGATTACCAGGGGGGGTTATCTCGACCACATACGGGGATCTCATGCACACATTTTTGCTTCGGTTTCCACTGAAGGCAAGGGATAAATGGGAGGCAGAGCTTGGGCATATTGAGAACGATGTATGGGAGACCATCTTGGAATATATTCCAAAGCTTTCTTTAAGTGAACCTGCAAGATTGTCACATATCTATGTAGTCCACAGGGTTTATAGATCGCCACTACGACTGCATGGAATGGGGCTGAGGGAAACCTCTGCATGTCCTAGGTGTGGGAGTGACGGTGCGGGTATACTCCACATGATGTGGGAGTGCCCCAGGTTGGCCACATTCTGGTCTGGAGTATTGGATATGATTGGAGGGGCGTACGGATGAGTGGTTTCTGGGGATCCTGTTACATGCTTGTTGGGGTATGTGGAGGAAATTCCAGTTGTGTCTAATATGAAAATAGCCATTGCAAGGTTATTCTACTGTGCTAGGAAATTAATTGCGCAACATTGGACTGGGAATGACCCTCCTACTAACGAGGAGTTTTCCAAAAGAGTGGAGTATATCATACAACTAGAAAGGGGCATCTATGAAAAGAGAGGGAAGCATTCCCTGCATGACATCATATGGGGACCATGGATTCAGTTTAAAGGATTGTGAGATCTGCTGTACGTTCTGAGGTGTGCGGGAGGGAGGATGAGCTGCTGACGTGGGAGGAAACCAGATTATGGGAAAATAACATATAGTTCCTTGCTGCATTGTTTGTGAAGGGTATGGAGGGAGGTACTGCTGCTGAGGGATGGGGAGGGTAGGGGTGGGGTTCATATTAAAATGATTGTATTTATGCCATGCTGAATTGAAATTACTGACATGTGTTTACCAAAAGTTCAATAAAAAAGTATTTGATTTAAAAAAAGATTAAGGCCCTTTAGCCATCGGAGACAAATGCATTGTGGGACGCTCAGCGGACAGGTGAGAATTTATTTTTTTTACTTTTAAGGGCCACTTCACACTGCGGCATGATCCGTTCCGGTTCTGTCCGGGAGGACCCAGACAGCCGTGGACCGGATCAGCACACAGGACTGGGGGGCTATTATGCCCTCCGGAACCTAATGAACACTGATCAGGGAAAAAACTATAGTGAGAAACCAGCCTAATGCAGTCCTATGGGGCCGGATGGGAGCTATTTGCCATCCAGCTTCCATCTGTCTGGGAGAATTCGGATTTTTCTCCCGGACACAAAAACGTTGCTTGCAGTATTTGTGTCCGGGGACAAAAGAGAAAACAAAAAAAAAAAAAAAACGTACAAATCGGATCCTCCGCCCCCTAACATGGAGGTCTATGGAGCCGGATCTGACATAAAACCGGATCCGGGAGCCAGATGCCGGGTGCTGGAGTTAGCTTCAGCACCTGGAGCTGACCCCTGCAGCAATTTCAGGACCGCAGTCAGCTCCCTGCTAGCTGCGATCTTGAAATTTCAGCAGCTGCGATATGAGGAATCTGGCATATTTGTCCCCTGGCCGGTTCTGGTTCAAAATCGGATTCAGGGGTGTCTGGTTCACACAGGACAGCCCCGGACCTGATCAGGCCGTGATGTGAAACCGGCCTAACCATTCCTTTATTTAATTCCACTTTAGCAGTGTATGTAGATAGCGTATGTAGATACACTGCTTAAGTGAAAGTGAACAGTGCCGACACCACTTGCCTGCACTTTGCAGGCTCGGGCTCCCCCAGCTCTTTCTGTGTCCGGATCCGTCATAATCCCGGATCCAGACACAGAAATGGCATCCAGAGTTTACAATCCGGACCTGTCCGTTCCTGTTCATGAGGTCCTACAAAAAACAGGATCCCACGGACAGGAACAAAACCGTAGTGTGAAGCCAGCCTAAGTAACAATTGATCAAAATTAGAAGAGATGCATAACACTGACCAATAATTCGGTCCATCTGGATTTGAGAATAGTGCTGCTTGCTATGATAGTCTTTCCCATCAAAGGTTGCTTTCACATCAGCGTACTTTGTAATTCGCGGCAGATCCAGCAGATTTTGCCGCATCTGCCGTGTAACAGCTTACGGCAAGCCCCGTTCATTCCCTTCGGGACTTGCAGTCAGGTGCGGCAAGTGCGATTTTGCCGAATCTGGCAGATCCAGCACAGGAAAAAAAAACGCTGCTGCAAGTGACGAATCCGGCAAAACTGCACTTGCCACACCGGACCGCAAGTCCCGTAGGGAATGAATGGGGCTTACTAACTAATGACTAATAAATCCAAAATTGTATTCACCCTTTGATGTCTCGTGGAATACAGCAGCGTGGTTTTTAAGCCTTCAGCCTCCCTACTTTAATTTTCAGAGATAATGACCTTTGGGTTTTCATTGGCTGTAAGTAGTGATGAGCGAGTATACTTGTTAGTATTCGTAAAGATAGTACGGTATTCGCGATACTCTTTACTGTTTTATGGCCGGATGAGTGTAGGCTGAGTCCATCACTAATTGACTAAAATTGGACTCGCTCAGGGGCGGACAGGTCCAGGTGGCCGCCCCCCCACAGAAATGGGCCGGCCGGCGGCGCCCTGCGCGGCCATGCAGCAGCAGACGGCGTCGTACATGGTAAGTGAGCTGTGGTGGCCTGACAGCACCCACCCCGGGCATCAAAAATGTCTGGTATGGCACCCGGGACTCGCTATTCGGTTGCATATGCGAGTATTAAAAACTACTCGCTACGAGTATAGCGAGTGTGGATATTTCAAGGGAACCTGGCAGCTAGTTTATGCCTCCCCAGCTATCACTGTCTGTAGCTGCAGCTTCATAATACTATTCTAATCATCCCTGTCTGAGCTCAGTTTAATGTGAAGGGTGAAAAAAAGCATTTCTACACTTACATTTCCTTATGTAATGAGGCAGTCAGTCCCCAGCTTGGAGGACGGGGACTGTTTGGAAAGTTAATAGTTAACATTTCAGCCTTGTGCTAGAACATGTTGGGAGACCTGATGTGATGTCACAACCCATGTGACTACAATAGGCGGAGCTAATTTCTCATAGAACATAATACATTTGCTGGCTTAGCTCCACCCACTATGGTCACATGATCGTTACATCACACAGGTCCTTTAGCTATCCAAGTTAAAAGTGAGTTAACTATTATCCTACCAGACAGTCCCCCTCCTCCAAGGTGGGGACTGAAATATAAGTGTATAAATGCTTATCTTTCACATTACACCATGAGCTCAGACAGGGATGATTAGAATAGTATTATAAAGCTGCAGGGGCATAAACCACCTGACAGGTTCCCTTTCACTACTCACTCATCACTAGCTGTAAGCCATAATCATCAACATTAACAGAAATAAACACTTGAAAATGATCACTCTGTAATGACTCTATATAATATATGTGTTTCAATTTATGTGTTGAATTACTGGAAAAAAAATTAACTTTTTGATGATATTCTAATTCATTGAGATGCACCTGTATATCCCCATCATGGGGCTATCCTGACAAAAATACGAGGGGTGACGACATGAAGACGAGGGGCAGCGACATGAAGACATTGGGTGACGACATGAAGACGAGGGTGGGGGGGTGATGTTGTGAAGATGAGGGCCAGCGACATGAAGACGAGGGTCGGCGACATGAAGACAAGGGCGGGGGGTGATGTCATGAAGACGAGGGGCGGCAACATGAAGATGAGGGCGGGGGGTGATGTCATGAAGGCAAGGGGCGGCGACATGAAGACGAGGGGCGGCGACATGAAGACGAGGGCGGGGGGTGATGTCATGAAGATGAGGGGCGGGCAACATGAAGATGAGGGCGGGGGGTGATGTCATGAAGGCAAGGGGAGGCGACATGAAGACAAGGGCAGGGGTGTGATGTCATGAAGATGAGAGGTGACGACATGAAGACGAGAATGGGAATCGACGTGAAGACGAGTGGCGGGGGGGAATCGACATGAAGACGAGGGGCGACGACATGAAGACGAAAGCGGGGGGTGATGTCATGAAGACGAGGGGCGGCAACATGAAGATGAGGGCGGGGGGTGATGTCATGAAGACGAGGGGCGGCAACATGAAGATGAGGGCGGGGGGTGATGTCATGAAGATGAGAGGTGACGACATGAAGACGAGAAGGGGAATCGACGTGAAGACGAGTGGCGGGGGGGAATCGACATGAAGACGAGGGGCGACGACATGAAGACGAGGGGCGACGACATGAAGACGAGGGGCGACGACATGAAGACGAGGGGCGACGACATGAAGACGAGGGTGGGGGGGTGATGTTGTGAAGATGAGGGCCAGCGACATGAAGACGAGGGTCGGCGACATGAAGACAAGGGCGGGGGGTGATGTCATGAAGACGAGGGGCGGCAACATGAAGATGAG
The DNA here is from genome assembly GCA_033576535.1 of Allobates femoralis. Lineage (NCBI taxonomy): Eukaryota > Metazoa > Chordata > Amphibia > Anura > Aromobatidae > Allobates > Allobates femoralis. The sequence goes on along the minus strand of JARQOC010000005.1, from coordinate 479,974,875 downwards.
GGCGGGGGGTGATGTCATGAAGGCAAGGGGCGGCGACATGAAGACGAGGGCGGGGGGTGATGTCATGAAGACGAGGGGCGGCGACATGAAGACAAGGGCGGGGGGTGATGTCATGAAGATGAGGGGCGGCAACATGAAGATGAGGGCGGGGGGTGATGTCATGAAGGCAAGGGGCGGCGACATGAAGACAAGGGCAGGGGTGTGATGTCATGAAGATGAGAGGTGACGACATGAAGACGAGAATGGGAATCGACGTGAAGACGAGTGGCGGGGGGGAATCGACATGAAGACGAGGGGCGACGACATGAAGACGAGGGGCGACGACATGAAGACGAAAGCGGGGGGTGATGTCATGAAGACGAGGGGCGGCAACATGAAGATGAGGGCGGGGGGTGATGTCATGAAGACGAGGGGCGGCAACATGAAGATGAGGGCGGGGGGTGATGTCATGAAGACGAGGGGCGGCAACATGAAGATGAGGGCGGGGGGTGATGTCATGAAGATGAGAGGGGACGACATGAAGACGAGAAGGGGAATCGACGTGAAGACGAGTGGCGGGGGGGAATCGACATGAAGACGAGGGGCGACGACATGAAGACGAGGGGCGACGACATGAAGACGAGGGGCGACGACATGAAGACGAAAGCGGGGGGTGATGTCATGAAGACGAGGGGCGGCAACATGAAGATGAGGGCGGGGGGTGATGTCATGAAGACGAGGGGCGGCAACATGAAGATGAGGGCGGGGGGTGATGTCATGAAGACGAGGGGCGGCAACATGAAGATGAGGGCGGGGGGTGATGTCATGAAGATGAGAGGTGACGACATGAAGACGAGAAGGGGAATCGACGTGAAGACGAGTGGCGGGGGGGAATCGACATGAAGACGAGGGGCGACGACATGAAGACGAGGGGCGACGACATGAAGACGAGGGGCGACGACCTGAAGACGAGGGGCGACGACATGAAGACGAGGGGCGGGGGGGGAATCAACAAGAAGACAATGGGCAGGGGGGTCGACAAGACGACGGGGGGGGGTGTGATGGTGTTGACAAGTCGAGAGGCCTGTGGTTTGACCAGTGATGATGTAATCTGTCGTCCCCTGGGTCAGCTCGTCAGATGGGTGCTGTCAGGGGATGCTGGGACTTGTAGTCCTACCAGGGCACCACACACAATGCCACAGTGGTCACCTGTTTCCGCATGATGTTCATCACGCCCATAAAGCTCGCCAGCAGTTTGGCTTCTTCCCTGGCTGCGAATTTCTTCTCGGTTTTCTTCTTGTTAGGGTTCTTGTCGGCGCCGGGCGCAGCCATCCTCCCCCTCTCTCCTCACCATACACAGCCGGGGCCGACAGTAACAACAGAGCACAGCGGCGCCGGCGTAGTGCCCAGGCCGAGAAACGAGATCCGATTGGCTGCTGAGAACGAGGCTTGAAAACACAAGCAGAATGCCAGAGAGGAGTCTCCTCCTCTTTCATGACGTCTCAGCACAGACACGCCCCCTTCAAACTGTGCTGCTGTACACACGGCTGGGGGCGGGGTTGATCCTGCGGAGCTGATAGTGACAGTCAGTGGAAGCCAAGGCAGGAAACGGAGAACGCGGAGTCAGCTGAGCCCACAGAGGGCTGCAGTGCGGGGTACAAAGGCTGCGGGGCACAGGGGGCTGCAATGCAGAATACAGGGGGCTGCAGTGCGGGGTGCAGGGCAAGGGGGCTGCAGTGCGGGGTACAAGGGCTGTGGGACAGGGTACAAGGGCTGCGGGGTGCAGGGGGCTGCAGTGCGGAGTACAAGGGCTGCGGGGCGCAGGGGGCTGCAGTGCGGGGTACAAGGGGTGCAGGGGGCTGCAGTGCGGGGTGCAGGGGGCTGCAGTGCGGGGTACAAGGGCTGCAGTGCGGGGTACAAGGGCTGTGGGGCACGGGGCTTCAGTGCAGGGCAAGGGGGCTGCAGCGCGGGGTACAAGGGCTGTGGGACAGGGTACAAGGGCTGCGGGGCACAGGGAGCTGCAGTGCAGGATACAGGGGTCTGTGGGGGGCTGTAGTGTGGGGCACTGGGGGCTGCAGTGCGGGGCACTGGGGGCGGCAGTACGGGGTACAGAAGCTGCAGTGCGGGGCACAGGGGGGCTGAAGGCCAAAGTCAAATTAATTTAGTAGGTGCAGGGACTTAGATTAAAAGAACCACTCCAACGGTGAAGAAAATACAACAACCGCTATAGTGATGCTTTGCTTTAACTGTTCTGTGTCTAAGGCTGCGTTCACACACTGTGCTTTTCTTGCGCTTTTTTTATGCACGTAGGCGGCAAAAAGCGCAACTGTATTCACATAGTGCGCTTTTTTCTGCGCACATTTCCCAATCCCTTTTTAACGTGGGCAATGGGAAAAGCACGCAGAAAAGCGCAAAAAGAATTCACGTCTATTCTTTTTATGTGCGCGCTTTTGCAGTGAAAGCGCGTGTGTAAAAATGTGCAAAAGCGCAACATCTGAATGAATTTCATCAAAACCCATAGGTTTTGCTGAACTGCGTTTCCATTATTGCATTTCACTGCATTTATGCGTGTGTAAAACAGCACCACGTAAATGCAGGAAAAGGCTGCAAATACGCAGCGTGTGAACGTAGCCTAAATACAACATAGCGGCCGACACATGCTTCAATCTTGTGAGCGATATTGTTAGCGATCTCATGCACGCGCGATCGCTAACAATATCGTTCACATCGTTGGTGACACACAGACAGACTCGCCGGCGATGTGGACCAGCGACATCGCTGGTAACCATGGTACACATCGGGTTACTAGGCGCCGCACGGCGCTTAGTAACCCGACGTTTACCATAGTTACCATCTCCCAGCATAGGCTCTGCCGCTGGGAGATCGTTCATCGTGGTGTCACACACCACGATGATGCAGATTGATCAAGCGTTTATCGCTTGATTTGAGCTCCGGCTCACATATCTGCGATCAAACAATCAAGCGATTTTACATTGTAAAATCGCTTGATTACACGCAGCAACGCACAAACGATATCGCTTAAGCGATCAAAAAGCAGATTGCTTAAGCGATATCGTTAAAGAAATTGATGCGTGTGACGGCCGCCATACAAACAGAAAAGATAAATGGTCGAGATTCACCCATTCAAATCTATAGGTGCAAGAATAAAATCAGACGCCATGGTATAGTATCTGATTTGTACAGATTAATTACAGTACTGTAACCTAGGAAGCTGAAAACTGTCCTGTAAATGATTAAAGGGATCCTGTCACCCCCAAAACACCTCTAAACCTATTAAAAGCTGTCCCTACAGCATATTAACACTTTCCCTACACTCCTTTTACCTCCTAAATGCAGCAAGTGACATTGAAGAAAAACGTTATAATAGTACCTCATTAGTGATGATAATGAGTGACTATGCTATTCATAGTCACTCATCCAGGCTGCCCCTCTTCTTCATATCACGCCTGAATAGGCGTGATCTTCCTCATGGATTCAAATTGCCGCCTCCCTGCGCGCCTCCCATCTCTCCCATTGCGTGCGGGCTTCAGTGTGGGGCTGTATGACGCGATCCGCGTCATACCCGGCGCCGGGTGACGTATTTACACCGGCGCCGCGCTGTCAGCTTCAAAATGCGTACTGCGCATGGGCATGCGCAGTGCGCATTTTGAAGCTGACAGCGCGGCGCCGGTGTAAATACGTCACCCGGCGCCGGGTATGACGCGGATCGCGTCATACAGCCCCACACTGAAGCCCGCACGCAATGGGAGAGATGGGAGGCGCGCAGGGAGGCGGCAATTTGAATCCATGAGGAAGATCACGCCTATTCAGGCGTGATATGAAGAAGAGGGGCAGCCTGGATGAGTGACTATGAATAGCATAGTCACTCATTATCATCACTAATGAGGTACTATTATAACGTTTTTCTTCAATGTCACTTGCTGCATTTAGGAGGTAAAAGGAGTGTAGGGAAAGTGTTACTATGCTGTAGGGACAGCTTTTAATAGGTTTAGAGGTGTTTTGGGGGTGACAGGATCCCTTTAATAACTGCTACTGTCTTAAAACAGATTGCATATGGATGATACATGAGAAAAAATCCCACTTTTTAGGATGAAAATCAAATCAATTTCTATACTGTTGTGTGAACCTAGCCTAGTCCGTGTCTCCGGTACGTGTGCTGTCAGTGTAGCCGCATTGCTGGGAACACAGACAAATGTATACAAATGTTACTCAATAGTCTTCATAACACATCCGTGTTTCCACATGGACCGTGTGTAGCAGATGGGTGTCCGTGTACTCCGCACAGCGATATATTCATTTCTAGAAAGGCATCATGGGCACTCAGACCCATTCAGGTCAATGGATCCGTTCAAAAAATGTCGTCTGTGTGACATCCCTGTGAAATGTACTGGAGCTAACTTGACACTAAAAATAAATGGATTTTTATACTTGCCAATCTCTGGCGATGCTGTCCCACTCGCTTCCTGGTCCGGTCATGAATATTCACTGAGGACCTCACGTATGCGCAATGCGCATTGCAAAGTCAGCAATACACCCAAATGGGTGTACGATGTCACATATAGTGAGCTTAATTGTTCAAAAAAATCTCTTTTATCCATAAAGGGAAAAGCCTATAAGGGCCCCTTTACACGCCACCACTGCAAGGTAGCAACTGCTTGGCATTGGGAATATTTGTGCCTGTTGCCATGAAATTGCTACGAAATGGCGGCGTGTAAATAGGGAAATTCCTCCCGTTGTCCTGCAGTTGACTCAGATACCTGTTGCTGAGCCGTGCTCAAAAACCGAAGGCAACACAAAGGCACAATTGCCATGGTAGTGGCGTCTAAACGGGGCACGGGCATGGATATTGCGTCGCCTAGTGAACTCCCAGGGGCGTGCCACAGCGTCATGGGTACCACGCCCCATCAGCGATCATTGGTGGGGGCTACTGTGTAACCATTGGCTGTCCCTTCACAGGGCGCCATATTTAAAGAGCTGACCATTCACACTACACAATTGCAATGGCGTCATGTATTAGCCAGCCTTCCTGCGCAGGCTGGCCAATCATGACGCTATTACGTTCTCCAATCAACGTTTTTGCGTCACGGAATACACAACTCCTATGTACTTGCGGCGCGAAAGATGTATGCTCTTATTCTTTGTGGTAGCGGCGTGTAAAGCGGGGAAGGTACTCAACAGGAAGTAAGCCGCAGAATCTGTTGGAACTTCCGGGGAACAAAGATGCCTTCAGTTGACAACGCAATGGCGGCGTGTATATGCGGCATTGGCGATCGGTATCCACCGTTAAAAACGTGCACGTGCGGTGGCTACCTGTTGCTAGGCACAGTGGCGGCGTGTAAAGGTACCTTTAGATCTTAATTCAACTGCATATAAGAAAGTACATAGTTCTTACTCACAAAGACAACCTCCACATTGTCCCGGTGTGCGTTTCGTTAGATGCCTTTCTGTCTTCCCAGGGTTTATATATCTAACAAATTATGAGGGAATCCAATCAGGTGGCGCATGGTTGCCAAAATTTATGCCACTGTGTTCAACTGCCCATCGCGATCATTGCGCCATGTGCAAGGTGGATAACATGCCCCAGTGATGTCATCTGCTTGTGTGCAGCGCTTAAATTGATTACTGTCGTGGAACAATCAGGCATCACAGCCCAGTACACATGCACTTGACACACCCACCAGGACCGTCAGGTACTCGGAACCGATTTTGGCAGTTCTCTGGGAAGGTCACGGGACTGTGACCTGGCTCTTTGGCCCTGGTTGTGTCATAAAAATGGGGGATATTTTATATGAGATTTAATGTGACGCCACCTGTGGGTTTCGGCAATTGGGGATGGATAGCCGACCCTGTGGTCAGATCCTCTGGGGCTGTTGGTAATGCACCTAGATGTTCTGCTCTCCACGGATAGAGTGGGAGGTCTCAGGGCAGTTGAAACCAGTTTATATAGGAAATAGGGAACGGTTGGGTACATGACTGAGGGCATGACAAATGACTGGAGGACACAAGAGCTGAAGTTTTCTTTGCCATTACTTGATGGTTGATGGTGCAGACCGGGGTACTGGCAACAGATGGTAGTGGAGATCTGGGCAGCCGGGAAGCGATTGGGGATCCACCTAACCAGGTGATTGTAGAGGCCTTCCTTCTGCATGGTGCTACTTGGATCTCGCTGCCTAAAGCTCTGCTGCGGCCCTCTTCCTGCCTGTCTAGTCCCTTACCTGTATGGCAGACAGGGCGAGCTTTTTCCAGGTGTCGCTCCTCCGTGGCGCTTACCACATGGCCTTGGTACTGCACCTTGGCCTTCAAGAGGTGGCACTTGGACGGCTTCACTTTCAGGCCAAAACCGGATAAGGCCTTGAACACCTCAGGCAGGTGCTCCAGGTGGTCCTCATACGTCTTCAAGTAGACAATGACGTCATCCAGATACAGCAGGTCTTATGTCTTAGGCAGCACACCATTAACTGCTGGAACGTACCCGATGCGTTGCAGAGTCCGAATGGCATGCAGTTGAACTCGCAGAGGCCCATCAGTGTCGTTTATTCGGTCTTCTCTCTGTCTGCCTCTGCCACGGGAACCTACTAATACCCACTGATGAGATCTAAGGTGGAGAAATAGGGGATGTCAGGGCAGCTAATGATTCCTCAATTCTGGCTAACGGGTAGGCGTCCTTATGTGTAATGCGGTTAATCTGCCTTTAATCAACACACATCCTCATTGTGCCATCTTTTTTCTTAAAGGGAACGTGTCAGGTAGTTCATGCCCTCCCAGCTATCACTGACTTTCTTTCGCTGCAGCTTCATAGTGCTATTCTAATCCTTCTTGTCTGAGCTCATAGTGCAATGGTAAAGGTGAAAAAAAACATTTATACACTTACATTTCAGTCTACACCTTGGAGGAGGAAGACTGACTGGCAGGATAATAGTTGACTCATTATTAACTTGCATGGCTAAAGGACCTGTGTGATGTAATGATTATCTGACCATAGTAGGCGCAGCAAAGCTAGCAAACATGTCCTGTGGGCACTTAGCTCCGCCTATTGTAGTCACATGGTTATGACATCACATCAGGTCTCCCAACATGTTCTAACATAAGGCTGAAATGTTAATCATTAACCTGCCAGATAGACTACAGTCTCCAAGATGTAGACTGGGCCGCATTTACATGAGAAAATGTAAGTGTATAAATGCTTTTTTTTTTCTCCTTTCACATTACACTATGAGCTCAGACAGGGATGATTACACTAGTATTATGAAGCTGCAGCTACAAACAGTGATAGCTGGGGAGGCATAAACTAGCTGACAGGTTCCCTTTAACGAGGACTAACGGAGCTGCCCAGGGGCTACAACTGTCTCTGATCACCCCAGCCTCCTTAATTTCCCGTAACATTCCCTTGGTACACTAATAGTGAACCGGGGGTACTGGCCGGTACCTTTTTTTTAATGGGTGGATTGTCTCCGGTGGGTATATGATGTTGGACCCCTTTTACCTGCCCAAAATCTAGAGGATGTTTGCTAAAGACCCGCTCATATTCTTGGACCACCTGGTAAATCCTATGCTTTTGGTGCGAAGGGGTGAAGTCAGTGCCTACGTGTAGCTTCTGACACCAATCCTCCAGCTGCCCCTCGGAGCTATTGTCCTACACCTGGTCGGACGGACTCAAGGGTTCCATTGCCCTTATTGCATTATTACTGACAGTGAACAGCTTAGCAACGGTGGCATACCAGAATAATTTGATAATTTCTCACAGTTCAAGATGCATATGGGTACCCTCCCCTTGCGGACATCGACTACCCCTCTGGCTGTCAGGATTGTGGGCCTACTATCAGAGTACAAGGGTTATACCAGGGCCTGGTAATCTTGACCCCAGAGGCCTATTGCTGCCAGACCCCAGATTAACATTTCACTTCTGGGAAGAAATTGGTCACTTACCCTCACACTGCCAACTTCCCCGCCGGACAGCTCTACCTGTTGTCCCTGCATCAGGGCTTTGATCTCCCGCAGGACTCTCTGATTACTGGAACTGGCAGTCTCAGCTACCTGTTGCAACAAAACAATACCTCTGCAAGACAATTTTCTATTATGGTACATTAGTACCGATATTCATCATTGGATTATGTTCTCGCCGATCAATATTCACAATTATCGTGCCTTGTGATTTTAATTCTACTCGCCCCACCTTAATGGTCACCTCTTTATATCCCATTTGTGGTTGAGGCTGACCATTGCTGGCAACAATAGTAAAGTCATCATCTGGGTCACTGGTAATGTCAGAATCAGCCCAGTATCTCTTATATATGATATATGATATATTGGATATATGACATCATTGTCACCTAGGACCCAGTGTCCAGAAGGGAGGTCATTGGGATGCCATCAAGCACTATAGGAAGGACCAGTCGTCCTCTCATATACTTGTCCCGCCAAGTAGATGGGCTGGATCTTCTTCCACCTGAAGGTTGGCCCGCTGTCGCAGGGGTTTCTCGATTAAAATACAGAACCTCGAGATGTGCCCTGCCTTGTTGCAGCGGTGGCAAATAGGTTGTCCACTTGAATCATAACAACTGCTGTCTCTTCCCAGGGTCGGTAGGATCCTACTCTATTGTTGCCACGGGACGTCATCTGGACTGGAAGCCAGCTGAATCTTTTCGGTTGGTGGAGATACTTGTAAGGACAGTACAGTCTTTGTCAGTGCGGCCACACTTTTGGTCAACTCCTGAACCTGAAGACGTAGATCATCAGAGGTGTCAGTTTCTAGGGTCTGTGCGTCTAATTCCACAATTGCCTGTGGTGAGGGCGCCGCCTCTTGGATGTACGTTATAGCTGGGCGCCTTAAGGATGCAGTGCTACTTGAAGTTGGTTCTCTAGGCACCGAATGGCCCGGTCTTTAAATTGTGCAAAGTCCAGATCAGGGTATTGTTGGCCATAATGCGCAGCTGTGTCCGGTGAGCGTTAGACAGGAGCCTCTCGATAAACTGCTCAGTCAACAGACTGTCCTCATGCGAAAAGTAGTAATGGCGGTCTGATTAGGAGCGCTCTAAGGAACAAGCAGACATGTAAGATGTTTTCATAATTGGCAAACCTGATGAAGACTGTTTGTATGCAGTTGAAACGCGTAGTGGAGCTGTGAGCGGAGCTAAGAAGTTAATAAAAGGTTTGCCAATTATGAAAACATCTTACATGTCTGCTTGTTCCTTAGAGCGCTCCTAATCAGACCGCCATTACTATTTTTTGCATGAAAACTACTCCCTTTTTGAGGGACAGGCGGCTGGAGCAGCTCAGGAATAGCACAAACGATCTGCCTTGAACAGGAGAGAGGAGAGCGGAGAGGCAGCGCACATACCGCCGGTGGCGGAGGCTGATAAACCGGGTTGTGCAGGACTTGCACAACCCGATAAGGTGAGCGGCCACCTATCCACGACGTTTTTTAATAAGGAAATCCTACACATTTGCGCCCCTTTTCCTTTTTGTTTTACAACAGTCTGTCCTCGTCTCTCACACTGTCAGGGTCCACATGTTTAATAGCCCGCAGCTCCTCTTGCAGGTTTAAAGCATAGTCCCGTACACAGTCCTGCACCCTTTGCTTGCACCTGTAAAACTTCATTTTAATCTCCGCTGCTGTGTGGGTATCAAAGGTATCCTTCAGCCTGGCCAGTATTTGTGTAACAGTTCACTTGTCCGTGTCCGGTGAGGACTTTACCTCTCTCTTTTGCTGCACCGATTGGCTGGCCTATAAGAATACTGACCTTTTGATTTTCTGACAGGGGGTATACTTCAAGTAAACTACGGTATATATATAAATAGGAATACACAATCAAACGTCCATAGTTTGCAAAAACAAGTGATTTTTAATGACAAGTAAAAACAGGAGGTTACAACCACAGTACAAGCAGCATTATGGCAGGCTGCACCACTGACACACACAAGATATATGTGAGATTGTATCAATGCACGAGGTTATTTCATGCCAGAGAAAAAAAACACATAATACATAGTATTAGTACAACATAGTTTATACCCAATGGGTGTACTTATGTGCAATATATAAAGGTTTTATACCCAGCTAGGCACATTCAACCTAGGTACAGTTTCACTTGAGTTTATATAATAATAACATTATAACACTATTGAGACCAGTATCTGGCAGAATATCCTGTGCAAGTTACCTATGAAGTGCTACAGTGCTCCTTGCCAGGGCCGGTTTTAGACCAAGTGGGGCCCTAGGTGAGATTTAGAGTGGGGCCCCAAACTATGAAATAAAAATAGTACCCATACAGTTGTATACAGTATATACAGCAGCCCCAGTGATATATACAGGCCCCAGTAGTATATACAGCAGCCCCAGTGGTATACAGCAGCCTCCCCAGTGCTATATGCAGGCCCCAGCAGTATTACAGCAGCCTCCCCAGTGGTATACACAGGCCCCAGCAGTATTACAGCAGCCTCCCCAGTGGTATATACAGGCCCCAGCAGTATATACAGCAGCCTCCCCAGTTGTATATACAGGCCCCAGCAGTATTACAGCAGCCTCCCCAGTGGTATATACAGCAGCCCCAGTGGTATACAGCAGCCTCCCCAGTTGTATATACAGGCCCCAGCAGTATATACAGCAACCCCAGTGGTATACAGCAGCCTCCCCAGTGGTATATACAGCAGCCCCAGTGGTATACAGCAGCCTCCCCAGTTGTATATACAGGCCCCAGCAGTATATACAGCAGCCCCAGTGGTATACAGCAGCCTCCCCAGTGGTATATACAGCAGCCCCAGTGGTATACAGCAGCCTCCCCAGTTGTATATACAGGCCCCAGCAGTATATACAGCAGCCCCAGTGGTATACAGCAGCCTCCCCAGTGGTATATACAGGCCCTAGCAGTATTACAGCAGCCTCCCCAGTTGTATATACAGGCCCCAGCAGTATATACAGCAGCCCCAGTGGTATACAGTAGCCTCCCCAGTGGTATATACAGGCCCCAGCAGTATATACAGCAGCCCCAGTGGTGGTGTATACAGGCAGCCATAGTGGTGGTGTACAGGGCCCCAGTGGTAGTATACAGGGCCCGGCACCGGTCACCAGGAAGAAGCCGGATGAAGCCGGAGCGCGGTGCAGAGCGCTGCAAGCCCCGCCGCCCGCCGGCTATAATCCGGACCGGCCCTGGGGGCCCTCTGAAACTTGGAGGCCCTAGGCAAAGGCCCAGGCTGCCCCCCCCTAACTCCGGCCCTGCTCCTTGCGTCTCTCAGTCAATGGTCAAAGGTGCCCCCGACTCAGAACACTGTAGCACTTCATAGATAACTTGCACAGGATATTCTGCCAGATACTGGTCTCAATAGTGTGGTTGCTATATGAGCTGTATATGCAACCAGAGTCTGGGGATATAGTGGACATCCATATCCTAGATCTACTACACATTGAGCCAAATGTTATTATATATACTCAGGTGAAACTGTACCTAGGTTGAATATGCCTAGCTGGGTATAAAACCTTTATATTTTGCACATACAGTATGTACACCCATTGGGTGTAAACTATGTTGTACTAATACTATGTATTATGTGTTTTTTTCGTTTTTTTTTCTCTGGCATGAAATAACCTTGTGCATTGATACAATCTCACAAATATCTTGTGTGTGTCAGTGGTGCAGCCTGCCGTAATGCTGCTTGTACTGTGGTTGTAACCCCCTGTTTTTACTTGTCATTAAAAATCACTTGTTTTTGCAAACTATGGGACGTTTGATCGTGTATTCCTATTTATATATATATATGTACTGTGAGGCACTGCCAGCATGATCCTCATGGCCGGGGCGCATCACATGCAGGATCGGGAGGATCCTGTGCGCACTGGCCGGGTTGACTGTGATAATGCTGTGTGAACCAACTTTGAACACAAGGTTTCATGTTACTAATGAGCGGCAGTGAGAGTGGGATGAGATCGAGGAGTCCCTAAGGAATAAGGGCTGAGTGCTGACAACCCGGAACACAGGGAGTTAACCTGAGCTGTGTGAAAGGCTGATCACCGGCAGCTAAGGGGGTGTGTCCATGTGGGAGTGGCTGGCACGATAAGAGGCAGCCAGCTGAGTGATTGAGAGATTCATTCAGATTCACAGATGGAAGCTGAGACTCGTGCTGAGAGATTCAGATGGAAGCTGAGACCAGCCAAGTGCAGAGCAGTCTAGAGGCTCTGTGTGAATGAAGGGAGCATGCTAGCTCCAGGCCGGTGCCAAGGTCCGCGGTTGTGACAGCACCTGGAGGGGGAAGCCGTGGTTGACCCGTGGACGCTGGTCCGGGCGTGGTTCACCTCACGTCCGGGAAGGGGCCTGTGGGGATACCTGGTGAACCTGTGACACAGGTAGCGAGACCCGGATCCGTGCCCGGTAAGAAAAGCAGTTCCTGAATGATTGTGTGAACTGTGCACCTTGGGTGTAAATCATGCTAGGCGAGTGTAGCCGCCATTAGGTCCAGTGAAGGACCTGTTGAACCTTATAAGTACTGTATGGCTTTTTAAAAGACCCAGCGAGTGAATGTAGCCCTATAGGGGCCAATGTATGAAGTGTGCCAGGCGGGCATAGACCGCCCTTGGGACCGACTCAGTGGAGTCAGTTAAAGGTCCTGATGAACCGGAATGTATGTAGCCCTTCGGGAGGCGATTGTATGTAGTGTGCCAGGTGGGCATAGACCGCCCTTGGGACCGACTCAGTGTAGTCAGTTAAAGGTCCTGATGAACCGGATTGTATGTAGCCCTTCGGGAGGCGATTGTATGTAGCCCTTCGGGAGGCGATTGAATGTAGCCCTTCGGGAGGCGATTTTATGTAGTGTGCCAGGCGGGCATAGACCGCCTTTGGGTCCGAGTCGGAGTACTCAGTTAAAGGACCTGATGAACCGGAATGTGTGTACGAGAGGTCAGAAGCAGGGGTTAGAAGGGCTCCCGTACTGGGTAACGTGTGGTTCACCCCACAGGTTACTAGGGTATGCCAATCCCTGTTCTGAGCCCAGAGGAACCAAAGTCCATGGATGTGTATGATGGGCTGTGAGCGAGAGAAAGGACGTGTGTGGTCCATGGTGGCTTATAGGATGGATCACATATTGTATGTAAGAACCCGGTCAGGCTGGAGTCCTGATTCCGGGGTAGTATGAAGCTGGGGAAATAGAGCCAGGCGGCTGGTTCTGCCATTGGGACCCACAGGGCCCGTTGATATGGTACTTGATGTATATAGGCCGGAGGCCGTAGCCACCACGGGAGCTGTTAGTAGAGCTCCAATGGGGACAGAGAGATGGTTACAGGTCCCGGGTTACTATAAGCGTTATGTGCAATGTTCTATGTAATGTATGATGTATTTATGTAAAGTGTTTAGAATCAATGTGATATGTGTCCAACATGCTACCCGGGTTATGTTATTATATGTGAAAATAAACGGGTACACATTGGTTAAACTTATAAACACGTGTTTTGTCGTTATGCAAGCGGGTTCCCCGGTTGCTACCTCACAGTACCTAAGGTACGATTTGTCTGGTCCATGTGGGATATAGTCTTTTTCTGATAATTTTGGTAGTGGATATAGACAATCCCTAAATGAAGTATATTAACTTCAAGTAAACTATGCAGTCTCTCTTTAAAGTCGCTCAGGGTGTGTGACTCCCCTGAGTACCGAGGCAGCCAAGTCTCCTGTGGTATATACGGCATCAATGACGGCATCACTGCGGCTGCCGCTGCATGTCCGGTCGGGCTAGACTTTTTCCTTCCCTCCTAGTGAACTGCAGCCAGGTTATCAGTTTCAGTTCGCATATCAGTCTGTGGCTCCGCAGACGGGGAATCGAGCATACAGGGGATTTCTGCATGGGTCCTCCTGCTTCCCGCCGGCTGACGTCAGAGTGTGGGGCGGGGTTTCTCTTTGCGCTCTCTCTAGGGTTCTGCTCACGACGACACACCCCGCGGCTTCCTGCGCGTCTCGTGGTGCGGTAATGGCGACTATCACACAGTTTAATAAATCCTATGGCACACAGTACCCGTTGATACCGGGCACGAAATCCTGTTCGTGACGCTAAGTTGACACGCCCACCAGGGCCGTAGGGTACTCGGAACCGGGCCAGGTTGGTCCTTTTCTGGGGAAGTCACAGGGCTGTGATCCGCGCCGTGACCCTGGAGATGTTGTTAAATGGGAAATTATTATATGGGATTATGTGACGCCACCTGTGGTATTCGGCTATATAGGGCCGACGCTGCATTCCAGGACCACTGGGGCAGTTGATGATGCAGCAAAGATGGCACAACTCCCCACAGGTAGAGCAGGGCCCCAGGGCAGATGATATAGTCCAACAGGGTTGTGGTGATCGTTGGGGTGCTGGGTGACAGACGCAGAGAAAGAACCATAGGACATAGGGTTGTAGTTTCCTTTTCCTTTACTTCTTGCAGTTGTTAAGGCAAACCGGGACACTGGTAACAGGTAGTAGACGTGATTCGGGTGGCCTGGAAGCAATTGGGGAATCCACCACACCAAAGGAATTCAGAGGCCTCCCTTTTGCGCTCTCCCTTTTGGTCCTCGCTGCCTAAAGCTACGATGTGACCCTTCTTCCTGTGTGTTTAGTTGTTCCTACCCCTATAGCAGGCAGCTTGGGCCTTTTTCAGATGCCGCTTCTCTACTGGCGGCTCCGGGCTCTAATCTGCTGCTGTGCCGCCGGGTATTTGGGGTGGCCAGAAGACATGCAGTCTTCTGTCCTCTGGACTCAGCTGCTGGGTCTTTAGTATCCCACAACTCAGGACTTCGGTGTCCTTTTCTCTGGTGCTCAGCTCCGGGATGAGCTCTGTCTTAGCTCAATTTCCCCTTAGAGCTCTCCTCGACGTCTCTCCGGCCTTCCTCTCCTCAGGCCTTCTCCAACGGTTACCTCACACTGACTGTACTTCCACTTCCTGTTTGTCTCCTCTTTTATATCTGGCCCAACAGTCTTTCTACTGAGCACTCCCTGCTGCTCCCTTGAAATTGGGTTAGAACTCCCCCTTCAGGCTCGGAGCAGGAAAAGTGTTGGATGCTGAGTATTGGGCTCCTTTCACCGGTCAGCCGCGTTTTTTTCGCGCCTGCAAGTACCACATCTGCCGCAGAACCGCACTTGCAGCAAGCCCCATTAGGCAGTAAATCTGCCGGATCTGCCACATTTTCGAAAAAACGCCAGTGTGAAAGAGGCCTAACCTGGCGTGGGGACCCCTTTTTGCTTCCAGGCATGACATCAGCCCCTGTTAGGAAGGTAATGCCACTGTCCCAACTGGACTCCTGGGGTGCCACACACTCATCGGCGACCATTTCCTTGTAGCTCATATAGGAGCGGCCAGGATGGAGAGGGCTGAACCCAGATGTCATGTAGTTAAGCTTATATCATGATGAGTTCTGACTGCTACAACTGTGAATGTACAAAGAAAAAAATAAATCTGTAAAGTCTCAACTAGAGATAACATGATAGAATTCAGATAAAACAAGCGGTTCTATAGTAGAGCGCAGGGAAAATACGGGATACTTTAATCTTAATCTCCGTAACTTTATTCATAAAAAGCTCCAGACCACAACGCGTTTCGACGTACAGATGTCTTCCTCAAGCGGATCAAATATATCAAATTTTACCTGAGTCACCGAAGATAATAACTTCACTTGAAGAAGCAGAATTAGTAATAAATAAAACACGAAATACACAAAATGAAGGTATAGGGAATGAGATACAAGAATTAGATGGGGAATCCACCAATGACTGTAAGGAAGATAATAATGATGTAATAGAAACTGAACAGAGGGTATTGCAAAATAGGAAAATCACTCCATTTTTTCAAGTGGCACCAGGAAGAAAATCAAAAAGGAAAAGAGATATAGAGGATGCAGAGGAAGTGGGAGCCAAAAACAACAATCTTTCCCCAAAAGAAGACTCGGTGCAAAAGAAAAAAACGAAAAAAAAACAAAAATGGATTAAATCCTTTAATTAGAAATAAAGTTGATAACACAGAACAGGAAGAAACTAGGAAAAATATGGAGATTATTGATAATGGTATATTCAATATCTCGGGAATAGAACTTATATGATGACATAAAACTATTGGGAAAAGGACTTTCTTTTTGTCCCAATGCAAAGGTTAATCCCTTTGAACTATATATTGATTTCAAGGAAACTCACTGTTAAAAGGCACTTTTTACTACAGGAAATACAAAGAAAAAATAGGAGAATTGAAAATGATGTGATGAACGATCAAGGAGAAAACCTGGAGAAAGAATATATACCGTATATACTAGTGTATAAGCCGACCCCCCTACTTTTACCCCCAAAACCTGGGAAAACCTATTGACTCGTGTATAAGCCGAGGGTGGACCCCAGCACAGGTATACTGCCCCCAGAAGTATGGTATACAGGCCTCCCCAGTGGTAGTATACAGCAGCCTCCCCAGTGGTAGTATACAGCAGCCTCCCCAGTGGTATATACAGGCCCCAGCAGTGGTATACAGGGCCCCAGCAGTGGTATACAGGGCCCCAGCAGTAATATACAGGCCCCCCTCCTTAGTATATACAGGCCCCCATCAGAGATATCCAGCCCCCCCTCCTTAGTATACAGGCCCCCTGCAGCAGTATACAGCCCCCCTCCTTAGTATACAGGCCCCCTGCAGCAGTATACAACCCCCCCTCCTTAGTATACAGGCCCCCTGCAGCAGTATACAGCCCCCCCTCCTTAGTATACAGGCCCCCATCAGAGATATCCAGCCCCCCCTCCTTAGTATACAGGCCCCCTGCAGCAGTATACAGCCCCCTCCTTAGTATACAGGCCCCCTGCAGCAGTATACAACCCCCCCTCCTTAGTATACAGGCCCCCTGCAGCAGTATACAAACTCCCCTCCTTAGTATACAGGCCCCGTGTAGCAGTATACAACCCCCCCTCCTTAGTATACAGGCCCCCATCAGAGATATCCAGCCCCCCCTCCTTAGTATACAGGCCCCCTGCAGCAGTATACAGCCCCCCTCCTTAGTATACAGGCCCCCTGCAGCAGTATACAACCCCCCCTCCTTAGTATACAGGCCCCCTGCAGCAGTATACAGCCCCCCCTCCTTAGTATACAGGCCCCCTGCAGCAGTATACAGCCCCCCCCTCCTTAGTATACAGGCCCCATGCAGCAGTATACAGCCCCCCCTCCTTAGTATACAGGCCCCCTGCAGCAGTATACAGCCCCCCTCCTTAGTATACAGGCCCCCTGCAGCAGTATACAGCCCCCCTCCTTAGTATACAGGCCCCCTGCAGCAGTTTACAGCCCCCCCCCCCTCCTTAGTATACAGGCCCCCTGCAGCAGTATACAACCCCCCCTCCTTAGTATACAGGCCCCCTGCAGCAGTATACAACCCCCCCTCCTTAGCATACAGGCCCCCTGCAGCAGTATACAACCCCCCCTCCTTAGCATACAGACCCCCTCCTTAGCATACAGGCCCCCTGCAGCAGTATACAGCCCCCCCCTCCTTAGTATACTGGCCCCATGCAGCAGTATACAGCCCCGCTCCTTAGTATACAGGCCCCCTGTAGCAGTATACAGCCCCCCCTCCTTAGTATACAGGCCCCCTGCAGCAGTATACAACCCCCCTCCTTAGTATACAGGCCCCCTGCAGCAGTATACAACCCCCCCTCCTTAGTATACAGGCCCCCTGCAGCAGTATACAACCCCCCCTCCTTAGCATACAGGCCCCCTGCAGCAGTATACAGCCCCCCTCCTTAGCATACAGGCCCCCTGCAGCAGTATACAGCCCCCCCTCCTTAGTATACAGGCCCCCTGCAGCAGTATACAGCCCCCCCCCTCCTTAGTATACAGGCCCCCTGCAGCAGTATACAGCCCCCCCTCCTTAGTATACAGGCCCCCTGCAGCAGTATACAGCCCCACTCCTTAGTATACAGGCCCCCTGCAGCAGGATACAGCCCCCCCTCCTTAGTATACAGGCCCCCTGCAGCAGTATACAGCCCCCCCTCCTTAGTATACAGGCCCCCTGCAGCAGTATACAGCCCCCCCTCCTTAGTATATGTCCCCCAGGCTGTGGCACACATTAAAATAACAAACTTTTCATACATCACCTTTCCGGCGACCCCTGGCTGTCAGCGCCGCTCCTCCGGTCCCGGCTTTTTCCTGCTTGTGCCGCCTTCCATACCTGTGGCCGACGCAGCAGATGACGTCATCGGCTGCGCCCGGTCACATGACACCGGCACAAGGAGGAAGAAGCCGGGACCGGAGGAGCGGCGCTGACAGCCAGGGGTCGCCGGAAAGGTGATGTATGAAAAGTTTGTTATTTTAATGTGTGCCACAGCCTGGGGGACATGTACTAAGGAGGGGGGCTGTAGATCACTGATGGGGGGCCAGTGTAGTGCAATATGCACGGCATCCCCCCGCCGCTGATGGACGGGGGGATGCCGTGCATATTCATTACACTAATGAGGCGGCCCCACGTGACCTCTTGCGGTCACTGCGGCCCCCTCCTGCCTCCTCCAGCACCCGGTTACAGCCTTCCCCCCCCCACAGCATACCGAGTGACTTGAGTATAAGCCGAGGGGGGACATTTCAGCACAAAAATTGTGCTGAAAAACTCGGCTTATACTCGAGTATATACGGTACATGTAAATCCAAAGATGACAAGTAACTTTTATCCATTGCACCATAGGGGTCCCACCTGGAAACCTTTCAGCACTTAGTAATGAAAGAAATTCGAACTTTTAAAAATAACTATAAAAAGGACAATCTTACTAAGGAAGAAAGAACAGCAATGAAAAATGTGAAAGAAAATCACAATTTAGTGATAAAAAGAGCTGATAAAGGTGGAGGAACGGTCATAATGAGTAGGGAATGGTACTGGAAAAAAGGGAACAGCATGTTGGCAGATGAAGAATACTATGAAAAATTACTGATAGATCCGATGAACACCGTTTTTCAGGAGTATAAGAAAATAATTAAAAAGGCCAAGACAGAGGGTGTTTTCAATAAAAAAGAATATCAGTTTTTGAATATAAAGAGATTTGAGAAGTCACACTTTTATTTTTTAACCTAAGTTACACAAGAACTCAATTGACCCCCCGGGACGCCCTATCATTTCTGGAGTGAATTCTTTAACGAGTAATTTATCGCACTATATTGATTTATTTTTGCAGAAGTATAATCTAAAGCTGGACTCATACTTGAGAGAGTCATTCCAATTAATAGGGCAAATAAAGAGAATCCCTAATATACCAGGCTGTATACTCATGACGCTAGACCATTATTTTTAATATTTAAAGATTCCATAATAACAGGGTCTGTACCACAGGACTGGCGTATAGCAAATGTGGTGCCAATATTCAAAAAGGGACAAAAACTGAACTTGGAAATTATAGGCCAGTAAGCTTAACCTCTACTGTGGGTAAAATCCTAGAGGGTTTTCTAAGAGATGCTATACTGGAGTATCTGAAGAAAAATAACCTCATGACCCATTATCAACATGGTTTTACGAGGGACCGTTCCTGTCAAACTAATCTGATAAGCTTCTATGAAGAAGTAAGTTCTGGACTGGACCAAAGAAATGCAGTGGATGTGGTGTATATGGACTTTTCAAAAGCTTTTGATACGGTGCCACACAAAAGGTTGATACATAAAATGAGGGCAATGGGGATAAGGGAAAATATGTGTAAGTGGGTTAAGAACTGGCTTAGTGATAGGAAACAAAGGGTGGTCATTAATGGAACACTCTCAGAATGAGTCACAGTTAACAGTGGGGTACCACAGGGGTCAGTGTTGGGCCCGCTTCTATTTAATATATTTATTAATGACCTTGTAGGGGGCATACAGAGTAGAATCTCAATATTTGCAGATGACACTAAACTCTGCAGGGTAATCAATACAGAGGAGGACAATGTTATATTACAGGAGGATTTATGTAAACTAGAAGCTTGGGCTGCTAAATGGCAAATGAGCTTTAATGGGGATAAATGTAAAATCATGCACTTGGGCAGAGGAAACAAAAGGTATAATTCTGTGCTTAATTGTAAAACACTGGGCAAAACTGTCACTGAAAAAGACCTGGGTGTATGGGTAGATGACAAACTCACATTTAGTGGACAGTGTCAGGCAGCTGCTGCAAAGGCAAATAAAATAATGGGATGCATTAAAAGAGGCATAGATGCTCATGAGGAGAACATCATTTTACCTCTATACAAGTCACTAGTGCGACCACACTTAGAATACTGTGTACAATTCTGGTCTCTGGTGTATAAGAAAGACATAGCTGAGCTGGAGCGGGTCCAGAGAAGAGCGACAAAAGTCATTAGAGGACTAAGGGGTCTGCAATACCAAGACAGGTTATTAAACATGGGGTTATTTAGCTTGGAAAACGAAAGCTATGGGGTGATTTTATAATAATGTATAAATATATGAGGCGACAGTACAGAGAACTTTCTAATGATCTCTTTACTCTTAGGCCTGAGACTGGGACAAGGGGCATCCTCTACGTCTGGAGGAAAGAAGGTTTAATCATAATCACAGACGTGGATTCTTTACTGTAAGAGCAGTGAGACTATGGAACTCTCTGCCACATGATGTTGTAATGAGTGAGTCACTACTAACATTTAAGAAGGGCCTGGATGCCTTTCTTGAAAATTATAATATTACCAGTTATACATACTAGATTCTTTGATAGGGCGTTGATCCAGGGAACTAGTCTGATTGCCGTATCTGGAGTCAGGAAGGAATTTTTTTCCCCAATGTGGAGCTTAGTGTTGCCACATGGGTTTTTTTTTGCCTTCCTCTGGATCAACATGTTAGGCTATGGGTTGAACTAGATGGACTTAAAGTCTTCCTTCAACCTTAAAAACTATAACTATAACTATAAGATGTGAGCGCCCTGTACTCTAATATCCCCCACAATTTAGGGTTAACAATAGTAGAACAGTTCCTAAATGAAGATTTGGAGATGAAGGATAAACAAAGAGGTTTCCTATTGGAGGGTATAAGATTTGTTCTTATGAATAACATTTTCACATTTGAAGAATCAATATATAAGCAGATAAAGGGTTGTGCAATGGGGGCTCGTTTCACCCCAGTTATGCAGGTCTTTACATGGGGGCATTTGAAAAAATTGCTATACTTGAATCCCCGCTCTATAATAAGCAAATCTTATTCTATAGAAGATTTATAGACGATCTATTTATAATATGGAGAGGGACTGAGGAGGAGGCTCGAGTTTTTACAGAAAACCTGAATAATAATAACTGAGGTCTTAAATTTACAGCGAATACTTCATGCTCAGCCATTCAATTTTTAGATCTTCTGATTAGTATAGATGAACAAGGAAAGATGAGTACATCAACCATTTTAAAAAAGTGGATGTCAATAGCTATCTTAGCTATAAAAGTGGACACCTCCCTAAATGGATAAAAAAAATATTGGCGTATTAGAAAGAACTGTACCCTGAATAATGAATATAGAAAAGAGGCAGCAATTCTAAATAAACGTTTTAAAGAAAAGGCATATCCCAAAGGTATACTGGCTGATGCATATAAAAAATGCAAAGAATTAACACAAGAGGAGTGCATTAAGAAGATAGAGGATCATCAGAAGGATAAAAGAAGTCCCAGAATAAAAGGAAATACTAAAGAAAAAGAATACAGCAATAACCTTATAACAACATATAGCCAATCACATAAGAACATCTATGGAATATTAAAAAAATACTGGTTCATCCTAAAAGAAGATCTGGTATTATCCAAGTGCATAACTGAGAAGCCAGTAATAATTTTCAGGAAGGGAAGAAACCTGCAGACTATAGTGGCACCAAGTAAATTGAGAAAAGTAAAATCAGTAGAAGCTTGTAATAGGCTGGGTATACAGAGAGAACCAGGTAGTTCCAAATGTGGCTCTATAAGGTGTAAATGCTGTAAAAGCATAGGTCAAGGTGATAAAACATTTAAATCTAATACAACTAATGAGATTTTCACTATAAAACAATCGTTGAATTGTAGATCAAGTTTTGTAGTATATCTCATAGAATGTCCGTGCGGACAGCAATATATAGGCAGGACAATACAGTGTATGCAAGCTAGGCTCAACAAACACAGAGCCAATATTAAAAAAGGCTTCATGGCACATAGTGTTTCCTGTCACTACACACAGGTGCATGACAAGGACCCTTCTAGTTTGAAATTAATAATAATTGACCAGATCGAAGAAGGGATACATAACAGCATGGCAGCTCTCTGTAAGAGAGAATCATTCTGGATATATAAATTGGGTACATTAACACCTGAAGGCCTCAATTTAACAATAGAAAAAACAACGAAATAGAGGTATCCTTATAAAAGAACTACCGTATATACTCGTGTATAAGCCGACCCGTGTATAAGCCGACCCCCCTACTTTTGCCCTACTTTTGCCCCAAAATCTGGGAAAACCTATTGACTCGTGTATAAGCCGAGGGTGGACCCCAGCACAGGTGTACAGCCCCCAGCAGTGTGGTATACAGGCCCCCCCAGTGGTATACAGGCCTCCCCAGTGGTAGTATACAGCCCCCAGCATTGTGGTATACAGCAGCCTCCCCAGTGGTATATACAGGCCCCAGCAGTGTTACAGCAGCCTCCCCAGTGGTATATAACAGCAGCAGCCCCAGTGGTATATACAGGCCCCAGCAGTGGTATACAGGGCCCCAGCAGTGGTATACAGGACCCCAGCAGTAATATACAGGCCCCCCTCCTTAGTATACAGGCCCCCATCAGAGATATCCAGCCCCCCCTCCTTAGTATACAGGCCCCCTGCAGCAGTATACAGCCCCCATCCTTAGTATACAGGCCCCCTGCAGCAGTATACAACCCCCCCTCCTTAGTATACAGGCCCCCTGCAGCAGTATACAGCCCCCCCTCCTTAGTATACAGGCCCCCATCAGAGATATCCAGCCCCCCCTCCTTAGTATACAGGCCCCCTGCAGCAGTATACAGCCCCCCTCCTTAGTATACAGGCCCCCTGCAGCAGTATACAACCCCCCCTCCTTAGTATACAGGCCCCCTGCAGCAGTATACAAACTCCCCTCCTTAGTATACAAGCCCCGTGCAGCAGTATACAGACCCCCCTCCTTAGTATACAGGCCCCCATCAGAGATATCCAGCCCCCCCTCCTTAGTATACAGGCCCCCTGCAGCAGTATACAGCCCCACTCCTTAGTATACAGGCCCCCTGCAGCAGTATACAACCCCCCCTCCTTAGTATACAGGCCCCCTGCAGCAGTATACAGCCCCCCCTCCTTAGTATACAGGCCCCCTGCAGCAGTATACAGCCCCCCCCTCCTTAGTATACAGGCCCCATGCAGCAGTATACAGCCCCCCCTCCTTAGTATACAGGCCCCCTGCAGCAGTATACAGCCCCCCTCCTTAGTATACAGGCCCCCTGCAGCAGTATACAGCCCCCCTCCTTAGTATACAGGCCCCCTGCAGCAGTTTACAGCCCCCCCCCTCCTTAGTATACAGGCCCCCTGCAGCAGTATACAACCCCCCCTCCTTAGTATACAGGCCCCCTGCAGCAGTATACAACCCCCCCTCCTTAGCATACAGGCCCCCTGCAGCAGTATACAACACCCCCCTCCTTAGTATACAGGCCCCCTGCAGCAGTATACAACCCCCCCTCCTTAGCATACAGGCCCCGTGCAGCAGTATACAGCCCCCCTCCTTAGTATACAGGCCCCCATCAGAGATATCCAGCCCCCCCTCCTTAGTATACAGGCCCCCTGCAGCAGTATACAACCCCCCTCCTTAGTATACAGGCCCCCTGCAGCAGTATACAACCCCCCCTCCTTAGTATACAGGCCCCCTGCAGCAGTATACAGCCCCCCCTCCTTAGTATACAGGCCCCCTGCAGCAGTATACAGCCCCCCCTCCTTAGTATACTGGCCCCATGCAGCAGTATACAGCCCCGCTCCTTAGTATACAGGCCCCCTGTAGCAGTATACAGCCCCCCCTCCTTAGTATACAGGCCCCCTGCAGCAGTATACAACCCCCCTCCTTAGTATACAGGCCCCCTGCAGCAGTATACAACCCCCCCTCCTTAGTATACAGGCCCCCTGCAGCAGTATACAACCCCCCCTCCTTAGCATACAGGCCCCCTGCAGCAGTATACAGCCCCCCTCCTTAGCATACAGGCCCCCTGCAGCAGTATACAGCCCCACTCCTTAGTATACAGGCCCCCTGCAGCAGTATACAGCCCCCCCTCCTTAGTATACAGGCCCCCTGCAGCAGTATACAGCCCCCCCCCTCCTTAGTATACAGGCCCCCTGCAGCAGTATACAGCCCCCCCTCCTTAGTATACAGGCCCCCTGCAGCAGTATACAGCCCCCCTCCTTAGTATACAGGCCCCCTGCAGCAGTATACAGCCCCCCTCCTTAGTATACAGGCCCCCTGCAGCAGTTTACAGCCCCCCCCCATCCTTAGTATACAGGCCCCCTGCAGCAGTATACAACCCCCCCTCCTTAGTATACAGGCCCCCTGCAGCAGTATACAACCCCCCCTCCTTAGCATACAGGCCCCCTGCAGCAGTATACAACCCCCCCTCCTTAGCATACAGACCCCCTCCTTAGCATACAGGCCCCCTGCAGCAGTATACAGCCCCCCCCTCCTTAGTATACTGGCCCCATGCAGCAGTATACAGCCCGCTCCTTAGTATACAGGCCCCCTGTAGCAGTATACAGCCCCCCCTCCTTAGTATACAGGCCCCCTGCAGCAGTATACAACCCCCCTCCTTAGTATACAGGCCCCCTGCAGCAGTATACAACCCCCCCTCCTTAGTATACAGGCCCCCTGCAGCAGTATACAACCCCCCCTCCTTAGCATACAGGCCCCCTGCAGCAGTATCCAGCCCCCCTCCTTAGTATACAGGCCCCTGCAGCAGTATACAGCCCCCCTCCTTAGTATACAGGCCCCCTGCAGCAGTATACAACCCCCCTCCTTAGTATACAGGCCCCCTGCAGCAGTATACAGCCCCCCCTCCTTAGTATACAGGCCCCCTGCAGCAGTATACAGCCCCCCCTCCTTAGTATACTGGCCCCATGCAGCAGTATACAGCCCCCTCCTTAGTATACAGGCCCCCTGTAGCAGTATACAGCCCCCCCTCCTTAGTATACAGGCCCCCTGCAGCAGTATACAACCCCCTCCTTAGTATACAGGCCCCTGCAGCAGTATACAACCCCCCCTCCTTAGTATACAGGCCCCCTGCAGCAGTATACAACCCCCCCTCCTTAGCATACAGGCCCCCTGCAGCAGTATACAGCCCCCCTCCTTAGCATACAGGCCCCCTGCAGCAGTATACAGCCCCACTCCTTAGTATACAGGCCCCCTGCAGCAGTATACAGCCCCCCCTCCTTAGTATACAGGCCCCCTGCAGCAGTATACAGCCCCCCCCCTCCTTAGTATACAGGCCCCCTGCAGCAGTATACAGCCCCCCCTCCTTAGTATACAGGCCCCCTGCAGCAGTATACAGCCCCCCTCCTTAGTATACAGGCCCCTGCAGCAGTATACAGCCCCCCTCCTTAGTATACAGGCCCCCTGCAGCAGTTTACAGCCCCCCCCTCCTTAGTATACAGGCCCCCTGCAGCAGTATACAACCCCCCCTCCTTAGTAATACAGGCCCCCTGCAGCAGTATACAAACCCCCCCTCCTTAGCATACAGGCCCCCTGCAGCAGTATACAACCCCCCCTCCTTAGCATACAGACCCCCTCCTTAGCATACAGGCCCCCTGCAGCAGTATACAGCCCCCCTCCTTAGTATACTGGCCCCATGCAGCAGTATACAGCCCGCTCCTTAGTATACAGGCCCCCTGTAGCAGTATACAGCCCCCCTCCTTAGTATACAGGCCCCCTGCAGCAGTATACAACCCCCCTCCTTAGTATACAGGCCCCCTGCAGCAGTATAACAACCCCCCCTCCTTAGTATACAGGCCCCCTGCAGCAGTATACAACCCCCCCTCCTTAGCATACAGGCCCCCTGCAGCAGTATACAGCCCCCCTCCTTAGCATACAGGCCCCCTGCAGCAGTATACAGCCCCCCTCCTTAGCATACAGGCCCCCTGCAGCAGTATACAGCCCCACTCCTTAGTATACAGGCCCCCTGCAGCAGTATACAGCCCCCCTCCTTAGTATACAGGCCCCTGCAGCAGTATACAGCCCCCCCCCTCCTTAGTATACAGGCCCCCTGCAGCAGTATACAGCCCCCCCTCCTTAGTATACAGGCCCCCTGCAGCAGTATACAGCCCCCCTCCTTAGTATACAGGCCCCCTGCAGCAGTATACAGCCCCCCTCCTTAGTATACAGGCCCCCTGCAGCAGTTTACAGCCCCCCCCCTCCTTAGTATACAGGCCCCCTGCAGCAGTATACAACCCCCCCTCCTTAGTATACAGGCCCCCTGCAGCAGTATAACAACCCCCCCTCCTTAGCATACAGGCCCCCTGCAGCAGTATACAACCCCCCCTCCTTAGCATACAGACCCCTCCTTAGCATACAGGCCCCCTGCAGCAGTATACAGCCCCCCCCTCCTTAGTATACTGGCCCCATGCAGCAGTATACAGCCCCGCTCCTTAGTATACAGGCCCCCTGTAGCAGTTTACAGCCCCCCCCTCCTTAGTATACAGGCCCCTGCAGCAGTATACAACCCCCCCTCCTTAGTATACAGGCCCCTGCAGCAGTATACACCCCCCTCCTTAGCTATACAGGCCCCCTGCAGCAGTATACAACCCCCCCCATCCCCCTTAGCATACAACCCCCTCCTTAGCATACAGGCCCCCTGCAGCAGTATACAGCCCCCCCTCCTTAGTATATACAGACCCCCCTCCTTAGCATACAGGCCCCCTGCAGCAGTATACAGCCCCCCCTCCTTAGTATACGGCCCCATGCAGCAGTATACAGCCCCCTCCTTAGTATACAGGCCCCCTGTAGCAGTATACAGCCCCCCTCCTTAGTATACAGGCCCCCTGCAGCAGTATACAACCCCCCTCCTTAGTATACAGGCCCCCTGCAGCAGTATACAACCCCCCCTCCTTAGTATACAGGCCCCCTGCAGCAGTATACAACCCCCCCTCCTTAGCATACAGGCCCCCTGCAGCAGTATACACTAGCACAACCCCTCCTTAGCATACAGGCCCCCTGCAGCAGTATACAGCCCCCCCTCCTTAGTATACTGGCCCCTGCAGCAGTATACAGCCCCCCTCCTTAGTATACAGGCCCCCTGCAGCAGTATACAGCCCCCCCCCTGCTTAGTATACAGGCCCCCTGCAGCAGTATACAGCCCCCCTCCTTAGTATACAGGCCCCCTGCAGCAGTATACACCCCCCTCCTTAGTATACAGGCCCCCTGCAGCAGTATACAACCCCCCTCCTTAGTATACAGGCCCCCTGCAGCAGTTTACAGCCCCCCCTCCTTAGTATACAGGCCCCCTGCAGCAGTATACAGCCCCACCTCCTTAGTATACAGGCCCCCTGCAGCAGTATACAACCCCCCCTCCTTAGCATACAGGCCCCCTGCAGCAGTATACAACCCCCCCTCCTTAGCATACAGACCCCCTCCTTAGCATACAGGCCCCCTGCAGCAGTATACAGCACCCCCCCCTCCTTAGTATACTGGCCCCATGCAGCAGTATACAGCCCCGCTCCTTAGTATACAGGCCCCCTGTAGCAGTATACAGCCCCCCCTCCTTAGTATACAGGCCCCCTGCAGCAGTATACAACCCCCCTCCTTAGTATACAGGCCCCCTGCAGCAGTATACAACCCCCCCTCCTTAGTATACAGGCCCCTGCAGCAGTATACAACCCCCCCTCCTTAGCATACAGGCCCCCTGCAGCAGTATACAGCCCCCCTCCTTAGCATACAGGCCCCCTGCAGCAGTATACAGCCCCACTCCTTAGTATACAGGCCCCCTGCAGCAGGATACAGCCCCCCCTCCTTAGTATACAGGCCCCCTGCAGCAGTATACAGCCCCCCCTCCTTAGTATACAGGCCCCCTGCAGCAGTATACAGCCCCCCCTCCTTAGTATATGTCCCCCAGGCTGTGGCACACATTAAAATAACAAACTTTTCATACATCACCTTTCCGGCGACCCCTGGCTGTCAGCGCCGCTCCTCCGGTCCCGGCTTTTTCCTGCTTGTGCCGCCTTCCATACCTGTGGCCGACGCAGCAGATGACGTCATCGGCTGCGCCCGGTCACATGACACCGGCACAAGGAGGAAGAAGCCGGGACCGGAGGAGCGGCGCTGACAGCCAGGGGTCGCCGGAAAGGTGATGTATGAAAAGTTTGTTATTTTAATGTGTGCCACAGCCTGGGGGACATGTACTAAGGAGGGGGGGCTGTAGATCACTGATGGGGGGCCAGTGTAGTGCAATATGCACGGCATCCCCCCGCCGCTGATGGACGGGGGGATGCCGTGCATATTCATTACACTAATGAGGCGGCCCCACGTGACCTCTTGCGGTCACTGCGGCCCCCTCCTGCCTCCTCCAGCACCCGGTTACAGCCTTCCCCCCCCACAGCATACTGAGTGACTTGAGTATAAGCCGAGGGGGGACATTTCAGCACAAAAATTGTGCTGAAAAACTTGGCTTATACTCGAGTATATACGGTACATGTAAATCCAAAGATGACAAGTAACTTTTATCCATTGCACCATAGGGGTCCACACCTGGAAACCTTTCAGCACTTAGTAATGAAAGAAATTCGAACTTTTAAAAATAACTATAAAAAGGACAATCTTACTAAGGAAGAAAGAACAGCAATGAAAAATGTGAAAGAAAATCACAATTTAGTGATAAAAAGAGCTGATAAAGGTGGAGGAACGGTCATAATGAGTAGGGAATGGTACTGGAAAAAAGGGAACAGCATGTTGGCAGATGAAGAATACTATGAAAAATTACTGATAGATCCGATGAACACCGTTTTTCAGGAGTATAAGAAAATAATTAAAAAGGCCAAGACAGAGGGTGTTTTCAATAAAAAAGAATATCAGTTTTTGAATATAAAGAGATTTGAGAAGTCACACTTTTATTTTTTAACCTAAGTTACACAAGAACTCAATTGACCCCCCGGGACGCCCTATCATTTCTGGAGTGAATTCTTTAACGAGTAATTTATCGCACTATATTGATTTATTTTTGCAGAAGTATAATCTAAAGCTGGACTCATACTTGAGAGAGTCATTCCAATTAATAGGGCAAATAAAGAGAATCCCTAATATACCAGGCTGTATACTCATGACGCTAGACCATTATTTTTAATATTTAAAGATTCCATAATAACAGGGTCTGTACCACAGGACTGGCGTATAGCAAATGTGGTGCCAATATTCAAAAAGGGGACAAAAACTGAACTTGGAAATTATAGGCCAGTAAGCTTAACCTCTACTGTGGGTAAAATCCTAGAGGGTTTTCTAAGAGATGCTCTACTGGAGTATCTGAAGAAAAATAACCTCATGACCCATTATCAACATGGTTTTACGAGGGACCGTTCCTGTCAAACTAATCTGATAAGCTTCTATGAAGAAGTAAGTTCTGGACTGGACCAAAGAAATGCAGTGGATGTGGTGTATATGGACTTTTCAAAAGCTTTTGATACGGTGCCACACAAAAGGTTGATACATAAAATGAGGGCAATGGGGATAAGGGAAAATATGTGTAAGTGGGTTAAGAACTGGCTTAGTGATAGTAAAGAAAGGGTGGTCATTAATGGAACACTCTCAGAATGAGTCACAGTTAACAGTGGGGTACCACAGGGGTCAGTGTTGGGCCCGCTTCTATTTAATATATTTATTAATGACCTTGTAGGGGGCATACAGAGTAGAATCTCAATATTTGCAGATGACACTAAACTCTGCAGGGTAATCAATACAGAGGAGGACAATGTTATATTACAGGAGGATTTATGTAAACTAGAAGCTTGGGCTGCTAAATGGCAAATGAGCTTTAATGGGGATAAATGTAAAATCATGCACTTGGGCAGAGGAAACAAAAGGTATAATTCTGTGCTTAATTGTAAAACACTGGGCAAAACTGTCACTGAAAAAGACCTGGGTGTATGGGTAGATGACAAACTCACATTTAGTGGACAGTGTCAGGCAGCTGCTGCAAAGGCAAATAAAATAATGGGATGCATTAAAAGAGGCATAGATGCTCATGAGGAGAACATCATTTTACCTCTATACAAGTCACTAGTGCGACCACACTTAGAATACTGTGTACAATTCTGGTCTCTGGTGTATAAGAAAGACATAGCTGAGCTGGAGCGGGTCCAGAGAAGAGCGACAAAAGTCATTAGAGGACTAAGGGGTCTGCAATACCAAGACAGGTTATTAAACATGGGGTTATTTAGCTTGGAAAACGAAAGCTATGGGGTGATTTTATAATAATGTATAAATATATGAGGCGACAGTACAGAGAACTTTCTAATGATCTCTTTACTCTTAGGCCTGAGACTGGGACAAGGGGGCATCCTCTACGTCTGGAGGAAAGAAGGTTTAATCATAATCACAGACGTGGATTCTTTACTGTAAGAGCAGTGAGACTATGGAACTCTCTGCCACATGATGTTGTAATGAGTGAGTCACTACTAACATTTAAGAAGGGCCTGGATGCCTTTCTTGAAAATTATAATATTACCAGTTATACATACTAGATTCTTTGATAGGGCGTTGATCCAGGGAACTAGTCTGATTGCCGTATCTGGAGTCAGGAAGGAATTTTTTTCCCCAATGTGGAGCTTAGTGTTGCCACATGGGTTTTTTTTTGCCTTCCTCTGGATCAACATGTTAGGCTATGGGTTGAACTAGATGGACTTAAAGTCTTCCTTCAACCTTAAAAACTATAACTATAACTATAAGATGTGAGCGCCCTGTACTCTAATATCCCCCACAATTTAGGGTTAACAATAGTAGAACAGTTCCTAAATGAAGATTTGGAGATGAAGGATAAACAAAGAGGTTTCCTATTGGAGGGTATAAGATTTGTTCTTATGAATAACATTTTCACATTTGAAGAATCAATATATAAGCAGATAAAGGGTTGTGCAATGGGGGCTCGTTTCACCCCCAGTTATGCAGGTCTTTACATGGGGGCATTTGAAAAAATTGCTATACTTGAATCCCCGCTCTATAATAAGCAAATCTTATTCTATAGAAGATTTATAGACGATCTATTTATAATATGGAGAGGGACTGAGGAGGAGGCTCGAGTTTTTACAGAAAACCTGAATAATAATAACTGAGGTCTTAAATTTACAGCGAATACTTCATGCTCAGCCATTCAATTTTTAGATCTTCTGATTAGTATAGATGAACAAGGAAAGATGAGTACATCAACCCATTTTAAAAAAGTGGATGTCAATAGCTATCTTAGCTATAAAAGTGGACACCTCCCTAAATGGATAAAAAAAATATTGGCGTATTAGAAAGAACTGTACCCTGAATAATGAATATAGAAAAGAGGCAGCAATTCTAAATAAACGTTTTAAAGAAAAGGCATATCCCAAAGGTATACTGGCTGATGCATATAAAAAATGCAAAGAATTAACACAAGAGGAGTGCATTAAGAAGATAGAGGATCATCAGAAGGATAAAAGAAGTCCCAGAATAAAAGGAAATACTAAAGAAAAAGAATACAGCAATAACCTTATAACAACATATAGCCAATCACATAAGAACATCTATGGAATATTAAAAAAATACTGGTTCATCCTAAAAGAAGATCTGGTATTATCCAAGTGCATAACTGAGAAGCCAGTAATAATTTTCAGGAAGGGAAGAAACCTGCAGACTATAGTGGCACCAAGTAAATTGAGAAAAGTAAAATCAGTAGAAGCTTGTAATAGGCTGGGTATACAGAGAGAACCAGGTAGTTCCAAATGTGGCTCTATAAGGTGTAAATGCTGTAAAAGCATAGGTCAAGGTGATAAAACATTTAAATCTAATACAACTAATGAGATTTTCACTATAAAACAATCGTTGAATTGTAGATCAAGTTTTGTAGTATATCTCATAGAATGTCCGTGCGGACAGCAATATATAGGCAGGACAATACAGTGTATGCAAGCTAGGCTCAACAAACACAGAGCCAATATTAAAAAAGGCTTCATGGCACATAGTGTTTCCTGTCACTACACACAGGTGCATGACAAGGACCCTTCTAGTTTGAAATTAATAATAATTGACCAGATCGAAGAAGGGATACATAACAGCATGGCAGCTCTCTGTAAGAGAGAATCATTCTGGATATATAAATTGGGTACATTAACACCTGAAGGCCTCAATTTAACAATAGAAAAAACAACGAAATAGAGGTATCCTTATAAAAGAACTACCGTATATACTCGTGTATAAGCCGACCCGTGTATA
Organism: Allobates femoralis; assembly: GCA_033576535.1. Lineage (NCBI taxonomy): Eukaryota > Metazoa > Chordata > Amphibia > Anura > Aromobatidae > Allobates > Allobates femoralis. Next base: position 479,942,524 of record JARQOC010000005.1, on the reverse strand, counting down.
AGCCGACCCCCCTACTTTTGCCCCCAAAATCTGGGAAAACCTATTGACTCGTGTATAAGCCGAGGGTGGACCCCAGCACAGGTGTACAGCCCCCAGCAGTGTGGTATACAGGCCCCCCCAGTGGTATACAGGCCTCCCCAGTGGTAGTATACAGCCCCCAGCATTGTGGTATACAGCAGCCTCCCCAGTGGTATATACAGGCCCCAGCAGTGTTACAGCAGCCTCCCCAGTGGTATATACAGCAGCAGCCCCAGTGGTATATACAGGCCCCAGCAGTGGTATACAGGGCCCCAGCAGTGGTATACAGGGCCCCAGCAGTAATATACAGGCCCCCCTCCTTAGTATACAGGCCCCCATCAGAGATATCCAGCCCCCCCTCCTTAGTATACAGGCCCCCTGCAGCAGTATACAGCCCCCCTCCTTAGTATACAGGCCCCCTGCAGCAGTATACAACCCCCCCTCCTTAGTATACAGGCCCCCTGCAGCAGTATACAGCCCCCCCTCCTTAGTATACAGGCCCCCATCAGAGATATCAAGCTCCCCCTCCTTAGTATACAGGCCCCCTGCAGCAGTATACAGCCCCCCTCCTTAGTATACAGGCCCCCTCAGAGCTATCACCCCCCCTCCTTAGTATACAGGCCCCCTGCAGCAGTATACAAACCCCCTCCTTAGTATACAGGCCCCGTGCAGCAGTATACAGCCCCCCCTCCTTAGTATACAGGCCCCCATCAGAGATATCCAGCCCCCCCTCCTTAGTATACAGGCCCCCTGCAGCAGTATACAGCCCCCCTCCTTAGTATACAGGCCCCCTGCAGCAGTATACAACCCCCCCTCCTTAGTATACAGGCCCCCTGCAGCAGTATACAGCCCCCCCTCCTTAGTATACAGGCCCCCTGCAGCAGTATACAGCCCCCCCTCCTTAGTATACAGGCCCCATGCAGCAGTATACAGCCCCCCCTCCTTAGTATACAGGCCCCCTGCAGCAGTATACAGCCCCCCTCCTTAGTATACAGGCCCCCTGCAGCAGTATACAGCCCCCCTCCTTAGTATACAGGCCCCCTGCAGCAGTATACAGCCCAACCCCCCCTCCTTAGTATACAGGCCCCCTGCAGCAGTATACAACCCCCCCTCCTTAGTATACAGGCCCCCTGCAGCAGTATACAACCCCCCCTCCTTAGCATACAGGCCCCCTGCAGCAGTATACAACCCCCCCTCCTAGCATACAACCCCCTCCTTAGCATACAGGCCCCCTGCAGCAGTATACAGCCCCCCCTCCTTAGTATACTGGCCCCCTGCAGCAGTATACAGCCCCGCTCCTTAGTATACAGGCCCCCTGTAGCAGTATACAGCCCCCCCTCCTTAGTATACAGGCCCCCTGCAGCAGTATACAACCCCCCTCCTTAGTATACAGGCCCCCTGCAGCAGTATACAACCCCCCTCCTTAGTATACAGGCCCCCTGCAGCAGTATACAACCCCCCCTCCTTAGCATACAGGCCCCCTGCAGCAGTATACAGCCCCCCTCCTTAGCATACAGGCCCCCTGCAGCAGTATACAGCCCCACTCCTTAGTATACAGGCCCCCTGCAGCAGTATACAGCCCCCCTCCTTAGTATACAGGCCCCCTGCAGCAGTATACAGCCCCCCCCCCTCCTTAGTATACAGGCCCCCTGCAGCAGTATACAGCCCCCCCTCCTTAGTATACAGGCCCCCTGCAGCAGTATACAGCCCCCCTCCTTAGTATACAGGCCCCCTGCAGCAGTATACAGCCCCCCTCCTTAGTATACAGGCCCCCTGCAGCAGTTTACAGCCCCCCCCCTCCTTAGTATACAGGCCCCCTGCAGCAGTATACAACCCCCCCTCCTTAGTATACAGGCCCCCTGCAGCAGTATACAACCCCCCCTCCTTAGCATACAGGCCCCCTGCAGCAGTATACAACCCCCCCTCCTTAGCATACAGACCCCCCCTTAGCATACAGGCCCCCTGCAGCAGTATACAGCCCCCCCCTCCTTAGTATACTGCCCCATGCAGCAGTATACAGCCCCGCTCCTTAGTATACAGGCCCCTGTAGCAGTATACAGCCCCCCTCCTTAGTATACAGGCCCCCTGCAGCAGTATACAACCCCCCTCCTTAGTATACAGGCCCCCTGCAGCAGTATACAACCCCCCCTCCTTAGTATACAGGCCCCCTGCAGCAGTATACAACCCCCCCTCCTTAGCATACAGGCCCCCTGCAGCAGTATACAGCCCCCCTCCTTAGCATACAGGCCCCCTGCAGCAGTATACAGCCCCACTCCTTAGTATACAGGCCCCCTGCAGCAGGATACAGCCCCCCCTCCTTAGTATACAGGCCCCCTGCAGCAGTATACAGCCCCCCCTCCTTAGTATACAGGCCCCCTGCAGCAGTATACAGCCCCCCCTCCTTAGTATATGTCCCCCAGGCTGTGGCACACATTAAAATAACAAACTTTTCATACATCACCTTTCCGGCGACCCCTGGCTGTCAGCGCCGCTCCTCCGGTCCCGGCTTTTTCCTGCTTGTGCCGCCTTCCATACCTGTGGCCGACGCAGCAGATGACGTCATCGGCTGCGCCCGGTCACATGACACCGGCACAAGGAGGAAGAAGCCGGGACCGGAGGAGCGGCGCTGACAGCCAGGGGTCGCCGGAAAGGTGATGTATGAAAAGTTTGTTATTTTAATGTGTGCCACAGCCTGGGGGACATGTACTAAGGAGGGGGGGCTGTAGATCACTGATGGGGGCCAGTGTAGTGCAATATGCACGGCATCCCCCCGCCGCTGATGGACGGGGGGATGCCGTGCATATTCATTACACTAATGAGGCGGCCCCACGTGACCTCTTGCGGTCACTGCGGCCCCCTCCTGCCTCCTCCAGCACCCGGTTACAGCCTTCCCCCCCCCACAGCATACCGAGTGACTTGAGTATAAGCCGAGGGGGGACATTTCAGCACAAAAATTGTGCTGAAAAACTCGGCTTATACTCGAGTATATACGGTACATGTAAATCCAAAGATGACAAGTAACTTTTATCCATTGCACCATAGGGGTCCACACCTGGAAACCTTTCAGCACTTAGTAATGAAAGAAATTCGAACTTTTAAAAATAACTATAAAAAGGACAATCTTACTAAGGAAGAAAGAACAGCAATGAAAAATGTGAAAGAAAATCACAATTTAGTGATAAAAAGAGCTGATAAAGGTGGAGGAACGGTCATAATGAGTAGGGAATGGTACTGGAAAAAAGGGAACAGCATGTTGGCAGATGAAGAATACTATGAAAAATTACTGATAGATCCGATGAACACCGTTTTTCAGGAGTATAAGAAAATAATTAAAAAGGCCAAGACAGAGGGTGTTTTTCAATAAAAAAGAATATCAGTTTTTGAATATAAAGAGATTTGAGAAGTCACACTTTTATTTTTTAACCTAAGTTACACAAGAACTCAATTGACCCCCCGGGACGCCCTATCATTTCTGGAGTGAATTCTTTAACGAGTAATTTATCGCACTATATTGATTTATTTTTGCAGAAGTATAATCTAAAGCTGGACTCATACTTGAGAGAGTCATTCCAATTAATAGGGCAAATAAAGAGAATCCCTAATATACCAGGCTGTATACTCATGACGCTAGACCATTATTTTTAATATTTAAAGATTCCATAATAACAGGGTCTGTACCACAGGACTGGCGTATAGCAAATGTGGTGCCAATATTCAAAAAGGGGACAAAAACTGAACTTGGAAATTATAGGCCAGTAAGCTTAACCTCTACTGTGGGTAAAATCCTAGAGGGTTTTCTAAGAGATGCTATACTGGAGTATCTGAAGAAAAATAACCTCATGACCCATTATCAACATGGTTTTACGAGGGACCGTTCCTGTCAAACTAATCTGATAAGCTTCTATGAAGAAGTAAGTTCTGGACTGGACCAAAGAAATGCAGTGGATGTGGTGTATATGGACTTTTCAAAAGCTTTTGATACGGTGCCACACAAAAGGTTGATACATAAAATGAGGGCAATGGGGATAAGGGAAAATATGTGTAAGTGGGTTAAGAACTGGCTTAGTGATAGGAAACAAAGGGTGGTCATTAATGGAACACTCTCAGAATGAGTCACAGTTAACAGTGGGGTACCACAGGGGTCAGTGTTGGGCCCGCTTCTATTTAATATATTTATTAATGACCTTGTAGGGGCATACAGAGTAGAATCTCAATATTTGCAGATGACACTAAACTCTGCAGGGTAATCAATACAGAGGAGGACAATGTTATATTACAGGAGGATTTATGTAAACTAGAAGCTTGGGCTGCTAAATGGCAAATGAGCTTTAATGGGGATAAATGTAAAATCATGCACTTGGGCAGAGGAAACAAAAGGTATAATTCTGTGCTTAATTGTAAAACACTGGGCAAAACTGTCACTGAAAAAGACCTGGGTGTATGGGTAGATGACAAACTCACATTTAGTGGACAGTGTCAGGCAGCTGCTGCAAAGGCAAATAAAATAATGGGATGCATTAAAAGAGGCATAGATGCTCATGAGGAGAACATCATTTTACCTCTATACAAGTCACTAGTGCGACCACACTTAGAATACTGTGTACAATTCTGGTCTCTGGTGTATAAGAAAGACATAGCTGAGCTGGAGCGGGTCCAGAGAAGAGCGACAAAAGTCATTAGAGGACTAAGGGGTCTGCAATACCAAGACAGGTTATTAAACATGGGGTTATTTAGCTTGGAAAACGAAAGCTATGGGGTGATTTTATAATAATGTATAAATATATGAGGCGACAGTACAGAGAACTTTCTAATGATCTCTTTACTCTTAGGCCTGAGACTGGGACAAGGGGGCATCCTCTACGTCTGGAGGAAAGAAGGTTTAATCATAATCACAGACGTGGATTCTTTACTGTAAGAGCAGTGAGACTATGGAACTCTCTGCCACATGATGTTGTAATGAGTGAGTCACTACTAACATTTAAGAAGGGCCTGGATGCCTTTCTTGAAAATTATAATATTACCAGTTATACATACTAGATTCTTTGATAGGGCGTTGATCCAGGGAACTAGTCTGATTGCCGTATCTGGAGTCAGGAAGGAATTTTTTTCCCCAATGTGGAGCTTAGTGTTGCCACATGGGTTTTTTTTTGCCTTCCTCTGGATCAACATGTTAGGCTATGGGTTGAACTAGATGGACTTAAAGTCTTCCTTCAACCTTAAAAACTATAACTATAACTATAAGATGTGAGCGCCCTGTACTCTAATATCCCCCACAATTTAGGGTTAACAATAGTAGAACAGTTCCTAAATGAAGATTTGGAGATGAAGGATAAACAAAGAGGTTTCCTATTGGAGGGTATAAGATTTGTTCTTATGAATAACATTTTCACATTTGAAGAATCAATATATAAGCAGATAAAGGGTTGTGCAATGGGGGCTCGTTTCACCCCCAGTTATGCAGGTCTTTACATGGGGGCATTTGAAAAAATTGCTATACTTGAATCCCCGCTCTATAATAAGCAAATCTTATTCTATAGAAGATTTATAGACGATCTATTTATAATATGGAGAGGGACTGAGGAGGAGGCTCGAGTTTTTACAGAAAACCTGAATAATAATAACTGAGGTCTTAAATTTACAGCGAATACTTCATGCTCAGCCATTCAATTTTTAGATCTTCTGATTAGTATAGATGAACAAGGAAAGATGAGTACATCAACCCATTTTAAAAAAGTGGATGTCAATAGCTATCTTAGCTATAAAAGTGGACACCTCCCTAAATGGATAAAAAAAATATTGGCGTATTAGAAAGAACTGTACCCTGAATAATGAATATAGAAAAGAGGCAGCAATTCTAAATAAACGTTTTAAAGAAAAGGCATATCCCAAAGGTATACTGGCTGATGCATATAAAAAATGCAAAGAATTAACACAAGAGGAGTGCATTAAGAAGATAGAGGATCATCAGAAGGATAAAAGAAGTCCCAGAATAAAAGGAAATACTAAAGAAAAAGAATACAGCAATAACCTTATAACAACATATAGCCAATCACATAAGAACATCTATGGAATATTAAAAAAATACTGGTTCATCCTAAAAGAAGATCTGGTATTATCCAAGTGCATAACTGAGAAGCCAGTAATAATTTTCAGGAAGGGAAGAAACCTGCAGACTATAGTGGCACCAAGTAAATTGAGAAAAGTAAAATCAGTAGAAGCTTGTAATAGGCTGGGTATACAGAGAGAACCAGGTAGTTCCAAATGTGGCTCTATAAGGTGTAAATGCTGTAAAAGCATAGGTCAAGGTGATAAAACATTTAAATCTAATACAACTAATGAGATTTTCACTATAAAACAATCGTTGAATTGTAGATCAAGTTTTGTAGTATATCTCATAGAATGTCCGTGCGGACAGCAATATATAGGCAGGACAATACAGTGTATGCAAGCTAGGCTCAACAAACACAGAGCCAATATTAAAAAAGGCTTCATGGCACATAGTGTTTCCTGTCACTACACACAGGTGCATGACAAGGACCCTTCTAGTTTGAAATTAATAATAATTGACCAGATCGAAGAAGGGATACATAACAGCATGGCAGCTCTCTGTAAGAGAGAATCATTCTGGATATATAAATTGGGTACATTAACACCTGAAGGCCTCAATTTAACAATAGAAAAAACAACGAAATAGAGGTATCCTTATAAAAGAACTACCGTATATACTCGTGTATAAGCCGACCCGTGTATAAGCCGACCCCCTACTTTTGCCCCCAAAATCTGGGAAAACCTATTGACTCGTGTATAAGCCGAGGGTGGACCCCAGCACAGGTGTACAGCCCCCAGCAGTGTGGTATACAGGCCCCCCCAGTGGTATACAGGCCTCCCCAGTGGTAGTATACAGCCCCCAGCATTGTGGTATACAGCAGCCTCCCCAGTGGTATATACAGGCCCCAGCAGTGTTACAGCAGCCTCCCCAGTGGTATATACAGCAGCAGCCCCAGTGGTATATACAGGCCCCAGCAGTGGTATACAGGGCCCCAGCAGTGGTATACAGGGCCCCAGCAGTAATATACAGGCCCCCCTCCTTAGTATACAGGCCCCCATCAGAGATATCCAGCCCCCCCTCCTTAGTATACAGGCCCCCTGCAGCAGTATACAGCCCCCCTCCTTAGTATACAGGCCCCCTGCAGCAGTATACAACCCCCCCTCCTTAGTATACAGGCCCCCTGCAGCAGTTTACAGCCCCCCCTCCTTAGTATACAGGCCCCCATCAGAGATATCCAGCCCCCCCTCCTTAGTATACAGGCCCCCTGCAGCAGTATACAGCCCCCCTCCTTAGTATACAGGCCCCCTGCAGCAGTATACAAACCCCCTCCTTAGTATACAGGCCCCCTGCAGCAGTATACAAACTCCCCTCCTTAGTATACAGGCCCCGTGCAGCAGTATACAGCCCCCCCATCCTTAGTATACAGGCCCCCATCAGAGATATCCAGCCCCCCCTCCTTAGTATACAGGCCCCCTGCAGCAGTATACAGCCCCCCTCCTTAGTATACAGGCCCCCTGCAGCAGTATACAACCCCCCCTCCTTAGTATACAGGCCCCCTGCAGCAGTATACAGCCCCCCCTCCTTAGTATACAGGCCCCCTGCAGCAGTATACAGCCCCCCCCTCCTTAGTATACAGGCCCCATGCAGCAGTATACAGCCCCCCCTCCTTAGTATACAGGCCCCCTGCAGCAGTATACAGCCCCCCTCCTTAGTATACAGGCCCCCTGCAGCAGTATACAGCCCCCCTCCTTAGTATACAGGCCCCCTGCAGCAGTTTACAGCCCCCCCCCCTCCTTAGTATACAGGCCCCCTGCAGCAGTATACAACCCCCCCTCCTTAGTATACAGGCCCCCTGCAGCAGTATACAACCCCCCCTCCTTAGCATACAGGCCCCCTGCAGCAGTATACAGCCCCCCCTCCTTAGTATACAGACCCCCTCCTTAGCATACAGGCCCCCTGCAGCAGTATACAGCCCCCCCCTCCTTAGTATACTGGCCCCATGCAGCAGTATACAGCCCCGCTCCTTAGTATACAGGCCCCCTGTAGCAGTATACAGCCCCCCCTCCTTAGTATACAGGCCCCCTGCAGCAGTATACAACCCCCCTCCTTAGTATACAGGCCCCCTGCAGCAGTATACAACCCCCCCTCCTTAGTATACAGGCCCCCTGCAGCAGTATACAACCCCCCCTCCTTAGCATACAGGCCCCTGCAGCAGTATACAGCCCCCCTTCTTAGCATACAGGCCCCCTGCAGCAGTATACAGCCCCACTCCTTAGTATACAGGCCCCCTGCAGCAGTATACAGCCCCCCCTCCTTAGTATACAGGCCCCCTGCAGCAGTATACAGCCCCCCCCCTCTAGTATACAGGCCCCCTGCAGCAGTATACAGCCCCCCCTCCTTAGTATACAGGCCCCCTGCAGCAGTATACAGCCCCCCTCCTTAGTATACAGGCCCCTGCAGCAGTATACAGCCCCCCTCCTTAGTATACAGGCCCCCTGCAGCAGTTTACAGCCCCCCCCCTCCTTAGTATACAGCCCCCTGCAGCAGTATACAACCCCCCCTCCTTAGTATACAGGCCCCCTGCAGCAGTATACAACCCCCCCTCCTTAGCATACAGGCCCCCTGCAGCAGTATACAACCCCCCTCCTTAGCATACAGACCCCCTCCTTAGCATACAGGCCCCTGCAGCAGTATACAGCCCCCCCCTCCTTAGTATACTGGCCCCATGCAGCAGTATACAGCCCCGCTCCTTAGTATACAGGCCCCCTGTAGCAGTATACAGCCCCCCCTCCTTAGTATACAGGCCCCCTGCAGCAGTATACAACCCCCCTCCTTAGTATACAGGCCCCCTGCAGCAGTATACAACCCCCCCTCCTTAGTATACAGGCCCCCTGCAGCAGTATACAACCCCCCCCTCCTTAGCATACAGGCCCCCTGCAGCAGTATACAGCCCCCCTCCTTAGCATACAGGCCCCCTGCAGCAGTATACAGCCCCACTCCTTAGTATACAGGCCCCCTGCAGCAGGTATACAGCCCCCCTCCTTAGTATACAGGCCCCCTGCAGCAGTATACAGCCCCCCCTCCTTAGTATACAGGCCCCCTGCAGCAGTATACAGCCCCCCTCCTTAGTATATGTCCCCCAGGCTGTGGCACACATTAAAATAACAAACTTTTCATACATCACCTTTCCGGCGACCCCTGGCTGTCAGCGCCGCTCCTCGGTCCCGGCTTTTTCCTGCTTGTGCCGCCTTCCATACCTGTGGCCGACGCAGCAGATGACGTCATCGGCTGCGCCCGGTCACATGACACCGGCACAAGGAGGAAGAAGCCGGGACCGGAGGAGCGGAGCTGACAGCCAGGGGTCGCCGGAAAGGTGATGTATGAAAAGTTTGTTATTTTAATGTGTGCCACAGCCTGGGGGACATGTACTAAGGAGGGGGGGCTGTAGATCACTGATGGGGGGCCAGTGTAGTGCAATATGCACGGCATCCCCCCGCCGCTGATGGACGGGGGGATGCCGTGCATATTCATTACACTAATGAGGCGGCCCCACGTGACCTCTTGCGGTCACTGCGGCCCCCTCCTGCCTCCTCCAGCACCCGGTTACAGCCTTCCCCCCCCACAGCATACCGAGTGACTTGAGTATAAGCCGAGGGGGGACATTTCAGCACAAAAATTGTGCTGAAAAACTCGGCTTATACTCGAGTATATACGGTACATGTAAATCCAAAGATGACAAGTAACTTTTATCCATTGCACCATAGGGGTCCACACCTGGAAACCTTTCAGCACTTAGTAATGAAAGAAATTCGAACTTTTAAAAATAACTATAAAAAGGACAATCTTACTAAGGAAGAAAGAACAGCAATGAAAAATGTGAAAGAAAATCACAATTTAGTGATAAAAAGAGCTGATAAAGGTGGAGGAACGGTCATAATGAGTAGGGAATGGTACTGGAAAAAAGGGAACAGCATGTTGGCAGATGAAGAATACTATGAAAAATTACTGATAGATCCGATGAACACCGTTTTTCAGGAGTATAAGAAAATAATTAAAAAGGCCAAGACAGAGGGTGTTTTCAATAAAAAAGAATATCAGTTTTTGAATATAAAGAGATTTGAGAAGTCACACTTTTATTTTTTAACCTAAGTTACACAAGAACTCAATTGACCCCCCGGGACGCCCTATCATTTCTGGAGTGAATTCTTTAACGAGTAATTTATCGCACTATATTGATTTATTTTTGCAGAAGTATAATCTAAAGCTGGACTCATACTTGAGAGAGTCATTCCAATTAATAGGGCAAATAAAGAGAATCCCTAATATACCAGGCTGTATACTCATGACGCTAGACCATTATTTTTAATATTTAAAGATTCCATAATAACAGGGTCTGTACCACAGGACTGGCGTATAGCAAATGTGGTGCCAATATTCAAAAAGGGGACAAAAACTGAACTTGGAAATTATAGGCCAGTAAGCTTAACCTCTACTGTGGGTAAAATCCTAGAGGGTTTTCTAAGAGATGCTATACTGGAGTATCTGAAGAAAAATAACCTCATGACCCATTATCAACATGGTTTTACGAGGGACCGTTCCTGTCAAACTAATCTGATAAGCTTCTATGAAGAAGTAAGTTCTGGACTGGACCAAAGAAATGCAGTGGATGTGGTGTATATGGACTTTTCAAAAGCTTTTGATACGGTGCCACACAAAAGGTTGATACATAAAATGAGGGCAATGGGGATAAGGGAAAATATGTGTAAGTGGGTTAAGAACTGGCTTAGTGATAGGAAACAAAGGGTGGTCATTAATGGAACACTCTCAGAATGAGTCACAGTTAACAGTGGGGTACCACAGGGGTCAGTGTTGGGCCCGCTTCTATTTAATATATTTATTAATGACCTTGTAGGGGGCATACAGAGTAGAATCTCAATATTTGCAGATGACACTAAACTCTGCAGGGTAATCAATACAGAGGAGGACAATGTTATATTACAGGAGGATTTATGTAAACTAGAAGCTTGGGCTGCTAAATGGCAAATGAGCTTTAATGGGGATAAATGTAAAATCATACACTTGGGCAGAGGAAACAAAAGGTATAATTCTGTGCTTAATTGTAAAACACTGGGCAAAACTGTCACTGAAAAAGACCTGGGTGTATGGGTAGATGACAAACTCACATTTAGTGGACAGTGTCAGGCAGCTGCTGCAAAGGCAAATAAAATAATGGGATGCATTAAAAGAGGCATAGATGCTCATGAGGAGAACATCATTTTACCTCTATACAAGTCACTAGTGCGACCACACTTAGAATACTGTGTACAATTCTGGTCTCTGGTGTATAAGAAAGACATAGCTGAGCTGGAGCGGGTCCAGAGAAGAGCGACAAAAGTCATTAGAGGACTAAGGGGTCTGCAATACCAAGACAGGTTATTAAACATGGGGTTATTTAGCTTGGAAAACGAAAGCTATGGGGTGATTTTATAATAATGTATAAATATATGAGGCGACAGTACAGAGAACTTTCTAATGATCTCTTTACTCTTAGGCCTGAGACTGGGACAAGGGGGCATCCTCTACGTCTGGAGGAAAGAAGGTTTAATCATAATCACAGACGTGGATTCTTTACTGTAAGAGCAGTGAGACTATGGAACTCTCTGCCACATGATGTTGTAATGAGTGAGTCACTACTAACATTTAAGAAGGGCCTGGATGCCTTTCTTGAAAATTATAATATTACCAGTTATACATACTAGATTCTTTGATAGGGCGTTGATCCAGGGAACTAGTCTGATTGCCGTATCTGGAGTCAGGAAGGAATTTTTTTCCCCAATGTGGAGCTTAGTGTTGCCACATGGGTTTTTTTTTGCCTTCCTCTGGATCAACATGTTAGGCTATGGGTTGAACTAGATGGACTTAAAGTCTTCCTTCAACCTTAAAAACTATAACTATAACTATAAGATGTGAGCGCCCTGTACTCTAATATCCCCCACAATTTAGGGTTAACAATAGTAGAACAGTTCCTAAATGAAGATTTGGAGATGAAGGATAAACAAAGAGGTTTCCTATTGGAGGGTATAAGATTTGTTCTTATGAATAACATTTTCACATTTGAAGAATCAATATATAAGCAGATAAAGGGTTGTGCAATGGGGGCTCGTTTCACCCCCAGTTATGCAGGTCTTTACATGGGGGCATTTGAAAAAATTGCTATACTTGAATCCCCGCTCTATAATAAGCAAATCTTATTCTATAGAAGATTTATAGACGATCTATTTATAATATGGAGAGGGACTGAGGAGGAGGCTCGAGTTTTTACAGAAAACCTGAATAATAATAACTGAGGTCTTAAATTTACAGCGAATACTTCATGCTCAGCCATTCAATTTTTAGATCTTCTGATTAGTATAGATGAACAAGGAAAGATGAGTACATCAACCCATTTAAAAAAGTGGATGTCAATAGCTATCTTAGCTATAAAAGTGGACACCTCCCTAAATGGATAAAAAAAATATTGGCGTATTAGAAAGAACTGTACCCTGAATAATGAATATAGAAAAGAGGCAGCAATTCTAAATAAACGTTTTAAAGAAAAGGCATATCCCAAAGGTATACTGGCTGATGCATATAAAAAATGCAAAGAATTAACACAAGAGGAGTGCATTAAGAAGATAGAGGATCATCAGAAGGATAAAAGAAGTCCCAGAATAAAAGGAAATACTAAAGAAAAAGAATACAGCAATAACCTTATAACAACATATAGCCAATCACATAAGAACATCTATGGAATATTAAAAAAATACTGGTTCATCCTAAAAGAAGATCTGGTATTATCCAAGTGCATAACTGAGAAGCCAGTAATAATTTTCAGGAAGGGAAGAAACCTGCAGACTATAGTGGCACCAAGTAAATTGAGAAAAGTAAAATCAGTAGAAGCTTGTAATAGGCTGGGTATACAGAGAGAACCAGGTAGTTCCAAATGTGGCTCTATAAGGTGTAAATGCTGTAAAAGCATAGGTCAAGGTGATAAAACATTTAAATCTAATACAACTAATGAGATTTTCACTATAAAACAATCGTTGAATTGTAGATCAAGTTTTGTAGTATATCTCATAGAATGTCCGTGCGGACAGCAATATATAGGCAGGACAATACAGTGTATGCAAGCTAGGCTCAACAAACACAGAGCCAATATTAAAAAAGGCTTCATGGCACATAGTGTTTCCTGTCACTACACACAGGTGCATGACAAGGACCCTTCTAGTTTGAAATTAATAATAATTGACCAGATCGAAGAAGGGATACATAACAGCATGGCAGCTCTCTGTAAGAGAGAATCATTCTGGATATATAAATTGGGTACATTAACACCTGAAGGCCTCAATTTAACAATAGAAAAAACAACGAAATAGAGGTATCCTTATAAAAGAACTACCGTATATACTCGTGTATAAGCCGACCCGTGTATAAGCCGACCCCCCTACTTTTGCCCTACTTTTGCCCCCAAAATCTGGGAAAACCTATTGACTCGTGTATAAGCCGAGGGTGGACCCCAGCACAGGTGTACAGCCCCCAGCAGTGTGGTATACAGGCCCCCCCAGTGGTATACAGGCCTCCCCAGTGGTAGTATACAGCCCCCAGCATTGTGGTATACAGCAGCCTCCCCAGTGGTATATACAGGCCCCAGCAGTGTTACAGCAGCCTCCCCAGTGGTATATACAGCAGCAGCCCCAGTGGTAGTATACAGCAGCCCCAGAGGTATATACAGCAGCCCCAGAGGTATATACAGCAGCCCCAGTAGTAGTACACAGCAGCCCCAGAGGTAGTATACAGCAGCCCCAGAGGTAGCATACAGCAGCCCCAGTGGTAGTATACAGCAGCCCCAGAGGTATATACAGCAGCCCCAGTAGTAGTATACAGCAGCCCCAGAGGTAGTATACAGCAGCCCCAGAGGTAGTATACAGCAGCCCCAGAGGTAGTATACAGCAGCCCCAGTGGTAGTATACAGCAGCCCCAGTGGTAGTATACAGCAGCCCCAGAGGTATATACAGCAGCCCCAGTAGTAGTATACAGCAGCCCCAGAGGTATATACAGCAGCCCCAGTGGTAGTATGCAGCAGCCCCAGAGGTATATACAGCAGCCCCAGTGGTAGTATACAGCAGCCCCAGAGGTATATACAGCAGCCCCAGTAGTAGTATACAGCAGCCCCAGAGGTATACAGCAGCCCGCCCGCCACCCCCATCAGTATCCAGGGCCCCCCCCCTTGCTGCGCAAACCTGTAAAGTAAGATCATTATTATACTTATCACTGTCCTGTCGCCGCCGTCCCCGCCGTTGCCATCGCGCACCTCCGGCTTCATCCAGCGTCTTCCGGCTTCCTCCTCTGGCGCGCAGACAATGACGTCATTGCCGGCGCCCACCAGAGGAGGAAGCCGGAAGCCGGAAGAAGACGGATGAAGCTGGAGGAGCGCGATGGCAGCGGCGGGGACATAAAAAAAGATAACATAAAAGAAATGATTGGAAGTAAGGGCTAGAAAAAATCTTGATAGGATAAAATAATCATCAATATCAACATAATAAAAATGAATATGCACTAAATATAGAGTAATTGACAAATCAATGAGTGGATCGATAGTGAGAGGAGCAATCAATGAGTGGATCGGTAGTGAGAGGAGCAATGGTGATGCAGTTTAGGTACTACTGTTAATTTAGTGTTTGGTTATAAAGAATTGCCTGAGACAAATAATCACTAACATTTACGGAATATTATTGGAAATATTTGATAACTGGGGATAGTAGAATTATATTATTGCTCTTAAGCTGAAGAATATAGAGTTTCCGGAATTGTGATTATGGTTTCAAAATTTATTTCAATAGAAAAATTTATCGTATTATGTTCACTCCGTTTTTATTATCGTCATTATAAAAGTGAAAAAAAACAAAAAAAAACAAACAAACAAACAATCATACAAAGTACATAAAATATACCATTATAACATACAAGAATACTTTCTATAATTTCTTTACCTTGGATATCTATATAGTCTGTTTTCGGATATCACTATTGCATAGTGTTAATCATTTAACTTTTCTTCCTTCAATAAGTTAACTCAACAACTTCTATCTGTCTATTCTCTAATTAAACATTAAGCTTTTAACTAGTTAACTAGCGTGTCCGCGCGCTGCCCGTCATGGATCCCCCTGAAAACATTTTTATTTTATAACAACAGTAAACATTAAGAATTCTTGGTTTCTTCCCATCCGGGAGGCACGAGTCTTCAAACGTTACATTAAGTTAACTATTTACAAGTGCTCGGGTATATATACGTCATTACCCTTTCTGTCTGGACCTCTACGTGGTCTAAGGCTACAACGCATTTACTTTCTTTAAAACACATTATAAACTCTACTTTGTAGCAAAAGTATAAAAATTCTTCTTTCAAAAGTGCAAAAGTTCAAAAAGCAGCTTCAAAGTTCACAATTCAAAAATGCAAAGTCTCATGCACTACTACATCGCATGTGCATATGGTCTTAAAACCAAAGGGGAGCACACTAAGGTGCTCAACTATATACAGTTCAAAGTTTATATCACGTCATCGTTCATGATATCAATGTTCAGATAAAACATATAAGACAGACAGGGGAATGCTAGCATTCATTCAGGTAAGGGATGGGAGCACTAAGGAACAATGCACATTCACACTTACAGTTTCTTCTGCTCTTGATGCAGGACCCGTGTTCATTCTTTCACCTGCTGTTTCCATGGTAACATCTGCGAGGGTCTTCTTCTGGGATACACCTCCAGGTTCTGTAGAGCAGCTATCAACAAGTAGCTTTCCGGGGTCTGGGTAATGGCATCTTTCTTTGGTGGAACAGTCTGTAGGATGGTGACAGGATCCGTGTTTACTGCCACGTCCGTGTAGCTCTTTGTTTCAGGTTCATCGCTGGATTCAAGGTACTCTAGTGCAGGCATGTCATCTACTTCTTCAGGATCTAAGCAGAGTCTTTTTACTTTAATGCCGTACGGGCCACGCTCACCCTGTACAACATGATATGACACCCATTCACCGATCTCGACCTGTCTATCAGGATGGTCTGGTGGGAGTTGCTCTTCTACTTCCCTTCTGTTGATGAAGATATCTTGCCTAGTGCCAGGTTCTCGGGCGAAAGCAAAACCTCGTTCTTCTACGATTTTAACTATCTGGCCCTCATGCCGCGGGGACTTTTGTATTTCCTTATCTCGGCGGGCTACATTCTTGGCTTCTTTAGCACGGGCTACCATCACCTGCTTCTGCACCTGCCGCTCCATCTTCTCTTCCTCCCACTTTCTCACGCACCTGTGGATATACTCCTCCCACGTGATTAACTCTGCGGGGCCTACTTCGCCACCGGGATCTCCGAGGAAGCCCATCATATCATCACAGTCGCTGTCCCGTTCCCACCAGCAACGGAGCTGCTCCCCTCTCACCTCGGTAGTAGTCGGTGGTGGTATCAGGGGCTGCGGCAAAGCCAGGGATCCCTCCGGCAGAGCTCCAAGTGGGTCGGCTTCCTTCCGGGCAGTACATGGTGCAGCTTGTGGGGTAGTCACATCCACCAGAATCGCGGTGCGGCACTCAGCTTCGCTCTCAGCACGCTCACGTGGCACTCCAACCCAGCCGGGTTGCATGGACTGAGTTTCATAGCTTCGGCGGTGGTCTATATCAATTTGGATCCGGGTCCGATGCTCCTCCTGGGCCCGGGTCATCTGCTGGGGTAGCAGCCGCAGCACACCCCGCCGGGTGTCTCAGACGTGGGGACGTTCTTCGCCACCTTCAGCCATCTCAGCACGATCACAAGAGTTCTTTCCCTGGCCGGGTTCCTCCACTGGGTCACTCCGTAGGCCCTCCGGGATCACACGTGGTCTCTCGTGCGCAGCGCTCTCTTCGACGTCCTCCGCTTCCGTCCGCATGTACTGGAATGGCGACTGCTTCTCTTCCGGTTCTTCGTTCCGCCTCCTCCTGATGACGATTTCCTTCTTGGTGCCCGCCAGCTTGTTAGGAGGAGGGTCTAGGGGCGGAGGCTCTTCTTTGAGAGTGACGGCTGGCTCTCCCGGAGTTAAGGGGAGCCAGGGCGGGTCCTTTTCTTCGCGCCATGGACCGGGCCGGCCCACGATGGGAGTTTCGGGAACGCCTCCTCTGCACATGGCGTTAGTCTCCCCTGGCTGCCATTAAGGTCAGATTTTGGCGGGAAAAGTCCAGAACACGTACTTTAGGCGCACGGGGTCCAATTCTTTTGGACCGGGTAGATCCTGTTCATGACGCCAGGTTGTCGAGCCCACTGGGACGGGGTACTCGGTACCGGACCGGGTCTTTACTGGGGAAGGGACGGGTGGTCCTGGTCCGGACCGTGTCCCGGGCCCTGGCAATTAAAGAGGGATATTTACAGGGGATGTCACTCGTGACGCCACCCACTTGATGCGGCCAGTGATGGGGGCCGCCGCTGCTGCAGAACCTCCGGGGGTGATGTGATGGCAGCGGAGATGGTGTAGTTCCAGTGGGAAGAACTGTATCCCCCGGGGCAGTAAGGGTTAAGTCTATGGTGAAGTTGTAGCACACTTACTTGCAGACGCTGCAGGGATCTCTCCTCAGCGTTGGGACTGACAGGCTGGAGCTGTGGCTCTGCAGGTGGAGGTCTTTCTGATGCAATCCTGTTAAGAGAGAATCGCTTTCATGCAGAGACACAAGGGAAGCTGTTGCAGGGTTTTCCAAAGCTTTACTCCAAGTTCTTTCAGTTACTTTACAAGTCATTTGCAGTTCTTACAAGTTACAGTACACGGGCACATTCTCCATCTCCGGGTTCCCTTTGCTCTGCAGCCAGGCCTCTCTCTCTGTGACCCCTCACACAGTCTGTAGTGTCCTTTCCGGGCTATTACATTCTCTTTGCTGCGTGTTGTGCGACACTGGACAGTATGGCGGTGACTCGGGCTTCTGTGAGTCCTAGTGTGTCACTTAGCTGCCTGTCCTTTAGGGTAGGGGTCTCAATCTGAAACTCAGACCCCTCGTCGTGTTGTTTGGGGATACCGGGTAAACTAAGGTCCCCTCTAGAGCCGACACTCTACTTTAGCCCAGCCTCCAGCAGTCCTCAAGCCTGAGGCTCTACCAGGCTCCTTTCCTTCTGTTCCTCTCTGTATATAGGAGGGCTACTCTGCCTGCAGTCAGTTGCTTTAGCTGTAGTTCTAGGGCTCCGGGTTACACCGTCCCTCTCGGCTCTCTCACACTCCTGGGGATCTGACTCTGGATGGGCTTTCTCTCTCCTCTGGCTCGCACTGGCTCAGTACAGATTCTGCGCGCCATCTGTCTTCACTCTTCCAGGCAGTGTCGCTCTCTACTGCTCAGCTTCAGCTCAACTTGCTGCTGTTCTCTGGCCTGTTCTTAGTCTTTACAACTCAGCCTACTGTGGCCTTCTGAACTCCTTCACTCCACCCCCTTCCTATATACTGTCAAGTCACCTGACTACGGGTTTGCCCAACCCACTCCTCTGATCCACCACCCCTCAATCTCATAGAGTTCTAATCTCAGGGTTGGATGTTACCTCCTCTGACACGTGGGTTGTGTGGGCTGTGAGGGTGTTGGTGTGCAACAAGTGTCCTACCTGCCTGGCTGCAGTTCCCTTTTGTGGCCTCCTGGACGCAGGGGCGCTACACAACCTCACAGGGTACTGATACCACCGAGTAAGAATTCTAAAGTTCTTTTCTTGCGTACAGCCAGCCGGGGACATCCTGTGTGTGTAGAGGAAGGCCGCTGCGATATCGTATTATTACGTTTATTCGTTCTACTGGCTCTGTAACTGATGGTTTTAAATTTTTGTTTAAATTATCTTAGAATTGTGTAACCTCCCACCTTTCAGCTGTCAGGGAGGCTGCACTGACGGTTGATTGGTTGGAGGAAGTATATAATGGTGTGTTATTAATAGCTCCTCTTCCGCTTGAGGAAGACGTCTGTACGTCGAAACGTGTTGTGGTCTGGAGCTTTTTATGAATAAAGTTACGGAGATTAAGATTAAAGTATCCCGTATTTTCCCTGCGCTCTACTATAGAACCGCTTGTTTTATCTGAATTCTAACTAGAGATAACATACAAATGTTGCTGTGCCAGCTCTGAGTATAATTTAAAGTCGAACCGGGGACGCCGGAAGGTAAGAATTTTGTGGCCTCATGTCCAGCCATCGGGTACCACTGACGTGAACTGGAGTGCTGTGAATTGAACTACTCACTTCTAGTCCCAAGATGCAGAGTGACAGTCATGGATTTGGGTCTCTACAGTGGCGTAACTTCAGGTCCAGGGGCCCCGATGCAAAAGCTCCAACGGGGCCCCCAATTATTGCAAATCTTTAATAGTATTAGTCTTTTTCTATAGGACAGAGGGACTTTTGGGGCCCCCCTAGGCTGCAGGGCCCGGGTGCGATCGCAACCCCTGCACCTATTGTAGTTACACCCCTGGTCTCCACCCTGCAGTCACCGGTGTCTTCAGAGTGTCTAGCACTGCCCCTCTGACGTCTCCTAATGCCTGAGAAGAAAAAAGGCAAATGGGTGTGTCTAGGGGTGTGGTCAATATTAGCTGCAGCGTGCTAAGTGCACCGCATAATTTGTCCCTCTTTGTCTTCCAAAGTTGGGAGGAATGGATTTATTATAAAGAAAAAAAGATTAAATAATGTTATGTAATCATATGTATAATATAATACTATGTAATCATACGTATAATATAATGTTATGTAATCACATATACGGTATAATATAATGTTATGTAATCACATGTGTAATATAATGTTATGTAATCACATGTGTAATATAATGTTATGTAATCACATCTATATATATAATTGCCAAGTGACATCCAGTTTGAAGGGATGTCCACGAATCCCACAATTCCAAGTGCACAGGAAGCACGCTGCACGCCACATTAACACACCCAGGTGATGGGTGTGTTAATATGGAGACTGCAAGCGCCTTCCATAGTACAACCGCCGGTGGCCCCCCCGAATGCACGCCGCCGCACATAGCCCGCTCCGCTCCAGCACCCGACGTCCCCGGCTCCCAATACCCACCGACTCCCAGCACCCGCCGGCTCCCAGCAACACCCCCTCCGGCTCCCAGCACCTGCCGGCTTGCAGCACACCCTCCAGTGGAATTGTGCAGGAGGAGGAGACTTTGGTAAAGGATCATTGATGAGCAGGGACTGTCACTTTAAAGGCCCCGTTACACGCCTCAGTGTTGAAACGATATCACTAATGATGTCACGGGAGCACGGTCGTTAGGACATAGTTTTGACATCGCTGGTGAGATGTCACAAGTGTAGATATCGTGAATGATGCACCAATGATCCAGCGAGCAGGTATCGTTCGCACAACCCAGCGAACAATCCTTGTTCACTGTTGTCAATAGGGGAAGTCATGAATGACATCGTTATCGCGGTGTCACACAGAACGATGCAGCAGATTGTCTGATCGAGGATCGTTTGATTTGAGAACATGTTATCAAATGTGCGATCAGCGATCCAACGATTTATCGGAGTTGAATCTTGGTGTCACACGCAACAAAGTAGTAACGATGTTGTTTGAACGACGCCAAACCTGTGACGTTTGCGCTATATCGGTCACGATATCGTACCGTGTAACGGTACCTTAAGAGCAGCACAGACATGGATGCATGGATGTAGCAGAGCTGAATTTGTTGTTTGCTCCAGTTTTCTCATTCAGAGAAAAACTCAAACAGCAGAAATGAGCAGAATCAGGGAGTAAAAACCAAACAAATACAAGTTTGGCTCTGCTACATCTGGGTTCTAGGATGTTACAGCTACTCAAATAAGAAAAGCCCAGAGGAGTCATCATTACTTCTTTACCTCCCCTCTTCTGTCTTTGATAGTAATGCTATAAAATTATTGCATCTGCTCTGACATAGACATGAGGCTCTGATGAGTTTATTATATGACTCAACTCATGGCGACATCGCAGTGCTGATAATACTAATATCGAAACTCAGTGCACTATCGCAGAACCAAAGGACACATTTATCACTACTACATCTATATGGAAAGAATAATGTAACATAAATGATAGATAGATAGATAGATAGATAGATAGATAGATAGATAGATAGATAGATAGATAGATAGATAGATAGATAATAGAAGAACAGATATGTGGCGCCCCTGCGACCAGGGTGGCCATATGATGAACTGCAGCCAGGTAGATAGGAGACAGTTCTGTAGGAACACCCTCAGAACACACACCCACGAGACACAACACCCAACCCTGAACCCGGGACTTTAGGCAGGCAAGGGGTGATGGGGTTTAGAGGAAAGTGGGTGGGAAGGTAGGTCAGGTGGTAGACCAGTACAGAAAGACACTTTCCCATGGAGAGAAAGCCCGCTCTATAGCCTGCAGCCCAAGGGAAAGGAAGGACAGAGACCAGACTGGTGCCACCAGGTCCGAGGAGTACGGCAGCGTTGACCGACTACAGGCGGGATAGGTTTCCCTTGTTGTATCCGGATAGTCACACTGGTTGGAAAGAGCCGGTGAACCCTTGGAAGACAGGGACACTTAAGCTAGGCTGGGACCAGAGTGTCGGCTCTGAGGGGGACTGCAGCTATACGCCAGCTGCCTAGACAAATGGACGGGGAACGCTGATTCCAAGTCAGGGTTCCTACTACACGGGTTGGAGGCACAGCAACGCTATAGGACCCAGACTTGCTGCCACACACATGCAGGGAGAAGTCATGAAAAGGAACCAAGTTACCGCCATACAACCCCAGTGAGGAACTGGGGAAAGGAAAGCCGGAAAGGTTACAAAGAGAGTGAGGGGTCTCAGGAAGATAATCTGGCTGCAGAGGGTTCAGAGTGTCCGCAGTTACCTGTGTAAAGTGACTGTGTGAACTGTAACGTTGGAACTGTTGGTACTGAAGAACTTGTCAGTAAAAACCCGGTGAACCCTGCTTCAGTCTTCCGTGTATGATTCCCGGTATACAGAACTTTTATTACACCTTACATTCTGTCAGGAGCAGCCAGACCCGTGGCGGGCTCATCCACTTTGCTGCAGCATCCATCCATCCTCCTGACAGAAGTACACTGCAGCGGTGGTCCCTTCAGTGACCACAAACACGTGGGTGGCGTCACCACAACAATTTCCTTTGTAAATACATCTTGTGGGGCTTGGGACACGGTCCGGACCAAGACTGCCGTCACATCCCCAGCATATACCCCGGTCTGGTACCGAGTACCCCGTCCCAGTGGACCACACAGATAGATACATAGATAATAGAAAGATAAATAGATAATAGAAGTATAGATAGATAGATAGCAGGGGGTGTGCTGGGGGCAGGTGGGTGCTGGGGGCAAGGGCGTGTTGGGAACAGGGAGTTGTGTGCTGCAAGCCGGCGGGTGCTAGGAGCGTTGGGGTGGTGCTGGGAGCAGGGGGGTTCTGGGAGGCGGGAGGTTGCTGGGACCACTAACCCCCCCAGTTCTCAGCACCCCCCCGTGCTTCCAGCTTACCCAGTCTTCCAGCACACTCCCCTGCTCCCAGCACCCCCAGATTCCCATCGCCCCCCTCCTGGCAACCACTGCTCCCAGCATCCCTGTCCAGTCTTACTGTCCAACAGACTGCAAGGACCTCTGTGATGCAGTGAGTCATATAATGCTCACTCCGCATGCACGCTCAACATGTGCACGCATGCTCTACATAGGCACACACGCTCCACATGCACACACACAAGCACTTCACATATGCATTCACGCTCCACATGCGCACGCACACTCCACATACGTATGCATGCTCTACATGCGCACGCATGCATGCTCACTCCACATGCACGCACGAATGCTCCACGTACACTCCACATACATGCATTCTGCATTTGCACACTGCACGTACATGCATTCTGCACATAAACGCACTGTGAGGCACCGCCGGCATGATCCTCATAGCCGGGGCGCATCACATGCAGGATCAGCATAGGATCCTGTGCACATGAGCCTGATTGTACCGTAGGTGTGTTGTATAATCATGTCCGGCACCTGTATGTCAATGTATGAATCCTTCATACATTGACATACAGGTGCCGGACATGATTATACAACACACCTACGGTACAATCTGGCTCATGTGCACAGGATCCTATGCTGATCCTGCATGTGATGCGCCCCGGCCATTAGGATCATGCCGGCGGTGCCTCACAGCACACACCAGGTACACGCACGCTCCACATATACATGCACGTTCAACATGCATATGTCGCGCCCAGGCTTTGGGGTCCTCGGGTATCAGGCTGCAAGGGTTAACGCTCCTGTTGTCATGGGGAGTGGTGGCCGCGCCTGACCCCGTGTCTTGGGCCTATCTTTCAAAAAAGGGGTTGTGAGGTAGCGCCCGGGGTAACTATAGGACGTTATGTACAATATGTATGTTCTGTAATGTTATATGTAAATGTATTGTGTATTTATGTACTGTGCTTATGTTCAATGTGCAATGTGTTAAACATGCTACCCGGGTTATGTTATGTATGTGAGCAAAATAAACGGGCAGTCATTGGTTACATTATAAGCACATGTTTTGTGTCGTTATGCAAGCGAGTTACCCCGGGCGTTACCTCACATATGGTGGAGAATGCGGGCAAGGTAGCCCGGTGAGGAATGCCAGCCCGGTTGCTAAGGGCATGGAAGCCCAGGGGGGTGGTACAGCCGAGGGCTGTGGTGCCGGAGCACCTTATACGGACTAGTATACTATGGACAATTGTGTTGGTGCACTACTATGGACTGGGTTGCTATAGGTGACCGCACGACGCACCCCAGCATGTTGCCAGTGACCCGGCGAGGTCACGAAGACGACGCATTCAAAGTTTCTGGCGGCCCTTGGGGTCCCGAAGATGCCAAGTCAGTGCCACATCCGGATTTTCCTAAGGACTCTATGAACTGTGTATTGCCACTGTGTTCACCCCCGGCTGGTTTAAGCAAGGAGGGGGGAGGTATACAAAAAGGGAGCGGTGCCACAGGGTGTTGCGTGGTGGCCCGACTCCTATGGCAGTGTGTTCATCCCCCACTGATCTGAACAAGGAGGGGGAGGTATGACACGATCTACAGGTGACCTAGGTGTACAAGCCGGGAGCGGCGCCGTTGCCCGACTTGTAAGGTAGTGTGTTCATCCCCCCACAGGTCTGAACAAGGAGGGGGGTATGTGAGGCACCGCTGGCATGATCCCCATGGCCAGGGTGCATCACATTCAGGATCAGGGTATGATCCTGTCCACACTGGCCGGTTTTACTGTGATGACGCTGTGTGAACCTACCCGAAACACAAGGAGTTAAATCTGAGAATGAGTGCTGTAGGTCTGACACATAGATGAGCCTGATGAGCGGCTGTATGGGAACTGTGTGTCCTAATTGGTAGCAGCCCAGGTGGGTGTGTCCTGAGTAATAGCAGCCTAGGTGGATGTGTCAGTGTGGGCGTGGCAGGAACGATAAAGAGCCTGCCAGCTGATTGAGTGAGATCCTGATCATCAGCCAGAGATCCAGTCTGTGTGTGATTGAGTCTCAGACTGAGGGACGCTGAGTGCAGAGCAGTCCAGAGCTCTGTGGTGTGTGGACATGAAGGGAGCGTGCTAGCTCCATACCGGTGGCCAGGACCGGGGTCGTGACAGCTCCTGGAGTGGGGAAGCCGTGGCTGAACCAGGTGGACGCTGGTCCGGACGTGTGGCAAGATACGTCCAGAAAGGAGCCCCTTGGGGATGCTTGGTGTACCCGTGACTCAGGTAGCGAGACCCGGATCCCTGCCCGGTAAGAAGGCAGTTCCCGTATGCTAGTGTGAACTATGTACCTTGTGCGTAAAATGTGCCAGGCGGGAATAGCTGCCATTAGGTCCAACTAAGTAGTCAGTGAGGGACCTGTTGAAGTATATGTGTATTCTATGGCTTATGTAAAAGACCCAGCGAGTGTATGTAGCCCTACGGGAGGCAGATGTATGAATTGTGCCAGGCGGGCATAGCCACCATTGGGTCCGACTAAGTAGTCAGTGAAGGGACCCATTGAAGTGTATGTAGCCCTACGGGACGCAGATGTATGAATTGTGCCAGGCGGGCATAGCCGCCATTGGGTCCGACAAAGTAGTCAGTGAAGGGACCCGTTGAAGTGTATGTAGCCCTACGGGAGGCAGATGTATGAATTGCGCCAGGCGGGCATAACCGCCATTTGGTCCAACTAAAACAGTCAGTGAAGGGACCAGTTGAAGTGTACGTACCGGTGGTCAGAAGCAGGGGTTAGAAGGGCTCCTAGAGTGGGGAAACTGTGGTTAAACCAGGTGGATTCTGATCTGGACATGTGGCGAGATACGTCCAGAAAGGAGCCCCTTGGGGATGCATGGCGTACCCGTGACTCAGGTTGCTTAATCCCTGTTCTGAACCCAGAGGAGCCACAGTCCATGGATGTTTATATGATGGGCTGTGAGCGTGTGGAAGGACGTGTGTGATCCATGAATGCTTATATGATGGATCACATGCAGTATGTAAGAACCCGGTCAGGCTGGTGCCTGTATTCCGGGGTAGTGTGGAGCTGGGGAAATAAAGCCAGGCGGCTGGTACCGCCATTGGGACCCACAAGGCCAGTTGATGAATATAGTAACTTATGTATTGTTAAATCTATGTGGAACATTTAGATAGGCCGGAGGTCCGTAGCCACCACGGGAGCGGTTGTTAGTGCTCCAGTGGGGAAAGCGAGGTGGTGACAGGTCCTGGGTAACTATAGGACATTATGTGCAATATATGTGTTCTGTAATGTTATATGTAAATGTATTGTGTATTTATGTACTGTTCTTATGTTCAATGTGCAATGTGTCAAACATGCTACCCGGGTTATGTTATGTATGTGAGCAAAATAAACGGGTAGTCATTGGTTAAATTATTAGAACGTGTTTTGTATCGTTATGCAAGCGAGTTACCCCGGGTGCTACCTCACAGGGTATTTACAGGGGATGCTATATACAAAGTTTGTCGTCGTGATGCCACCTGTAGTGTCTGATGATGATTCACCAGCGCTGCCACAGTCCGCCAGAGGTAGATGGTATCGCGGCTGAGTTGATAAATTCCTCCACAGGTAGGACTGGACCTCCGGGGCAGCGTTCCTGCAAGGAAACAAGCTCATGCAGAAGGAAATGCAGCAGAGTCAAGTTCACTTCTCTCCGGTTACTTTACTTGAAACGTTTTAGCAGCGTTAGTTACAGTTTCAGTTCAGCATTCAGATGTTAAAGAACAGGTATCCACGGGTGGCTGCAGGCAGATCCCAGGTGGTATGGTGGAACCCCTGGTGTGTCCTTTGTGCTCTAACCCCGTCTGTTCCTTTACTGCTTCCCAGTGATGGTGTGAAGCCTGGTTACTTGTAGCCAACCTGACCTCCTTTCTTTCTCTCACCCTAGCTGCCTTCGGATAACCTTCTGCTGGCTCCTTCAGTGGGGCCTGGTACCCTCTTTCGGTTGCTCGGGTGCCCGGGAGAAGTGTAGACTCCACGGGTCTCCGGATTTTCTGTGATCCTGAAGTTTCCCATAGGTGCGGGCTCCGGTGCCTTGTAAGCTGTCGAGGATAGACCTCCTCAAATCCTTTTTCCCCAACTAGCTGTTCTCTCTTGGGACCTTTCCTAAGCTCTTTCTTCTTCCTCCATCTCTCCTTCAACCACTGACTCTGAGGCCAAGATAAAAAAGCCTCCTTGTTCCATTTAAGGGTGATTTTGTTCCCTCCCGGGTACCTTCCCACCGTGTAATCTAGTGTGGGAGTGCTGGTTGTGGGTTCCACCCACCATCCTATGATCCACCTGCAGCTGGAGTATCTGCACATCTTTTACGGGTTCAGTACCCCTCTGTGACGCCTGCTTAGCGAAGCGCCACACATACGCACGCTCCACATACGCATGCTTCAGATGCACGCTTCACATACATACGCACGCTCCACATATATACAGTTGTGGCCAAAGGTATTGACACCCCTGCAATTCTGTCAGATAATACTCAGTTTCTTCCTGAAAATGATTGCAATCACAAATTCTTTGGTATTATTATCTTCATTTAATTTGTCTTCAATGAAAAAACACAAAAAGAATTGTCCTAAAGCCAAATTGGATATAATTCCACACCAAACATTAAAAAGGGGGTGGACAAAAGTATTGGCACTGTTAGAAAAATCATGTGATGCTTCTCTAATTTGTGTAATTAACAGCACCTGTAACTTACCTGTGGCACATAACAGGTGTTGGCAATAACTAAATCACACTTGCAGCCAGTCGACATGGATTAAAATTGACTCAACCTCTGTCCTTTGTCCTTGTGTGTACCACATTGAGCATGGAGAAAAGAAAGAAGACCAAAGAACTGTCTGAGGACTTGAGAAACCAAATTGTGAGGAAGCATGAGCAATCTCAAGGCTACAAGTCCATCTCCAAAGACCAGAATGTTCCTATGTCTACCGTGCGCAGTGTCATCAAGAAGTTTAAAGCCCATGGCACTGTGGCTCAATCTTCTGGACAAAGTACCTCAAGTCATCACTTTGATCCAGACATCCCGTTGTCTCTGGTGTCCTCTGTATTCATTTGGCAGCAGCGCGGACCTTGAGGTACTTTGTCCAGAAGACTGATTGATAACCGCAGTGACCTGTGGAGGTACGGTCCCAGCAGCAGCTGCATTTCTGAGCGCTCAAGCTGGTTGTGTGTGACACAACCTTATCAGGTGAGCAATTCTGATTGGACCTTTTTATCTTGTGTAAAAAAGATAAGATCCTATTGCGCATTCTCCACTTTTTTTAGATATTATGGCACTGTGGCTAACCTCCCTAGATGTGGACGGAAAAGAAAAATTGACGAGAGATTTCAACGCAATATTGTGCGGATGGTGAATAAAGAACCTCGACTAACATCCAAACAAGTTCAAGCTACCCTGCAGTCCGAGGGTACAACAGTGTCAACCCGTACTATCCGTCGGCGTCTGAATGAAATGGGACTGTATGGTAGGATACCCAGGGAGACCCCACTTCTTACCCCGAGACATAAAAAAGCAAGGCTGGAGTTTGCCAAAACTTACCTGAGAAAGCCTACATCATTTTGGAAGAATGTTCTCTGGCCAGATGAGACAAAAGTAGAGCTTTTTGGGCAAAGGCATCAACATAGAGTTTACAGGAGAAAAAAGAGGCATTCAAAGAAAAGAACACGGTCCCTACAGTCAAACATAGCGCAGGTTCCCTGATGTTTTGGGGTTGCTTTGCTGCCTCTGGCACTGGACTGCTTGACCGTGTGCATGGCATTATGAAGTCTGAAGACTACCAACAAATTTTGCAGCATAATGTAGGGCCCAGTGTGAGAAAGCTGGGTCTCCCTCAGAGGTCATGGGTCTTCCAGCAGGACAATGACCCAAAACACACTTCAAAAAGCACTAGAAAATGGTTTGAGAGAAAGCACTGGAGACTTCTAAGGTGGCCAGCAATGAGTCCAGACCTGAATCCCATAGAACACCTGTGGAGAGATCTAAAAATGGCAGTTTGGAGAAGGCACCCTTCAAATATCAGGGACCTGGAGCAGTTTGCCAAAGAAGAATGGTCTAAAATTCCAGCAGAGCATTGTAAGAAACTCATTGATGGTTACAGGAAGCGGTTGATCGCAATTATTTTGGCTGAAGGTTGTGCAACCAAGTATTAGGCTGAGGGTGCCAATACTTTTGTCTGGCCCATTTTTGGAGTTTTGTGTGAAATGTTTTGCTTTTTCCTTCATTTTCTTTTGTGTTTTTTTTCATTGAAGACAAATTAAATGAAGATAATAATACCAAAGAATTTGTGATTGCAATCATTTTCAGGAAGAAACTGAGTATTATCTAACAGAATTTCAGGGGTGTCAATAATTTTGGCCACAACTGTACATACCGCCGCTCAACATACATATACACACACATATGCTCCACATACATACACGCACGCACACTCCACGCAACGCACACCAATTCACTCTGCGCACACACCCACTCCACTCACAGGCACACTTCTCATAGGCATACACTCCACAGACACGCTTACTCACTCCTCAAAGACACATCCTCACAGACACACACATACACACACGTGGTGGATCAACACATACACACACACGTGCTGGGTCACGTAATGTGGCAGGTTCACACGCATATACATATAGATACTCATACATGTACACTCACAAGGCCGCCATCTTTGGCGCATTGCTGCGCCCCACTGCAAGATTACAGAAACTCCAGGATTACGTCGGAGGGGGTAGAGAGAGCAGTACACAAGGGGGGAGAGCACACTTAAGGAGATAACTAAAAAGAGAGCACAAGAAGGTAGAGAGTGCATGGCAGGGAGAGAGCACACGGGGAACAGATGGCCTAAGAGCCTGCCCCCATCATGATGTCACCGCCCTCCTGATGCAATAGCATCTGGCCTCCATCTAGTGGATAATTTAATGGTGAACAGTGTATGTCTGAAGCCTGGATAACCACCAATGACAAAGTAGTAAGAGGACATGCCCCCAGCTACTGATTGGCTTCAGCAGTCTCACTTTCTAAGCACTAACTCCTCCCCCTGGGATAATTTCAACTGTCACTTGCCTTGCAGTCGGTTGCCAGGCAACGTATCCTACCAACATCCTATGTTATAATCTATTATATAATCGCGAATCGGCTTTTTGCCCCTGCGTGGTCATGTGGATACGCGCGAAGCATTGGCCGCGAAGCGGCCATTGCGAGTCGTGCGTGGTCGTGTGGCGCAGCGGCCATTGCGAGCAGTTCTAAGGCGACTCGCTATGCCCGCGCAGTGGGCATGGCGAGTCGACTTAGCAGCGCGAAGCATTGGCCGCGAAGCGGCCATTGCGAGTCAGAGACTCGCTCTTCTAGAATCCCGATGCATGTGCATCGGGCACCCAGCTAGTCTAATATATAAAGCTGAATGTGTGTATGTGTGTATGTGTGTGTGTATGTATATCCGGGATTGGCATCTACAGCGTCGCAGCTACAGACGCAAAATTTTGCAGAGTCACACGTCTGGACCCTGGGAGCGTCATAGGCTATGTTGTGAGGTGAAATTTTAACCCTGCACGTTCCAGTTCACCAAACAATTTAGCCCCTATCTACATAATGGGAAAAAAGGGAAAGGAAACGTGTGGGAGGAAAATCGACAGATGTCAGCTATAGAGACAAAATTTTGCACAGTCACATGTCTTGACCCCAGGAGCGTCATAGGCTATGTTATGAGGCGAAATTTTAACACCGCACATTCCAATTCACCAAACAATTTTTCCCCTATCTACATAATGGGGAAAAAGTGACAGTTACCAGTTGACAGTTGTGAATGAGAGGGGCTTAATGATAGCGCCAAAGACTAACAGCATATACCAGCATATAGTCACTAAGGTGGGGCCCCAACATGAGATATTCACCACACAAAGGGACATGTATACACACCACACGCACACAAAGAGTAACAGCAAGTGTATAGTCGCTAAAATGCAGCCCCAACATTGGATACTCACCACGCACCCCGAACAAACACACACCACAAAGAGACACACACACCCCCAAGGACACACACACACACACTCTATAGCGACACATGCACTCACCACACAGGGACACACACACCACAAAGAGACACACACCCACCACACAGACCCCCCCCCACAGGGACACACACGCATAGCCACCCTATAGGGACACATGCACTCACCCCACAGGGACACACACACATACACACTCTATAGCGACACATGCACTCACCACACAGGGACACACACACACCACAAAGAGACACACACACACCACACAGACCCCCCCCCCACAGGGACACACACACATAGCCACCCTATAGGGACACATGCACTCACCCCACAGGGACACACACACCACAAAGGGACACACACAACACAGAGACACACACACCCCACACAGACACCCCCCCACAGACACACACGCATAGCCACCCTATAGGGACACATGCACTCACCCCACAGGGACACACACACCACAAAGAAACACACACACACCACACAGACCCCCCACAGGGACACACACACATACACACCCTATAGGGACACATGCACTCACCCCACAGGGACACACACACCACAAAGAGACACACACACCACACAGACCCCCCACAGGGACACACACACATACACACCCTATAGGGACACATGCACTCACCCCACAGGGACACACACACACACACCACAAAGAGACACACACAACACAGATACACACACACACACCACAGACCCTAACACAGGGGCACACACACACATACACACCCTATAGGGGCACATGCACTTACCCCACAGGGACACACACACCACAAAGAGACACACACACCACACAGACCCCCCCACAGGGACACACACACATACACACCCTATAGGGACACATGCACTCACCCCTCAGGGACACACACACACCACAAAGGGACACACACAACACAGAGACACACACACCCCACACAGACACCCCCCCCACAGGGACACACACACACATACACAGCCTATAGGGACACATGCACTCACCCCACAGGGACACACACACACACACCACAAAGAGACACACACAACACAGATACACACACACACACCACAGACCCCCACACAGGGGCACACACACATACACACCCTATAGGGGCACATGCACTTACCCCACAGGGACACACACACCACAAAGAGACACACACAACAGAGACACACACCACACAGACCCCATCCCACAGAGACACACACATACACACCCCAGGGACACACACACCACACAGACAGACACAGATGTGCACAAATCACCTCACACAACTCGCCTCATACGTGTGCTATCTTTATTTTCCAAACATAAACATCTGATTAAAAACAGCCAATGTGCAACACATGTGCCATATAGGGAATTAAGGCAGATGTCAGTCACATGAGCTGTCTATTATGTGTATGTGTGAGGTAACATATACTACCCGGCCAGGGGGAGGGTTTACTGTTGGCTGGAGATTTATTAGGCTGCCTATAGCAACCAATCACAGCTCAGCTTTTATTTTCCTACAGGTCATTAATATGACATATTCAAATTCTGTTTTGTTATAGCTAACAGCAGTTATTTATTAACCCGGGCGTAGCCGGGTACTACAGCTAGTAATATAATATATATAATATTTATTCATTTACATAGCGCTATTAATTCCATAGCACTTTACATACATCAGATATGCTGTCCCTATTGAGGCTCACATTATCACTACCAGCACTGATACATCTATACATTCCAATGCACCTAATTCATTATTAGTTACTAGATGGTGGCCCAATTCTAATACATCGGGTATTCTAGAATATGTATGTAGTTGACATACTGTGACTGACAGAACTTGTTAAGTCAACGTGAGTGAACTACATATATATATATAGCAGCGCTATGGTATATGGTGGTACATTACAGCACATGTATAGCAGCACTATAGTTTATGGCGGCACATTATAGTACATGTATAGCAGCGCTATGGTATATGGTGGTACATTACATTACATGTATAGCAGCGCTATAGTATATGGCGTTACATTACAGCACATGTATAGCAGCACTATGGTATATGGCGATACATTACAGCACATGTATAGCAGCGCTATAGTATATGGCGGTACATTACAGTACATGTATAGCAGCGCTATGGTATATGGTGGTACATTCCATTACATGTATAGCAGCGCTATAGTATATGGCAGTACATTACAGCACATGTAGAGCAGCACTATGGTATATGGCGATACATTACAGCACATGTATAGCAGCACTATGGTATATGGCGGTACATTACAGTACATGTAAAGTAACACTATAGTATATGGCGGTACAGTATAGCACATGTATAGCAGCACTATAGTATATGGCAGTATATTACAGTATATGTCAGTATATTACAGTATATGTACAGGTGCACTATAATATGTGGTGGTATTTTATAGCACATGTATAGCAGCACTATAGTATATGGTGGTACATTACAGTACACGTATAGCAGCGGTGTGGTATATGGTGATACTCCGCTCCTCGCGACCCCCGCTCCTCCTGGCCCCCGCTCCTCCACAGTAAAAGTAAAAAAAATCCTCAGTGAGGATACTCACCTGTCCGCCGGCTCGCTCCACCTCCGTCTTCTAGGTCCTACATGCCTTTAGGACCTGTCGTTGCCTGGGAAACCGATCAGCTGATCGGTCACATGACCGCTAACTGCCGGGGGGGGCAGGATGGAGCAGGGGGGCAGGATGGTGATGGGGGTTGGAAGGGGGGGCAGGATTGTGTCGGGGGGCAGGATGAAGCGAGCGGGGCAGGATGGATCGGGGGGGGCAGGATGGAGCCGGGGGGGGGCAGGGTGGAGCGAGCGGGGCAGGATGGAGCAAGCGGGGCAGGATGGAGCTGGAGGAGCAGGATGGAGCCGGAGGAGCAGGATGGTGGTGGGGGAGGGGGGGGCAGGATGGTGGCAGGGGGGCAGGATAGTGGCGAGCGGGGCAGGATAGTGGCAAGCGGGGCAGGATGGAGTGAGGGGGGGCAGGATGGTGGCGGGGGGGGGGGGCGGGATGTAGCGAGCGGGGCAAGATTGAGCCGGAGGAGCAGGATGGAACCAGAGGAGCGGGATGGTGGCAGGGTGGAGCAGGATGGGAGGGGGCAGGATGGAGTGAGCAGGGCAGGATGATGGCAAGCAGGGCAGGATGGAGCGAGCAGGGCAGGATGGTGCGGGGGGCAGGATGGAGCAAGCGGGGCAGGATGGAGCGAGCGGGGCAGGATGGAGCCGGAGGAGCAGGATGGTGGCAGGGGGGGACAGGATGGGGGGGGCAGGATGGTGGCGGGGGGGGGGGGGATGTAGCGAGCGGGGCAAGATGGAGCCGGAGGAGCAGGATGGAACCAGAGGAGCGGGATGGTGGCAGGGTGGAGCAGGATGGGAGGGGGCAGGATGGAGTGAGCGGGGCAGGATGATGGCGAGCAGGGCAGGATTGAGCGAGCGGGGCAGGATGGTGGCGGGGGGCAGGATGGAGCAAGCGGGGCAGGATGGAGCGAGCGGGGCAGGATGGAGCGAGCGGGGCAGGATGGAGCCGGAGGAGCAGGATGGAGCCGGAGGAGCAGGATGGTGGCAGGGGGGGACAGAATGGGGGGGGCAGGATGGTGGCGAGCGGGGCAGGATGGAGCAAGCGGGGCAGGATGGAGCGATCAGGGCAAGATGGTGGCGGGGGGGAAGGATGGTGGTGGGGGGGCAGGATGGAGCGAGCGGGGGCAGGATGGAACGAGCGGTGCAGGATGGAGCGAGCGGGGCAGGATGGTGGCGGGGGGGCAGGATGGAGGGAGCAGGGCAGGGTGGAGCGAGCGGGGCAGGATGGAGCCGGAGAAACAGGACGGAGCCGGAGGAGCAGGATGGTGTTGCGGGGGAGCAGGATGGGGTGGGCAGGATGGTGGCGGGGGGGCAGGATGGAGCAAGCGGCGCAGGATGGAGCGAGCGGGGCAGGATGGAGCGAGCGGGGCAGGATGGAGAGAGCGGGGCAGGATGGAGCGAGTGGGGCAGGATGGAGCCAGAGGAGCAGGATGGAGCCGGAGGAGCAGGATGGAGCCGGAGGAGCAGGATGGTGGCAGGGGGGGCAGGATGGGGGGGCAGGATAGTGGTGAGGGGGCAGGAAGGTGGCGGGGGGCAGGATAGAGCGAACGGGGCAGGATGGAGCCAGCGGTGCAGGATGGTGGCGAGCGGGGCAGGATGGTGGCGAGCGGGGCAGGATGGAGCAAGCGGGGCAGGATGGAGCCGGAGGAGCAGGATGGAGCCGGAGGAGCAGGATGGTGGCAGGGGGGGCAGGATGGGGGGGCAGGATGGTGGCGGGGGCAGGATGGAGCGAGCGAGGCAGGATGGTGGCGAGCGGGGCAGGATGGAGCGAGAGGGGCAGGATGGTGGCGGGGGAGCATGATGGAGGGAGCAGGACACGGTGGAGCGAGCGGGGCAGGATAGAGCAGGATGGAGCCGGAGGAGCAGGATAGTGGTGGGGGTTAAGGATGGGGTGGGCAGGATGGTGGCGAGCAGGGCAGGATGGAGCAGGATGGGGCCGGAGGAGCAGGATGGTAGTAGGGGGGGGTTAAGGATGGGGTGGGCAGGATGGTGGCGAGCGGGGCAGGATGGAGCAGGATGGAGCCGGAGGAGCAGGATGTGGTGGTGGGGGGGGCAGGATGGGGTGGGCAGGATGGTGGCGAGCGGGGCAGGATGGAGCGAGCGGGGCAGGATGGAGCGAGCGGTGCAGGATGGTGCCGAGCGGGGCAGGATGGAGTGAGCGGGGCAGGATGGTGGCGGGGGGGCATGATGGAGGGAGCAGGACACGGTGGAGCGAGCGGGGCAGGATAGAGCAGGATGGAGCCGGAGGAGCAGGATGGTGGTGGGGGTTAAGGATGGGGTGGGCAGGATGGTGGCGAGCAGGGCAGGATGGAGCAGGATGGGGCCGGAGGAGCAGGATGGTAGTGGGGGGGGGTTAAGGATGGGGTGGGCAGGATGGTGGCGAGCGGGGCAGGATGGAGCAGGATGGAGCCGGAGGAGCAGGATGGTGGTGGTGGGGGGGGGGCAGGATGGGGTGGGCAGGATGGTGGCGAGCGGGGCAGGATGGAGCGAGCGGGGCAGGATGGAGCGAGCGGGGCAGGAGGGTGCCGAGCGGGGCAGCATGGTGGCCAGGGGGCAGGATGGAGCGAGCGGGGCAGGATGGAGCCAGAGGAGCAGGATGGAGCCGGAGGGGCAGGATGATGGCGGGGGAGCAGGATGGTGGCGGGGGGGCAGGATGGAGGCAGAGGGGCAGGATGGAGTGCCAATTTGCATAGTCTGCGGCCTCAGTCTGGCGCGCAATTTCTGTGACCGACAGACGTATTAGACAATTATATAGTAGATAACATCGCATATAGCAACCAGAGTGCAGCTTTCAGCATTGAAGTTGCTGAGGTAAGGTGAAAGCTGAGCTCTGATTGCTATGGACAACTAGACCCTTATCAAGCATACCCAACAATCTATAATACAATGCTGAACGTGTCCTTCTGTCCACAGTCGGGATCAGACAGTTTGATTGTCCCAAGAGCCTACTTTTTTTATTTTTTTTTTTTAAAAAGGTTATCCACTGCAGAAACTCCTGGAGCCTGATTTCTGAGCATTGCCTCACAGTAAGATCGGTCTGGTCGCCTATAGTAACCGAGTGCAGCTTTCAACATTGAAGTTTCTGAGGTAAAGTGAAAGCTGATCTCTGATTGGTTGCTATAGACAACTAGACCCTTATCAAACGTATCCAATAATCTATAATATAATGGTGAACGTGTCATTCTGTCCAAACCCAGGATGGCCGGTGTGAGTGCAGTGCTATGTTCACGTTGTAGTTGAAATCTTCAATAAAATGGCGCCCGAGTCAGCACATGTGCATACCACCAACTCCAGTACCTTTTATTGAAGACACTGTCTCTGTGAATATCACCAATCACCAGTTTGTTTCAGATGATATTTGCAGTGACATTGTCTTCAAGAAAATGGTGCCAAAGATCGTGTTATACGCACGCACTGACACTGGCGCCATTTTCTTGAAGGATTCAACTATAATGTGAACATAGTACTGAACACGAGCCAGCCATAAGGATAATGGCGGTGGCCACGGCCCGAAATTTAAATAATGGGGAGGAAAGCAGCCAGCAGAGGAATAGATAAAGACGACCCGAGCCACAAAGTCCAACACCAACAAAGCAACTGAAAGAAACACCACAGAGCTTACACCGACAGTCCTCTTTCACATGTCCGTGTCTCTGGTACAACTGTAGTCCATGTAGGCACATGCCGGAGAAGCAGACACACGTACACAAATGTTATTGGATAGTCGCTTTCCCATGTTTGTGTTTCTGCATGGTCCGTGTCTCTGTGTGGAGCAGATGCATGTCTGTTTGCTCCACAAGGCGACGTGTCTGTTTTTGGGTGGGAGCATGGACACAGACCCATTCAGATCAATGGGTCTGTGACAAAAACATCCCTCACATGGATGTCATCCGTGTAACATTTGTTTACAGGGACCGGAGCAAAGAGATTTTAGTGAAAATAAATGGATTTTTATACTTGCCTGACTCCAGTGATGCTGCCTGTCTCTCTTAATGCCGGGGCCGCTCATTAAACCTCGTGAAATATTCACTGCACTGACTGAAATAGAATGTGATAGCAGCGCCGGAGACAGGTGAGTATACAAATAGATTTCAATGCAAGACAGTGCTCCACAAAACCGCTACGTTCCACAAACTTTCTCAAGCATTGATTAACGAAGGTTCAAAATGGTGGACCAAACCACTGCACTGTAAGATGGTGGAATAAAGAACTTCATTTTTGGCACCTACTGGTTGTGTGGAGTGCTGTCTTGCAATGAAATCTATTACTGAACTCTATGATGACTCAGTTGGAGGGACAGGCACTGCCATAGGGGTAAGAACATGTACCCTTGGTCCAAGAGATAGGGTGCTGCATACCTGTCTATTGATTGCAAAGTGAGTATACAAGGTCATGTATCCGTGTGCTATCCGGATGTTACACAATGCCAGATACATGGACAAATGGGAGAAAAAATTGGTCCTTCACACACGTGTGTTATTAGTATGAATGTGTGAAAGGGGCCACAATGTGTGCAACAGAAATGTTTTTGCACAATAAATACATTTAAAGAGGACCTGTCACCCCTCCTGCTCCATGGCAATGTAAATGCAGCACTGAATGCAGCATATCTGCTGCATTCAGGGAAGGGGTCCCCCTTGTGTCTGTGTGTGGTGCACCCCGAGCTATAACCTTAGTAATACTCACTGTTAGAAGCCATGAGGGCATTCCCTGGTGCAGGAGCCAGCTCAATTGACGGGGGCCATTCCCTCCCCATCTGCCTCTCTGTGGTGCTTCTGCTGTGCTAGCTCTGTCCTCCTCCTCTCTGTCACTCATCCTGCCTCACACAGCATGTAAATCATTTGTCCTGACGTCAGCTGCAGATTCCTGACCTGCCATCTGAACAATCCATAAACAGCACAGCAGGAGGCGGCACAGAGAGGCAGAGGGGGAGGGAATGGCCCCTGTCAATCGAGTTGGCTCCTGCACCAGGGACTGCCCTCATGACTTCTAACAGTGAGTTTTACTAAGGCTATATCTCGGGGTACACAGCACACAGACACCTAGGGAACCCCTTCCCTGAATGCAGTAAACATGCTGCATTCAGTGCTGCATTTAGATTGCCATGCAGCAAGGGGGTGACAGGTCCTCTTTAAGGTAATGCTTCAAAAAAATGAAAAATGTTGCAAAAAAAAATGGTTGAAGCTCCCCACCCGGAACAGAATGGGTCAATAGCTAGTGGATGTAATGCTATGTAATGGTGTGTACAGTGTAATGTTGTCATCATGTGCGGTGCGCTGTCGTGTGCCTGGGTTTATTGTCCCTGGACGTGGGTCAGTTGCTGTTTCTGATGCTGATTTGAATTAAGACAAACTCTTGGTGCTAATGTGGCACCCCTGCGGTCTGGTCGCCACAGAGGGGTACTGCACCCAATCCGCGGGTGTGGTATTTTTCTTCTCAGTAAATGGGATGGTAGGTCAAGACACCCACAACGGCACAACGCGGGAGACGCTCTTCACGGCCACATTATATCCACAAGGACTTTGTCCCATTCACCCATCATCCTTCTCCTGGAAGTCAGGAATAAATCCTTGAAAAAGGCCAGTTAGGCCGAAACGTTGGATTTCGCTGGTGTGTGTCCAATAATAAAATTCATCTTTTTTTGCACTTATTCATTGGTGTGCCGAGGTTATACATTTTTATCTAAGACACCCACAAAAGCACCCAACACACCTGGTCCGGGGGACGGCGGGCGGACCCAATAGAGGAAGGGCCCAGGTAGTCAGTGGGATGGCGGGAAGTTACTAGGGAAGCAGTCAGGAAGTAGAAAAGGAAAGAGAACAGGAAGTAGTCAGTGTGAGACGGAGAGAGAGGAGAATGTGGGAGCAGTGAAAGGAGAAGGACCTGGAGGACTTGAGCGGACATGAGGCTCTTCCTAGGTCCCAAAACAGCAGACTGCAGAGAGGCAGAGGGAGTTCTAAGGGCATGGGCAGTGAGCGATCCACCTGTGCACCCGAACATGAAGTAAAGCGGTAGGGCAGGTTGAGAACCAGGGGACCGGCCCTGAAGGTGGCGAGGAGAATCTACGCTCCAACCACAAAAATGGAGGCCACTAAACTAGAGGTGCTGTGGCCAACTCCCGACACATCTGCCGAGAAGGTAGTCATACTAGGGTCAGGGGACACGGACGGTCGCCCGACAGGACCCGTGACCGCTGGATTGGGGCACTGTGAGGTGCGAGCAGGAGTGAAGCGGATAGGCAGTGCTGAGAGAGCGAGAACAACCCAAGAAGGAAGGAACATAAAGGGGGTGTCTTGGTCAAGCTATCCTGGTTGCTGAGGACTATCTGGACCGCGACTGACCCATAACTGTACCCTGTGGTGCTAGCAGAGTGAAAGCTAAGTAAACCAGGATTGGAACTCAGAACTGTGTGTGAGACTGTTCATTTCTCGCCTGAGGAGCGGTAGACTGATAGGCAGGTTCCTGCGGCCTGCGCTGCTTGAGAGACGTTTCGATCCCGCCCTCCCGCCAGATCATCCCCGCTGGCCCACCACCACCAAGACCTCTACACTGGATGCCCGTGAGGAGCGAAACCATCACAGCTGCACTTCCATCATCCCCAGAGGTCCCGCACCGCAGCATCGGCCACTAATAGCTGGACACCTTGGGTGGCGTTATGTCAATTATCCCTGAAAATCCCTACACATCCCTGAGTGCACGAACACTTCCGCTTCCACTCCCCTTTCATCACGAACCAGGTCACACCACCGTCACACCCCACTGTCCGACGACCTTGTCAGGCCCGAGTACCCCCTGGCACCCACGGGGCGCCTCACTAATTATTATTTTATTAATAAGTATTTATATAGCGCTATTAGGATACATGGCGCTTTACAATTTAGAGGGTAGACATAGAAAAGTGGTCGGAGACGACGACCACAAACAGCGACAAACGATGACAGATCACAAGTAGTAATACAGGTACAACGGGGCCGGGGATGTCACAGTCAGTGCTCTGAGAGTACGACACTGCACACAGAGAAACAACACATATAGTACACGAACTATGCACATCATGAGTTAATGAATGATACATAATAAGGTATATTAGATTAAAAAATAGACCTTAAAAGTGGGGACTGCCCCTTTGAAGCGTAGAGTACAGAGGTCGGACTGTAAGCCGGGCGCCCTCTGCCGGCCGTGCGTGCTACAGCAGAGTGAGGTGACGCACAGGGTATTCAGGGCCGGCACGCGTGGGCGGGGCCTCGTGTCACGTGCGTGTGTGGGCGTGTCCTCATTACGCTGTACGTGCTACGCGGCCTTGTGTGTAGAGGCGGTTGGGAGTTGGCGGCGGTTTTCGGTGACGCAGAGCTGTGGACGGCGCTATCCGGTAAGGCCGCACGGCAGTGATGACATGGCGGAGCCTCTCACACTGGCTCAGCCTCTCCTGTAACGTTATCAGATATTACTAGTGACCAGGAGGAGCAGAGGCTGAGGGCTGGACCAAACCTGGGGCCACAGAGCGGGGGAGCTGAGCTCAGGTGGAGGCCCACACAGCGCCACTCCCCTGTCATCCCGCAGTTATGGACATTTCCCCATATAATAAACCTCATAAAGGTGGAGCTGCTGTTCCAGGCCGCAGTCCCTGCCCCATACACTGTGCTCAGATCTGCCATCTCTTCACAATACATGAGCCCCTGAGGTCAGTGCCTCCATCAGGCTATACACACGGAGGCTGTGCCCCTATATAGGCTGTATATACTAGATAAGCTGTACACTGTCTGTATATACTATATAAGCTGTACACACTGTATATACTATATAAGCTGTACACACTGTATATACTATATAAGCTGTACACACTGTATATACTATATAAGCTGTACACACTGTATATACTATATAAGCTGTACACACTGTATATACTATATAAGCTGTACACACTGTATATACTATATAAGCTGTACACACTGTATATAC
This sequence comes from Allobates femoralis, assembly GCA_033576535.1. NCBI lineage: Eukaryota > Metazoa > Chordata > Amphibia > Anura > Aromobatidae > Allobates > Allobates femoralis. The sequence continues at coordinate 479,901,343 of JARQOC010000005.1, read as the reverse complement.
TATATAAGCTGTACACACTGTATATACTATATAAGCTGTACACACTATATATACTATATAAGCTGTACACACTGTATATACTATATATGCTGTACACTGTATATACTATATAAGCTGTACACACTGTATATACTATATAAGCTGTACACACTGTATATACTATATAAGCTGTACACACTGTATATACTATATAAGCTGTACACACTGTATATACTATATAAGCTGTACACACTGTATATACCATATAAGCTGTACACACTGTATATACTATATAAGCTGTACACACTGTATATACCATATAAGCTGTACACACTGTATATACTATATAAGCTGTACACACTATATATACTATATAAGCTGTACACACTGTATATATACTATATATGCTGTACACTGTATATACTATATAAGCTGTACACTGTATATACTATATAAGCTGTACACACTATATACTATATAAGCTGTACACACTGTATATACTATATAAGCTGTACACACTGTATATACTATATAAGCTGTACACACTGTATATACTATATAAGCTGTACACACTGTATATACTAGATAAGCTGTACACTGTCTGTATATACTATATAAGCTGTACACACTGTATATACTATATAAGCTGTACACACTATATACTATATATGCTGTACACACTGTATATACTATATAAGCTGTACACACTGTTACTATATATGTGTACATGTATATACTATATAAGCTGTACACATGTATATACTATATAGCTGTACACACTGTCTATATACTATATATGCTGTACACACTGTATATACTATATAAGCTGTACACACTGTATATACTATATAAGCTGTACACACTGTTATATACTATATAGCTGTACACACTTATATACTATATAAGCTGTACACACTGTATATACTATATAAGCTGTACACACTGTATAACTATATAAGCTGTACACACTGTATATAACTATATAAGCTGTACACACTGTATATACTATATAAGCTGTACACACTGTATATACTATATAAGCTGTACACACTGTATATACTATATAAGCTGTACACACTGTATATACTATATAAGCTGTACACACTGTTATATACTATATAAGCTGTACACACTGTATATACTATATAAGCTGTACACACTGTATATACTATATAAGCTGTACACACTGTATAAACTATATAAGCTGTACACACTGTATATACTATATAAGCTGTACACACTGTATATACTATATAAGCTGTACACACTGTATATACTATATAAGCTGTACACACTGTATATACTATATAAGCTGTACACACTGTATATACTATATAAGCTGTACACACTGTATATACTATATAAGCTGTACACTCTGTATATGCTATATAAGATGTACACACTGTCTGTATATACTATATAAGCTGTACACACTATATACTATATATGCTGTACACTGTATATACTATATATGCTGTACACACTATATACTATATAAGCTGTACACACTGTCTATATACTATATAAGCTGTACACACTGTATATACTATATAAGCTGTACACACTGTATATACTATATAAGCTGTACACACTATATACTATATATGCTGTACACACTGTCTGTATATACTATATAAGCTGTACACACTGTATATACTATATATGCTGTACACTGTATATACTATATAAGCTGTACACACTGTATATACTATATAAGCTGTACACACTGTATATACTATATAAGCTGTACACACTGTATATACTATATAAGCTGTACACACTGTATATACTATATAAGCTGTACACACTGTCTGTATATACTATATAAGCTGTACACATTGTCAGCACCTGTATATGGCCCTTGTGCCCACACACCTAGGATGACACCTGTATACTCCTCACACCACACACTGATCGCCTGCGCACACCTTGTTCTATTCTGCACATGCGCAGGGGTTGAGCAGACACTGGATGACAGACTAGCGCCCATCACAACGCTATTTTGCCTTTGTGTGGGTTTTTACTTTGTTCTTTGTGCCCTTTTTTCCATCCAATTCATTGTGTTTGGGCATATATTGAAGTCTGGTTTATTTGCATATCGTCCCTAATGTGCAGTGTATGTAGGCCTCTGTACGTTCTGCAGTAACCTTTCAAGAAGTTCTCTTACGTTTTAGAGGGGTTGTCCGGTACAGTTGTTTTTTTTTTTTAATATGTCTAACGACTAAGGGTACCGCTACACGTCGCAACATTGCATGCAATTTCACTTGCAATTTGCTGGTTGCAGTGAAATCATGGACACATTGTTCCATATGTACATGGCAACGAGATGGAACAATATGTCCGTGATTTCACTGCAACCAGCAAATTGCCAGTGAAATTGCCTAGCAATATTGCGTCGTGTAACGACAATCTCTGCTGGCACAGACCACTCCTGCCAACAATTCATGGCCTTCCACTGACGTCACGCTGACAGAGAGACAATGCCTTTTCTGCTCTGTTGATCACGTGACTGACAATGTCATGCTGATTGCCAGCCGACTCTAACTACAAAAAGTCAGCGGTCATCAGCCTGATGATGGCAGGCGACAGAATCAAGGTAGAAGAGCTGCACTGTTGACATGGAGCAGCTGAATCGCCAGCAGGAATGGTAGGTGACCCCTCTGATCCTGTGCTGGGTTCAACAGACATGTAGTTACCTGTAAGCAACCAGCATCCCCAAATTTAGAGGATGAAAGCAGGAAAAAAATTATTAAAGTTAAAATGTGGGTCAGTCTTGTAGTCTTTCATGGTCTGTTTTATAGGCCAAATGTAGCTTTCCAGGGGGAGCAGCAGTGGTGGTGCAGGGTCACAGGATGCAGGAATGGCTTTGCAGAAAGGAGGCGGCACAAAGGGGGCGGTGCTGCGGTCCCTGAGCTAGGAGGAGGATGTGTCCTGGTGCCAAGAGGCAGATACCATTGATCTCCCAGTGTGCACGCCATCTCTGACATCTCGGTATGCACATTCACCACCTTCAGCACCTTTTTCCTGCAGTCCATCACATCCATTGGTGGGATATCAATGCCAGGACACCACCTCCTCCCAGCCCAGGGCCCACAGCATCATCCCACTTGTACTGCTTCCTGCAGAGGAAAACAGTGTTTCCTCTCCTGCAGATGCCGGTGATCTCGGGAGGTGAACGCAGCCACCCTGTGCCCACGGTCAGCGTTTGCGGCAAGATGGCTTTTCCCTGCATTTACCCACCACGTTTTCCTTTGGGTCCACAGCGTTTAATTGACCTGCTCGGACCTGCAGTGGCACGGAAAACTGCCCCACATGTTGTTTACTGTTGTGGAGGAAAGAAGCACAGTGGGCAGGAGATTTCTGTCAAACCCATCCACTGTACTGGTGATGTACAACGCAGCGTTATGGGCGAAGCATCAACACGCAGCATCCATAACACTGCAAGCACTGATCAGGAGCATGCGGGTTTATTCTTCTATATAATTGCACATGAAGAGATTGGGGAGGAGGACACGCTGCTCACCTCTATCTCGTACACCCTTTGAATCCCGGGCTCCTGAAGGCGGCTGGCTTCCACTGTGAATATACAGAAAAGGAAAATTCAGGGCCACTCGTCTATTGAAGTTAGGAATCCTTTATTTATTATGTTATTCCAATCTTCGTCAATCAATATTTGGTTGAGCTACCTAAACATGTGTAATTTAATCCCCTTATGTACGTAAAGGGATTAAATTACACATGTTTAGTTAGCTCAACCAAATATTGATTGACAATTGGAATAACGTAAAGGAGAAATGAAACATTTACCAATATACTACATAGGATCAGAAATGGTTACTATGCTATTGGAATTTTAGAAAATAAGTATAACAGCATAAAATTATAGCGATGTATGTATCAGATTTTGTCACCAATATTTAATCTGCAGAGTTTTCCAATAGAGCGATGTGATGTACAGGGAAGTGTCTTATCTGCATTTCATGAACTGGTTAACTGAACACTTGTAATCAATTTGTAATTGATCAAGATTAGGATGTGCTTTTAATATGTTTGTCTGAATAATGGCGGGTTTACACGTCGCGATATCGCAGTACAATTTCAATCAAAAGTCACGTGGTTCGATCGTTGGACCAGAAATCGTTCCTGCGTTGTATGGTGTGAACGTCCAATACGATGCAGGAACGATGTCAATGCGATATCGGGGATCGAATGAGCGTGCTATTCAATGCCCCGATATTGCATAGCGATTGAAGCCGGATCGTGCTGTGTAAATGCCCAATTACGATGCGATTTCATACGTCACCCATTCACTCCCATGTTAACTATGCGATCCTGGGTTGGGAGGCGGTGACATCGCACGGACGTTGTAATACGATATCGCAGCGTGTAAACATTCAATGCGATGCGGGAGGAACGTGCACTAATTGCGCGCTCCCGCGCCATTGAGTTGCGATATCGAAACGATATCGCGGCGTGTAAACCCACCATCAAAGATTCCTAACTTCAATGGACGAGTGGCCCTGAATTTTCCTTTTCTGTTAAAGCCCCGTCACACCTTTCAACATAGTTTCCGACATCGTTCAAAAGTGACGTCAGGAACGGTGTTGAAACCAGGGCTGTGGAGTCGGTAAATCAAACCACCAACTCCGACTCCTGAATTTCCCTGGCTCCGACTCCAACTCCGACTCCTTTTACTCCGACTCCTTCAGTCATGGCTCGTTTTTAAGTGATAAAATTATTGTAGGTCAATGGTAACATTAGGCTTTAATCATTATAATGATATAATAATCAAGATATTTAGATAGAACATAATAATAAATCATAATAATAATAATAATAATCAGCACATTCTGCGTTGAACTACTATTATATATTTTAGGAGTCGGAACATTTTCTACCGACTCCGACTCCACCAAAACGGGCAACGACTCTCTGACTCCACAGCCCTGGTTGAAACTACATCGTTGCTGCGTGTAACCGTACGATTCAACAACGATAGTTGTTCAAGGTGGAGTTGACAGGTTTTCCTGCATGCAGGAAAACCTGTCAACTTAAACAACCTACGGCATCGTTCGGTGTGACACCGCAATAGCGATGTCATGGCCGATCCTGTCTATTTGTTGCATTGCAGAGGATCGCTCGCTGAGTTAATCCCAGCCCAGCAAGAGATCGCATCGGCAACATCTTGCCGTGTGACAGCTAGGCTGCAATGTCGGAAGTGAGCGCTCTCCCACGGCATCGAATCTGTCATCGCAGCCGATGTTGGAAGGTGTGACGGAGTCTTAAATGCTTTCTGCTCCGCAAAACATGATCACAGGATACTACTGAGTTTCCATTGTATTTGAGACCAAACAATGGCCCCTAGTTTTGTCATGCAGCAGAGCCAAATAGGTCCTGTCTGAGGCACCTATTTGGCCTCCAGTCAGTGTCATCAGTGCTCCAGGTGATGGCCGAAATGGTCACCAGTGTGCACTAGGACTTGCAAATGGCAATATACATTGTATGTCATATTGCCATTTCCAATTAGCTTTGTTCTCACATTGCCGTGGCTTTAAATGGGATTTCTGGTTTCATAAAAGTACCCCATTTGCTGCTTGTTTAAAAAACAAAACAAAAAAAAACACAACCAAAAAAACAGCCTCCTCCTGCAGTACATCACTCCTCAGCCCCTCAATATACAGCTTTCTTCTGCAGTACATCACTCCTCAGCCCCTCAATTTACAGCCTCCTCCTGCACTACATCACTCCTCAGCCCCTCAATATACAGCCTCTTCCTGCAGTACATCACTCCTCAGCCCCTCAATATACAGCCTCCTCCTGCAGTACATCACTCCTCAGCCCCTCAATATACAGCTTCCTTCTGCAGTACATCACTCCTCAGCCCCTCAATATACAGCCTCCTCCTGCACTACATCACTCCTCAGCCCCTCAATATACAGCCTCTTCCTGCAGTACATCACTCCTCAGCCCCTCAATATACAGCCTCCTCCTGCAGTACATCACTCCTCAGCCCCTCAATATACAGCCTCTTCCTGCAGTACGTCACTCCTCAACCCCTCAATATACAGCCTCCTCCTGCAGTATGTCACTCCTCAGCCCCTCAATATACAGCCTCATCCTGCACTACATCACTCCTCAGCCCCTCAATATACAGCCTCCTCCTGCAGTACATCACTCCTCAGCCCCTCAATATACAGCTTCCTTCTGCAGTACATCACTCCTCAGCCCCTCAATATACAGCCTCCTCCTGCAGTACATCACTCCTCAGCCCCTCAATATACAGCCTCCTTCTGCAGTACATCACTCCTCAGCCCCTCAATATACAGCCTCCTCCTGCACTACAGCACTCCTCAGCCCCTCAATATACAGCCTCTTCCTGCAGTACATCACTCCTCAGCCCCTCAATATACAGCCTCCTCCTGCAGTACATCACTCCTCAGCCCCTCAATATACAGCTTCCTTCTGCAGTACATCACTCCTCAGCCCCTCAATATACAGCCTCCTCCTGCACTACATCACTCCTCAGCCCCTCAATATACAGCCTCTTCCTGCACTACATCACTCCTCAGCCCCTCAATATACAGCCTCCTCCTGCAGTACATCACTCCTCAGCCCCTCAATATACAGTCTCTTCCTGCAGTACGTCACTCCTCAACCCCTCAATATACAGCCTCCTCCTGCAGTATGTCACTCCTCAGCCCCTCAATATACAGCCTCATCCTGCACTACATCACTCCTCAGCCCTCAATATACAGCCTCCTCCTGCAGTACATCACTCCTCAGCCCCTCAGTATACAGCCTCCTCCTGCAGTACATCACTCCTCAGCCCCTCAGTATACAGCCTCCTCCTGCAGTACATCACTCCTCAGCTCCTCAATATACAGCCTCCTCCTGCAGTACATCACTCCTCAGCCCCTCAATATACAGCCTCCTCCTGCAGTACATCACTCCTCAGCCCCTCAATATACAGCCTCCTCCTGCAGTACATCACTCCTCAGCCCCTCAATATACAGCCTCCTCCTGCAGTACATCACTCCTCAGCTCCTCAATATACAGCCTCCTCCTGCAGTACATCACTCCTCAGCCCCTCAATATACAGCCTCCTCCTGCAGTACATCACTCCTCAGCCCTCAATATACAGCCTCCTGCAGTACATCACTCCTCAGCCCCTCAATATACAGCCGCCTCCTGCACTACATCACTCCTCAGCCCCTCAATATACAGCCTCCTCCTGCAGTACATCACTCCTCAGCCCCTCAGTATACAGCCTCCTCCTGCAGTACATCACTCCTCAGCCCCTCAGTATACAGCCTCCTCCTGCAGTACATCACTCCTCAGCCCCTCAATATACAGCCTCCTCCTGCAGTACATCACTCCTCAGCTCCTCAATATACAGCCTCCTCCTGCAGTACATCACTCCTCAGCCCCTCAATATACAGCCTCCTCCTGCAGTACATCACTCCTCAGCCCCTCAATATACAGCCTCCTGCAGTACATCACTCCTCAGCCCCTCAATATACAGCCACCTCCTGCAGTACATCACTCCTCAGCCCCTCAATATACAGCCTCCTCCTGCAGTACATCACTCCTCAGCCCCACAATATACAGCCTCCTCCTGCAGTACATCACTCCTCAGCTCCTCAATATACAGCCTCCTGTAGTACATCACTCCTCAGCCCCTCAATATACAGCCTCCTCCTACCAGTATAAAAAGAAAAGGTCACCCAGCTTCACAGACTTGCAGTCGTCTTTATTGGAATAAAAGTATAGTGAAAAACTTTGCTCAAAACTGTGGTGGTCATCGATGAACACGTTTCGACTGTCACTGCTCCTTAGTAATGATGTTTGAATGCTGGACTCCGGTGCACTGAAATATTTGGCAATAATTTCATGGGACTTCGTGGTCTTCCTTATAGGCAGAGATAATTAGTTGTCCCTTTGACCAGCAGGAGAGGCTGTGGGGATCGCACCCCTCACAAATTCATGCCTAATCCTCATATCCAGACCTGACACAGCATGAGTAGTTCCTGTGAGCTGCACCTTCAGCAGAGTGCTGGAGAGGATCCGGGGATTGAGCAGGTGTGATCCTACATCTTCAGGCCTCTAGTTTGGGTTCAGAAACATTTAAGGTACCGTCACACGTAACGATATTGTTGCCCATATCGTTCAAAAGTCACGTGTTCTGTGACACTTGAACAATGTCGAAACGACATCGTTGCGTGTGACAATACAAACGATTAACGATCAGTTGGCTGATCGTTCATCGTTTGATTTGAGGATAGGACCTCAAATCTATTGTTGGTCACCTGGTGGACACGCAGCATCGCTGCGTGTGACACCGGGAGACGACCGATAAGCCAGCTCCCAGCACCTCTCTCCAAGTGCTGGGAGATGGTCTCCAAGGTAAACTACGGGTAACTAGGTAGCGCGCGCTGCCTAGATACCCAATGTATACCTTGGTTACCAGCCTTCTCCGCTCACCAGCGATCGGAACGATTTTGTTAGCGATCGCGCATGCATGTGATCGCTAACAAAATCGTTCATCAAATTGATGTGTGTGATGGCACCTTTAGGCTGTAAACACAACATCACCAGAGTGACATCACAACCCACAAAACATTAGACGGCCAGAATGTTTAGGGTTACCTTGGGGACAAATAAAATATATTGTAGATTTTTCCTTTACAAACTATTTATCGTGATATACAGACTACTGTCTCTATTAATCTGCTGTTTCTTTTGTGTATTTTATCCAGCATATCATAATGGAAGGGGACACTTTCACTAAAGGTAAATATACTGCGCATCAAGATGCTGAGAAAAATAAAGCAGAAATGTCATATTTCACAATGCAAAGAAAGCGAAGTAGATCTCTCAAATCTGATACGGATGCTGCATCTACTTTAAAAATCCGTGTCAGAATGGCAAAATATCAATTAAAGGGATCCTGTCACCCCCAAAACGCCTCCTAAGCTATTAAAACATGTCCCTACAGCATAGTATCACTATTCCCACACTCCTTTTTGCTCAGAAATGCAGGAAGTAAAAATGTAGAAAAAGGTTATTGAACTTACTCATTAGCCATGTTAATGAGCGGTGGCTATATTCGTTAGTCACCCAGGCGGGCTCTCTGCCTCGTAATATCACGCCTTAATAGGCGTGATCTTGAATACAGATTCTAATCAGCGCCTCCCCGCTCTCCTCTGTGCTGGCGGGGCTGCAATGCGGCTGTAATGACGCAGATCGCATCATTTCCGGCACCGGGTGACGTGTGTACACCCGCGCAGCTCTGTTAGCTTCCATCACCGCATTGCGGTGCGCCTGAAACAGAGAGCTGGAACGTTGTGCACTCCCAGCAACACAACATGAGGCAAAGTTTAATATCAGTATGTTGCAGATATTGTGACATGGAATTTCAAAGTTAGTATACAAGGCTCCCCAGGTCTGAAAGTTCTATTTAATATTGTATACAGTTTGTATCTGTTGACAGATCTGCTTTGAAGAGAGTAATCTTCTTTTGTTTGTTCCCACACAGTGGAGAATGTGTTCGTGTCTCATGTAGAAGATGCGGTGACGTTTTGGGGGCAGGTAGGTGAAAAGCAGACTGTTATGTGAAAGGGAATCTGTAGGGTTCCTTATTCCCTCCAAGTCAACAACATTCACATTTGCATGTCAAATTTCCCTAAAAAAAGCATTTACCACCTCAGTTTTTATATGCAAGTTAGAGACTTTAGTAATTGAAGGGCCGGCCTTCTTTTTCAGACAGGCACACTACACATGGTTGGTAGTGCAGAAGTTATTCTTCAGTTATGTGCAGTGCGCCTCTCTGAAGCCAGGATGCGTACACCCAGCCTAAGAGGCGAGCTGACAATGCTGAAATGAGCCGCAAGATATCCAGGAGGGGCCACAGGGGCATGATAACAAGGAAAGAAGCCAACTATTCTGGGAAAACAACGCCACTTCAACTAGTGAAAAACCTAATTTTCATATGAAAATACGGAGGTGGTAATAAATGCTTTTTTCTCAATCGTCTCATTGGGGACACAGGACTATGGTGTTATGCTGCAGCTCACCAGGAGGCTGACACTAAGTAGAATCTGAAAAAAGCAGAGTAACGCCCCTTTCACACTGGCGGTTTTTTGAAAATGCGACAGATCCGGCAGATTTACCGCATCTGCCGCCTAACGGCCGCACTTGTATCACACTTGTGGTAAGCCTCATGCCTTGTCTATGGCGATGTGGTTGGGTGTGGCAAGTGCGGTTCTGCCGGTTGCGGCAGATGCGGTACTTGCGTCGGTGAAAAAAAACGCGGCTGACCGCGTTTTATTTTCGCAGCCACAAGTGCTGCATCTGCCGCAACTGGCAAAACCACACTTGCTGCACCTGCCGCAAGTCCTATAGACAATGCATGGGGCTTGACACAAGTGCGGCTGTTAGTCGGCAGATGGTGTAAATCTGCCGGATCTGCCGCCAGTGTGAAAGGGGCCTAACTCCTCCCCTGCAGTATAAACCACCTGGCTGGCACAAGCCGAACCAGTTTTAGCTTAGTGTCATTAGGAGGCAAATGTGGTCCACAGACCCTCATCCTTTTTTTTTTTTTTTTTCTTTTTTAAACCTCCACGTTCCCCGATGAGGGACAGTATTTTTATTCTTTCTTTTAACCTCCGGATATGGCGACGGTTCCTCTGCGTTCTGCTCTCCTCCATACATCAGAAGGGCACGCGGAGTGTTACCTCCCCGTATCCCCCTCTGCATCGGCTCGTCCATCCAGTTGTAACAGCGTCAGTTGCAGTTGACTGCTACCATGTTGGGACCCCCGGGCCTCCCCATCCTGGGTGGTAGGCGACAATGGACCGACCGCCCTCCCCATCCTCCCCTCACTGGCAGCATGGGTTGTAGGTGCCAGCACAGATAATGCCTCATATGAGACAATCCCCCTTCTACTCTCCACCAGCAATGCTGAGGTTCGCATCTGCACCTGCATCAGCCTGCATTTAGCCCCCTTCACAGTAGAGGGTGTATGTCATTGGCAAGGAGGAGAGGTGGCTCTTTAAGTTCAGCTTGCATCATTTATTACATCCACGCCGGGCCCTGTTCCTTCTCGGGGCCGCAAAACTAATCTATATCCTTGCTTTTGCCTATCATTCTCACAATAACGCCCCTTCCAGCCCTCCACCCGCCTCCACGTGATGTCATTGCAGGCGGATACGTCCCCCAGCCGCTTTTCAGAAGGGGTGGCCTATCCCTCCAACAGCAATGCCCCCTCTGCCCGCCACTCGCGGCCGGACACGACTGCTCCCCAGAAGGGACGGTCCAGCTGTTTTCGGCGCCCCTCGCCGATCACAGATTTCCCTGCCCCATCTTCTTGGCAGTCTGCACACTTCCTTCTCCACATGTAGTATCCATTCCTGCACCGCACATTGCAGTGGTTACCGCGGCACCCAGCTACCGGCAGGGTGGACACCGGATCACCCGACACAGCAGCAGCCACGCCGGAGACTGCAACTAACCCTGGGTAAGCAGCTCAGCAGATTCTGCTCTGCTGCAGCTCGTTTGTTCTGCCCTCTCCCTGCCTGCAGTATACCCTGTGCCCCACAGTGTGTATACCGTACCTATATACTTTGCCATAGCTAAATTCCTTTGCCTCACAATCATGCAGACCTCAAAGGCCACGGACAAAACTGCAAAACCTTCAACACTTATTATGCCTTTTGCATTACATGCAAGGCTCAACTGCCTAATGGAAATACTACCCCGCACTGCCAGTCTTGTAAATCCAATACTGCACAGGAAACCTCTGCCAACGCTGTTTCTCCCTGCACTCCTAATCCACCTGAATGGGCCCTGTACCTCACACACTCCATGTCGCAATCCATGGATAAGCTCTCTACTACCTTGATCCAGGCCCTGCAGAGCTGCCCCATGACTGGCATCCCAGACCAATCAGAATCACAGGTGGATGTTCCGGAACATGAGAGCACGCCACATAGTTGTGTGCCTCGTGGCCTGCCCCTTTCTGTAGCTGAGCCAAGACGGAAAAGACGACATAGTAGCATTTCGTCTGCATCATTACGGGGTTTCTACACCTCACACGCCAGGGACCTAGAACCAGGCTCACCCCTATCTGGGGCATTTGACGATCTGGACTCTGATCTTGAACCGGAGGTTTCCATTGATTTAGATACTCCTGACACACAGGTCATGGTTGAGGGCTTAATCATGGCAGTCAACCAGATGCTTAAGGTCGATGACCCTCCTTGTGAGACGCCAGACCACACTGTGTCTTAAGAGGGCAAATGCCCACAAAAATGTTTTGCTGATCATCCTGAGATTCAGGAAATCTTAAACATAGAACCCGTCCAGATAAAAGGTTTAGGAACCCCAAGGCTTATCGAGGTTCCCTACCCCTTTTCTCCTGCCCTAGGCCAGGACAGGACTGGGTGGACTCCCCACAAGTTGACCCCTCAGTTTCCCGTTTGGTAGCGAGAACCTTGCTTTCTCTGCCTGATGGGTCCTCTATTTAGGACCCGACGGACCGACAGATTGACCAGCTGGCTCGCTTGGTTTTCGAAGCCACCAGTTCGTCCCTATCGCCTTCCTTTGCCTCCATATCGGTCACCAAGGCAGTCATGACCTGGGAAGATACACTACACTCTTCCCTATGAGATAGTAGCCTTTCCCCCGAGTTGACGGACCTTGCAGTTCAGATCTTGGTACTCGGTAAATATCTTATGCAAGCATCCCTGGATACCACTAATTGCACAGCCGTAGCAGCCTCTAATGCTGTTACCATTCGCAGAGTGCAATGGCTCAGTGAGTGGAGAGCAGATTCTGTGTCTATGAAATCTCTTACTAGTCTTACCTTAGCAGCCGTCTCTTCGGAGAACGGCTGGATCAACTGATTTCTGACGCCACGGGAGGGAAGAGCAGTTCACTTCCCCAACACAAGCTAAGACACCCCTTTGTCTGACGTCAGCAGATGCGTTTTTGTTCCTTTCGGAACTCGTTCGGCTGAGAGACCTTCTGCCTGTCGCAAACTACAAGCCACACCCCTCGCAGGGCCAGGGGTTCTCAGTCTGCCCCAAAATCGAACTCAGCCTGGCAGTCCTGCTCAAGACATCCCAGACCTAGGGGACCCAGATCCCATAAGTTTTCTTCTTCCTGACTCGCCCTCATTCACCGAAGACACCACCCTAGTAGGCGGGTGACTTTCACGTTTTCGCCATGTCTGGCTCGCAGTCACAGACGACAGGTGGGTCAGGGAAACTGGTGTCTTCCGGCTACAACATCGAGTTTTTCCCATCCACTCAACCGTTTTTTAGTCTCCTCCACGGTCCCCATCAAAAGCTCGTGCTTTTTTCAATGCCATCGAGTCCCTCTTACTGGCAGCAGCCATTGTTCCCGTTCCGTAAGACGAGCATTTCAGAGGGTTCTATTCAAACCTCTTTGTGGTACCCACAAAGGACGGCTTTGTCCGTCCCATCCTGGATTTGAAACATCTGAACAAATTTGTTCGTCTTTGTCATTTCCACATGGAGTCCCTTCGCTCCATCATTACATAAACAGAGGAGGGGAGAATTCCTGGCCTCAATCGATATTTGAGATGCGTATCTTCACATCCCGGTTTCCAATGCGCACCAACAATACCTGCCCTTTGCAATTCACGACAATCGCTTTCAGTTTGTTGCTTTTCCCTTCGGAAGAGGAGGATTGTCACGGGACAAGGGTCATTTCCTGGCTCCGGTACCTCTTCACATCTGATGGATGAGAGAACTCAGAGAATGTCTTTCTGTTCTGTGTTTTATCTTAGACTCAGCAAAAATCTGTGAAGTCAACTAAAACTAAACTCTTGCAGTGTAGGCTCTGTGATGATGCACTCCAAGTTGCCTGGGCAAAAAAGCTATGCAGGGTATGTATAGAACAGACCATCACGGAAGAATCACCGAGTTTTTCTTCCAAACGGCAGTCTTTAAAGGGAACCTGACCTCTAAAAATGAGCCCCCAGGCTCTTTTAACCTGTCCCTGCACCATGTTAATACATTTCTTGGCATCCCTTTGTGTTATTAATGCGCTATAGTAAAGTTTCTAAAAGTTGTTTTTATACCTGTAGATCTGCAGCTTCTCATTATTTGAGAAGCCGCCAAAGGCAGTCTTTTGTGCTTCTCCCCGCCGCCTGCTGGTAAATTATTTACGCTCAGATGGGCGTGCAGGTTACTGATGGTCTGGCTAGACCAACTTGTTTCCCAACTAAAAGTAGAGTTTCTAGAGAGGAAATTCTGGCCTCAATTCCCGTTATGCAGGGGGCCGCTGCCTTCCTTGCAGATGCAGCAGCAGATTCCACCACGCTGACAGCAAGTCCCAGCAGCTGAAACGCCTCCTGCCGGTGACGTCAGCGCCGGAGTCTGCCCTGCTCCAGATTATGTATGTTCAGCAGGGCGGGCTCCGGACCTGACATCACTGGCAGGAGGCGTCCATTGCTCGCTCTGCGGAGGGGAGATATAAAGGTGGCTGAACAAGAGAGGACTGGAGACGGACCAGAGGGGGCTGGAGGCGGCGAGGACACCATACAACAGCGATGACTCATTACTGAGTAAGTCCCTCTGGAATCCTTATCCATAAACTTTATAAAGTCTTTATAAAGTCTTTTTTTACAACTTTACATGGGGGCTAGAGTCATGGGGGACCCCTTCCCTGAATGCAGCAGACACACTGCATTCAGTTAGCATAGCACCAGGGGAGTGACAGGTGCTCTTTAAAGAACTGGACGGGGGATTTGCAGACAAAAATCGGTTGTCGTCTTCCTTGCAAGGGTGAATATCTATTTGGAACAGTCCTAGACGACATCTTAGAAAAGGCAATGGATTAAAAGAAGTTTCCTGATCTCCTTTTCTTTTTTTAAACGGCCCTTTCGGAGTAGACAATATTCCCCGAAAAAAGACCAGTCCAGTTGATCGGACCGGAGGAAGGGTGGAAAGGAGTTCATGTTCAAGGTGTTTTCCTGTGACTCTACTAAGTCCTCCCAAGTGAAGTTCTTCCCCAGGTGGGAGGTCGGCTCTCTTCCTTCCAGCCTGGGCTCAAATTTCATCAAGCACTTTTGGACCTCATGAAATCCGGTCTAAAACTCTGGTTTCCACATCTTCCTCCGTTCAGATTCCTTGTCACTTTTCCCAGAGCATCTCCGATCGAAAGGCAGGCGCTGTAAAGCGAG
The DNA here is from genome assembly GCA_033576535.1 of Allobates femoralis. Taxonomy (NCBI): domain Eukaryota; kingdom Metazoa; phylum Chordata; class Amphibia; order Anura; family Aromobatidae; genus Allobates; species Allobates femoralis. The sequence goes on along the minus strand of JARQOC010000005.1, from coordinate 479,886,156 downwards.
ATCTTCAGTCTCTCGTGGACAAGGCGGTTTAGTTCGGGTTCCGACCCGGAAAGAGGGGACAAGGTATTGCTCTCTCCTCTTCCTGGGAAGAAAACCCGGACAGTTCTTTCAGGATGATTTTGAACTTGAAAAGCCTGAACAATTGCCTGGAGGTACCAACTTTCAAGATGGAGTCGATTTTGTCTGCAGTCAAAATGCTCTTTCCAGGTTGCCACATGGCAGTCCTGGATTTAAAGGAGGCATATTATCATGCTCCTATATGTCTCTTGTCCCAAAAGTGCCACTTGGTGGTAATTCAGGTGAACTCTCAAGTCCATAATTCCCAGTATCAAGCCCCTTCCGTTCAGCATAGCGGTTGCTCCTTGGATTTTCACCAAGATAATATTATAAGTTTCGGCCCACCTTAGGGAGCAGAGTGTCCTCATTGTACCATACCTGGACACTTTTCTGATAATTGGGAAATCAGCCCAGCATTGTGAAGACCAAATTCATCAGGTCCTCAAAATGTTGACAAATCTGGCTTGGCTCATCAACATAGACAAATCCAAATTGAATCCATCAACATCCCAGATTTTTCTAGGTCTCCTATTGGACTCAACCATATTGGAGTCTTGTCTACCACCAGACAAGATGAAGAACATCCAGACGCTTGTCCTAAAAGCCATAGATTCTCCAACCATGACTTTGAGACGTGCCATGTGATTAATGGACTCTCTTACAGCTTGCATCTCAGGAGTGCGTTGGGCTAAGGCTCATACCAGGACTCTGCAGTGGGATATTCTAAAGTATCAGGAAGCCCTTGGTCAGAATCTACAGGGCAAACTGCAACCAGCTACCCTATGATCTCTCTGTTGGTGATTGGATGATTCGATGCTGTCCACAGGGGTTCCCTGGTGGTCCCCTGCTACAAAGGTAGTTACAACTGATGCCAGTCCCTCAGGGTGAGGAGGCCTTGTAATTTAGGGTATACTTAAGGGCTTGGTCAGATGCTCTGAAGGACACTTGCTCCAACATGAGAGAGTTGGTAGCTGTAGAATGTGCCTTAGCGAGTTGTATGCCAGCGTAAGAGGGTCATCACATCAAAGTCCTGTCCAACAATCAGGTATCAGTTGCCTACATAAACCACCAAGGGGAAACAAGGTCAAAAGCACTGATGGAAGTAGCGGAACGAATCCTCTTACTGGCAAAAACACACCTAGCCTCCATCTCGGCAGTACATATCAGGGGGAAAGACGATAAAACAGATTTCTTCAGCCGGGTACACCTTCACCAGGGCGAGTGGATTTTGAATGAGTGTTTCGCCAGATCACGGACATGTGGGGAGTCCCCAACATAGATTCGATTGCGACACGGTCCAACCGGCAAGTGAATCTGTTTTGCTCCCTGGATCCCAGGAATCATCTCTTGGCGGTGGATGCGCTCCTGATCACCTGAGAATTCAGGCTAGCTTATGCTTTTTCCCCTCTAATCTTAATACCGACAGTATGCCAGGTATTCAATGTAATAGATACAGATTAGTCAATTTACATTTGATTTCCCCAAGGAAATAGAATTATAGCATATACAAAAGGTTACAGAGAAATGAGCAGTGTGCCTTCATCACAACTGCTGATACCGTTAACGTTGGAGCGTGCCTGAGGCACCCTGGTGCAGGGGAACTTAGGGAGGTGGCCCCCGACGCCGATTCGTGGCTAGGTTTATCGGCCTTAGCCACTTCATCAGGGGGATGAATGGGTGCTGCCTATGCCCCATTATATATGATGCTACACTGACCGTGTCACCGCGGACTGGAGGTGACATTCTGTCCGGGCCACATTACCGGAAGTTATCTGCCGCGACACTACTTTTTCATGATTAATGATAATGTGAATCAATGAGTGTCACTAGAAGCAAGAGGATCCATTGGATATAATGTAAGGTGAATTGCAGAAACTGCCTTATGCTAAATGTAATAAACGGAGATCTTGGTTTTCAATAGTGATCACTAGAGAGTAAGCTTGGCCTCCACTGCCAAGTCCTAACACTAACCCTGATAAAATTGTGAATTGTGAACGGGTTTATATGCCCAAGGATAATTGGAAATAATGAATAGGTGTGTGTAGGGCCTTCACAATGGTGTCCAAGTGTGGATACCAAATTAAGGAATGTTGAAAGGGGAATAATTACAGTGGGAGCTCAGTCACAAATAAACATTATATATATCAGATTAAGACGGCATCACCACAAGCGTAGGTGCTGGCAGAAAATAATAATATACTTACAGTAGGTTATCTGCCGCGACACTACTTTTTCATGATTAATGATAATGTGAATCAATGAGTGTCACTAGAAGCAAGAGGATCCATTGGATATAATGTAAGGTGAATTGCAGAAACTGCCTTATGCTAAATGTAATAAACGGAGATCTTGGTTTTCAATAGTGATCACTAGAGAGTAAGCTTGGCATCCACTTACAAGGAGCCTCCACTGCCAAGTCCTAACACTAACCCTGATAAAATTGTGAATTGTGAACGGGTTTATATGCCCAAGGATAATTGGAAATAATGAATAGGTGTGTGTAGGGCCTTCACAATGGTGTCCAAGTGTGGATACCAAATTAAGGAATGTTGAAAGGGGAATAATTACAGTGGGAGCTCAGTCACAAATAAACATTATATATATCAGATTAAGACGGCATCACCACAAGCGTAGGTGCTGGCAGAAAATAATAATATACTTACAGTAGGTTATCTGCCGCGACACTACTTTTTCATGATTAATGATAATGTGAATCAATGAGTGTCACTAGAAGCAAGAGGATCCAAGTAGTGTCGCGGCAGATAACCTACTGTAAGTATATTATTATTTTCTGCCAGCACCTACGCTTGTGGTGATGCCGTCTTAATCTGATATATATAATGTTTATTTGTGACTGAGCTCCCACTGTAATTATTCCCCTTTCAACATTCCTTAATTTGGTATCCACACTTGGACACCATTGTGAAGGCCCTACACACACCTATTCATTATTTCCAATTATCCTTGGGCATATAAACCCGTTCACAATTCACAATTTTATCAGGGTTAGTGTTAGGACTTGGCAGTGGAGGCTCCTTGTAAGTGGATGCCAAGCTTACTCTCTAGTGATCACTATTGAAAACCAAGATCTCCGTTTATTACATTTAGCATAAGGCAGTTTCTGCAATTCACCTTACATTATATCCAATGGATCCTCTTGCTTCTAGTGACACTCATTGATTCACATTATCATTAATCATGAAAAAGTAGTGTCGCGGCAGATAACCTACTGTAAGTATATTATTATTTTCTGCCAGCACCTACGCTTGTGGTGATGCCGTCTTAATCTGATATACATTACCGGAAGTGACGTGCAAGCCATATCCCGTGTCATCGAGGGGCGGGCTTAGCACTCCCATATCCGATCAGGTGACTGCCGGCATCGGGTCACCATGGAGACCAATAGTCAACTCCGCCCACATGCCTGCCAGTCAGCCCGGCGTCTCAAGGACGCGTCAGCAGAGGCCCGAGACGCTGAGCTGACAAAGAGCAGGCAGAAGGCAGGGTCCCAGTCCCCAGGGGAGCATACCGAAGAGAGCCAGTGGGAATAAACCTGACACAAAGCATTGCACCGTTACAGGCAATAACGAATGGAAAGACCTATGTCAGGACTGGCCAGACGAGTGTAACATGGTAATTTGTAAAGAAACACATATTACAATAAATAAACAGTGCTTGTTAAAACACCCATCAGTCCATGCGTTCCATCTAGTCCATTATAATGCAGATCCTGATTGTCTTGAAACTTCACAAGTGAACAGAGGTCCGGTTACATCATTGCAGACATCCATTATGGTACATTTACACGTGGCCACAGTAAGGTAGAAACAGGCAGGCATCGGACACAATTGTGCCTGTTGCCTTGAAAAGACCACGATGTGGCTGCGTGTAATTCAGGATTTTTTTTCCTGTGTCTTCCCTGAAGGAAGGAAAGTCCTGAATTACACGCAGCCACATCGTGGTCTTTTCAAGGCAACAGGCACAATTGTGTCCGATGCCTGCCTGTTCCTACCTTCCTGTGGCCGCGTGTAAATGTACCATTAGAGGTCCCCAGGAAGGGGAAGGCGAACAACCTGTAAACCACAAAAGTGACGGATCTGGAGATAATAGTTGTCCTTAAAAACTAAGAAATTGTGGGTAAGGGTGAAGCGGAACAGCTCCAGGATAAGGCCACACAAGGCGCCATCACGTCCACTGGCAAAGCAAAAAGAAGCGGACCTCCTCCAGGCCATCCTCGTGGCCAGGGTGGTGATACCAGGAAGATGCTCACGCCGTGTGAAGCGCGGTGGATTGTGTCTCTTGACATGGTCACCACGGGGCCTGAATGAACATCTGTCGTTTGCCTCCTTCCTTTAACCATCACCGCCCGACATCAACTAGGGTTTTGTACCCAATTTTCTGGTCATCATAATGGGAGACCCAGACAATGGGGTTTAGGGCACTGCCCTCCGGAGGTCACACTAGGTACTACAAGTTTGTAGACACCGCCTCCTCCGCTTATAAACCCCTACCGCAGGGAACATCCTCAGTTTTAAACTTAGTGTGCTCGGAGGATCACGCTTTGCTTGCACTTCACTGCATTCTCACAGCTTACGTGATGGCGTCTGAAGACAAGGTAATACGGTCCTATCGGGACCGGTGACAGCCTCCCCGCTCACCCTTAGTGGCACACGCTGGTGGAGGTACCGGAGGGCCTAGAGCCTGGACACTTCGTGTTCTCCCGGTACGCTGTTACGCTCCTCTCCATCCCTCTCTGGGGGGCTCTGGAGAGTGGGAGATGGGAGCCTTGCACAGCTCCGCTCCGTCCGAGGCCTCCCTAAATGGTGCTTACAGACCGGACTGGAGCCAGCCCAGTCCGAGGCCTCCCTAAATGGTGCTTACACTCCGGACTGGTGCTGAGCGGCCCAGTCTGAGGCCTCCCTAAATGGTGCTTACAGACCAGACTGGTGCTGCACCCCCGTCCGAGGCCTCCCTAAATGGTGCTTACAGACCGGACCGGCACTGAGGCACTCTGTGTCTCCTGCGTGCCTGGGGGTAGTGTCTGGCACTTTATGTGTTTCAGGACACTCAGACCGCGCGTTACCCTCGGGTCCGCGGATCTGCGGGTGTACCCTGTGCTGGGGTCACCCTGGCTGACCGCCCTGTGTGTCACAGGGGCTGAAGCCGTAGGCTGCGGATGTTTGTCCCCTCATGGTGTACATGCAGTCTGTGTATAATGTTTTTACACTTTTTCCCGCGCTGCGGGCTCCGGCTCCCTCATGCTGTGGATGCTTGGAGGATGGGAAGCAGCCCGTGCGGTGACATCATCGCTGGGCGTGTGTGTGTGTTTCCCGCGTCTCTCGGCGCCGCCCACAGTTTCACTGTCGGCGGCCATCTTTACCCTCACTTCCCTGTTGGGATTCTTATGCAGCGTGCGTCTGCACTCCAGAGGGGAGACCGGAAACCGTCGCGGAGGTCACACACACACCGCTTCCTCATACCGCTTTACTGCGGTCGGTAAGCCACCGGGATTCCCGGTTTTGTTGTCAATTTGGCTTATTTTCCCCTACTGTGGCGATGTCCTCAGCCGGGAAGCGTGCTGCTAAGGCGGCAGTAACCACCATTACCTGTGCTACATGCAATGGTGCACTGGTGGAGGGGTCCTGCAATAACTGCGGACGCCCAGAGGCCCGGGCTGGCACTGTTGAGTCAGCAGCTCCGGTGCTATACCCTGAGGTTCAGGTGATCTCAGGGCCATGGGAGACTCAGAATAAGATCAATGAATCTCTGCTGTCTCAGCTGTCCTCCATGTCGCAATCCCTGGAGGCACTTAATAGGAGACTGGATAGCCCAGCTACTCCATCCAGTTACCCCCGGGTGTCCCCTTCTTCTGCTGCGAGACCCCTTAAGCGGGCTCGTCGTGAGGATTCACCCGAGCTCCATACTCTCTCTGAGGAGGAGCGTTCCTCTGATGGTGAGGAAGATGATGGGGGTTCAAATTTCGGGTCTGTGTCTGTATCTGAACCGCCAGACGGGGTGGAGGATCTGGTGTCCTCTATTAACGAGACTTTACGTCTCGTGACACCCCCTGAGGAGGTGACGGTGCACCCGAAGGAGGTCTATCAATGGCTGCGGCCGGAGGCTAGACCAAGTGGCTCCTTCATGGACCACACTAATTTTGGAAGGGTGGTTAGAGCTCCCAGGTTACATCCTGGGCGGCGTTTTGTCCGTAAAACCAAGGACAATCGCTTCCCCTTCCCCCAGGAGGTGCTTCAGGAGTGGTCGCAGTCCCCGAAGGTGGACGCTTCCATGACCAGGATTGCTGCACGCTCCCTTTTCTCTGCCTCTGATAGCTCCTCACTGAAGGATGCTACTGATAGACAGGTCGAGCAGCTCGCCAAGTCTTCCTATGAGGCTGTGGGGTCTTCATTTGCCCCTAATTTTGCCACGGTCTGGACCTTACAAGCGATTACTACCTGCTTGGATGGTATCTCTGACATGGCAAGATCCAGTCCAGAGGTCCTAGCACTCACCGAAAGGGCAAGGGCCTATGCGGACTACGCCAGGACGGCGACTCTGGAAACTGCCACTCGCTCAGCTGTGGCTTCGGCCAATGCTATAGCGATCCGCAGGTTGTTGTGGCTGCGTCTTTGGGACTCAGATGCCACATCCAAGAAGATTTTGCAGAATCTTCCGTTCGCTGGTGACAGGCTTTTTGGCACAGAGCTGGACAAGCTAATTAAGGATTCTGCTGAGTCTAAGATACCGCAGAATAAGCCTAAGCCACGGTATACCGTTAAAAGGAACCCTAAACAGTGGTCCTTTCGTTCCAGCTCGCAGTCATCAGCACCGTCCGCTCGCACGGACCGAGGGGGAAAGCCCGCTTCCCAGTGGCGCTCTAAGAGTCGTCCAAAGAAGCCGGCGGGGGCGGCAGCTGCCACCCCCAAACCCGCCTCTACATGACTCGCTCTCTCATCCTGCCTCCCCACAGGTGGGGGGCCGCTTGTCTCGCTTTCAGGACAAGTGGCTGCTTCACGTTCAAGATCAGTGGGTTCGAGACGTGATCTCGCGAGGGTACAGGATAGAGCTGACGTCAAAACCGATATCCCGATTCCATCGGTCGGTCCCGTCACCAGAAAAAGCTCAGGCTTTTTACCAGGTGTTGGAGGGTCTCCGCAGAGACGGAGTGGTGGTCCCGGTACCTTCCGGAGAGAGGTTCAGGGGTTTTTACTCCAACCTCTTTATCGTCCCGAAGAAGGACGGATCCTTCCGCCCAGTACTGGACCTGAAGCTGTTCAACCATCACGTGTTGGTTCGGAAGTTCCGTATGGAATCACTGCGCTCCGTGATCGCAGCTGTGTCACAGGGGGACTTCCTAGCGTCCATAGATATCAGAGACGCTTACCTTCACGTACCCATTGCACCGGCTCATCAGCGCTGGTTGCGATTCGCAGTGGGGGAAGAACACTTCCAATTTGTGGCACTGCCATTCGGGCTAGCCTCGGCACCGCGGGTGTTCACAAAAGTGATGGCCTCTATGATGGCTCTCCTGCACGGACAGGGACATGCCGTCATTCCCTATTTAGACGACCTACTGGTCAGGGCCCCATCAGAACACCTCTGTCAAGAGAGCCTGGATGTGACCATGCGGTCTCTGGAACAGTTCGGTTGGCTCCTCAATATTCAGAAGTCAACGCTAGTTCCGACCCAGTCTTTGACTTATCTGGGCATGGACTTCAACACAGCCTCAGCCCTGGTGTCTCTGCCACGAGTCAAACAGATGGCGATCCAATCAGGAGTACAAGCAGTCCTCCTGTCACCATACTCATCCCTACGGGTATTGATGAGACTGGTGGGACGCATGGTAGCGGCGATAGAGGCGGTGCCGTTCGCACAGTTTCGCCTCCGTCCTCTCCAGCTGGAGATTCTTCACAGATGGGACAAGAGGACGATCTCGCTGAATCGGCTGGTGACACTGTCACAACCGACCAAGGACTCCCTACAGTGGTGGCTCCAGCCACGTCACCTGTCACGAGGCCGGTCCTTCCTAAAACCGTCATGGTTAGTGGTGACCACAGACGCCAGTCTGAAGGGCTGGGGTGCGGTGTTCTTGCACCACAGGGCTCAAGGCCTCTGGACTCAGTCGGAGTCGGCATTGCAGATCAATGTGCTGGAGATCAAGGCGGTCTATCTGGCGCTCCTGGCGTTTCAGAAATTCCTGTCAGGACACCCCATTCGGGTGCAGTCCGACAATGCGACGGCCGTCGCCTACATAAATCATCAGGGAGGGACCAGAAGTGCTCAGGCCCTCGCCGAAGTCCACCGCATTCTAGCCTGGGTGGAGGAAAACGGCTGCCTGATCTCCGCAGTTCACATCCCAGGGGTCGAGAACTGGGAGGCCGACTACCTGAGCCGACAGGGCATGGACGCCGGAGAGTGGTCTCTTCATCCAGACGTCTTCCGGGACATCTGCGGCAGATGGGGCACTCCGGACGTGGATCTGATGGCCTCACGGCTGAATCATCAGGTGCCCCAATACATGGCGAGATCATGGGATCCTCAGTCTCTGGGGGCGGATGCCCTGATCCTGAGTTGGTCCAGCTTCCAGCTGCCATATGTGTTCCCGCCTCTGGCTCTGATTCCCAGGGTCCTGTGGAAAATCAGGATGGAATGCAGAGTAGCCATTCTAGTGGCTCCAGATTGGCCCAGGAGGTCCTGGTACCCGGACCTGTGGCAACTGTCAGGCGGACACCGGTGGGCTCTTCCAGAACGCGCAGATCTACTCGCGCAAGGCCCATTCTTCCACCTCAATTCCAGGGCCCTCAAATTGACTGCATGGCTCTTGAGGCCTGGCTGCTGACGTCCAGAGGATTCTCTCCTACAGTGGTTGCCACTATGAATAGGGCTAGGAGACCTGTCTCCAGGAAGATATACCACAGAACGTGGAAAATCTTTTTCTCCTGGTGTGCCTCTGGTGGACGCTCACCGTGGCCATTGTCCATCCCGACATTGTTGGCTTTCCTACAGTCGGGGTTGGAGTTGGGACTATCCCTTGGCTCTCTGAAAGGTCAAGTGTCAGCACTTTCAGTGCTGTTTGACAGGCGCTTGGCGCTCCTACCGAAGGTCCGCCAATTTCTGCAGGGGGTAGCTCGGGTGGTTCCGCCTTACAGGCGACCTCTGGACCCTTGGGACCTCAACATGGTCCTGGCGGCTCTGCAGAAACCGCCGTTTGAGCCACTGAGAGACATATCTCTCTCTCGTCTGTCCCAGAAAGTGGTCTTTCTGGTGGCAATTACGTCCCTGAGAAGGGTCTCAGAATTGGCTGCACTTTCGTGCAAGTCACCCTTTCTGGTGGTTCACCAAGACAAGGTGGTGTTGCGCCCACGGCCAGAATTCTTGCCGAAGGTGGTTTCAACGTTTCACCTAAACCAGGAGATTGTTCTCCCATCATTTTGCCCCGCTCCCGTTCATCAGGTTGAGCGCGACCTCCATACTCTGGATCTCGTGAGGGCTGTACGCATTTATGTGTCCAGGACCGCCTCCTTTAGGAGTTCGGATTCCTTATTTGTCCTCACGATGGGTCGCTGTAAGGGGTCCGCGGCCTCGAAGTCGACCTTGGCCAGATGGATCAAGGCTCCCATTCAGGAGGCTTACCGGTCTTCTGGTTTGCCTCTCCCGGTGGGTTTGAAGGCACACTCTACTAGAGCTGTAGGTGCCTCCTGGGCCTTGCGACATGGAGCGTCTGCTCTACAGGTGTGTCAGGCGGCCACTTGGTCCAGCCTGCACACTTTCTCTAAGCACTATATGGTGCATGCCCATGCCTCTGCGGATGCAAGTTTGGGCAGGCGGGTTCTCCAGGCGGCGGTTGCCACCTTTAAAAGGGAACCATGTGTTATCCGTCTTGTTGAGGAACTCTTCCCGCCCTGGGGTATTGCTTTAGGACATCCCCATTGTCTGGGTCTCCCATTATGATGACCAGAAAAAAGAGAATTTTGTTTACGTACCGTAAATTCTTTTTTCTTTAATCATCAATGGGAGACCCAGCACCCACCCAGTTGTTCCTTTGCATGTTTTGCATTTGCTCTGTTCTCTGTTGAGACAGTGTTTGCCGGGTTATTGAGCCGTTTTGTGTACGGCATTCTTCCCGATGTTTCGGGTGTGGTTTATTTCCTCCTCGCAGCTTGTAGACCAAACTGAGGATGTTCCCTGCGGTAGGGGTTTATAAGCGGAGGAGGCGGTGTCTACAAACTTGTAGTACCTAGTGTGACCTCCGGAGGGCAGTGCCCTAAACCCCATTGTCTGGGTCTCCCATTGATGATTAAAGAAAAAAGAATTTACGGTACATAAACAAAATTCTCTTTTTTTACAAGCGTATTCCTGTTTAGAAATCGCTTTTCACTTTATGATTTTATGGGTGTCACTTTTGTGGTTTACAGGTTGTTTGCCTTCCCCTTCTTGGGCACCTCTAATGGATCTCTGCAATGATGTAACCGGACTTCTGTTCACTTGTGAAGTTTCAAGACCATCAGGATCTGCATTATAATGGACTAGATGGAACTCATGGACTGATGGGTGTTTTAACAAGCATTGGTTATTTATTGTAATACTAGCTGGGTGCCCGATGCACATGCATCGAGATTCTAGAAGAGCGAGTCTCTGACTCGCAATGGCTGCTTCGCGGCCAATGCTTCGCGCTGCAAAGGCGACTCGCCATGCCCGCTGCGCTGCGCGGGCCTTAGAACTGCTCGCAATGGCCGCTGCGCGGCCAATGCTTCGGGCGTATCCACATGACCACGCCGACTCGCATTGCGAGTGGACTCAGAAGGGGCAAAAAACCCATTCGCAATTATATAATCGATGTGTTTCTTTACGTATGCTTGTTTTTCTGTAACCTTTTGAATATGCTATAATTCTGTTTCCTTGGGGGATATCAAATTAACTAATCTGTATCTATCACCTTGAATACCTGGCATACATGTATAGTCTGCATTAATTATGTGAGTATTGTAACGCTTAGACTGTAATGCTAGGAATACAGTGTCTGTGTATACTACAGTATTATTTTGTCTTTCTCCCCGTGTATGTACAGTAGCTACATGTTGTTACAGTTTATTGTGGAATTAATCAAGAATTTGTTGTTGTCTAACTGATGGAGTTGTGTTGGAGGGCGCCTGTGCTGCCTCCCTCACCATTGTCTTTTTCATGGGTGTAATAAAATTCACCTAAAAAAGTAATTGTTGTAAGCATTTAGTCCTTTTCTTCTATGTATTGATTTATCTTGAGTAGCTTCCGGAGGCCCAACCACAAAAGGTGGGGGTGACCCCTGAGGGTATATGGAGATTCTAGTGTTAATGGCTCCAACAGATGTCAGTCTCTGATCCTTGGGTTCTTCCGGCTCTTCCAGACCTCCTCTCCCAGGGGCCGGTTCATCAACCTCAGGCAGACAGATGACCCCTGACTGGAACTTGAAAGGCGAATTTTGTGTAGTAAGGGGTTCCTGGCTGCAGTATCAGAAACTTACCTTAACTCTAGGAAACCTGTGACTTCCCGAAATCATCATAGAACTTGGGCAAAATTCCTGTCAGTAACATGGGCAGATCCAGAAGGGGAAGTACCTATCAACTTGGGTCTAGCATTTCTGCCAAAGGGGGTGGTGATGGGACTCTGTGAGCACTCTTAAGGTCCAGGTTTCGGCCCATGGAGCGCTCTATAGAATTTCAACCTAGCAGGGGACCCTTGGATTTCATGCTTTATCTAAGCATGTGCCAGGTCTCCACCTGTTAAGCCCATTAACTCAGCTCCTTGAGATCTCAACCTGGTACTGACTGCATTGACAGAACCTTGGCACGATATCCCTATCAAAATCCTTTCCCTTAAGGCGGTCGTTTTGGTATTATTAACCTCGGCTCGATGAATAGGGAACATTCAGGCCCTCTCAGTTGCCCCCCCCTCTCCCCCCTTTTACATTATTCCAGGACGATCGTGATCTTACAACCTGACCCAGCATACCTCCCTAAGGTAGACTCTACCTTTCACCGGTCACAGGAAATTGTGTTGCCCACTTTTTGCAGTAGCCCTAAAAATAAGGATCTCAAATTACACTCTTTACATGTCAAACGATGTTTAGACAGATAACTAGAGGCCACAAGTCCTTGAAGGAAAGATGGGTCCCTTTTTGTTTGTTTTTAGGGACAGATGAAAGGTTGTAGGATCTCCAAAGCCACATTAGCTTGCTGGGTTAGAGACACTATTAGCATGGCCTACGCTGCAAGCGGCAAAAAAGTGGAGAAGACCCTCTGAGCACATTCCACAAGGGCCGTGGCTGCTACCTGGGCTGAAAGTTCAGGCATATCTATCGATTAGATCTGTAGAGCAGTGACTTGGTCTTCACCTTCTACATTCTATAAGCACTATCGATTAGATCTTTCTGGAGTTGATACCACTTTTGGGAGTAGGGTTCTACAGGTCCCTCCCTAAATTATGTGTTTACACATTGATTTTAGAGAATGATGTTATACTCGGCAGGTTAAGAAGGGAATTTAGACATGCATGTGTGCATACTGCTGGCTTGGATGGCATACGGGACCTGACGGATTCCCTTTAAACAGTTTTTTTATCGTTTGTCATTGGCGGACCGTGATGTATCTCAATGAATTAGAATATCGTCGAAAGGTTTATGTATTGAATTACTGAAATAAAGGAAATGCATATATTGTATAGTCATTAAAACAAGAGTGATCTATTTTTCAAGTGTTTATTTCTGTAAATGTTGATGATTACGGCTTACAGCCAATGAAAACCCAAATGTCATTACCTCGGAAAATTAAAGTAGGGGGCATGGAGGGTCTGAGAGACAAAATATTACCTAAATAGGTATCGGAGGCTTCAACTTGTGTGGTTGTGAGTCACAACCACTGTAAAAGCATACCACGACTGCTGCAGTCACAGCGTGGTGATTTTAGAGTAGGGAGGAGGAAGGGTTAAAAACCACGCTGCCGTATTCCACTAGAGACGTCAAAGGGTGAATAGAGTATTGATTAGTCAACACGTTTCAGGGCTCCATGGCCCCTTCCTCAGGACAAATCAATATCTTATTACCATGTTTCAGGGAGTTTGAGAGCCCTGAAACACGTTGTCTAATAAATTAATATATTAACCCTTTAATGTCTGATGGAATACGGCAGCACAGTTTATAACCCTTCATCCTCCCTACTTTAATTTGCTGAGATAATGATTTTTGGGTTTTCATTGGCTTTTAAGCCATAATCATCAACATTAACAGCAATAAACACTTGAAATATATCACTGTTTGTAGTGACTGTGTAATATATGCATTTCACTTTTTGTATTGAATTACTTAGAATATCAAAAAGTTATTTTTTTTTTTTAATTCATTGAGATGCACCAGGTGTATTATACGCACAAGAAACAAACAGTTGACATCAATTACTTGAATACATCAAAGACTAAAGGCCCTGTATCACACAACGAGATCGCTAATGAGATCGTTGTAACATCACAGATTTCACGACGCAACAGCGATCCCGCTAGCGACGTTCTGTTTGACACGCACCAACGATCTGGCCCCTGCTGTGAGATCGCTGATCGTTACACACTGCTCTGGGTCATTCCTGCATCGTTGCGCTCCCACTGGGAGGGATACATCGTTGTGTTTGACAGAGATAATGAGCAACAATCTCAATGCAACGCTATGGAGAGAGAATTCACAACGACCTCGGTATAGTCTGGATCGTTGCTAAAGTCGTTTTTCACATCGCTGGTAAGATGCCTGTTTGACATCTTACCAGCGATTTCTACACATCGTTATCGGGATCGCTGATGTATCGTTATGTGAGACAGGGCCTTAATTCTTAGAGCAGCTGAATTATCTGCAGTGAAAGATCACCTGCTGTGCACCAATTTAAAGAGCACCTGACACCTGTTTTGGGCATTATAAACCCTGCCCACCACCTTTAACATAATGTAATTGGGGTTCTTGTAATCCCTTTATATCCCCCTCCATACCTGACAAAACGAGTTTTAATCTGTCCTGCGCTGAATGTTAATTACATTTATGGGTCATATGGGGGTCTGCACACTTGGTCATCACCGCCCCACTGCATGGGAAACACGCCCCTCCTGACTTTGTAAGCAAATGACAGCGACTTCATCCAAACAATTCCCAATTCTTGCGCCTGTGCAGTGGAGCGCCTGGCAGTGCACTATTGAGGAGCCAGTGATTCCACTGCACAGGACGAGACTTGTGAATTGTTTGGATGACGTTTCCGTCATTTGTTTGCATATTCAGGAGGGGCTCGTTTTCCATGCAGCGGGGCGCTGATGACTGCAATATGCAGACTACCATATGACCCATAAGAGTAACTAGCATACAGCATGGGACAGATTAAGTAGTTTTCTGAGGTATGCAGCGGCCTGTCAGGGGTTCCTGTAATCCCTTTACGCCCCCAATTTCAACATGTTAAAAGTGATGGGCAGGATTTAGAACCTCCAAAACAGGTGACTGGTGCACTTCAATAATTTCCACCACATGCGGGCTATTAGTGACGCGCCCCGAGGCCGTGGAGTTTACTTGAGGCCGGGACTGCTGCTTTTTGCTGCTAGCAGGGGAAGTCACAGGGGTCGAGGCCCGGTCTCGTGGCCCTGGGGGGGGTCCGGTTTAAAGGAGGTTTCTGGCCTAGTGGTTTAGGGATGATTGTCGTGACTCCACCTGTGGTATATCGCTAGTAGTGGCCGCGGCTGCCGTTCTGCACATCTGGGGATGATGGGATGGCAGCTGTGATGGTTTTGCTCCCCACGGACCGACTGAGGGCGCGGAATGACCGACATACACAAGGTTGAAGTCTCTGTTACCTGTACTGGTAGTAGTAGCAGGTTTGTCCAGGGTACTGTCCACAAGAGATGTTAGGAGTCTGTGTGACCTGGAAGCAAGTTGGGATTCTCTTCACCTGGTGAGTTCTGAGGCATCCGTGATGCTCTTGACGGGTCCTGGCTGCCTATAGCTAAGCTGCCACCCTCACCTCCTGGGTACCGTCTCTTGTCCGTATGACAGGCAGGTCGAGTCCTCTCTGGGTTACACTCGTCTGGCTGCTCTCCCTGAGCTCTCAGTGCTGGTGTGCCTCCTGGACTTCGTTGTGGATGAGAGAATTGGAATCTCCCGCTCTCCGGTGTTGGCTGCTGGGCCTGGAGTCCCTCACAGCCTCGGACTCCAATGTCCGCTCCTGGCACTCTGCACTGGCGTGAGCCTGGCAACCGGCTCCACTCCCCAGGCCTGCTTCTCCACTTCCTCATACCTTCTCCTACGGGTCCCTCACACTGGCTAGTCTGTCCTGGGGCGAGCCTTACGCTGCTCCAGTCCACAGGACCTCTTCACAGTTCTCCTTGGAACTGAACTGCCTAACCACGCCCCCAGACCAGAATTTATGAGGGTACCTCCCCTTGAACTTGGGTTGCAGAGCTTCCCCTTCTGGCCTGGAGTTGGGAAGGTGTTGTGTGTGGTGGGCTTACCAGGTGTGGATACCTTCCCTTGCTTCCAAGCACGTCATGATGAACCCCTTCCCCCTTCCCCCTTCCCCCCCCCCCCCCATTCCTAGGAGACGTTGCACAACAAATTGTGTGGTTCATTTTCTCCTGTTACCATTGTGAAAATCAAAACTTTGAGGCTAAAGGCAACATTTATGTGGGAAAATGACTTTTCTTATTTTCACAGTTCAATATTACAAACTTCTGTGAATCACCCATGGGTTCAAGGTGCTCATCACACCTCTAACAAATATAAAATTGTTCTCATTTCCTACCAAGACCTGCTGTACGCCCATTTAATGTCTCTTCAACACATATGGGGTTTCTATGTACTGTCATTTTCTGCTGTTACCTTTGTGAAAATGCAGAAATTGGGGCTAAATCAGTATTTTTGTTGGAAAAGTTAAACTTTCATTTTAATTGCTGTGAAGCACCTAAAAGGTTAATAAACTTTTGGTTTTGAGCACTTTAAGGGGTGCAAATTTTAAAATGTCACTTTTCGGTATTTCCTGTCCTATATAGGCTTCTTGAAGCAGGGCTGTGGAGTCGGCAAGCTAAACCTCCGACTTACTCATACACTGGGATATGTTTATGCATTCCAGTTATTGCCACATAACACATGACACTGGTCAGAATTGTAACATTTGGCATGGTCAGAAAGGTGAAAATATGCTGAGGGATAAAGATGTTGATTGAGATGTTAAATGAGGATAAATAACTTTTAGATCTATATCCACTGTCATCCCAGCTCCATTCCCTGTCCAGAACTGTCCTTGCCGCCTCCTCCTCGACAGACGTCCTCTATGCTATATGACTTCAGCCAATAGAGCCACCAGTCAAGCAGGAGGAAACACTGGGCATGGAATAGAGCTGGAGTGACAAAGGATTCAAATCTGAAGCCATATTTTCATATCAATTCAAATTCTGAGGTCTCACTAATAAAATAATAATGTCTATGTAAAGGTATTGGCGGACTTGTTTTTGTAAAAGCTACATTTATATATAGTTTGTGTGATGTTTTGCTTACAATTGCCTTTAAACAAATATCAAATAATAAACTTTTCACTAATTTTTTTGTTTCCTTAAACAGTCAATGAATAGAATTAATGACATTTCAAAAATAAGTAATTCTTTGACTACATTTTGCTCAACCGCGAGCTGTGTTTTCGGATCTCTTGAACCTGATAAGGTAAGATTTACACATTAGCTGATTTACAGTTACCGTATTTTTCAACAGACTACAAACAAAACCCGATGCAGTCTGATCCCTGATGCTTCGGTACTATCTTGCATCTTTTTCCTAATTTATTATAACTTAAAGGGGTTTTCCCATGCATAAAGTTCATTTTAATC
The DNA here is from genome assembly GCA_033576535.1 of Allobates femoralis. NCBI lineage: Eukaryota > Metazoa > Chordata > Amphibia > Anura > Aromobatidae > Allobates > Allobates femoralis. The sequence continues at coordinate 479,869,227 of JARQOC010000005.1, read as the reverse complement.
AATAGATCTTGGAATAATAATGTAATGGTGTATATTGAGTGAAGGAGGTCTGAATGACCTTAGTCTGAATATGACATCATTTTAAGTTTGACATCTTTAAAGAGGACCTGTCACCAAACCAGGCATGGTAATCTAATTACAGCACTGGTTGCAGCATGTCTGCAGCATCAAGACAAGGGGTCACCCAGTACTTGAGCAGCCCTGTACCCCGAGATAATACACTTAGAAAACTTACATGCTACAGCAGGGCCGGACTGGGACCAAAAAGCAGCACTGGAAAACAAGCCCCACCAGCCCACACACTATATCACCCATCAGCCCCAATACGTAAATTTTGCTTTTACATTGTCATTGCCCTCACCACTTTCTTAAATAAGTTATTTGTAGAGCCACATGTGAATGGCGCAGCAGCGGGAATAATCAACCACAGCTCCATTTACATGGTGCTCTTCAAAGCTCCGTTTCTCAGGATTGTGGCGTCCCAGTGGTCAGACACACAGACACAGCCAGCCACACACACAGCCACAGTCAGTCAGCCACAGAACCACAGTCAGCCAGCCACACAAACACAACCAGCCAAACACACAACCAGCCACACACATACAGCCAGCCACATAGACAGCCACCAGCCACACAGACAGCCACATACAAACAGCCAGCCACATAGACAGCCACACAGCCAGCCACAAAGAGCCACAAACAGCCACACACACAGCCGAAGCCAGCCACACACAGGCACAGCCAGCTACACACAGAGCCACAGCCAGCCACATGGACACAACCAGCCACACACACAAAGCCAGCCACACACACAAAGCCAGCCACACACACAAAGCCAGCCACACACACAAAGCCAGCCACACACACAAAGCCAGCCACACACACACAGCCAGCCACACACACACAGCCAGCCACACACACACAGCCAGCCACACACACACAGCCAGCCACACACACACAGCCAGCCACACACACACAGCCAGCCACACACACACAGCCAGCCACACACACACAGCCAGCCACACACACACAGCCAGCCACACACACACAGCCAGCCACACACACACAGCCTGCCACACACACACACAGCCAGCCACACACACACACAGCCAGCCACACACACACACAGCCAGCCACACACACACACAGCCAGCCACACACACACACAGCCAGCCACACACACACACAGCCAGCCACACACACACACAGCCAGCCACACACACACACACAGCCAGCCACACACACACACACAGCCAGCCACACACACACACAGCCAGCCACACACACACACACAGCCAGCCACACACACACACACAGCCAGCCACACACACACACAGCCAGCCACACACACACACAGCCAGCCACACACACACACAGCCAGCCACACACACACACACAGCCAGCCACACACACACACAGCCAGCCCACACACACACACAGCCAGCCACACACACACACACAGCCACACACACCACAGCCAGACCACACACACACAGCCAGACACACACACACACACAGCCAGACACACACACACACACAGCCAGACACACACACACACACAGCCAGACACACACACACACACAGCCAGACACACACACACACACAGCCAGACACACACACACACACAGCCAGACACACACACACACACAGCCAGACACACACACAGCCAGCACACACACACACAGCCAGCCACACACACACACAGCCAGACACACACCACAGCCAGCACACACACACACACAGCCAGCCACACACACACAGCCAGCCACACACACACACACAGCCAGCACACACACACACAGCCAGCCACACACACACAGCCAGCCACACACACACACACAGCCAGCCACACACACACACAGCCAGCCACACACACACACAGCCAGCCACACACACACACACAGCCACACACACACACAGCCAGCCACACCACACACACAGCCAGCCCACACACAGACACAGCCACACACAGCAGCCACAAACACAGCACACCAGCCAACACACAGACACAGCCACACACAGACACAGCCCACAACACCACACAGCCACACACCAACACAGCCACACACAGACACAGCCACACACAACACAGCCACACACACACACACACACACACACACACACAGCCAGCCACACACACACAGCCAGCACACACACACACAGCCAGCCACACACACACAGCCAGCCACACACACACAGCCAGCCACACACACACACAGCCAGCCACACACACAGCCAGCCAGCCACACACACACAGCCAGCCACACACAGCACACAGCCAGCCACACACACACAGCGCCACACACAGCAGCCACAAGACAGCCACCAGCCACACACAGACACAGCCACACACAGCCACAGCCACACACAGACACAGCCGCACACAACACAGCCCACACAAGCCAGCCCCACACAACAGCCAGCCGCGCACACAAAGCCAGCCGCGCACACAAAGCCAGCCGCGCACACAAAGCCAGCCGCGCACACAAAGCCAGCCGCGCACACAAGCCAGCCGCGCACACAAAGCCAGCCGCGCACACACAGCCAGCCGCGCACACACAGCCAGCCGCGCACACAGCAGCCAGCCGCGCACACAGCCAGCCAGCCGCGCACACAGCCAGCCAGCCGCCCACACAGCCAGCCAGCCGCCACACAGCCAGCCAGCCGCCCACACAGCCAGCCAGCCGCCCACACAGCCAGCCAGCCGCCACACACAGCCAGCCAGCCGCCCACACAGCCAGCCAGCCGCCCACACAGCCAGCCAGCGCCCAACAGCCAGCCAGCCGCCCACACAGCCAGCCAGCCGCCCACACAGCCAGCCAGCGCCACACAGCCAACAGCCCCAACGCAGCACAACAGCCACCAGCCACACAGACCCAAAAAGCCACCAGACAGCCCACAGACGGCCAACAGCCGGCCAACAGCCACCCAGACGGCCAACAGCCGGCCAACAGACCCACGGCCACACAGACGGCCAACAGCCGGCCAACAGCCCCAGACGCCACACACCAGACGGCCAACAGCCGGCCAACAGCACAGACGCAACAGCCAGGCCAACACACCAGACGGCCAACAGACCAGCGCCAACAGCCGGCCAACAGCCGGCCAACAGCACCAGGCCAACAGCCACCCAGACGGCCAACAGCCGGCCAACAGCCGGCCAACAGCCACCCAACGGCCAACAGCCGGCCAACAGCCACCCAACGCCAACGCCACCAGACGGCCAACAGCCGCCAACAGCCACCAACGGCCAACAGCCACCCACAGACGGCCAACAGCCGGCCAACGCCACCGGCCAACAAGCCACAGCCAGACGGCCAACAGCCGGCCAACAGCCACCCAGACGGCCACACAGCGGCCAACAGCCGGCCAACAGCGCCACGCCAGCGCCAACAGCCACAGCCACAGACGGCCAACAGCCGCCAAACAGCCGGCCAACGGCCACACAGCCGCCAACAGCCACCCAGACGGCCAACAGCCGCACACGGCCAACAGCCACCCAGACGGCCACAGAACACGGCCACCAGCGGCCAACAGCCACGCGCCAACAGCCACCCAGACGGCCAACAGCCGCCAACAGCCACCCAACGCCACAGCGCCAACAGCCGGCCAACAGCCCCCCAGACGCCAACAGCGCAACAGACGCCACAGACGCCAACAGCCGACCAACAGGCCACCCAGACGGCCAACAGCCGGCCAACAGCACCAGACGGCCAACAGCCACCCAGCGGCCAACAGCCACCCAGACGGCAACAGCCGCCAACAGCCACCAGACGGCCAACAGAGGCAACAGCCACCAGACGGCCAACAGCCGGCCAACACCCGGCCAACAGCCACCCAGACGGCCAACAGACGGCCAACAGCCGCCAACAGCCACCCAGACGGCCAACAGACCAACAGCCGGCCACAGCCACCAGACGGCCAACAGCCGGCCAACAGCACCCGACGGCCACAGACGCCAACAGCCGGCCAACAGCCACCCAGACGGCCACAGCCGGCAACAGCACCCAGACGGCCACACAGACGGCCACACAGACGGCCAACAGCCGGCCAACAGCCACCAGACGGCCCAACAGCCACCCAGACGGCCAACAGCCACCCAGACGGCACCAGACGGCCCCGACGGCACAGCACCCAGACGGCCAACAGCCACCCAGACGGCCAACAGCCACCCAGACGGCCAACAGCCGGCCAACAGCCACCAGACGGCCACAGCCACCAGACGGCCAACAGCGCCAACGCGGCAACAGCCACCAGACGGCCAACAGCCACCCAGACGGCCAACAGACGGCCAACAGCCACCCAGACGGCCAACAGCCGGCCACAGCCACCCAGACGGCCAACAGACGGCCAACAGCCGGCCAACAGCCACCCAGACGGCCAACAGCGCCAACAGCCACCCAGACGGCCAACAGCGGCCGGGCCAACAGCCACCCAGACGGCCACACAGACGGCCAACAGCGGCACACCACCCAGCGGCCAACAGCACCAGACGGCAACGCGGCCAACAGCGGCCAACACGGCCAACAGCCACCAGACGGCCACACAGACGGCCAACAGCGGCCAACAGCCGGGCCAACAGCCACCCAGCCGGCCAACAGCGGCAACAGCGGCCAACAGCCACCCAGACGGCCAACAGCGGCCAACAGCCACAGACGGCCAACAGCCGGCCAACAGCGGCCAAACAGCCACCCAGACGGCCAACAGCGGCCAACAGCCACCCAGACGGCCAACAGGCCAGGCCAACAGCCGCCAACACGCAACACCACAGCGGCCAACAGCGGCCAACAGCCGGCCAACAGCCCCAGACGGCCAACAGCCGGCCAACAGCCGGCCAACAGCCACCCAGACGGCCACCACAGCGGCCAACAGGCCACCCCGCGCAACAGCACGGCCAACAGCACCGCGCCACAGCAGCGGCAACAGCCCCCGGCAACCGACGGCCACAGACGGCCAACAGCACAGACGGCCAACAGCGGCACAACCAGCGGCCAACAGCCACCCAGACGGCCAACAGCGGCCAACAGCCACCCAGAAACGGCCAACAGCCACCCAGACGGCCAACAGCCCAGCCGGCCAACAGCCACCCAGACCGGCCAACAGCGGCCAACAGCCACCCAGACCGGCCAACAGCGGCCAAAGCCACCAGACGACGCGCCAACAGCCGGCCAACAGCCACCCAGACGGCCAACAGCGGCCAACAGCCACCCAACGGCCAACAGCCGGCCAACAGCACCAGACGGCCAACAGCGGCCAACAGCACACCACAGACGGACCACACAACACCGGCCAAACAGCCACCCAGACGGCCAACAGCCGGCCAACAGCCACCAACGCCAACAGCCGGCCAACACGCACCCAGACGGCCAACAGCCGGCCAACAGCCACCCAGGAAACGGCCAACACCACGGCCAACACGGCCAACACCACCACGGCCAACAGCGGCCAACAGCCCCAGACGGCCAACAGCCGGCCAACAGCACCCAGACGGCCAACAGCGGCCAACAGCCACCCAACAGGCCAACAGCCGGCCAACAGCCACCCAGACGGCCAACAGACGGCCACAGCCACAGACGGCCCAACAGCGGCCAACAGCCACCCAGACGGCCAACAGCCGGCAACAGCGGCAACAACCAGACGGCCAACAGCGGCCAACAGCCACCCAGACGGCAACAGCCGGCCAACAGCCACCCAGACGGCCAACAGCCGGCCAACAGCCGGCCAAAGCCACAGCGGCCACAGCCACAGACGGCCAACACCGGCCAACAGCACCCAGACGGCCAACAGCGGCCAACAGCCCAACAGCACGCCAACGCAGCGGCCAACGCCACCCAACGCCACAGCGCCAACAGCCGGCCAACAGCCACCCAGACGGCCAACAGCCGGCCAACAGCCACCCAGACGGCCAACAGCCGGCCAACAGCCACCCAGAACGGCCAACAGCCCACCCAGACGGCCAACAGCCACCCAGGACGGCCAACAGCCGCCAACGCCACAGCGCCAAGCGGCCACCCAGACGGCCAACAGCCACCCAGACGGCCACCCAGCGGCCAACAGCCACCCAGACGGCCAACAGCCGGCCAACAGCCAGCCCAGACGGCCAACAGCCAGGCCAACGGGCCACCCAGACGGCCAACAGCCGGCCAACAGCCACACCAGACGGCCAACAGCCGGCCAACAGCCACCCAGACGGCCAACAGCCGGCCAACACCGCCACCCAGACGGCCACCCAGCCGGCCACCCAGACGGCCAACAGCCACCCAGCCGGCCACCCAGACGGCCAACAGCCGGCCAACAGCCACCCAGCGGCCAACAGCCACCCAGACGGCCAACCAGCCGGCCACAGCCAGCGGCCAACGAGCGGCCACCCAGACGGCCAACAGCCACCCAGCGCCACCCAGACGGCCACACCAGACGGCCAACCCAGCCGGCCACCCAGACGGCCACCCAGCACGGCCAACAGCCACCCAGCCGGCCACCCAGACTGCCAACAGCCACCCAGACGGCCACCCAGACGGCCAACAGCCACCCAGACGGCCACCCAGACGGCCAACAGCCACCCAGACGGCCACCCAGACGGCCAACAGCCACCCAGACGGCCACCCAGACGGCCAACAGCCACCCAGACGGCCACCCAGACGGCCAACAGCCACCCAGACGGCCACCCAGACGGCCAACAGCCACCCAGACGGCCACCCAGACGGCCAACAGCCACCCAGACGGTCCACCCAGACGGCCAACAGCCACCCAGACGGCCACCCAGACGGCCAACAGCCACCCAGACGGCCACCCAGACGGCCAACAGCCACCCAGACGGCCACCCAGACGGCCAACAGCCACCCAGACGGCCACCCAGACGGCCAACAGCCACCCAGACGGCCACCCAGACGGCCAACCCAGACGGCCACCCAGACGGCCACACCAGACGGCCAACAGACGGCCAACAGACGGCCAACAGACGGCCAACAGACGGCCAACAGACGGCCAACAGACGGCCAACAGCCGGCCAACAGCCGGCCAACAGACGGCCAACAGACGGCCAACAGCCACCCAGACGGCCAACAGCCACCCAGACGGCCGCGCCCAGATACACAGCCAGCCACAGCCACATACTGACAATAGTCAGCAGCCACACACAGTAAGGGAGAAGAGAGAGAGGCACACACTACTCACGACCACCAGCAGCTGCTGCAGCTAATTTTGCACATTTTGCTTGCTCCCGCGCTGTGTAACAACTTCCGGGGCCTGCAGTAGAGATGAGGAGGCGGGGCCAGAGAGATTGACTGACTGGAGATAGGGCTCACAGATGAGATGAGGGGGCATGGCCTGGAGGAAATTGGGGCCCACCCTCTCACCTCTCCTCCCGCCCCTTCTCCTGTCAATCTCCTCGGGCCCTAACAGCTGTCAGAGCAGAGTAGTCATGCTCTGCCTGCCCCTGCTGCTCTCCTCTGATGTCTTGCTATCAGCTTGGCAGCCCAGCCGCTGATGCTCCCCAGCCCCTGCTATTCCGGCAGGTGGTGGCTGCAAAGTAATTTAAAGCCGATCTGTGGCCCGAGGAGCAGGTGCTGTGGCCCCGCCCACTTGACAACTACCGGCCCATCGGGAAAAGTCCCGCCTCTCCCAATGGTCAGTCCGGGCCTGTGCTACAGCCACTAAGGAGGTGGCTAGGGGCTGGAGCCAAGGGCAGATTCACACCCCCTGCATGTGTAATCTGCCCACCGCTGCCAATCATTCGTTCCCTGTCTGTAGCATTTAAACAGAGGTTTTTTTTCTCTCTCTCTGTTTAGCCCCGCCCCCTGAGGGGCGGGGCTAAACGAAGAGATAAAAAAGCTCTGTTTAAATGCTGGAGAAGAGGGAGACAATGATTGGCAGCGGTGGGCAGATTACACATGCAAGGGGTGTGAATCTGCCCTTGGCTGCAGCCTCTAGCCACCTCCATAGTGGCTGGAGCATGTAAGTTTTCTAAGTGTATTATCTCGGGGTACAGGGCTGCTCGAGTGCTGGGTGACCCCTTGTCTGCATGCTGCAAACATGCTGCATCCAGTGCTGTAATTAGATCACCATGCCTGGTTTGGTGACAGGTCCTCTTTAAAGTTTTACACCAGGAATATTCCAGAAATTGGCCAGAAGATTATTAATGAGAATTATGTACAGATTCAATTCAATTCAAGTGAAACCTCCGCAGAAAGAAGAAGCAGCCGTCCTGGTGAAAATCGTAAATTGTAGAATTGTATAAAGTTGTGAGTGCAACTGTCTCTTTATCTAATGCTTCAGCGTCACACGATAGTCTCATCACTTCATCAATACGAGACGTTCTGCCAACCCTGGGGGTACATAAGTTTTACACTTTCCTATCAATAAAAGTTGAAAAGGACCCCCTGCGTCCAAGTCAGTGAATCGATCGGAAAGACTTGAGCTGTCTGTCAACTCGTTTTTCTGTAGTATAGAGCGAGGGTGCCAGAACACCGTAGTCCGTGAATCCATCATCCCCTCCCTGCTTTTATGTATGCGTGCACTGCACAATTAAAGGATTCTTCACTGACCAGTAATATTCCAACACCGCTTGCTGTCATCTGCATGTCCAAAACTGGGCTTCCAATCTCATTGTAACACTGCATGTTAAATCTACCTGTGCCTGCTGCAATGACTTCATTATCAGCCTGACTTATACAGACTGATGGGAAATCTGCCTCTGCATTTATTGTAAACTTCTATGTCATCTGTATGCATTATATTCTTTACTCGCCAGTATATGACTATTTCCCACATTGTAAATGTTATCTTGTTAGAGGTGTGATAGTGTGGAGTCAGCTTTGCCTAATGTCTGATCTGTGGCCTTTCATCATCTATTTATCACCTGAGGAGCAGCTGCTAATTAGCTGATACCAGGTGACTTCCCACAATCCCTCTCACCTGATTCTTTAGTGTGCCCCATAAATTTAGTTCATTCTTAAGGGGTACACATGTGGCGGGTTTGCACTTGTGGCATCTCATGCAAAGTGGCATTGAATGCTAAGTGGCTTGCAGTTACTTCATGGCAGTCAGGGCGGGAGTCAGGTAAGCCACTCTCTAACTTTTTTTTTTTTCTCCTACCATGTCCTTTACTTCACTGTCTATTGTTCTATGTGCCTTTGCCATGCACCTTTACTGCCCCATCCCCCCTCCATCAACCCTCATCTACATAAACACACTCTCCGGCTGCCTTCACATTTGCGGACCCCTCCGCAGCGTTCTGCGGAGGGGTCCGCAATGTGACCGCAGCGGCCGCGAGCTCCTATCTTTATAATGGGAGCGCACGGTGCTGCATGATTGTGCGCACCCATTCACTCCCAAATCACACAGTCTCGTCCGCACCAGGGACGCAACAGATCACATATGGGAGTGAATGGGTGCGCACGGTCATGCAGCACCGTGCGCTCCCATTATAAAGATAGGAGCTCGTGGCCGCTGCGGTCACATTGCGGACCCTCCGCAGAACGCTGCGGAGGGGTCCGCAAATGTGAACCCAGCCTCCTTCCCTCTATTGAGCTCCCATACTCTCTTCAATGTACTGAATAATCTCAGACCACCATATTCCAGTGTATTGCATCAGAAACAAAGTCACAGTTACAAAAACTATTTGCATTTTCTCTTTTTACTGCTGCTCCTATCCGGTGATATCTCGCCAAATCCTGGTCCACCCTCCACCAACTTCAACCCCTCTCCCACCACACGAGAAACCATGCTAATCTTATCAACATTACTTGCACACCTTCATCTCCCTCTTTTAATTGTGCTCTCTGGAATCCACGGTCTGTATGCAACAAGCTTCCCTTCATCCACAACTACTTTCTCACTAACTCTCTTAACCTCCTGGCCCTCACAGAAACCTGGATCCAGGATTCAGACAGTGTCCCCTGCCGCTATTTCTTATGGCGGCTTACATTTCTCTCATTCCCCGAGACCTGGGAACAGACATAATGGTAGAGTTCGTTTACTCCTGTCCCCACAATGTACTTTGCAGGTCAACTCCAAGCTAAGTTTCAAAACGGGACCTTTTCCTCTTTAACCCCTTCACGACCTGTGACGTCATGGGACGTCATAGAAGTCGATGCGTTCCCGACCTGTGACGTCCCACGACGTCATGGCAGGATCGCGTTCCCCCGACACCGGTGATCGGGGCCGGTGACATGTCACTGGTGCCGCGGGAACATGAGGACCTGTACTTTGTCCTGGGGGGGTGGCTTTTTCCCCCTCGTGGCTGAATTCGCTCTGATTGGTAGTTCAGATTAAACTGCCAATCAGAGCGATTCTCCCCTCCAAATCTGATTGGATTTCTCCAATCAGGCTTGGAGGGGTGGGTGCGCGGGTGCCCTCCCCCTCCTCAGCCCCTCCGACCGACACCAAAGTTAACCCCCCCACCCACCACCGGCACTGATCCCCTCTCAGCAGCATGCCGGCGCTGCTGCAGGCGCCGATGCAGGCACTGGCGCGGTCTGGCGCCGGTGGGTGCCTAGTGCCCCGCATCCCGGATGCCCCGGGTGCCCTAGTGCCCCCTCCCCCGTGTCCCCTCTCACCCGTCCTCCGTCGTCCTCCGTGGTGCCGCGGCTCCTCGGTGTGGCGCTCCTCCTCTTCTCCCAGGCTCCTCCTCCTCACTGGAGGATCTTGAGAGAGAGAGGTAAGTATGTGTGTGTGTGTGTGTGTGTGTATGTATGTGTGTATGTGTGCATGTTCATGGGTGGATGCATGGGTGCGTGCATGGGCGCATGGGTGCGTGCATGGGCGCATGGGTGCGTGCATGGGCGCAAAGATGGATGGGTGCGTGGAGGGATAGGCGCATGGGTGCGTGCGTGGATGGACGCATGGGTGCGTGGATGGTTGGACGCATGGGTGCGTGGATGGATGGACGCATGGGTGCGTGGATGGATGGACGCATGGGTGCGTGGATGGATGGGCGCATGGGTGTGTGCATGGGAGCATGGGTGCGTGCATGGGAGCGTGGGTGCAAAGATAGATGGGTGTGTGGATGGATAGGCGCATGGGTGCATGCATAGATGGATGAGCGCATGGGTGCGTGGATGGATGGGCGCATGGGTGCGTGCATGGATGCGTGGATGGATGGGTGCATGTGTGTAACAAGGGATCAAGTGTCCTCTTGTTGTAGTCACTGGTGTCAGTCATGGTGCACTGTATGGCAATGATCTGCCATACCGTGCACCATGACTCTGACCCCAGAGACTACAACAAGAGGACACTTGATCCCTTGTAGTCTCTGGGGTCACAGTCATGAAGCACGGTACGGCAGATAATTGCCATACAGTGCACCATGACTGACCCCAGTGACTACAACAAAGGATCAAGTGTCCTCTTGTTGTAGTCTCTGGGGTCAGAGTCATGGTGCACGGTACGGCAGATAATTGCCATACAGTACTTCATGACTGTGACCCCAGAGACTACAACAAAAGGATCAAGTGTATCTCTTGTTAGTCTCTACGGGGTCAGATCATGGTGCACTGGCATACGGCAGATTTGCCATACGTACTCATGACTTGACCCCAGAACTACAACAAAGGATCAGTTCTTGATCTGGTGCACGTATGCAATGATCTGCCGTACCGTGCACCATGACCTGACCAGAAACGTACACAGAGGACACTTGATCCCTTGCTGCAGTCTCTGGATGTACAGAGGTGATCGAGCGTCGTGGGACCTTCGTTGTGGACTACGTCGGAGGCGATCGAGAGTGGGACCTTCTTGTGGACTACGTCGGTATCTTTATAATAAAGGAGTCAAATTGTGTTTTTCATAAAAGATTTTTCTCTGTGTGTATTTTCTGACTATTTACCAGAGATTCCTAATGGCGGGTCTAATATTGGCCCTATATTATGAATCTCGGGCTTAGTGCCAGCTGCCAATAAAAAGCTGGCATTAACCCCTTTATTACCCAGTTAGCCACCGGCACCAGGGCAACTGGAAGAGCATGGGTACAGCGCCAGAAAATGGCGCTTCAATGAATGCGCCGTTTTCTGGGGCGGCTGCGAGCTGCAATTCACAGCATGGGGGGCCCAGAACGCTTGGGCCTCACTATGCTGAGGATTCCAGCCCCCAGCTGCCTAGTTGTACCTGGCTGGACCAAAAATATGGCGGAGCCCCACGTAATTTTTTTTCTAGGATTAGTTCTAGAAATTAAAAAAAAAATGGGCTTCGCTGTATTTTTGGTTCCAGCCAGGTATGACGAGGCAGCTGGGGGCTGGTGGCAGTCCGTAGCTGCCAAGTTGTACCTGGCTGGACCAAAAATATGGCGGAGCCCTATGTCATTTTTTTTCTAGAAATAATTCTAGAAATAAAAAAAAAAATAGGCTTCGTTGTATTTTTCTGGTCATCATAATGGGAGACCCAGACAATGGGGTTAAGGGCACTGCCCTCCGGAGGCCACACTAGGTACTACAAGTTTGTAGACACCGCCCCCTCCGCTTATAAACCCCTACCGCAGGGAATATCCTCAGTTTTTAACTTAGTGTGCTCGGAGGTATCACACTCTTTGCTTGCACTTCACTGCATTCTCACTACTTACGTGATGGCGTCTGAAGACAAGGTAATATGGTCCCTGTCGGGGACCTTCGGCAGTCTCCCTGCTCGCCCTTAGGGAACACGCAGGTCGAGGTACCGGAGGGCCCAGAGCCTGGACACTTTGTGTTCTCCCGGTACGCTGTCGCACTCCTTCCCATGCCTGTTTGGGGGCTCTGGAAAGTGGGAGACTGGAGCCTTGCACAGCTCCGCTCCGTCCGAGGCCTCCCTAAATGGTGCTTACAGACCGGACTGGAGCCAGCCCAGTCCGAGGCCTCCCTAAATGGTGCTTACAGACCGGACTGGTGCTGCACCCCCGTCCGAGGCCTCCCTAAATGGTGCTTACAGACAGGACCGGCACTGAGGCACCTTGTGTGTCTCCGGTGTGCCTGGGGGTAGTGTCGGCACTATATGTGTTGGGACACTCAGACCGCGCGCAACCCTCGGGTCCGCGGTTCTGGCGGTGGACCCCGTGCTGGGGCCACTCTGGCTGACCGCCCTGTGTCTCACAGGGGCTGCGGCTGTCGGCTCCAGACTTTGTCTGCAGCCTTAGTATTGTGTTTTGTGTCACGGTACTTTCCCACGCTGCGGGCCTCGGCGCCTTCATTACTGGGGCTGCCTGAGGAGATGGAAGCAGCCCAGGCGGTGACGTCATTAATGGGCGTGCGTGTGGCTTCCCGCGTGTTTTCGGCTCCGCCCACAGTTGATTTGTCGGCGGCCATCTTCCCCTCGCTTCCCGGCTGGGATCTGCTTGAAGTGCACGGCTGCACTCATTACAGGGGAGACCGGAAGACTCGCGGAGGCCACACACGCACACACCGCTTCCTCCACCGCATTACTGCGGTCGGTAAGCCGCCGGTTATACCGGTTTTTTCTTTAAAGATTGGCTTATTCCCCCTGCTGTGGGAATGTCCTCAGCTGGGAAGAACGCTGCTAAGGCGGCCAGTAACACCACTACCTGTGCTACATGCAACGGGACACTGGTGGAGGGGTCCTGCAATAACTGCGGACGCCCAGAGGCCCGGGCTGATACTGCTGAGACAGCAGCTTCGGTGCTGTACCCTGTGGTCCATGTGGGCCCAGGGCCATGGGAGACACAGAACAAGATAAATGAATCTATGTTATCCCAGCTGTCCTCCATGTCGCAATCCCTGGAGGTACTGACCAGGAGACTGGAAAATCCAGCGGCTCCTTCACATTACCCCAGGGTGTCCCCTGCCTCAACTATGAGACCCCTTAAGCGGACTCGACGTGAGGATTCACCCGAGCTCCAGACACTCTCTGAAGAGGAGGGTCTCTCTGAGGGGGATGAGGATGATGGGGGTTCATTACTCGGGTCCGTGTCAAAACCACCAGAGGGGTGGAGGATCTGGTGTCCTCCATCAACGAGACTCTGCGTCTCGTGACACCCCCTGAGGAGGTGAACGTTCACCCAAAGGAGGTCTACCAATGGCTGCGGCCGGAGGCTAGACCAAGTGGTTCCTTTATGGACCACACTAACTTTGGAAGGGTGGTTAGAGCGCCCAGGATTCATCCTGGACGGCGTTATGTCCGTAAATCCAAGGACAATCGCTTCCCCTTCCCTGAGGAGGTGCTTCAGGAGTGGTCGCAGTCCCCTAAGGTGCACGCTTCCATGACCAGGATTGCTGCACGCTCTCTGTTCTCTGCCTCTGATAGCTCCTCATTGAAGGATGCGACTGATAGACAGGTCGAGAAACTCGCCAAGTCTTCTTATGAGGCTGTGGGGTCTTCATTTGCCCCTAATTTTGCCGCGGTCTGGACTCTGCAGGCGATCACCTCCTGCTTGGATGGTATCGCGGACCTGGCAGGGTCCAGTTCAGAAGTCCTGGCGCTTACTGATAGAGCAAGGGCCTATGCGGATTACGCCAGGACGGCAGTACTGGAAACTGCAAATCGCTCTGCTGTGGCTTCGGCCAACGCTATAGCGATCCGCAGGTTATTGTGGCTGCGTCTTTGGGACTCAGATGCCATGTCTAAGAAGATTTTGCAAAATCTTCCGTTCTCTGGCGACAGGCTTTTTGGTACCGAACTGGACAAGCTGATAAAGGATTCTGCGGAGTCAAAGATTCCACAGAATAAACCTAAGCCACGGTATACCGTGAAGAGGAACCCAAAACAGTGGTCCTTTCGGTCCAGTTCACAGCCATCAGCATCGTCTGCCCGTGCGGACAGAGGGAACAAGCCCTCTACTCAGTGGCGTCCCAAGGGTCGCCAGAAGAAACCGGCGGGGGCAGCGGCTGCCACCCCCAAACCCACTTCCGCATGACTCGCTCTCTCATCCTGCCTCCCCACAGGTGGGGGGCCGCCTGTCTCTTTTTCGGGACAGATGGCTACTCCAGGTCCAAGATCAGTGGGTACGAGATATAGTCTCCAGAGGCTACAGGATAGAGCTGACGTCTCAGCCGGCTCACCGATTCCATCGATCGGTCCCGTCTCCAGAAAAGGCTCAGGCTTTTCATCTGGTGTTGGAGGGTCTCCGCAGAGACGGAGTAGTGGTCCCAGTGCCTTCCGGGGAGAGGTTCCGGGGTTTTTACTCCAACCTCTTTATCGTCCCAAAGAAGGACGGCTCTTTTCGCCCGGTTCTGGACCTCAAGTTGTTCAACCGTCACGTGTTGGTTCGGAAGTTCCGCATGGAATCCCTGCGCTCCGTGATAGCGGCTGTGTCACAGGGGGACTTCTTAGCGTCCATAGATATCCGGGACGCTTACCTTCACGTGCCCATTGCACCAGCTCATCAACGCTGGTTAAGATTCGCAGTGGGGGACGAACACTACCAGTTCGTGGCTCTCCCTTTCGGTCTGGCCTCGGCTCCGCGGGTGTTCACAAAAGTGATGGCCTCTATGATGGCTCTCCTGCATGTGCAGGGACATGCCGTCATCCCCTATCTAGACGATCTGCTGGTCAGGGCGCCATCGGAACACCTGTGTCGGGTGAGCCTGGAGGTGACCATGAAGTCTCTGGAACATTTTGGGTGGCTTCTCAATGTTCAGAAATCGACCCTGGTTCCGACCCAGTCACTGACATATCTGGGCATGGACTTCCACACAGACTCAGCCCTGGTGTCTCTGCCACGAGCCAAACAGTTGGCCATCCATTCCGGAGTACAACAGGTCCTCCTGTCACCACAGTCATCCATACGAGTGTTGATGAAGCTGGTGGGGCGTATGGTGGCAGCAATAGAGGCGGTGCCTTTCGCACAATTTCGCCTCCGTCCTCTCCAGCTGGAGATTCTCCGCAGATGGGACAAGAGGACGATTTCTCTGAATCGGCTGGTGACTTTCTCAACCGACCAGGGATTCCCTGCAGTGGTGGCTACTGCCACGTCACTTGTCTCGGGGCCGGTCTTTCATCAAACCATCTTGGTTAGTGGTGACCACCGACGCCAGTCTGACGGGCTGGGGGGCGGTGTTCTTACACCACAGGGCCCAAGGCCTCTGGACTCAGTCGGAGTCGGCGTTGCAGATCAACGTGCTGGAGATCAAGGCGATCTATCTGGCGCTCCTGGCGTTTCAGAGATTCCTCTCAGGACAACCCATTCGGGTTCAGTCCGACAATGCGACGGCCGTCGCATATATAAATCATCAGGGAGGAACCAGGAGTGCACAGGCTCTGGCCGAAGTCCACCGCATCCTATCCTGGGCGGAGGACAACAACTGCCTGATTTCCGCAGTTCACATCCCAGGGGTCGAAAACTGGGAGGCCGACTATCTGAGCCGGCAGGGGATGGACGCCGGAGAGTGGTCTCTTCATCCGGATGTCTTCCGAGACGTCTGCAGCAGATGGGGCACTCCGGATGTGGATCTGATGGCCTCACGGCTGAATCATCAGGTGCCGCAATACATGGCGAGGTCGTGGGATCCTCAGTCTCTGGGAGCAGACGCTCTGATCCTGAGTTGGTCCAGATTTCATCTGCCGTATGTGTTCCCGCCTCTAGCTCTGATTCCCAAGGTGTTGTGGAAGATCAGGACTGAGTGCAGAGTGGCCATTCTAGTGGCTCCGGATTGGCCCAGGAGGTCCTGGTATCCAGACCTGTGGCAGCTGTCAGGCGGACACAGGTGGGCTCTTCCAGAACGCGCAGATCTTCTCGCGCAAGGCCCATTCTTCCACCTCAATTCCAGGGCCCTCAGATTGACTGCATGGCTCTTGAGGCCTGGCTGCTGACGTCCAGGGGTTTCTCCTCTACAGTGGTTGCCACTATGAATCGGGCTAGGAAACCTGTTTCGCGGAAGATATACCACAGGACGTGGAAAATCTTTTTCGCCTGGTGTGCTTCTGGTAGACGGTCACCTTGGCCCTTGTCGGTTCCGACGCTGTTGGCTTTCCTTCAGTCGGGTTTGGAGCTGGGCTTATCCCTTAGCTCCCTGAAGGGTCAGGTGTCAGCGCTGTCTGTGCTGTTTGACAGACGTTTGGCGCTTCTACCAAAGGTCCGTCAATTCCTACAGGGGGTGTCTCGGGTGGTTCCGCCATATAGGCGACCACTGGACCCTTGGGACCTCAACATGGTCCTGGCGGCACTTCAGAAGCCGCCGTTTGAACCGCTGAGAGAAGTTCCCCTCTCTCGTCTGTCCCAGAAAGTGGTCTTTTTGGTGGCGATTACGTCTCTGAGAAGGGTCTCAGAATTGGCTGCACTTTCGTGCAAGTCACCCTTCCTGGTGGTTCACCAAGACAAGGTGGTGTTACGCCCACGGCCAGAATTCTTGCCTAAGGTGGTGTCCACTTTTCACCTGAACCAAGAGATTGTGCTTCCATCATTTTGTCCCGCTCCCGTTCATCAGGTTGAGCGCGACCTTCACACTCTGGATCTCGTGAGGGCTGTACGCATTTATGTGTCCAGGACTGCCTCCTTCCGGAGTTCTGACTCCTTGTTTATCCTTACGGCGGGTCGCTGTAAGGGGTCCACGGCATCAAAATCTACCTTGGCCAGATGGATCAAGGTGCCCATTCAGGAGGCCTACCGTTCTTCCGGTCTGCCTCTCCCGGTGGGATTGAAGGCGCACTCGACTAGAGCTGTCGGTGCCTCCTGGGCTTTGCGACATCGAGCTTCTGCTCTACAGGTGTGTCAGGCAGCCACATGGTCAAGCCTGCATACTTTTTCTAAGCACTATATGGTGCATGCCCATGCCTCTGCGGATGCAAGTCTGGGCAGGCGGGTCCTCCAGGCGGCGGTTGCCCACCTTTAAAAAGGGGGACCATGTGTTATCCGTCTTTTGAGGAACTCTTCCCGCCCTGGGGTATTGCTTTAGGACATCCCCATTGTCTGGGTCTCCCATTATGATGACCAGAAAAAAGAGAATTTTGTTTACTTACCGTAAATTCTTTTTTCTTTAATCATCAATGGGAGACCCAGCACCCACCCAGTGTTCCGTTGGTTGTTGTCACATTTGACTTGTTCCCAGTTGGAACAGTTTATTCCGGGTTGTTGGACCGTTTGTTCACGGTTTTTCTCCCGAGGTTTCGGGTGTGGTTATTTTTTTGTCTCCTCGCAGCTTATGGACCAAACTGAGGATATTCCCTGCGGTAGGGGTTTATAAGCGGTGGGGGCGGTGTCTACAAACTTGTAGTACCTAGTGTGGCCTCCGGAGGGCAGTGCCCTTAACCCCATTGTCTGGGTCTCCCATTGATGATTAAAGAAAAAAGAATTTACGGTAAGTAAACAAAATTCTCTTTTTTGGTTCCAGCCAGGTATGACGAGGCAGCTGGGGGCTGGTGGCAGTCCGTAGCTGCCAAGTTGTACCTGGCTGGACCAAAAATATGGCGAAGCCCTGTGTCATTTTTTTTCTAGAAATAATTCTAGAAATAAAAGAAAAAATAGGCTTTGCTGTATTTTTGGTTGCCAGCCAGGTACAACTTGGCAGCTAGGGGGCTGGAATCCTCAGCATGGAGAGACCCAAATGTTTTGGGTCCCCTATGCTGCGAATTGCAACTACTAGACTAGTATGTTTTTCACAAAAAGTTTCTTTATTCATTTATACGGCTCAATTTGTGAAGCACATGGGGTTCAAAGTGCTCACTGTGCATCTAGATAGGTTCCTTCGGGGGTCTAGGTTCCAAAATGGGGTCACTTGTGGGGGAGCCCCAATGTTTAGGCACACAGGGGCTCCCATACGCGACCTGGTGTCCGCTAACAATTCCAATTGTTGGCAAACACCAGGTTGCGTATGGAGAGCCCCTGTGTGCCTAAACATTGGAGCTCCCCCACAAGTGACCCCATTTTGGAAACTAGACCCCCCAGGGAACATATCTAGATGCATAGTGAGCACTTTGAATCCCCAGGTGCTTCACAAACTGATTCGTAATGAGGTAAAAATACTTTTTTTTCCACACAAATTATCTTTTTTAATTTTTACGGATCAATTTGTGAAGCACCTGGGGTTCAAAGTGCTCACAATGCATCTAGATATGTTCCCTGGGGGGGTCTAGTTTCCAAAATGGGGTCACTTGTGGGGGAGCCCCAATGTTTAGGCACACAGGGGCTCTCCAAATGCGACATGGTGTCCGCTAACAATTTGAGGTGGTTTTCCATTCAAATTGTTAGCGGACACCATGTCGCGTTTGGAGAGCCCCTGTGTGCCTAAGCTTTGGAGCTCCCCCACAAATGACCCCATTTTGGAAACTAGACCCCCCAGGGAACTTATCTAGATGAGTGGTGACCATATTGAACCCCCAGGTTCTTCACAAATTAATCCATAAAAATGAAAAAAAAAATTTTGTGGAAAAAAAAGTATTTTTTAATTTTTACGGAACAATTTGTGAAGCACCTGGGGATTCAAAGTGCTCACAATGCATCTAGATATGTTCCCTGGGGGGTCTAGTTTCCAAAATGGGGTCACTTGTGGGGGAGCCCCAATGTTTAGGCACACAGGGGCTCTCCAAATGCGACATGGTGTCCGCTAACAATTTGAGGTGATTTTCCATTCAAATTGTTAGCGGACACCATGTCGCGTTTGGAGAGCCCCTGTGTGCCTAAGCTTTGGAGCTCCCCCACAAATGACCCCATTTTGGAAACTAGACCCCCAGGGAATTTATCTAGATGGGTGGTGAGCATTTTTAACCCCCACATGTTTTACAAATTGATCTGTGAATATGGAAAAAGTATTTTTTCTTCACAAAAATGTTCTTTTAGCCTCAATTCTTTCATTTTCGCATGGGTAACAGGATAAAATTCATCCTAAAATTTGTTGGGCAATTTCTCCTGAGTACACCGATGCCTCATATGTGGTCATAAACCACTGTTTTGACGCGCGGCAGGGCTTAGAAGTGAAGGAGCGCCATTTCACTTTTTGAATGGAAAATTAGCTCCAAAAGTCAAATTGCGCTCTTTCCCTTCAGAGCCCTGCCGTGCGCCCAAACCGTGGTTTATGATCACATATGAGGTATCGATATACTCAGGAGAAATTGCCCAACACATTTTAGGATCCATTTTATCTTATTGCCTATGTGAAAATGAAAAAATTGAGGCTAAAAGAACATTTTTGTTAGAAAAATTAAAATATCCATTTTTTTGTTTCCAATTTGCTTAGTTCCTGTGAAGCACCTGAAGGGTTAATAATCTTCTTGAATGTAGTTTTGAGTAGCTTGAGGGGTGCAGTTTTTGGAATGGTGTCACTTTTGGGTGTTTTCTGTCATGTACACCCCTCAAAAAGACTTCAAATGTGACGGGGTCACAAAAAAAATGGTTTAGTAAATTTTGGTGGAAAAATGAAAAATTGCTCATGAACTTTGAACCCTTACAACTTCCTAACAAAATTTTTTTTTTTTTCAAAAATTGTGCTGATGTAAAGTAGACATGTGGGAAATATTATTTCATAACTATTTTGTGTCACATAACTCTCTGGTTTACCAGAAGAAAAATTCTAAATTTGAAAATTGCAAAATTTTCAAAATTTTTGCCATATTTTTGATTTTTTCACAAATAAACGCAAAAACTATCGACCTAAATTTAATACTAACATGAAGCCCAATATGTCACGAAAAAACAATCTCAGAATCACTAGGATCCGTTGAAGCGTTCCCGAGTTATAACCTCATAAAGGGACACTGGTCAGAATTGCAAAAAATGGCCAGGTCAGGAAGGCCAAAATAGGCTGGGTCATGAAGGGGTTAATAATCCCTCATCATTGAACCTTCATATTGGAAGTAATTTATAGGGCAAAGCAACCTTCAAGTGGGGGCATCGCACTAGTTTGTGATGCGTTAAAATCTCCGCTGGGAGGCAGGGGAAATAAATAGTCAAATAAGACGATATATATCGGTGAAAAAAGTGTGTTTCCTACCGTGTTTATATGTTTTTTTTTGTCTGTTAATTTGTGGGTCTGTGACTTTTTAACCTTTGTATTCATAAAAGTAAAATTAAAATGACTTTTAATGTAATTAAGTTGGTAACTTTGATTAATTTGATAAAAATAGAACGTATTACCTTCTAAACATTATCATAAATGAGATCTTTAAAAACCTCACCAAAGTGACCAATGACCTTCTGACAGCAAAGCGTAATGGTGACCACTCTCTGCTTATTCTTCTTGATCTCTCTGCAGCCTTTGACACTGTTGACCACCATCCCCTACTCTCCATGCTGCACTCAATCAGCATCAAGGACACCGCTCTCTCCTGGTTCTCTTCCTTTCTTTCTGATCGCTCTTTCAGTGTATCATTTGCTGGCTCCACTTCCTCCCCTCTTACTCTGACTATCGGGGTCCCTCAGGGTTCAGTCCTTGGACCTCTTGTCTTCTCTCAGTACACAGCTCCGATTGGACAGACCATCAGCAGATATTGCTTTTACTACCATCTTTATGCTGATGACACACAACTATACACTACTTCCCCTGACCTTACTCCTGCTCTAATAAAGAACTGTCTAACTGCAGTTTCCAATATCATGTCTGCTCTATATCTGTAACTCATCCTTTCCAAAACTGAACAACTTCTGCTCCCGCCCTCCACTAACCTCCCTAAATATGACATCTCTCAGTTTGTGGCACCACTATAATGCCTAGTCAGCAGGCTCGCTGTCTGGGTGTTATGTTTGACTCTGATCTTTCCTTCAACCCATATATAAAATCTCTCGCCTGCACTTGCCGCTTGCACCTGAAGAACATCTCTAGAATTCGCCCCTTTCTCACCTTGGAAACCACAAAAACCCTGATCCACTCCTGCCTTGACAATTGTAATTCTTTTAATTGGCCTCTCCCGCACTAGGCTGTCCCCTCTCCAGTCCATCCTTAATGCAGCAGCCAGGATCACCTATGTACCTAACCCTTACTCAGAATCTTCTGCTCTATGCCAGTCATTACACTGGCTACCTATACACTATAGGATCCAATTCAAACTGCTTGTTCTCACCCACAAAGCTCTTCACAGTGCAGCACCCCCCTACATCTCCTCCCTCATTTGTCGATTGCCCCACCCGTTCTCTTCATTCTGGAAGTGACTTTAGACTTCTGCACTAATCCGAACCTCCCACTCCTGGCTCCCAGACGTCTCCTGAGCTGCACCAATTCTCTGGAATACTCTACCCGAAGAAATTGGGTGTATCCACAACTTGCATAGTTTCAGGCGATCCCTAAAAACACATCTTTTTTAGGGCGGCCAATCATGACCCCTAGTCAGAATCATCTAGATATAGCCTATCCGCTCCACCAGTCTCAAGTGGATCACAAATAATGGTTGGTGGCCACGTATACTGCTCCTATCTGTTCCCCCTCTCCTGAAGTTGACTATACCATCATTGTAAATAAGCACCTGTACTTTGTGTCACCCCCACCTCATTGTTAGATTGTAAGCTCTTATCAGCAGGGCTGCCATTATTTTGCTCTAATTATTGTATTGTATTTTGTATTGTATTTTCCGATAACTGTTTATGATTGTTTAAATATATACCTCTGAATTGTGAAGCACTGCGGAATATGTTGGCGCTATATAAATATTATTATTATTTCCACAACTGGATGTGTTTTAAAAAAAAAAAAAATTCCTGTGCTGAGATCTTACAAATGTGCCCCTGCTATGTACAGTTTAATTCTTATTTCTGATCGTACATGGAACAACGGTCTGGTCATACCACATCTCCTGAGTAGGGGGGAGAGGATACAGACATTACAGCATGGGGTCACAGATTAATTTTTTTTTTTTTTAAGTAAAACATTTCTCTGCCTGTTTGTAAAAAAAAATGTTTTACCTCAAAGAAAGGATTATTTGTGATCCCGTGCTGTAATGTCTGTACACTGTATTTCGTCCTTCCCTGCCCAGGATCAAACAGAAACAAAAATGAAACTGTACATAGCAGGAGCACATTTATAAGATTATCTCAGCACAGGAATATTTTTTAAACACATCGAATTGTGGAAATTATGATTATTCCAAGATCTGTTGATTAAAATAAACTTTGTTTGCGGAAAAACCCCTTTAATAAATGTTTTCAAGACGTAAATTCAAAGATTCAGTGTTTTGAATTTTTTTTATTGCATTGGAGCTGTGGACACAAAACTTAGATATGCAATAAGCAATTTTGCAGAGTTCTAATTTTTAAGAAGCTTTTAACGGGAACCTGATAGGATCTTTAGGGTCTCCCAACTATTTTCATTGCTGGGCCGGGTTATAACGTAAAAGTCCTAACCCATGTTCCTGGCTGCAAACTGATTTTGCAACACATTGATGTCCTGATGCATTAAAGCTGTGGAATCATCTTTGTTGGGGAATGATTCCAAACCTCTTTGTGAACCTGCTTTGTTTTCATGTAAAGGGAGCTTACTTAAAGATGAGATAAGAGTTGATTTTGAGTGAGCATCTCTTTTATCCATCATGCTGTTAAAGGGAACCTGACCCCTCCAAATCACCCCCAACCCTATTAATACCTGTCCCTTCACCCTGAAAGGTCATTAGCAGCGGTCCTTTTCTGTAAAAAATGCTTTCTGTAACATTGTGAAAAACACCATTATACACTTACATATCAGCGACTTCTTCACATTGAATAAGTCTCACAGGGCGTTCCCTGTGAGATTAAGCACTCCTGACCCGCTCATTATCACGCCCCGATGGGCGTGATAACTAATCCCTAGTCCTCCTTGCCCTGTTGTATGGGCGTAATAGCCGGTGTGACGCTATTTGCGTCACATCCGGTCCTGGTGACTTGTGTTCACCCTCTATGTGTAAATGAAAGGCCGCGCATGTGCAATGCGCATGGTGAGGTCGGTTTACACCTAAAGGGTGTACACACGTCACCAGGCCCGGATGTGACGCAAATAGCGTCACACTGGCTATTACGCCCATACAGCAGGGCGAGAAGGACTAGGGATTAGTTATCACACCCATCGGGGCGTGATAATGAACTGCTCAGGAGGGTTTAGAGTCTCACAGGGAACGCCCTGTGAGATTTATTCAATGTGAAGGAGTCGCAGATATGTAAGTGAATAATGTTTTTTTTCACAATGTTACAGAACACATTTTTTACAGAAAAGGTCCACTAATAATGATGTGTCATGGTGCAGGGACAGGTATTAATAGGGTTGGGGGTGATTTGGAGGGGTCAGGTTCCCTTTAATACAAAGGCAGTCTGTTTCTTGTGGCGTTTAAATATCTAAGGGTAAAACCACACTGGCTTCAAACTTGCACAAGTGCAATGTGAGAAAATCTCGCATTGCACTGGGACCAATGTTAAACAGTCAGATGATATTGGTTATTTTTTCTTCTGTTGATCTCTGCATGCAAAATCGTAGCATGCTGTCCATTATTGCAGCATATTTCCAGCCGTTTCTTCAAGTCCAAATACGTAGGACAAAAATCTGCACCATTTCAACAACAAATATGCAGTGTAAGCATTAGTGACTTTTTTTTTTCTTGGAGCTGATTTTATCTGCAAAAATCTGCAACAAACATTTCAGCGTGGCACATTGCTTAATACAAAAAGGAAAATCTGTTTTATAACTAGCAGACAATGGCACATAAAGAATATGCTATCACAACAGTATGTGACCTTATTGTTTCTGAAGTATTGACTGTTTCTGGGATGAGGCATCAGTGTGATCATAATTCCTCCACTGCACTTACCGTATATACTCAAATATAAGCCAACTTTTTCAGCACAATGTTTTTGCGGAAAAGTGTCCTTTTGGCATATACTCGTGACAGTGTGGTGGGGGCAGAGCCCCGGGGCAGGAGGAGGCTGCAGAATGAGCAGGCGGTCACGTGACCCCGCTCATTAGTGTAATGAATATGCACTGCATCTCCCCGTCCATAAGCGGCAGGGGGAGCAGCGCATATTACATTACTATCCCTTCATCACAGTATATGGCCCCCATTACTGATACTTGACCTCCCTGCTGGCACTAGAATAAAATAATTTAACTCGCCCTCCGACGTTTCTCTGCAGGCTCCATGATGTCCTCCGCTCTTCATGGCTGCCGGTAAATCATGTGACCGGCGCATCAGTGATGTCATCGCTGCTTCGCCAGTCACATGATTAGAAGCAGAGGACAACCAGGAAGAGCGGATAACAACACGGAGCCTGCAGAGAAGCGTCCGAGGGCGAGTTAAATCTTTATTACTTTATTGTGAGCGCCAGCAGGGAGGTCAAGCATCAGTGATGGGGGCCATGTGCCGGTGACACGCGGGGGCCATGTGCCGGTGACACGCGGGGGCCATGTGCCGGTGACACGCGGGGGCCATGTGCCGGTGACACGCGGGGGCCATGTGCCGGTGATGAGGGGTTATATTCCAGGATGGGGGTCTACTACATTTCCCACCCTAGGCTTATACTCGAGTAAATAAGATTCCCCAGTTTTTGGGGGTAAAATTAAAGGCCTCAGCTTATACTCGAGTCGGCTTATACTTGAGTATATACGGTAATTCTAGTGCAGCCAAAGGTTTTGTTTCACTTCTTCAGTCCTAAATTAGAGGATTCCTCTCGTCTTTCTAAGACAGTCGTTGATAACTGTCCAGTGTTTTCACAATGGGAGAAGATAACCTCTCCTGCGGCGATGGACGCTTTTGTTTAATTCCCTTAAGCTCCAATCACACACAACGATGCACCAGCGATCCCGACAACGATAACGATCCTGTAGGGATCGTTGGTGCGTCGTTACCTGGTTGCTGGGGAGCTGTCAAACAAGCAGATCTCCCCAGCGATCAGGGACCAGGGAGCCACCTCCACATCGCTGGAAGCGGGAGGACACTGGTAACTATGATAAACAGCGGGTATCTAGGCAGTGCACGCTGCTTAGATACCCGCTGTTTATCATAGTTACCAGCATCCTCCCTGCTTAGCACTGGTAACCATGATAAACACCAGGCATCTAGGCAGCGCGCGCTGCCTAGATAACCAGTGTTTACCATGGTTACCAGCCTGTGAGGTCACTGATCGCTGGTCTCTCGCTGTCACACGCAGCGATGCGTGCTGACCAGCTGGAGACCAAAGACCTAAGAATGACCCAGAACACTTTGTAACGATCATCGATCTCACAGCAGGGGCCTGATCGCTGCTAAGAGTCACACTTAGCGAGATCGCTGTTACGTCACAAAACCTGTGACGTTACAACGATCTCCCTAACGATCTCGTTATGTGTGACGGGGGCTTTAAATGCAGTACCTTATTGTACCTTTTAAAATCAGCGTAAGGGTGCTTTCACACTGCGATTTTTGAGGATTCGTGGCTGTCCATTGTAAAACAGGATCGTTTCTCGGACCTGATTTTAGGGTACTGAGCATGCTCAGTACACTAAAACTGCTCTGTTCCCCTTTAATTTCACTTCCGCAATGTATATCCATATCCGTATTCTTTAATTTCTCAGGTAGACAGGTGGTTGACGGTGCAATATGTTTGTAATAGTCTTATCTTCAGGTGACAGAATTTAGGTGGCATTTTACTTAAAGGACCTGTCACCAAACCAGGCATGGTGATCTAATTACAGCACTGAATGCAGCATGTCTGCTGCATCCAGGCAAGGGGTCCCGCAGCCCTTGACCCCACCCTGTACCCCGAGATAATACCCTTAGAAAACTTACATTGAGGAGCCAAATAGGAGGTGGCTTGTGGCTGGAGCCAATGGGCAGATTCACACCCCCTGCATGTTCAATCTACCCATCGCTGCCTCCCTGATGCCAATCATTGTCTCCCTCGTCTGCAGCATAACACAAAGCTTATTTTAGTAATGGCCGCTTAGCCCCACCCCCTGCGGTGACTTCACTGCTTATACCCGCCCTACTTTATGGTTAACATAGAGCAGGGCGGGTATAAGCGGTGATGTCACTGCAGGAGGTGGGGTGGCCGGCCTCCTGCTCTGACATCACCATATTTCCCCGCCCTGCTCTATGTTAACCATAGAGCAGAGAGGGTGTAAGCGGTGATGTCACCGCAGGGGGCGGGGCTAAGCAGCCATTTCTAAAATAAACTCTGTGTTATACTGCAGACGAGGGAGATTGGCAGCAGTATGCAGATTAAACATGCAGGGGGTGTGAATCTCCCCTTTGGCTCCAACCTCTAGCCATCTCCTTTCTGGCTGCAGGATGTAAGTTTTCTAAGTGTATTTACTCAGGGTACAGGGGGCTCAAGGGCTGCGGGACCCCTTGCTTGGATGCAGCAGACATGCTGCATTCAGTGCTGTAATTAGATCACCATGCCTGGTTTGGTGACAGGTCCTCTTTAAGTGTTGCTCATGTTGAACGTCCCTCAGCTGCAGGTTCCTGAGTCCTACATCATGCAGCCCCTCAGACATCTGGGGTATGGTTGCGCTCATATGATAGTGGTTAACAAGTTGTGGGGTCCACTCTTTAGTGTTATCTCTTGTAAAAGTGAGTAATACGGTGCTAAAGCAACATTTTTGAGAAAAAAAATTAAAATGTTCAATATGACAACCTACTTTTATCAAATTCAGTGAGGTACCCCTGGGTTCAAAATGCTCACTATAACCCTAGATTTTCATTCCACATTTCTTTATTTTCTGGGAAGCATCTGAATAGTGAATAAGCTTATTGAATGTGTTTTTGAGCAGTCTGAGGGGTGCAGTTTTTAGAATGGTGTCATGTTTGGGTATTATCTGTCACACAGGCCCCTCAAAGTCACTTCAAATTGAATGTGGTCCCTAAAAACTGATTGTTGTAAAAATGAGAAATGTGATAAACTTTTAACCCTTCCAACTTCCCAGCAAAAAAGTTGTCTCGAAAATGGTGCTGATGTAAAGTAGATATGTGGCAAAAGTAATGTATTTAATAAATTGTGTGACACAACTCTGGTTTAAGGGTATTAAGATTCAAAGTTAGACAATTGCAAAATTTCAATTTCCTTATTGCCTCATTGGGGGACATAGGACCATGGGTGTTATGCTGCTTATTCCTAGGAGGCTGACACTAAGTGAATGTGAAAGCAAGTTAGCTCCTCCTCCTGCAGTATACACCCCCTGGCTGGGCCAGGCTACACCAGTTTTAGCTTAGTGTCTGTTGGAGGCACATCTTAAAATTATCCCTTTTTTTTCCTGCAATTTTTTTTCTTTTTTCCATCAAGATTTTAGATGGGCGATTGCTCCCTAAAGGGCATCGCTCTCCCAAAAACACCAACAGGCGGGAACGTAGAGTGTCGCCTCCACGTACCCCTCCTGCGGCGTTGGATTCATTAGGGCTGCGCCACAACTCATTTGTGGATTTTCTGGGTGACCGTTCCCCTAAGGCTACGTTTACACGCGGCAACTTTTCTAGGAATTTCACTGGCAACTTACTGGTTGCAGTGAAATCATGGACACATTGTTCTATATTGTTGCTGTGTACAAATGGAACAATGTCTCCATGATTTCACTGCAACCAGTAAGTTGCCAGTGAAATTCCTAGAAAAGTTGCCGCGTGTAAAGGAACCTTAAGGGCACTGATTTCCCGTAACCAGCAACACACGGGCACGCAGAGTGTTGCCTCTCTGTTCCCCCTTCCGAAACTGGCGCAGACCCCCGGTATCTCCAGTGTCACAGACTGAGGTCCGGTGTCCTCAGCTGTCACGGGGCCTGAGTGGCAGACATACAAGCCTGCACAACCCTGCTTTTCAGCCAGACCCACTCTGCAGCATCCCTCAGCTGGCACCTGCACTGCTTCAGTCACAAAGACACTGAGCTCCCCAGTCTCCCACAAGGCAGCCTGGGTTGAGATGGTACATTGATGACCTGACAGTTCCCAAGGTGAGCCCTTTCCAGAGTGGCTCAGCATGGCTCCTGCGAAGTTCTCTGGTGGATGGCTAACCCCCCTTTTTTCCCTGTCCTACACCCCAATCCCCCCCCCTCCCTGTCCCCCCACCTCCTGGCTACCTCTCTTGGCGATCGCTGACTTGCCGCAGCTGTAACCGTAACTTTAGGCCCCTGCTTGCGGCCTTCGCCGTTCTCTGCCCCCGGCCCACCTTTTCTCTGATGCGGCGCTATCGGAAGGGCAGTAAACCCGCTTCACGATGACTTTGCATAGGCACGAATTCAGCCCACCGCTCCAGACACTCCCCCGGAAGCTCGCACTCCGGCTCCGGTCCCCGCTTCATCTGATCCCGCCTCTCCTGCTTCCTGCTCTCTGCTCTCCTGCTGATGCCAGAGCAGACGTGGGCCTCCTCACTGGGACACAGGACCTTCTGTCTGCGCTCAGGGGCTCTCCCCTCCTGGTAAGGCTGATGTAGAAGACTACATAGCCGGATTTAACAGCACAGGCTGCTGCTGCAGCTGCACTTGACTACTCCTCTGCTCCCAATACACCAGTCCCCTGCAACCTCCCCTTTTTTTTTTTTTTTTGCCACACCAACATGCAGTCCTCAAAGGGTTCAAAGAAGCCTAAACCCCATACGGTCTTTTATACCTCCTGTGTCACCTGCCACTCAGACCTCCCACGTAGTCACACCACCCTTCACTGTCAGGCCTATACCCCCATAGAACCCCAGGAGCCCTCTGCCGCTGCCAGCACAACACCCAGTGCCCCGAGTCCGCCGGAATGGGCATTATTCCTTTTCCAATCAATGGAAAAGCTGTCTCAAAACTTGGTCCAAGCCATGCAGTACCGCCCCCCCCCCCCCCCCCAAGCAGCCCGGCCTGCCACGGCAGAGCACACGCAGATGATCCCACTCGAGACCAGGGACTTTGCTCTCCCCTATCGGATGAGCTCCACGATGGTGATTCCGAACCTGACCTGGACGATTCGTTTGACATCAATTTCTCAGACAATTGAGCGTCAATTGACTCCCTAATATCAGCTGTCAACCTCACTCTAAAGTCCGACGACATCCTGCCCACTACATCGGACCATGTTGTGTCCTTCAAACGACCAAAATGGACCACCCTGATTTCCAGGCAACTTTGCCCAACCAAAGGGAGAAACCAGATAAGTGTTTTGGTGGCTGCAAACTCATCGAAGCGCAATATCCTTTTGCTTCAGCAACTTCCAAAGACTGGGCGCATCCCCCATCGGTTAAGCGTCCTCTTGAGCGCCCCACTCTTCTACTCGTCCTCCACGAGGAGACAGACCCACACAGTCGTCATTTAAGACAAACTCCACCTGGTAGTCAAGACCAACACAGTCGAGACCCAAGGAGTTCCCAATCCCATCAGTTCTCCTCTTCTTGACTACCGATTCTCTCTGGAAGACACTCCCATCATATGCGGCCGACTACAGCTTTTCAGTCAGGTCTGGCTATGTGCCACAGACAGATGGGTGAAAGATCCCGTGTCTTCCGGTTACTACAAAAAATTGACCTCTCGCTCACCATGCCGGTTTTTCCCCTCCAACCCCCCCAAAGTCGCCAAAAGAAAATTGCGCCTTTTTACAAGCAATAATCTTGCTCCAACAGACAGGGGTCTCCGTCCCGTACCAGACTGTGAGCGTTTCAGAGGTTTGTACTCGAACCTCTTCATGGTCCCCAAAATAAGGTGTATCAGTACGACCCATCCAGGACCTCAAACACCTGAACAAGTTTGTTTGCATTCGTCGTTTCAGGATGCGTTCCATCATTGCGTCTATGGAGGAAGGAGAATTCCTCACCTCTATAGACATAAGAGACACATATCTTCATATGCCCATCACTCAGGCCCACCAACAGTTTCTATGCTTTGCGATACACGATCATCACTTCCAATTTGTAGCCTTGCCCTTTGGTCTTGCTATCGCACCAAGGGTCTTCACGAAGGTCATGACAGCCGCCATGAGTATTTTTTTATTCCAGAGGAGTAGTCGTCCTGCCTTATCTGGACGACCTCCTCATCAAAGCACCCTCCTTCCAGGCCTGCACGGAAAGTGTCCAAATAACCGTAGACACCTTGTCGCGTTTAGGTTGGCTGGTGAATCTGGCGGAGTCTTTGCCGGTCCTTTCTCCCAGTGGATTGGTTGGTCCTCCCTACTGATGTCAGTCTACTCGGTTGGGGTGCAGTATACCGACATCATACGACCCACGGTCGCTGGTCCACGCATGAATCGTCCTTGCCGATCAACCTGCTGGAGATCCGCACAATAGCATTGGCTCTCAAATCTTTTCACAACCTTCTGTCGGGCCGCCATATCTGCGTCCAATCGGACAATGCCATGGCGGTGGCACACATCAATTCCCAGGGATGCACTCACAGCAAAGCGGCCCTCTGCAAGGTACAGCGCATTCTCCACTGGGCCGAGTCGACAAACTGTCATTTCAGCAGTACACATTGCAGAGATGGAGAATTGGGCGGCGGACTTCCTGAGTCGCCAGGGTCTCCCTGCCGGAGAATGGTCCCTCCATCCGGATGTGTTCCACCAAATCTGCTGTAGCTGGGGGACTCCGGACGTGGATCTCATGGTTTCTTGGCTGAATGCCAAAGTTCCAGCCTTCATAGCCCGGTCACACAACCCGAAGTCCATCGGAGCAGATGCACTAGTACACTCCTGGCGTCAGTTCCACCTTGCATACATCTTTTCTCCTCTCCCCTTACTCCCGAGTGTTGTCAGAAAAATTAAGTCTGAAGGGGTGCCGGTCATACTCATAGCCCCAGACTGGCCCAGGCGCGCCTGGTACGCCGACCTGGTACAGCTTGTCGCAGACGTCAATTGGCGTCTTCCAGATCGACCAGATCTCCAGATGCCAGGGTCCCATCTGCCACCAGAATTCGAGGGTCCTGAATCTGACGGCATGGCTGTTGAGACCTGGGTCTTGACGCGCGCTGGTTTTTCCCCGGACGTCATTGGCACCATGATAAGAACCCATAAACCAGCCTCATCACGCATTTACCACCGTACATAGAGACAATTTCTTTCATGGTGCAAAGACCGAGCAGATCTGCCACTTACTCTGTCTATTCCCGTGATTCTAAGTTTTCTCCAGTCAGGCTTGCAATCAGGTATGACCCTGAGCTCATTGAAAGGTCAGGAATCTGCCCTCTCGGTCTTTTCCCATCGTAACCTTGCAACAAAACCTATGAGAGAGGTCTCTCTTCTTCTCTTGTCCTGGAAAGTCTTTTTCCTGGTGGAAATTACGTCCATCAGTCGCATCTGAGTTGGTGGCACTATCTTGCCGACAGCCCTTTCTTTCCTTTCATCAAGATAAGGTGGTACTGCACCCATTCCCTACCTTCCTTCCAAAGGTGACTTCTTTTCACCTCAACGAGGACATCATCCTGCCGTCCTTCTGTCCGGTCCCGGTGCACTGGGTAGAGAAGGCACTGCATACCCTTGACCTTGTCAGAGCCCTCAGGTATTACATTTCAAAGACAGCTTCCTTCCGTAAGACAGACACTCTCGTCTTGGGTCCACCCCTTTTGATGAAGCGGTGTTTTCCGTGCACGCCTCCAATGTGATGTCATATCGGGCATAAACCCGGCCCCCAGCGTTTGGTCCCACCCACCGTGTATCCCGCCTTTCCTTCGTGAGGGAACACAGATATAGTGCTCTTTTCTACTATTGTGGTATTCAGCACAGCAGAAGGGCATTAGTTCATCGGAACCTCTTTGGACCGCTGGAGGTTTCTGGACTGGTCGTTTCCAGAATTTGGGGCACAGGACCATCGGGCTGCTACAGGTGGGGGGAATCTCCTCCTTTCTGGTAAGCGTGGATCCCTAGGCTGCAGGGCCCTAAAGCCCACCCAACCATCCATCCACATCAGCCCTCACCTGCAGCTCAGCTCTGCTACAGCACCCCTGTATACCCCCAATACAACCTGTTCAAGTTGATTCTAGCAGGAGTGCCACTACATTATTTAGCATGCAGACCTCCAAGAAGCCTACTAAGGTCCATACGGTATTTTATACCTCCTGCGTCACCTGCCACCTGGCCCTTCCGCGTCGTCACACCACACTGCCAGGACTGTGTTCCAGCAGAAGCCCAGGAGCCCTCCGCCGATGCCGGAGCAACTAATGCTCCGAGCCCACCAGACTGGGCACTATTCCTCACCCAATCCATGGAAAAGCTGTCTAATTCCCTGGTCCAGGCTTTTGCAGCACCGTCCCCCGGCCTACACGTCTTCCCAGGATGGTGCACAGGCACATGACCCTATTTGGGAGCCCACACCAGCCAAGAACAGGCCACGTCCGGCCACGACAGAAGCATCTAAGAATAGGTATCACAAACATTTCACCCATTTCTTCCCATGGCTCTCATGTCTCTCCCTCACGGGTCTCGAGACCAGGCTCCCCTACATTGACCGAGCCTCATGATCTAGACTCCGAATAAGGCATGGACAACCTTTTTGATCTAGAGTATCCTGAGACTCAGCCCATGCATGGTTGATGTCCTGGTGTCAGCAGTCAACCTAACGCTTAAAGTAGACGACCCTATGACTACGGACCATACTGTCTCATTTAAGAGAGTGAAACGGTAGCAAAATCTTTTTGCCGACCACCCAGAGTTCCAAACAACGGGAAAGACCGGATAATAGGTTTGGGGTCGCAAACCAATTGAGGCTCATTAACCTTTGCCTCCAGCCCTTACTAAAGATTGGGCAGATTCGCCACCGGTCGACTCCCCTTCCCCCCCCCCGTCTTGTGCTTAGCGGCGAAGACTGTATTGTCCTTGCCAGATGGGTCCTCCTATTAAAGACCTAACAGACAGGCAGGTCGAGCACTTAGCACGCTCAGCCTTTGAAGCAGCGGTATCGGCTCTGTCGCTCTCCTTCGCATTGGTCTGGGTGTCCAAGTCAATTGTAGTTTGGGCGGAAACTTTACAAAAATCAATCAAACGTACAGATCCCGAGCTGGTGGATCTGTCATCTCAAATCATTATGGCATAAGGATACTTAATCCACGCTTCTCTGGACTTGACCAATTGTGCTGCCCTCACAGCTTCTAATGCGATCGCCATTCGCAGGGCCCTTTGGCTCAGGCAATGGCGGGCGGATTCGGCGTCAAAGTCCTTAACCAGCCTTCCTTATCAAAGCGGGCGACTTTTAGACAAACTATTAGATAAGCTCATCTCGGACGTCACTGGTGGCAAAAGTACATCACTTCCCCAGCACAAACCAAGACGGCCTTCCTTTAAGGGTATGTGCACATCAGTAGTTTTGTGGGCTGTTTTTGAACGTTTTCCGCCGGCGGTTTCCGCTGAGTTTTATGTTAATTTATGTTAATCCTAGCCACCGGTTGGATTAACATGCTAGTCAATGGAGTTTAGAAAACGCTGTCTACATTAGAACGATTTTTGTCTTGACGATTTCAGTTTATTCACCGGTTTTCCACCGGTTGTCAAAGATAGAGCAAGCGACTTCTTTTCAGCGTTTTTCCAGCGGGTCCAGCTGAACAAGTGCACCAAAGACCAGTCTGGAAATCGCTAAGAAAAACGCCGGGGAAATCGCCAAGAACACGCTGTCCAAACGCTAGTAACCCGATCGCAAATCGTTAGCAAAACGCTAACAAAACCAGGGACACTGGCGAGTTCAGAAAACTCAGTTCTGCCATTCTCCACCGGTTCCCGGTCGTTCTGCAAAGATGCAGAAACGACTGATGTGCACATACCCTAACAGCCCGCAACCACGTTTTCAGCCCTTTCGTTCTTCTTTCGGCTGGACATCTCTACAGCACCTACATCCGCAGGCCACACTCTGCGTACGGAGAGAAGCAACCAGTCATCTTACAAGTTGAATCAAAGCTGGCAAAACAGGCCAGAGCAATCTAGATCCAAAGGGCCCAGATCCAATCGCTTCTCTTCGTGACTCGCACTTATCCCCGGAAGACACTCATATCGTCAGCGGTCGCCTACGCTTATTTTGTCGCGATTGGCAATCCATCACAGACAACAAATGGGTCAAAGATCTTATGTCTACCGGTTACTACATAAAATTTACAGCCAGCGCCTCCAAACCGATTCTTTTCCTCTAATCCACCGAAGTCACCAATACGAGCCCATACTTTTTTACACACGATATCCTCGCTCCGACTCGCGGGGGTAATCGTTCCAGTGCCGGACTACGAACTTTTCAAACGTTTCCACTCAAACCTTTTCGTTGTTCCCAAAAAGGACGTGGTCTGTACTCTCCATCCTGGACCTAAAACATCTAAACAGATATTTCGCTGTCCGTCGTTTCAGGATGGGGCCATTCCATGTCAAGTGAACCAATGATTATTACCTCTATATTTTTAATTCTTTTGAGATTTTGTCATTCGATAATAGCATGTCAGACAATGCAAAATGTGAAGAGAAACATTTAAAAAAAAAATTTTTTTTTTTTTTAAATGATTTTCAAAGTTCGAAAAAAGTGCGAATTTCGGTGTTGCCTACCATTACATTTCTCCTCATAACTCAGGCTAGAAATAAGATAGAGAGACCAAATAAACACCGTTCTACTCAGAATTGTACAGGCTTTCACCAGATATGTCACAAGAGGATCTTTGTTAATATTTTACCCATTCGATCACAAACCCAAAATTTTAAAATGCATTTACGAAAAATCGGCATCATTTAAATATTTCAAATACTGCCCATATGTCTGCTGTGCTCTTAGCCACATCTGTACCAAATTTCAAGTTGGGATCCCGATGGGATCATATTTTAAAATATTTTAATATTAATAGCGTCAATGGGTCATTCCATATCAAGTGATCTAAATATGAAATTTTTTTTTTACCTGACGTCTTTAGATTTTTTTAATTTTTTTTTTTCTATTTGAAGTACTACTTTAGTTAATTACAAATTAAAAGTTTTGAATTTTTTTCTTAATCAGTTAATTTTTTACTTTTAAAAAAATGCGAATTTTGCCTGGTATGGCTTTACATTTTTTTATCTCGGGCTAGAAATAAGATAATGAAGCGGGAGAGGCATCATTTTACTCAGAACGGTAACAGCTTTCATTTGATATGTCACAAGACTATATTTTTTTTATATTTTGTTTGGGAAAAATCAGATTCAAAATTTTGAAGCGCAATTGTGAAATAAATGTAAGTTTCAAAATTGTGAAAAAAATGCCTGTGTGTTACTTGTGTTCTTGGTTATATTTGTGTAGAGATTCAACTTCGGACCTGTCAAATTTATATATTTTTTATTTTATGGTTGTATGAGTTATTACAACTTATTGAATAAAACATTTATATGCAACAAAAAAGAAACACAAAACACAAATCCCGCAAGTGCCAGGATAAATATATCTTAATCATCAGAACACAACGCTCAGCATTTTCAACCTGAATGCATTGAACAAACCAAAAGAAAAAAGGTGATCATATCCTCAAGTTTGATTCAACAAGATTAAGGCTACTTTCACATTAGCGTTCCCCTCCGCAGCGTTCTGCGGAGGGGAGCCGCAATGTGAGCGCAGCACCGCCAGCCCCTATCTTTATAATGGGAGCGCACGGTGCTGCGCTTGACTGCGCATGACCGTGCGCACCCATTCACTCCCATATGTGATCTGTGCGCAGCGGATGCCTGTGCACAAATCACCCAGTCTCGTCCGCACCAGAAATGCAACATGCGCAGTCAAGCGCAGCACCGTGCGCTCCCATTATAAAGATAGGGGCTGGCGGTGCTGCGCTCACATTGCGGCTCCCCTCCGCAGAACGCTGCGGAGGGGAACGCTAATGTGAAAGCACCAAAAAAGAACCAAAAATACATGTAAATTTGTTTTCTATTATATCACTAAACATGTCATTTATGAAGTGTTCTATATGAAGTACAACTTTAGTTAATTACTAATAAAAAGTTTGTAAAAAAAATGTAAAGCCATACCAGGCCAAAATTCGCACTTTTTTAAAAGTTTAAATATCTGTAAAAAATAACTGATTAAGAAACAAATTCAAAACTTTTAATTTATAATTAACTAAAGTAGTACTTCAAATAGAAAAAAAATTGAAAAAATCTAAAGACGTCAGGTAAAAAAAAATATTCATATTTAGATCACTTGATATGGAATGACCCATTGACGCTATTAATAGAAAAATATTTTAAAATATGATCCCATCGCGATCCCAACTTTAAACTTGGTACAGATGTGGCTAAGAGCATAGCAGACATATGGGCAGTTTTGAAATATTTAAATGATACCGATTTTTTGTAAATGCGTTTTAAAAATTTGCGTTTGCGATCGCATGGGTAAAATATTAACAAAGATCCTCTTGTGACATATCTGGTGAAAGCCTATACAATTCTGAGTAGAACGGTGTTTATTTTGTCTCTCTATCTTCTTTCTAGCCCGAGATATGATAGAAAATGTAAAGTCATACCAGGCCAAAATTCGCACTTTTTTAAAACTTTAAAAATCTGTAAAAAATTAACTGATGAAGAAAAAAATTAAAAACTTTTTTTTTGTAATTACGGTAACTAAAGTTGTACTTCATATAGAAAAAAAATCAAAAAAATCTGAAAACGTCACGGAAAAAAAATATTCATTTTTGGATCACTTGACATGGAATGACCCGATGGAGTTCCTGCATTCCATCATCACGTCTATGGAGGAAGGTGCGTTTCTCGCCTTCATCGACATAAGGGACGCATACCTTCCCATCCCTATAGCTCAGGAGCATCAACGTTTTCTACGATTTTGCTGTCAATGAGGAGCACTTCCAATTCGTTGAATTACCCTTCAGTCTCGCCACGGCACCAAGGGTATTCACGAAGGTCATGGCTGCTGCCATGACCATTCTTCCCTCCAGAGGAATTGTCGTCCTGCCCTATCTAGACGACCGCTGCGTCAAAGGCCCCTCCTTCCCAGCCTGTAAGGTGAGTGTCCAGATAAACATAGACACTCTTTCGCGACTGGGTTGGTTTGTCAATCTCAAAAAATCCTCTCCGATTCCTGCCCAGTCTATCACCTTCCTGGGCACGGTTTTCAACATGTCTCGGGGGATGGTCACCCTCTCTCTCGACAAAGCGCAAGCCCTGCGTCGGGGAATACGCACTCTGCTCCAATCCTCCTCGCACTCCATCCGTAATGGGATGAGGGTTCTCTGCAAAATGGTGGCTGCAATAGAAGCAGTCCCATTTGCTCAATTTCACCTTCACCCACTACAGATGGCCCTGCTGACGTCCTGGGACTCTTCTCACTGGTTAGGGTATTCTCCCTCACCCCTTCAGTCAAGAGGTCACTACGATGGTGGACCCACTCGGCGTCTCTATCCAAGGGCTAGTCCTTCCTTCCGGTAAGTCCTCACCACCAATGCCAGTCTCTTCAGTTGGGGGGCGGTCTATCATCATTATACTGCCCAGGGTCGCTGGTCCAAATAGGAGTCGGCTCTTCCAATCAACCTGCTGGAGATATGGGCCATAGCCCTATCCCTACGTTGTTTCCACAAACTCCTGGCGGGTCGTCACATCCGTGTCCAATCGGACAATGCGACTGCAGTTGCCTATATCAATCACCAGGGCGGCACCTGCAGCAGAGCGGTTCTTGGCAAGGTAGAATGTATTCTCACCTGGGCCAAGTCGACCGTCTCCATCATCTCGGCAATGCACATTCCAGGAGTGGACAATTGGGCGGCATAATTTCTCAGTTGCCAAGGCCTCGCCGCAGGAGAATGGTCTCTACACCTCGAAGGGTTCCAACAAATTTGTCACTGCTGGGGGACACCGAACGTGGACCTGATGGCTTCTCAACTGAATGGCAAGGTCCCTGCGTTCATGACCCGCTCTCACTACCCAACTTCAGTCGGAGCGGACGCGCTGGTTCAATCGTGGCTCCAGTTCCGTCTCCCATACATTTTTCCTCCCTTACCTTTACTTCCGAAGGTATTGAGAAAAATCAAATCGGAATGAGTTCCGGTGCTCCTCATAACCCCAGACTGGTCTAGACGTGCCTGGGACGCTGACTTCGTCCAGCTAGTTGCAGACATCCCCTGGCGCTTTCCGGATCGCTTGTACCTTCTAAGTCGAGGTCCGTTTTGCCACCAGGGTTCGAGGGCCTTGACTATGACGGCGTGGCTGTTGAGACCTGGGTTCTGACTCGGGCTGGTTTTTCACCTGATGTCATTGTACCATGAACTCGAAAACCAGCTTCTGCACGTATCTACCATTGTACGTGGAAAACTTTCTTTTCATGGTGCAAAGACTGTGGGCACTGCCCTTTTTACTTTTTCAGTCCTGGTGGTCCTGAGTTTTTTTCTAGTCGGGACTAGATTCTGGGTTGGCCCTCCGTTCCCTGAAAGGCCAGATTTTTCTCTTTCAGTCCTTTACCCGTTCCGACTTGCGACACATCCCCAAGTTAGAACCTTCATTCAAGGGGTGTCTCGGTTGGTTCCCCCTTACTGAAGACCGCTAGAGCCATGGGACCTTAACTTGGTCTTGGATGCACTCCAGAGGCCACCCTTTGAGCCTCTGAAAGACGTCTCACTCACTCTCCTGTCCTAGAAGGTGGTCTTCCTTGTGGCAATCACTTCCATCCGATGTGTTTGAGTTTGCGGTGCTCTCTTGCCACGAGCCATTCCTTTTCATGAAGATTAGGTGGTGCTGCGCCCAGTTCCGTCTTTTTTAAGGTGTTCTCCTCCTTCCACCTCAATGAAGATATCGTCCCTCCATCTTTCTGTCCGGCTCTGGTACACCGTGTAGAGAAGGCTCTGCATACCCTGGATCTGGTGAAAGCCCTTAGATACGTTTCAATAACAGCCCCCTTTCGTAAGACGGAAAATTTATTTGTCCTTCCGTAAGGTCACAGAAAGAGCATTGCAGTGTCTAAAACCACTTTGGCTAGGTGCATTCATTCTACCGTCCAAGAAGCGTATCGGTTGCAGAACGTACCCATTCCTAGTGGCCTATAGGCACATTCCACTTCGGTGGGAGCATCCTGGGCTATTCAGCACCAGTCATCAGCAGAATAGGTGTGTAAGGCAGCTACCTGCTCCAGCCTACATACCTTTGCAAAGCACTTTAGGGTTCATACCCAGGCATCTGCGGACGCAAGCCTTGGCAGACGTGTGCTGCAGGCGGCTGTGGCGCACCTTTCCACGTAGATGATTTTTGATGTACAGGGGCTTCTCATCCCTAGGGTTGCAGGTTGTGTTTTCCCACCCAAGGACTGGTTGGTTTAGGACGTGCCATGGTCCTGTGTCCTCCAATGAGGCGCAAGAGAAAAGAGGATTTTTGTGTATACACACCGTAAAATCCTTTTCTCTGAGCCATCATTGGGGGGTACAGCACCCACTCTGTTGCCTGGCTCGGGCGTTATTTTTCTGTTTTTTTATTTTTGAGTTCGGCATGTTAACTTTGGTTGCACTCCATTGTTTATACCTATCCTCCTACTGCTTGGTCACTAAACTGGTCGGGGCCTGGCCCAGCCAGGGTTTTATGCTGCAGGGGAGGAGCCAATCTGTTCTGTTTTTTTTTCAGAGTTCA
Source organism: Allobates femoralis (assembly GCA_033576535.1). Classification (NCBI taxonomy): domain Eukaryota; kingdom Metazoa; phylum Chordata; class Amphibia; order Anura; family Aromobatidae; genus Allobates; species Allobates femoralis. Next base: position 479,828,958 of record JARQOC010000005.1, on the reverse strand, counting down.
CTTAGTGTCAGTCTCCTAGAGATAGCAGCATAACCCATGGTCTTGTGTCCCCCAATGATGGCTCAGAGAAAAGGATTTTATGGTGAGTATACACAAAAATCCTCTTTTTCCTACATCATTATGCTCTCAGGTGAGGTAGCAAAAACCTGCTGGCCAATTCTCATGCTACGTTTTGTCCTAATATCTGCATCACTTATCCATAGGATTGCTGTTTGCTAGAACCTGCACCAATCTTGAGAATGGGGCTAAGAAATGCTTTGCACTGCCTTGCCACTTTTTGTCTATGTGACAATGTGCTGTAATTGGCTTAACTTGGCTTTCTTCCTCAGTCTAATTGGTGATAAATGGTGCATGTCAGAACCTTATTCTTGGGATCAATGGGGTCCTGGCCCCCACACCCTCAGTGATCAACAGGTTCCCATGGATAGGTGATAGTGTGACGTGATGGGACCACCTTACCTTAATAGCATATTTTTTTATGATATCAGTAGATGTTTGTGGAAATATATGTAAAGTTATACAGTGTGCCTTACATGTGTCTGTTTTCCAGGTTTATGGTGGTTTGTTCTCAGCAGATAAATGCTGGTACAGATGTAAAGTGCTGCATGTGGTTACTGATGAGCAAGTAAGTAATACTCTGTTGGCCCACAGTCATACCATTGAAAACCTCTCACTTGATACCTGTATCTGGATACATTTTATTTTTTGCCAAAATGTAATCTTTACTTTGTGATGCTTTTCTTCTGAACCTAAATGTGACTGTATGTCTCCCATGCTTAATCTCCATATCTGTGCCCTCGGTTCAGCTGCCATCTGCTTCTGCAAGATTGTTGGCAGTGGCATGCTTTACTGCTACTCAATTCATTCTCTATGTGACAGCTGGAGATAACCATTCCCACCAGGGCGTTGGAGTCGGTAAGCCAAAACTCTAATGGTGGGTTTACACGTCGCGATATCGGCGTCCAACTCTGACCCAACTCCGACCAAAAGTCACGTGGTTCGTGAGTTGGACCCGATATCGTACCTGCGTTGTACTGTTTGAACGTACAACGCGATGTAGGAACGATGGCAAAATGATATCGGGGGTCGAATGAGCGTGCTATTCGACCGCCCGATATCGGATGCCAGTTGGAGCAGGATTGTCCTGTGTGACAGCCCAACTCTGATGTGTAGGGCAACGTCACACATTGACTCCAATGTTAACTGGTCATTCCTGCGTCGGGGGGCGTAGACATCGTATGGACGTTGCATCCCGATATCGCGCCGTGTAACCTTCCGATGCGATGCAGGGAAAAGCGCGCACAAAAAACGCACTCCCGCGTCGTTGGCTACGATATGTGTCCGATATCACGACGTGTAAACCCACCATTACTATGACTCTTCAATTACCCTGACTCCAACTCCTCCAAAATGGACACAGACTCCACAGACCTAGTTGTACAGTCAGTAACCTCTATCTCTGACTCCTCAATGCTTTTGAATCTGAAAACCAGTCCGAAGATTGTCTACCACCTTTCTTTAAAACTCCAGAATGCGCGTTTCCCTGTCCAAGGCAGGAAGCATCTGGGTAAATTTACTCTTGTGCTGTGGCAACCCAGTAGCCATTGCAAATTCGTATCCAAACTAATAGGTGTATAATGTTGCAGATAGTGCAGCAAGAAGGCGCTCATGTGTCTGACGCATACATGAGGCCCAAATCCTTGTTGTGTTGATGCCTACATGATAAGCGAGCTTCTTTCCTCCGTCCTCTCCTGCCAACCTCATACAACAGAAATGGATATCATATCTTCCTCATCTCCTGACTGTTCTGTGCCAATCACTACTTCATCCTCGTCCTCCTCAATTTGTTTCTTGTCTCCTGCACCTTCACTACCATTTTGTCTGGTAACAGGAGCCCCCCTCAGTTGCGAGAGTCTGAACCTTTGAGAGATTTTGTTTCCCGCAACCACCTCCTCTTCCTCTGGTACCACCTCCTTATCCTGCAGACTTTTTAAAGTTTGATTCAGCATTTGGATGACTGAAATAGTGATACTAATGATGTCAGCGCTAACAATCTTAGTAGTTATTTCGAAACTGTGGAAAAGGGTGCAGAGGTCCTTGATCTGTGCCCACTCTGCAAGTGTTATTTACATTCGGCTTGCTTTGAGTCACTGTATGTGTAATTGCACTGTATTGTGTCAAGATGTAATACCCCTGGCCATGTTTGCTTGTCTAGGTGTCAGTGGTGGTATGCACCCTGTGCACGCACAGAATTTCTCAAGGAACGGGTGATATTGTCTGCAACATGCTGGTGTTAGCGCAGGCACAGCTTCCTTTGAGAAGTAATGGGAACTGGGCAAATGATACTGAGGGGCCGTGACAGCTAACAGCTTTCGGAAATCCTCTGTATCCACCAGGCGGAAAGGCAGCATTTCCGTGGCCAATTGGAGATGGTGAAGTTCAAGCTCTTTGCTTTGGGATGTGTAGGAGAAAATAATCTTTAACATGACCACTACTGCGGGACCGATAGCTGGCAGCTGTGCTGAGAGAGGGTGAAGTAGGGTGTACCCAACACACTGCTTCACTTCGAAGGAGGTACAGGTGGAGACGTTGTGGCAGGTTGAACAAGTGGAGTGCACTGTGTCTGAGATTGTTCAAAACCAGTGGGGGTTACAGAGGGGCTGTCACTCGCACCAACTGTAGCGGGTAAACATGTGGAGGTCCTGCAACCAGATACCTGTTGGACACTTGCTACAGTGACGGGGGAGGAAGAAGCAGCAGATTTGGTTAATGCGGTGGACGGTGTTTGGTGGGGCCCACTAGGCATATTTTTAGCGCAGTCATTTTCACATGGTGCTGGGTTATGTGGTGGTTTATGCATGCAGTAGTCAAATTATTGTGTTTTGTTTTTGTTTTTTTTGCCTCTACAGAATTTTTTTTTTTTTTTATTTTTTTTTTTAGAAACTTTGCAAATGACATGAGTTGGATCATCTTTTGGGGTGTTAAAAAGACCCAGGTACCCTTGCTGCCTTGGTCAACTGTAGACCTATGAATGTTGCGTCCAGAACCAGAGTTGTGGCAGAGGATGCAGTGCTTGTCATGCTTGCAGCCCTCAGTATCCATACGGAAGACACAACCTAACCTCCTCATCTACATCCTCCTCCTCCTCTGCTGAGCTAATTGGCTGCATGACTCTGGGTTCATTCCAAATGGGATCTCGAACCTCCTCCTCATCCTTTCTGTTGTCCAACTCCTCTCTTAGTCCCTTCTCCTCTTCCTGCCCTGAACGAACAGAGTCTCATCATAATCATTACCACCTCCAACCCTGTGGGTTAACATCTGGTGTCAAGAGTCTGGATTCTGCTGGGAGCCTACTTCATCTGTTCTCAGATCTAACTCCAAAAGATTTTGGGCATCTGTGCAGATTCTTTTCTCTTCCTGTGAATCTTTGTAGCAGACCTCTGATGCCAATGGAATAGAATGTGTGAACATCTCTGCAGTATCGCCCATCTGTGTTTCCCCTCAATCACCTCTGTGGTTGGAGAGTTTTGACACAGTGTGACACATGGGTAATTGGGGCACCATCACTAAGGGTTTGTACTGTGTGTAATGTTGAGGTGGAGGAACAGGAGGACAGGCCCTTGATGTGTTTGCCATGAACTCTAGCAAAAGCTCTTTCTGGGCCTCGTCTACAACTCTTATCGCTCTGCTGCTGGCAAACAGAGACTGGAGTTGTTTAACCAAGTAAGAAGAAAACAATGCGGCTCTCCAGGTCCTTCATTATGTCCAACTTTTGTTTTTAACGGTAAAAACATATCAGGGAGAGGTGCGGTGTATGAGACTGCAGACTGTTTTGAGAGCTGCGCCTCTTCAATTGGTCCCGCCTACTGAAGGACCTGGAGAGCCGCATTGTTTTCTTCTTACTTGGTTGGACGTTGTAGCTGGACTACCCATTGGCACCCAGAAATCCTTTGTCACTGGAAAAAAAACCGTAGGATCCAAGGATTCTCCTCTGTTTAAAAAGCGTAAGTAGTGCCTGGGGCACCTTTCTTAATGTATATTTGAGACTGGAGTAGGCTGTCTATTAACAGAAGTTGTCACTTTTGCTGGGAAAACGACAAGCCAATGTTTGGTCATTTCACCTTTCAGTAACGTTAGCAGTAGCACTTACCCCACGTACTCCTCAAGCACCAAGCCTATTCCCTTTTCTAACAACCTTTTTCTCCTTTCCACCACGACGTCCTGGATTTTCCACTCATGTTTTTTATGCACACAGATTTGGAAAGCACTTGTTTGAGGCCGAACAAAGCCTTTTCGTACAAAGTGAAGGATTTGACAATCACTAGTTAGAGGCAAAATGGAGTCTTTTTTGTGGAAAGACTTAAGATTTGCCGATTGCTTGCTCTATGCAAAAAAATGCAGATTTGGCAATGCACACAGATTTAGCAAACACACTTGTTCCCATCAAAAAATGTATGTCCGGATGGACCCTCTCGCCCTCTTATTTTATATAAAAAGCTCTCAATTAGCTATATAACTTTTTCAAGTGATTCAGCGCAATTGGCGCTGAAACGCGTTGTGGCGAAAGGGATCCATATGCTGAATCATTAAAGCTGAAAGGTAATACTTATGTGAGCCGTGTCCTGTTAATGTACCTTAGCGCTTACAATATCACTCGTTTTATCTGGAGCTGCAAATTTCTTCCCCGCTGTGAAGCGTGATACAGATCAGCTTAGGAATACAGGACCTGGCAGACGTCACATCACCACTCCCCCCGAGCGGTCACGTGCACCGGGATACACGGGAAATACGTGCACTTTTCACCTCGCTGCTTAGAGCCCAACTAGGAGAGCCCAGCTGGGAGATATATTAAACTCTTACTCCAGTTGTGCGGACAGGCACAACAATAGAAGGTGAGCAGAGGGGATCATTCACTGATCCCACAATTTAATGAAAGCAGTTTGGCGCAAACCTTTTGTGTATTTTATATAACTAATTGTGTAACACAGAGCCACAGCAGCACTGTCCCTAACACTCTGAAAATGGAGACCGCGGCAAATGGCCACTTTTATCCCGAGGGACATGTGACTTTGGCAGGCAATGAAACAAACCAACCATTGACACAAGCCCTCGTGTCTTTAACTTGTGGATGTTTCATGCTCCCTGATTGCCTGTAGAACAGGAACATCCACACAGAAAATGCTGGGGGGAAAAAAAGGAGTCTGACACTACTCTGACTTCTACACTCCCTCCCATCATCAAACAAGTTCAGTCCGCTATCCTACACTGTCAGAATATAGAAGAAAGGCATCACTTAAACGAAGTAATGCTTTTTATTTATCTCGTTAATGAACAAAGCGTGTGGGTTTTTTGTGTGTGGGTGTAAAATTGCCTGTGTTTCTGATCCCGAACCAAATCTGCAATGTTTATGCCGGATTTGAAATTTGTGAACCTATTTGGGGAAAGTTCACTCCTCTCTATTAAAGATGTCGGTCATTATGTGAGTGACCATGCTGATTAAGGGGCTGCATTAACCTGTCGCGAGTGGTGCTGCAGACTCCATAGTCTCCTCGCTGTTCATAGCATTGACATTCTTTCAGCTGTGGCTTACAGGACAACCATCGTGGTACATTATGGGTGCCGACATCGTGGAGACATTACTGGAAACTATTAGATCACCAGTTTGAGCCATGCATGGTAATTTTATTAGTGCAGTGGGTCCCTTATAAAAGCAGAGATATGTAAAGGGTCGTCCATACATATTTGACGTCCGGTTCTGTTTAGCCCCTTTCAACAGTAAAACAAATAAACACTGGCGCTCAATGTGGAACTAATAAAGGTAAACCAGTAGAGCAGGTAGAGCAGCAAGTAGATCAGAGGCTGCATGTGGTTGTCTCTCCAAGGGTAAGGGTAATAAAAAAAATAGTACTGCTACTGCACTAATACCCTGATAATGTAAATATATGGAAAAGGTGATACCTGTATGACTATTGAAGGGAGCCAAAAGGAGATGTACAAGGAAAGAGACAAGGTCACTACCTGTAAAAGTAACAGAAATCCAAGTGTATAAAAGTGTCAGAATACCAGTCAGTATTATAGGAAATATGCCAATATATCCATTAAAAAGGATAATACAGTATAGGGCTGGGCGATTATGGAAAAAAACTAAATCTCGATTTTATTTAAGCCTATGGACGATTTTCGATTTAAATCTCGATTTTTTTTTTCCTATTTTTTTTTGCTTTTCTTTGATGAATAAAGAGAAAAAACTAAGAGGTACCGTATATACTCGTGTATAAGCCGACCCGTGTATAAGCCGACCCCCCTACTTTTGCCCCCAAAACCTGGGAAAACCTATTGACTCGTGTATAAGCCAAGGGTGGACCCCAGCACAGGTATACAGCCCCCACCAGTGTGGTATACAGCAGCAGCCCCAGTGGCGTATACAGCAGCAGCCCCAAGTGGTGTATACAGCAGCAGCCCCAAGTGGTGTATACAGCAGAGCCCCCCGCCGGAACTCACCCGCAGGTTACAGCAGCAGGGGCGGCGGGGCACTGACGGCACCCCCCCTCCCCCGCCGGAACTCACCCGCAGGTTACAGCAGCAGGGGCGGCGGGGCACTGACGGCACCCCCCTCCCCCGCCGGAACTCACCCGCAGGGGTCAGCAGCAGGGGCGGCGGGGCACTGACAGATCCCCCCCTGGATGTCTCCAGCGGCTGTAGCAGGGGCGGAAGTGCTGGGCTCTGATAGCCCCCCCGCGGCCTCACAGTGAGCAGCGGCAGCAGCTGCGGGTATTCCCGAGTGTGACTCGGGGTTACCGCTTCTAGCAGTGAAAGTTAACCCCGAGTTACACTCGGGAATAGCCGCTAGGAAGGTTAAATCGAATTTGACGATTTTCGTCAAATCATAATCGTGGCCACAGCAGGGGGGCGAATTAATCGAATTAATTCGATTAATCGCCCAGCCCTAATACAGTATGAAGAAATCAGTTTCTGCAAATTTTATGTGCACTGGTATGTGTATTGGGTTATTACCTGCAGCTGGCTTAGAAGAGAGATGGTAGGTAAAAATTACTGGAGGTTCAGGTAAATTGGTTCTTTCATGCATAAGGTTGCTAGGGGAATAGCACTATGTCTCCTGTATTACAGTGTTCTATGCAATCTGAATAGATGAAAAATAAATTAAATCGATATGCCTATTACCGTATATAAATCCTGCACATATAAGCCCTATTGTGGGAGAAAGGCTGACTAGAAAGCATAATGTCTATAGTAGAAACTTCATGAACCTGTTGCAGATGTTAACTCAAGTGTACATAAAATTTGCAGAAGCAAATTTCTTCACTGTCAATTAGGCCCATAGTTACAAACGTTTTGATCGCTGCCCGTCAATCCATTGCTGCCCTTTGGAAATCTCCCGCCTGCCCCACCCTGAAGGACGTGACTGCTAGATTAAACCGACATTTTATGCACGAGCTAGTCCTCTCACATGACCTCCCCCACAAGACTAAAGTCCTCAACTGGTGGGACCCATGGATGTCTACTACTTATAATGTGGTTTCTGTTCCCAACTAACTGCTTTTTTTATTCTTCCCTTTTATGAGGGGCGTATAGTTTTCTGCTCGATTTGTAATATTGTTTTGATGGCGACAATAACCTGATACTACTGTTGGTAATACTGCTTTTCCTACTTTACCCCCCCCTCCCCCTACCCCCCCTACCTTCCGGTCCCCCTCCCATACTCCACCTGTATCTCCTCATTTGAGGATGCCTTTATTGGTGGATTTCTCTTGTTTGAGTTATGTTTCTAACATTGTTGTATGCTGTCTCCTTGTTATTGCCCTTATATATGCAATAAAAACGAAATGGTTTAAAAAAAAAATATTATCCTTTTCTCCTTCGCCTCATTGGGGGACACAGACCGTGGGTGTTATGCTGCTGTCCACTAGGAGGCGACACTAGGCAGAAATCTGCAAAAGAGTTAAGCCTCTGCAGCACTACACCCCTGGAGCAGGAAGTGCTTCTCCAGTTTTTGCTTAGTGTCTTAGGAGAGCACACACAAAGTTCCTCTCTTCGTTTGATCTCTTGGATTCGAAGAAAAGAGGGCCCGGAGCGGCCCCCGGCATACTCCCTCCTCTCACCACTTTGTGGGCTGCAGAGCTGAGGTTGAGATTTTCATTTTTTAACTTTTATATGCCGTTCCTCCTTGTCCATCCCCCCTTGGGGTTTTGGATTAAGTAGAGATACTCACGGACCTCCATGAATCCTCATGCGTCCGTCCTCCTTCTCCAGCCCTGTGGGTACCTGGCTAGAAGTTGAGAGGCCCCAGCCACCCTGAGGTCGAGAATAGACCCGGACCTCCCTCAGGATAGGGGCTACAGATCCATCCATGATGTCGAGAAACGCATCTCCGCTGCCCAGGACCTCCATCTGGATGTGGATAGCAGGATTCCTCCCTAATGGTATTAGGTGGAGGCAGCACAGGTACAGGCCCCATCCGGGCTCCTTTCCCTACACTACAGAGCCACAGCTAGTACTGCGGACTCTGGGACCTCTGGGGTGAAATGGGGCGTATTATGGGTTCTCCCCAACCTCCCCTGGCATTATAGCAGGTGGAACAAGGACTGCGGCAGTATCATCTGACTGCCTATCCGGCCGAGCAACCATAGAAGCCCTCTACGCCTGCACATTGACCCCAGGCAAGGAGGCAGCCGGGTTCCCTGCGTAAAGGCAAGGAAGCATCCCTCACAAGGGTACAGCTCCTTCCTCTGGATCCATACTGCCACCACTCAGCAGCCCAGGAACTCTGGGCTCCTGGGGCAGCAGACGCCTGCAGCCAGCAAGACACAGGAGATCCAGCTTTCTGGATCTCCTGCGGGTCGCCTCAGAGGGCTAGTGCGGCAGTGCCCAGGCGTTTCGGAGGGGTCCGGGTCGTTTTTGACCCCTTCCCGGACCTCCGCGCCGGCCTGCAGCCATTTGCGGCATGGACTTCCTAATTTAGGCCGCGGCTTCGGCCTAGTGCGAAGCCGTCGCCTTTTGCCCGCCCCCGGCCCGCCTCTCCCGATGACGCTGTATGACGCTGATAGCGTCATAATAGGGGCGGACCGGACTGCAGCCACGTCATGGGGGGGCGGGACACCTGCTCCTGGCGCCTCTCGCTCGCCGCGAGAGTTACTGCGCGCTTTTTTCATGGTGGAACCGCCCCCTCTATAGACAGGGCGGCCATATCATGAGGACACATTTAGAGTACAGTGCCCATTATCTAATATCAGCGGTACCCCTGCTACACCTGCATAGGGGCTCCCTATAGGCTCCAGCAGCAGTACACTAGATGGATAGAAGCTATCACTTATTGGGGCTTCTTCCCTGCTGCAGCTGAAGGGTCTAAAGCAATCTTTGCACAACTAGTGCACTATTGTGTCTGCTTTATTCTTTACATTTTTTTTTAAGGATCACAGCAGGGTTTAATCCCTACTTCAGCCCTATAAGTGCTCCCTGGCAGCCTTCACCTAAGAGTCTACGGCTGCCCACAGGGATTCTGGACTTACAAATAAGCCATGTTGCTTACCAGTTGCCAGTAGCAACCGCAGGACAATCCAGCAGTACTATCTCCTTCTGCACCTTGTCCACCTACCTCTGCCATGCATAAAGCAATATGCGAGAGGCAGTGTAATAGATATAAAAAAATAGGGGATTATCAGTAATCAGCTCGGTTGCTGTGCTAGTTAAATGCAGGTTCTTGTCGGTTCACCTAATACTACACTTAATGGTTTGCCATTACGTACGCATCTGCATTCTACATTTACTTGTGTTTCTTGCAGATAAATTCCAGGCCAATGATCTTGCGCTGTTGACCCAGGCTGCTTGGGTCGTGTCCTCTGGACTATTTGACTCGTAAACCGTAAAGCTGACAATTGTTCTGCAAGAAGTACGGGTCAGGATTACCCTCAGGCGCTAAGGCGCCGGCGTAACAAATTCTGGTCATCGGAATCGTTAAGGATGGTTGGAGATATGTTCATTCTCCCAAAGGATCGGTCACCACGCAGGGACCTCTTTACTGGCAGACTTATTGCAGGATTAACAGGTTCTTCCTCGGGCCCCACTATTGCAGACCTCAGTTGAGGCTCATATAATCTACCATTACATCTGACACGAATGTTTGCCAATCCTTTCCAGACCCTGCAGCTGGAGCTCTGGTTAAGTAACGACAGCCAAGTCCCATAAGACGCAGGCTGTAACACTATGATTCGCAATGACACGGGTAGTTCAGCTACCGGTATCTGGAATCTATGAACCATGCACCCTCGATTCCTCACTGTTAGGGATTCGGGTTAAACTTGCGTCCGCACAAGGCCTTCCCGGACCCCATCCCCTGATCTTAAAGAAGAAGCGGCCAATCTCATCACTATACATTTATTAGGTATTTGGGTTGAGATACTACGCACACGCCCTCTGTTTTCTGGTCATCATAATGGGAGACCCAGACAATGGGGTTTAGGGCACTGCCCTCCGGAGGTCACACTAGGTACTACAAGTTTGTAGACACCGCCTCCTCCGCTTATAAACCCCTACCGCAGGGAACATCCTCAGTTTTAAACTTAGTGTGCTCGGAGGATCACGCTTTGCTTGCACTTCACTGCATTCTCACTACTTACGTGATGGCGTCTGAAGACAAGGTAATATGGTCCTGATCGGGACCTGCGACAGCCTCCCCGCTCACCCTTGTGGCACACGCAGGTGGAGGTACCGGAGGGCCTAGAGCCTGGACACTTTGTGTTCTCCCGGTACGCTGTCGCGCTCCTTTCCATCCCTCTCTGGGGGGCTCTGGAGAGTGGGAGATAGGAGCCTTGCACAGCTCCGCTCCGTCCGAGGCCTCCCTAAATGGTGCTTACAGACCGGACTGGAGCCAGCCCAGTCCGAGGCCTCCCTAAATGGTGCTTACACTCCGGACTGGGCTGAACCCCCGTCCGAGGCCTCCCTAAATGGTGCTTACAGACCGGACCGGCACTGAGGCACTCTGTGTCTCCTGTGTGCCTGGGGGTAGTGTCTGCCACTTTATGTGTCCTGACACTCAGACCGCGCGTTACCCTCGGGTCCGCGGATCTGGAGGTGTACCCTGTGCTGGGGTCACCCTGGCTAACCGCCCTGTGTGTCACAGGGGCTGAGGCCGTAGACTGCTGATCTTAGGATGTAATTGCAGTCTGAGTGTGTGTACTGTGTTTTACACTGTTTCCCGCGCTGCGGGCTCCAGCACCTCCATGATGAGGCTGCCTGGAGGAGAGGAGGCAGCCCTTGCGGTGACGTCACCGGGGGGCGTGTGTATGTGCTTCCCGCGTGTTCCCGGCGCCGCCCACGACTTTACTGGCGGCGGCCATCTTCTCCCTCACTTCCCGGCTGGGATCTACGGCAGCACGTGTCTGCACTTCAGAGGGAGACCGGAACTCGCGGAGGTCACACACACACACCGCTTCCTCCCACCGCTTTACAGCGGTCGGTAAGCCACCGGGAATCCCGGTCTGTTTGTCTGTACGACTTGGCTTATACATCCCCTACTGTGACTATGTCCTCAGTTAGGAAGCATGCTGCTAAGGCGGCGGATGCCACCATTACCTGTGCTACATGCAATGGTACACTGGTGGAGGGGTCCTGCAATAACTGCGGACGCCCAGAAGCCCGGACTGGCACTGCTGAGACAGCAGCTCCGGTGCTGTACCCTGAGGTTCGGGTGATCCCAGGGCCCTGGGAGACTCAGAATAAGATCAATGAATCTCTGTTGTCCCAGTTGTCCTCCATGTCGCAATCCCTGGAGGCACTTAATAGGAGGCTGGAAGGCCCAGCTACTCCTTCCAGTTACCCCCGGGTGTCTCCCTCTTCTGCTGTGAGACCCCTTAAGCGGGCTCGTCGTGAGGAGTCACCCGAGCTCCAGGCTCTCTCTGAGGAGGAGCGTTCCTCTGATGGTGAGGACGATGATGGGGGTTCAACTTTCGGGTCTGTGTCTGTGTCTGAACCTCCAGATGGGATGGAGGATCTGGTGTCCTCTATCAACGAGACCTTACGTCTCGTGACACCCCCTGAGGAGGTGACGGTGCACCCGAAGGAGGTCTATCAATGGCTGCGGCCGGAGGCTAGACCAAGTGGCTCCTTTATGGACCATACTAATTTTGGAAGAGTGATTAGAGCCCCCAGGTTACATCCTGGGCGGCGTTATGTCCGCAAACCCAAGGACAATCGCTTCCCCTTTCCCCAGGAGGTGCTTCAGGAGTGGTCGCAGTCCCCGAAGGTGGATGCTTCCATGACCAGGATTGCTGCACGCTCCCTTTTCTCTGCCTCTGATAGCTCCTCACTGAAGGATGCTACTGATAGACAGGTCGAGCAACTCGCCAAGTCTTCCTATGAGGCGGTGGGGTCGTCATTTGCCCCTAACTTTGCCACGGTCTGGACCTTACAAGCGATCACTACCTGCTTGGATGGTATCACTGACCTGGCAAGGTCCAGTCCAGAGGTCCTGGCACTTTCCGAAAGGGCGAGGGCCTATGCGGACTACGCCAGAACGGCGACTCTGGAAACTGCCACTCGCTCAGCTGTGGCTTCGGCCAATGCTATAGCGATCCGCAGGTTGTTGTGGCTGCGTCTTTGGGACTCAGATGCCACATCTAAGAAGATTCTGCAGAATCTTCCGTTCTCTGGTGACAGGCTTTTTGGCACAGAGCTGGACAAGCTGATTAAGGATTCTGCTGAGTCTAAGATACCGCAGAATAAACCTAAGCCACGGTATACCGTTAAGAGGAACCCAAAACAGTGGTCCTTTCGGTCCAGCTCACAGTCATCAGCACCGTCCGCTCGCACGGACCGAGGGGGCAAGCCCGCTTCTCAGTGGCGCTCTAAGAGTCGTCCAAAGAAGCCGGCGGGGGCAGCAGCTGCCACCCCCAAACCCGCCTCTACATGACTCGCTCTCTCTTCCTGCCTCCCCACAGGTGGGGGGCCGCTTGTCTCGCTTTCAGGACGAGTGGCTACTTCACGTTCCAGATCAGTGGGTTCGAGACGTGGTCTCGCGAGGTTACAGGATAGAGCTGACGTCAAAACCGATATCCCGATTCCATCGGTCGGTCCCCTCCCCAGAAAAAGCTCATGCCTTTTCTTTGGTGTTGGAGGGACTCCGCAGAGACGGAGTGGTGGTCCCGGTGCCTTCCGGGGAGAGGTTCAGGGGTTTTTACTCCAACCTCTTTATCGTCCCAAAGAAGGACGGATCCTTCCGCCCGGTTCTGGACCTGAAGTTGTTCAACCATCACGTGTTGGTTCGGAAGTTCCGTATGGAATCACTGCGCTCCGTGATCGCAGCTGTGTCACAGGGGGACTTCCTAGCGTCCATAGATATCAGAGACGCTTACCTTCACGTGCCCATTGCACCGGCTCATCAGCGCTGGTTGAGATTCGCAGTGGGGGAAGAACACTTCCAATTTGTAGCGCTGCCGTTCGGGTTGGCCTCGGCACCGAGGGTGTTCACAAAAGTGATGGCCTCCATGATGGCTCTCCTGCACGGACAGGGACATGCCGTCATTCCCTATTTAGACGACCTGCTGGTCAGGGCGCCATCGGAACACCTTTGTCAAGTGAGCCTGGATGTGACCATGCGGTCTCTGGAACAGTTCGGTTGGCTCCTCAACATTCAGAAGTCAACGCTAGTTCCGACCCAGTCTTTGACATATTTGGGCATGGACTTCAACACAGCCTCAGCCCTGGTGTCTCTGCCACGAGTCAAACAGATGGCGATCCAATCAGGAGTTCAAGCAGTCCTCCTGTCACCACAATCATCCCTACGGGGGTTGATGAAGCTGGTGGGGCGCATGGTGGCGGCAATCGAGGCGGTGCCTTTCGCACAATTTCGCCTCCGTCCTCTCCAGCTGGAGATTCTCCGCAGGTGGGACAAAAGGACGATCTCCCTGAATCGGCTGGTGACCCTTTCTCAACCGACCAGAGATTCCCTGCAGTGGTGGCTACAGCCACATCACTTGTCTCGGGGCCGGTCCTTCATCAAACCGTCATGGTTAGTGGTGACCACCGACGCCAGTCTGAAGGGCTGGGGGGCGGTGTTCTTACACCACAGGGCCCAAGGCCTCTGGACTCAGTCGGAGTCGGCGTTGCAGATCAACGTGCTGGAGATCAAGGCAGTCTATCTGGCGCTCCTGGCGTTTCAGAGATTCCTCTCAGGACAACCCATTCGGGTTCAGTCCGACAATGCGACGGCCGTCGCTTATATAAATCATCAAGGAGGAACCAGGAGCGCAGAGGCTCTGGCCGAAGTTCACCGCATCCTATCCTGGGCGGAGAACAACAACTGTCTGATCTCCGCAGTTCACATCCCAGGGGTCGAAAACTGGGAGGCCGACTATCTGAGCCGGCAGGGGATGGACGCCGGAGAGTGGTCTCTTCATCCGGACGTCTTCAGAGAAATCTGCAGCAGATGGGGCACGCCGGACGTGGATCTGATGGCCTCACGGCTGAATCATCAGGTGCCGCAATACATGGCGAGGTCATGGGATCCCCAGTCTCTGGGAGCAGACGCTCTGATCTTGACTTGGTCCAGATTCCATCTGCCGTATGTGTTCCCTCCTCTAGCTCTGATTCCCAGGGTGCTGTGGAAGATCAGGTCGGAGTGCAGGGTAGCCATTCTAGTGGCTCCAGATTGGCCCAGGAGGTCCTGGTACCCGGACCTGTGGCAAATGTCAGGCGGACACAGGTGGGCTCTTCCAGAACGCGCAGATCTACTCGCGCAAGGCCCATTCTTCCACCTCAATTCCAGGGCCCTCAGATTGACTGCATGGCTCTTGAGGCCTGGCTGCTGACATCCAGGGGTTTCTCCCCTACAGTGGTTGCCACTATGAATCGGGCTAGGAAGCCCGTTTCCAGGAAGATGTACCACAGGACGTGGAAAATCTTTTTTACCTGGTGTGCCTCTGGTGGACGGTCTCCGTGGCCCTTGTCCATCCCGACGTTGTTGGCTTTTCTACAGTCGGGTTTGGAGTTGGGATTATCCCTTGGCTCTTTGAAAGGTCAAGTATCAGCATTGTCAGTGCTGTTTGACAGGCGATTGGCGCTCCTCCCGAAGGTCCGTCAATTTCTGCAGGGGGTGTCGCGGATGGTTCCGCCCTACAAGAGACCTCTGGACCCTTGGGACCTTAACATGGTCCTGGCGGCATTACAGAAACCGCCGTTTGAGCCACTGAGAGATGTTTCTCTATCTCGTCTGTCCCAGAAAGTGGCCTTTCTGGTGGCGATTACGTCTCTGAGGAGGGTCTCAGAATTGGCTGCACTATCGTGCAAGTCACCCTTTCTGGTGGTTCACCAAGACAAGGTGGTGTTGCGCCCACGGCCAGAATTCTTGCCGAAGGTGGTATCAACTTTTCACCTGAACCAGGAGATTGTTCTCCCATCATTTTGCCCCGCTCCCGTCCATCAGGTGGAGCGCGACCTCCATACTCTGGATCTCGTGAGAGCTGTACGCATTTATGTGTCCAGGACCGCCTCCTTCAGGAGTTCGGATTCCTTATTTGTTCTTACGACAGGTCGCTGTAAGGGGTCCGCGGCATCAAAGTCAACCTTGGCCAGATGAATTAAGGCTTCCATTCAAGAGGCTTACCGGTCTTCTGGTTTGCCTCTCCCGGTGGGATTGAAGGCTCACTCTACCAGAGCTGTAGGTGCCTCCTGGGCCTTGCGACATCGAGCGTCTGCTCTACAGGTGTGTCAGGCGGCCACTTGGTCCAGCCTGCACACTTTCTCTAAGCACTATATGGTGCATGCCCATGCCTCTGCGGATGCAAACTTGGGCAGGCGGGTTCTCCAGGCGGCGGTTGCCCACCTTTAAAGGGAACCATGTGTTATCCGTCTTGTTGAGGAACTCTTCCCGCCCTGGGGTATTGCTTTAGGACATCCCCATTGTCTGGGTCTCCCATTATGATGACCAGAAAAAAGAGAATTTTGTTTACGTACCGTAAATTCTTTTTTCTTTAATCATCAATGGGAGACCCAGCACCCACCCAGTTGTTCCGTTGCATGTTTTTGCAGTTGATCTGTTCCCTGTTGGGACAGTGTTTGCCGGGTTGTTGAACCGTCTGTGCACAGCATTCTTCCCGATGTTTCGGGTGTGGTTTATTTCCTCCTCGCAGCTTATGGACCAAACTGAGGATGTTCCCTGCGGTAGGGGTTTATAAGCGGAGGAGGCGGTGTCTACAAACTTGTAGTACCTAGTGTGACCTCCGGAGGGCAGTGCCCTAAACCCCATTGTCTGGGTCTCCCATTGATGATTAAAGAAAAAAGAATTTACGGTACGTAAACAAAATTCTCTTTTTTGCCCGTCCGAAGCTGGACCTTACAGTCCCGCGGCTGCACTACCAATATCGTTGGGTCCTCCGGCCTTCCGTGTGGCTGTGCCAGATCCTCCTCCCACAGTCGGTCTTTTCTCGACTTAGTAGACGGGAGTGAATGCTATAAGACCTATAACTCATACACACAGCCCGAGGTTGGGAAATGGCGATCTAGCCCAGCTGGCAATCTCCCCACTGCACCAATATTAGGTACTTGGGTTGAGATAACATGCGCACCTCCTCTGCTCAGCCCACTTCAAACCAGGACCTCGCAGACTCACGGAAGCATTAACCCAATGGATGGGCCCTCTGGCCTCCCGTGTGGCTGTAGCCCGGACCTTCTTCCACGCAGTCAGTTCCTTCTCGTCTCAGGAGTTAAAAAGTGAATACCGTGAGACCTATTGCTCATAAATACAGCCTGAAGTTGGTATTGTCTATACTGCATTCCAGGAGTCTCCCACATCTGGACGACTTATTCATCAATGCAGGATTTTCGAAGTCTGCGAACACTGTCGCTTTCACTGAGCACGTTAAGAAGACTCGGTTGGCGGATCACCCTCCAGGAGTCTACCACAACTCCAGAGCACAGATTGCAGCACAGCACACAAACTCAAGAAGTCCCAGCTCCGCTGCGTATTTCTGATGGCCACATGCTACATAGGGACTACCAGCCATGGTGGATTTTCTCAAAGCACAGATTCTTCTTCTAGGAATCCGCAGCCTCCCTCAGCGGTCTCCTCAATCCTTCACAACGGCTATAATAATCCTAGACAGGATAGGGCAGCATGGGAAGCAGTTCCATAAGCTCAGCCGAATCTACGGCCTTCTTTCTTTAACTATCCATGCTTAGACATGGCCCAGGAATAGGATGTGGTGTGATGTACTCACATCACAATGCACATGTAGATAGTCACACCCACATCCGACTTCCCCTCATTTACGAAGATTCGGGCAGTAATTCTAGTACTGACATCATTCAGTCATCTTTCGGCAGTCAGATTTGTCAGAATACAGTAAGACAATGTCACAGCCGTGGCATATGTCAACCACCAGAGTGGAACCCGCAGTCTCCAAGTGATGACAGACGTTCGCCACATTCTTCTCCAGGTGGAATCCTCGAACACTGTACTACCGGCTGTTCTCATACAAGGCTAACCCGCCAAGTGACGGGCTCAGGGAAGCGGTCCCCCCATCCGGATGTTCTCCGTCAAGGCTGCCAGCACCAGGAACCTACAGATGTGGACCTGACGGACTCACGCCTCCATGCTAAGGTTCCATTCTTTTCGGCCAGGTCCTAGGACCTACAGTCAATACGACAGACGAGCTAGTCCAAGACTGGACTTGTTTCCGTCTCCCCTATATTCTTTTCCACTAATAAGATAGTGTGGAAGGTCAAACAAGAATGTCGCCAGTTCATCCTTGTACTTTCAGACTGGCCCGGATGAGCTTGGACGGGAAGTTCGTCCAACTCATAACAGCAGCACCAGGACGACTAACAGTCAGTCCAGACCTGCTCTCTCAGGGCCAGTTCTCAATCGGAATTCTTCAATTCTAAACATGGTGGCGTAGCCTTTGAGATCTGGAATTTATCCCCAGGGCTTTTTTCCCTGGGTGTTGTAGCGACCAAGGTCGCAACAAGTAAACTAACCTTATCGACGATATACCACGAGTGTAATCGTCTTGTTTTTTTCTTTATATCCAAGCACCTCTGGAGGTCATTCCCCTGACCGTATTTCATGCAAAGAGCTTTCATTTCTTCCACTCAGGTCTACACTCAGGTCGGTCCTTGAGGCCTCTCACACAGCAGGTATTTCTGCCTGTTTCACCTTCCTTCAAGAACGTTTTGCCACCAGTTCTTTAGGAAAATCTCCTTTTCACAGGGTCTTACGTTTAAGGTCTCCATCCACAGGACTACTCCTGCGGGACCTGATCTTCGTTCTCACAGCTCTAAAGAATTCACCCATTGACTTTCTACGGGATATTACTCTTCGCATTATCATCCAAAACAGTAATGTGTCTTGGTGAAAAATTATTTTTTTCTGCAGAGGTATCTGTACTTTCAGCGCTCTTATGTTAACCATCTTTTCTAGTCCTCTACCTGAACGAGACTGTCCTACGGCTGGTTCCATCCTTCTTCTTAGGCGGTATACTCCTTCCACCTCACTAAAGACGTCTCTCTGTCATCACTGCGCCCGACTCCAGTCTGTCTGGTCGTAAAGGACCTTCATATGCAGGATCTTGTCAGATACCTACGCATATACGTATCCAAGAAAGGTTTCTTGCAAACAGCTCGGATTCGTTTTCTCTTCTCTTACAGAGGGCAAAAATAATGACATGTCAGCCTTTAAGGCTCCTCTGACCAAGTAGATTCGTCTAACCATCCTAGATGCTTTTTCATCGAAAACTCATCCATTTTGGCACATTGTACTATAACCGTGAGGGTCTCCTGGTCAGTCCGGCACCAGGGGCCAGCGCAATATGTGTGTGGACACACACAGGTGTCCGTTTTCCCCACTTACTCAACCACGACACGGCCTGCACTTCGTTCTCGCTATTCGCAGGTCTGGGTAGACGTATACTCCAGGTGACAGCTGTCGTCTGTCGGTGCATAGTTTCGCACTGATCAGGTTCAGTGTGACTGGCGTCATTGTTTTCTCCCACCCAGGGACTGCTTTAGGACGTCCCACGGTCTGTGTCCCCCAATGAGGCGAAGGAGAAAAGGAGATTTTTGTGTACTCACCGTAAAATCCTTTTCTCTTAGCCTCTAATTGGGGGACACAGCACCCACCCTTTTTTACCCTTGTGGGTTCTGTAGTTCTTACATGGCTTCTCAACTATTGCATGGTTAAGAGGTCTACACATGTTTGCCTAAGCTACGGATGTTCACTGTTGAATGTTTAAACTGTGCCTGTCTTGTTACAGGTCCTATGGTACTGTGAGTCCGGTTAGATACAGGCCTTGTTATACAATTATTGCTCCGTTGACTCTTCACGGTCTACGCATGTGCCTGATTATCCACAGGACTTGTTGTACTAACATTACTGCGCTATTACCTGTCTTCAAGCATGCCTGTTTAAATTCAGGATCTTTTACTCTGTTGTTAACTGGTTAACTATAATGTTTTCACAGGTTGCCTGTGTGGTTACAGGTTCTGAGTTACTGTTTTTATATGTTAACTCTCCTACTGCTTTAGCACAAAACTGGAGAAGCACTTCCTGCTCCAGGGGTGTAGTGCTGCAGAGGCTTAACTCTTTTGCAGATTTCTGCCTAGTGTCGCCTCCTAGTGGACAGCAGCATAACACCCACGGTCTGTGTCCCCCAATTAGAGGCTAAGAGAAAAGGATTTTACAGTGAGTACACAAAAATCTCCTTTTTAATTGATATATTGGAACATCTCCAATAACCATTAATTCTTGTTGTATTGACTGATATTCTGGCACTTTTATACTTGGATTTCTGTCACTTCCACATGTGGGGTTCTATGTGGGGTTCAGACAGGTAATCGCCTTTTCCATTTCATTGCTTACATTATCATCATTTTGTGGCCTTTTAGGCTGCTTTCCCACTGGCATACAGGATTCCCACTCGACAGGCACACTGGATGCTGCAAGCAGTATCAGTTTTTGCACTTTTTATGGATCTGTAGGATCCATATGAAACGCCCCCCCCACCCCCCTCCCTTGGGGGGTGGGGGGGTTTCACCAAAAACTGTGTCCTGCACTGGACATGCGACATGTGAAGGAGTGGCAGTAGATGTTTTGCCTTTCAACAGTATTTTTCAAAAGTGGCAAACCCATGTTAAAATAACCATATTTTCTAATTCCTATTTAATCCATTCAGTCGTGTCCAACTGTTGGATGCCATGTGAACCATTTTCCTCCAAGCTTCTTTTTGTCACAGCATCCTTCTGTTCTCTGATGTTAATTCCTGTGTCTACCATGGTGTCCAGCCAACGGGTCTTAAGTCTTCTCTGACCTCTACTGCCTCTGACCATACCAAGCATCACCTTCTCAAGGGAATTTGCGTCATCACAAGTAAGACCGTTTCTGTTTTATGACTTTCCCTACCAGGGACGTCTGTGGGTTGACATGTTCCAGAACAGTCTTATTTGTGACCTTGGCAGTCCAAGGGATTCGTAGGAGTCTCTTCCAGCACCACCGTTTGACTAAAGGGAGATCAAAGAAAGAATTATTCTTCAAAGTCTACGACTCTCACCCATACAATGCTGCTGGGGATGCAATGGCTGTAACCAATCAACGTTTGGTGGTGATTAAGGATATGTGTTCACGGTCCAGAGCCCCTGAGGGAACCCGCAGGTGGCCACAGGGAGACCGCAGCCGCCCTGTACTCGCCATCTGCATTGAGTGCAGAGCGGCTTCTTCCTAGGTGCACCCAATGGTGGCCGCTTCAGACTCCGCAGCATAAAATGAACATGCTGCGGAGGAGTGAATGCCGGCAACCTGCACCACTGCAGAGGGGAGAAACACAGCGAGCATGGGCTTTCTATAAATCACATCCACTATGTTTCTTACTGTACAATGCAGCCTTTTGGACTCAGCAGCAAGACACTGCATCCAAAACTGTGTTTACTTATTGTGAGTACCCATCCTTATTGCTGAAAGATGATTAGCAAGCTGTCGCTTGATTTTAGTTGTAGAGCCGCCGTTAGAATCAATGAGGGACCCCAGAAAGATGAAACTGTCTGCCATTTCTATTTTTTCATTGGCCATCTTCAAATTCACCTTCTCGCTGTGGTAGTCGTTATCTTGGTCATCTTCACATTCAGATGAAAACCAAACTACTTGCTTTCTTCACTGAGCTTTAAGGTCAGCTTCCTCAGATCCCTCTCGTTTTTGACCAAAACCAAAAAATCATCTGCGTATCTCAGGTTGTTAATGAATCTTCCGCCTATCCTCATGCCAACTGATGATGTAGTCAAGTCGAGCTTGCTCATGATCTCTGTTTAGAGGTTGAAGAGGAAAGGCCAGCGGATTCAGCCTTGTCTTGTGCCCTTTTTGATCTTAAAATACTTTGTACCCAAATCTGATTTGTGCTGTAGGTTCCTGGTTGTCGTACAGTGACTTGATCAATTTGATCAGGTGTGCAGGTACTCCTAGCTCATATAATGATTTCCAGTGTTTGTCATGTTCGACACCGTCTTGGTGTAATCAATGAAGCACAGATAAAGCTCCTTCTGATACTCCCTGACTTTCTCCATGACCCATCTTATTTTGGCAATGTGATCTCTGGTTCCCCTGCCTCTGCAGAAACCAGCTTGGACATCTGGAGGTTTGCAATCAAGGATGTTGCCCAGTCTCTTTTTAGATTATTTTTAGAAGCACCTTGATGGCATGTGGGATGGGGGCAGTGATTCTGTAGTTGGCACAGTCTCTCAGGTCACTTTTCTTTATCAACGGGATTAAGACTGTTTCCATTCCCATGTCTACAAGCATGACTTCCATATCTTTTGACATAATACTGTTTTCGCTGTTCATGGGATGGGTTTCAGCAGTTCTGTAGGAATTCCATTGATACTGGGGGTCTTTTTGTTTGCCAATTATTTCATTGCCATATGTTAGTAAATTTAGCCACTGAATTGTTCCTCAGATTCCCACAATAGGTGCTAAGTAAGCAAAAGTTCCCATTTGCCTTGTAGCACCACATTGTTTAGTACTGGAGGAAACCACAACCATGACTGTGGGATGTCTATTGGTTAATGACACTGTAAGGCACATTAATTTGCATACAGTTTGCACATGGAGAACAATTTGCACCCCGTAATAGGGTTTGGCTATAGCATATGTAAATCTATTAACCTACCAGCCAATATTGAAGCTGAAAGCTAATAAAATTGTGAAATTGATTTTATTTATTTTTCCTCTCTTAGTGTTCAGTCACTTATATTGACTATGGAAACTCAGAAGTTTTAGCTAAATCGAGTATTGTTGAGCTTCCTGATGAATTACAATCGCCTCCCATTGCTCAGAAATATAGACTTTGGGGCCTTCAGCTTCAGACCACTTCGGATGTTGAACAGGTACGATGGTTACCACCACTTGGTATGTGATATGCTTTTCTGTTCAAGATTTTAGTTTTATTTCTTTTCTGTCTTCTCTACAGTTTTTTATCTTAGAGGATTTATTGCTGGATTTTTTTTATTCAAAGCCAGACTACCCCACAGATTACTATAACACAGAGATGATTCAAAAATATTAATTGAAGACAATACAGTATAAAATTCATAAGTTATGTATAAGTGAATACACACAGAGAGAAGCACGGTTATCACAGGATACACAAATGTCCATGGTTCGATTGTAGTATAATAAATATTCATAACCATTGAATCAGTCTCAAACCCTCTCTGAAGATGAATCTGAAACGTACGTCAGGGGGTTTGTGCTGGAGATTCCCAGGATGAAGGGTAATATTTTTTGCTGTACATGTCTGTTTACTATTGCACAGCGTTCCAGAGCCTCATAATTATGCCTGACTAAGTAGTACTTTACTCCCATTGTATATGGCATTAAGATAGACTTAGGTCCTTGTTGTAATTAAACTTAGGTGGTTTACTGTATACTTCTTATGGTTACCGTTCAGGTCACTTATTTTACTCAAAGGACTGTTGTTTTAGCAGGGCTCTGGCTTCAGTAAGCCAAATCACCGACTGACTCAATTCCCCTGACTCCGACTCCAACTCTTTCGTACATGCCTCATGTTTAAGTGATAAATTTACTGTAGTAGGCTTTTAATCATTATTATGATACATTAATCAATATTTAGATAGAACATATTCGGCACATTCTGCATTTAACTAATGCACCCAATTTATGATATATTGTAGGAGTATGTCAGTTTATCTTACTCCACAGTCCTGGTATTTAGTGAATTTTTTAATATCCAGACCTAATGTACCGTATTTATCGAATTATAAGACGCACTTTTGTTCCCCCAAATTTTGGGGGAAAGTGGGGGGTGCGTCTTATAATCCGAATACGGATTATACACTGCAGGGGAGGCTGGAGGGCAGCTCTGGAGCGTGTCTGGGGCTGGAGTGGGCTGGCTGCGGGGCTGCAGAGAGAGAGGGGAGATCTCCTGCTCCCGCTCATTTAATATGCACTGCCACTGTCCACCTCTCAGTGCTGAAGTTACGCTGAGAGATGGAGGGGGGGGGGGGGGAGCAGTGCATATCAAATGAGCCTGCACTCACCCCCCGCTCTCTCTGCAGCCCCTACATATGCCCGTCATGTCCTGCATATGGCCCCCCCACATAATACACCCATCCCCTGAATATGCTACCACGTAATATGCTGACCCCCCTCTATTAGAAAGATGGTCCCTCGCCCTGCACTCCCCCTATCATTAATATGCCCCCCCACGTTGGCCGGCAGCAGATAGAGTAAAAAAAAGCCTCCTTCTTCACCCTCCGGCGCCAAGCTCAAAGCGTCACCGCGGGCTCCTGGTCTCCATGGTGCTCTGCTTCTTCCGCTCATGTGATTGGGCATAAGCGATGACATCATCGCCCCATCACATGAGCGGAAGAAGCAGAGCACCATGGAGACCAGGAGCCGGCGGTGACGCTTTGAGCTTAGCGCCGGAGGGTGAGGAGGGAGGCTTTTTTTTTACTCTATCTGCTGCCGGCCAGAGTGGGGGGGCATATTAATGATGGGGGGAGTGCAGAGCGAGGGACCATCTTTATAATGGAGGGGTGGGGCAGCATATGGAGGGGTTGGGTGTATTACATGGGGGGGTGGGCATCAATAGGGGACATGTCACATCAATAGACGTGTGCCTGCACTAGGGGACGTGTGCCATCAAGGTGGGGACGTGTGCCATCAAGGTGGGGACGTGTGCCATCAAGGTGGGGACGTGTGCCATCAAGGGGGGGACGTGTGCCATCAAGGGGGGACGGCAAATCCCAACAGTACATTCCCAGACTAACTTGTACTGGTTCAGTTGTTATGATTTACTATACTAGAACTGCACAATAAATAATTATGTCCATACAATTCAGTGCTTACCTAATGTAATAAACATCAAACAACACCTTCAGCTACCTCTACTCAGAGTGCTGTAGGTTTACAAGTGATTTTGCACAAACACTAGATTTAATTGGCAAACTTATTTATTTAATAAAAACTTATTAAGAAGGAATAGCGAGGTAAATGTCATGATCGTGCCACACGTTAATTGACATTCACCATTTTCTTATAACAGGATATGCACAACAAATATCCAAATTTGCGTAGCAGTTCCAAATTAGATCTATAGTGCAAAATATAATAAATGTCCTCATTAATTTTGCTGTCTGAAAGGATATGTCTGCCATAATTAGATTTAATCAGGGCTTTAGTGAAAAAAAAAATTGCATCTAGTTAAACAACAATTCCCATAATTATATGGTAAAAAATGTTTATACCATGTTAGCTAGTAGATAGAAAAATATTAGAATTTGAGAGTCCTCAGTGGTTGATACCTTTTAATGGCTAACTGAAAAGATTTTAAGTGAAGCAAGCTTTCAGCAATAGGTCCTCTACCAGAAGGAATCATCCTCGCCACCATGGATGTGGAATCTCTGTTCAGTAACCTCCTACACCAGGATGGATTAAATGCCTGCAAACCCTTGCTGGAAAACACAAGGATTGATGGTGACTCTGTGGTGAAGCTTACAATATTCATCCTCACACACAACTATTTTACATTTGACGGCAACATATATTTACAGGAGACTGGCACAGCAATGGGAAGCAAAATGGCACCACAATATGTGTGGCGCCACAGGGAGGTACTGCACCCCAAATAGAAGGTGTAGTGCCTCTGTAGCTAAGGGTTTGGGATTGTGCTTATGGAGTCTGTTTTAGCACCCAACACTAGGCCACCATAGAATAGGGGGGACTGATATACAGTAAGTCCCTGGGGGTGGAGCCTAGGTTAGAGTGGGAAAACCAGGAAGTTAGGAGTTTTTAGTCAGACAGTTCTGGAAGGCAGTCAATTAGGATGTGCCTGACCGCTGATTGACAGAGGGATCATCCATCTTCAGGAGAGTGACCCGGGACAGAATGGGACGAACTAGCACCAGTTGAAGCCAGCTGGTTAAGTCTGGGGAAACACAGGCAACACGGAAGCCGGAGTGGTCAGCGGTTCATCCCTGACCGTAAACAGATGAGCCGCGGGCCCTTAAAAACTGGGTAGCCGTAGGCACCACAAGACGGTACCTCACTCCTCAGGCCCATAATCGGTCCAAGACTACGAAGGTAACGGCCTGGATTCCGGTGGCGGGAGAGTGTGCTTTCTTGCTGCTCCCGTCCATACTGGTCAAGGACTAACCGTACCTAACTGTTCAAGACCAGGGGACTGGCGAGATAGCTCTGCAAAGGTGGTTAAAGACAGAGGAAGACAAAACGAAGGTCCCGAAAGATATAGAGAGAGGAACATCTTCAGACTCCATAGGGTGTCCCTGAACCCGCATCTATGTCCCCGTTCTTCCAGACTGTACCGTGTATTGCATGACATCTGCCGGTACCAGTAAAAGGACGTTGAAGCTGAAACAGTGTCTGTCTTCCTTCCCGCCGGTGCCCGGAGGGCTCATCATCCTCAGAGGGGTAAGAACAACTACTCCCCTCATCCATCATCGCTGCCCTGAGGTAAGCTCACCTGTGGGGAGCTGTACTACACTTAGCTGCATCCCATCACCTCAGTGGCCTGCCCGCAGCACTGGTACCAACATTACCAGGATCCACAGGTGGAGTCACGGACTATTAATCCTTGTTAATATTCCTCCCACCAAACAAATAACAGCCAGGGCACGGAACCGGGAACCCGACCACCCGTGATTTCCCCGACACAGACATCAACCCATCCTGGAACTCGAGTACCCCTCTCTCTGTGCTCGTCATATGCAAATCTTTTCATGGCCAAGTTTGAAGGTGAATTTTTATCCTCTTGTCCTATCAGGCCTCTGGTTTGCTACCGTTATATCAATGGCATTTTAATAATCTGGACGGAGTCTGAGCAACAGCTGAAGATGTTCCATGAACACTTGAATCAGTTTCATCCCACTATCAACTTAACACTCAACTAATCCTGCACTGAAATCAGCTTTCTGGACACCATCATCAAGCTACTGAACAATGAAATAGAGACACCCCTGTACCAGAAGCCATTTTCATCCAAAACACACAAACGCCATTGTGTACAGCCAGGCCATCAGATACAATCAGATATTTTCTAACCCTGCAGATAGACAATCACCTTAATGACCTCAGAAAGACCTTTTTGAACCAGGGCTACCATCCAAGAGCAATCGAGAACCAAATTACAAGAGCCACCAGAATATCAAGGAATCATCTACTACATTACAAAACTAGAGAACAAATCAACAGTGTTCCTCTCTTAGTCACCTACAATCCGAATCTGGAGGTGCTAAGAGGAGCTGCACGGAAACGGCAACCACTGCTACAAAGACACCCAACTAAAATCAATATTTCCAGATCCCCCACATCTGTGTTTTATAGACAACCTCCTAAAAAAATCTAAAAAAACTTCATTGTCAGAAGCTCTCTGTCCTCTCCAGCAACAACAGGAACATTCCCTGCAACCAGAACAGGTGCAAAACCTGCCCATCTATAATGACAATGGACAAGATAAGGATTCCCAGGACAGATCAGGACTACAAGATCCCACGTAACTTCAGTTGCACCACAACCAATGTGGTGTAATTAATTATATGTACCAAATGTCCAATAGGTGGCATGTACGTACGTGAGACGGGACAAAAATTCAGAACAAGAATGAATTCTCATCGCCACACAATAAAAGAAAAGCATATAGACCTACCTGTAGCGAACCATTTTTGCAGGTCTGACCAGAGTATAACAGATATAAATATGCTCATTTTAAAAACTAACTTCAAATCTCAGAAAGAGAGAAGAATTTGGGAACACAAATTAAGAACGACATTTGACACAACACATTCAAAACAGGATTGAATGTCTCACATGGATTCATGCATGTTTGTTTTTTTTAAAACATAAAGTTTTATTGACATTTTTGGAAGGTACATAACCAAAAAAATCAGGAGCATTACAATACATATCAACTGAACATACTAATAAAAAAGACTAACCAGGGGAGGGGGAGAGGGGAGAAAGGGGGAGGGAGGGTAGAAGCTGCAGTAATATCGTACATAATTAAATAACAGAGATGTTAGTATTAGAGCGCTCACTCTATATCTGGACCAGATTATGCCCAGAGGTCACCCACGGGTCCCACCACCTCAGAACCCTAGTTCTCCTTTTTAATTGTGTGGGACAGGGTGAACTCATTCTGTAAGTGAGTGTTGAGGCGGACAAGTACATCCGCAGCAGTAGGAGTCACAGCGGATTTCCAGCAAGCCGCAATACATTGCCTCGCCGCAATCAACACATTAGTGTAGATGGGTCTTAAAGGGCCAGGAGTGGCATTCAATCCAATGCCCAACAGTGCCGTCTGTGGCAGGAGGGGATTAGGGATTCCAGTAATTCCCAGTAATATACGTTCAACATCTCTCCAAAATGTACGTACACCCAAGCAGTACCACCAAACATGCGGGGAGTCTCCAATCACCAGGCACCCCTTCCAACAGTGGGGGTGTGCCCGAGTCAGAGATTAGATGAATCTGGCTATTCTCTCCGGGGTGAGGTACCACTGCATCTGGGTCTTCCTAGATTGCTCCAAATGCGTTATACATGTGGAGTAATGGGTAGCATGAACTGCTGCCGCCCACCAGTCCTCAAGTGAGGCAGAAAAGGACAAAAGACCCTCCCATTTAGACATGTAGGGAAGTTTCACCTCCCCCTCAGGTTTCAGCAGGGCTCTGTACATTATGGAGGTTCCATGTCTAGCATGTGATCAATTTTTCATAAATATCTGCAAGGTTGAGTCAATAGAGGTCAGATCTGGGACAGACCATTCCAGGGTAGTCAAAAAATGCCTAAGCTGGAGATCTCTAAAGAAGGTGGAGTTAGGCAGACCCAATTCCGAAACCAGTGTCGAAAATTGTTCCAGACGCCCCGATGAATCCATAAGGTCTGATAGCTGCAACACACCCCGTTTTTTTCCAATCCTGCAGATATAAGTTCTGAACAGAATGCTCAGCTGCAGTGAGGGAAATGTAACGGTATAAAAAGGGGAAAAAAGGGTCTGCCCACCTGCGACCATATCCTAAGTAAATTTGTCATAGTTCTTAAACAGTTTGGGGTGATCTTGTGACTCAAAAGATTCATTTCTAAGAGAAGCCGAGTGGACCCAGCCGGGGAGGATTCCAATTCTATCTGCATCCATCTGGATTTGAGAGAGTTAGACCACCAGTGTGCCGCTGCCTCCAGAACCGCAGCTCTGGGTAAGCCACAATGCTGGGAATCCCCATACCCCCTCTAGCTTAAGGCAGGGAGAGGACCCTCCTAGCAATCCTAGGAGGTCTGCCACTCCAAATAAATTTGCTTAGCGCCGCTTGGACGGGGCGAGGTACCTGGAGGGAATCTGCAAGGGAAGACACCGCAAAAGGTATAGGATCCGCGGGAGGACGGACATCTTAACTATCTGGATTCTGGCCATCCAAGAGAGCTGCATTCCAGAGAGTCTATCAAATTCCTGTTCAATCGTTGTTCGTAATTTATCCCAATTATGCTTTATTATCCCTGACAACCTGGAGATCCATACACCCAAATACATAAAATCTTCCTGAGCCCAGTGAAGGGGAAAGAGGTTTTGGAGAGATATTTGCTCTGTTTTGGGGAGGTGGAGGGGGAATATAGGCGACTTGGAGAGATTTAGCTTATAGTATGATGCTGATGAAAATTCTTCCAAAACCGAGAGGACATGGGGTAGGGAGGTATGCAAGTCAGTGCAGAAAAATACCACGTCATCAGCGTATAGACCAATTTTGTGTTCAAGATTCCCAACTTCCACCCCCTAATTCCTTGGTGTGTACGAACTATAGAAGCTAATGGCTCCATTATGAGAGCAAATATAAGGGGGGAAAGTGGACAGCCCTGGCAGGTACCGTTTAATATGGTAAATCGGGAGGAAAGAAAGCCTGATGCACTAGCTGCCGCACAGGGATTAGAATAGAGGGCCCTAATAGCATCCCGAATCGGTCCCCGGAATCCAAACTTCAAGAGGACCCCGTCCAAGTATCCCCAGTGCACCCTCTCGAAGGCCTTCTCAGCGTCTAGAGACAAGAGTGCACTGGGGACCCTTTTCCGCTCGAGCAGATCCAGAAGATCCAGGAGTCTGCGCGTACCGTCAGAGGTCTGATGCTCTGGGACGAATCCAACCTGGTCCAGTTGAATCAAGGAGGGGAGGATAACCGAGAGACGGGAGGCCAACAATTTGGCATAGATTTTTAAATCACAATTAAGTAGTGATATGGGCCTACAGTCTCCCGGAGTAGTGAGCGGTTTCCCCGGCTTGGGAATTGTGGTTATTAACGCCTCAAGACCTTCAGGCCGGATGGAACCCTCTCGCTGCCAAAAAATAAATAATTTAAGAAGATAAGGGGTCAGTAGCTCAGTAAAGGTGGTGTAATATGCATACGAGAACCCATTCGGGGCCAGGAGAGGTGCGCTTTTTAATGGACTTGATGACCGAGACCATCTCTTTTTCAGTGATAGGGGCATTAAGAAAGGCCAACTGATCAGTGGAGAGAGTGGGAAGGTTAGCTTTAGAAAGGAAATATTGTATAGACTCAGTGGAAGGCTGGACAGTGTCCACCGACTCCCTCAGATTATACAAGGTGCTGTAATAGTTGCCAAATTCCTCCGCTATCTGGACAGGATTACGAATAATGGAACCTGAATTATCATGTATACTAGTAATTTTGGCCTGTAATTCCCTTTTTTTGATTCTCCTGGCCAGGAGGGCCCCGGCCCTGTCCCCCATGCTGTAGTATTTGGAGTTAGTTTTCCTTAGGTATTTCTCTGCCGTTACCAATAAGCATGCCCTCAGCGACGTCTAGCCTCCGTTAACTCATCCTGTGTGGATTTCTGAGGAGAGGTTCTATAAGCAAGGTAAATGAGCTTAATCCTAGCCAGGAGAGCCGTAATCTTTGCCTCACGTTCCCGTTTAACTCGGGAGGCCAATTGGATTAGCACCCCCCTGAGGACCGATTTGTGGGCCAACCAGAGAGTCTCTGGCCCAACCTCATCATTATCATTGGATAAGAAGTATTGCTCTATCTGAGTCCCTATATGCTGATTATGAGAGGAGTCAGTTAAGAGATATTCATTCAGTCTCCAGCGAGTGGGGGGGCCGAATGGAAGCAGGGTCAGCTATTCCCAGTGAGATCTGTGCATGATCAGACCAAGAGATTGTTGTAATTTCTGCGGCTACACAGTGGGTTATCAAGGAGTCGTCTACTAGGAAATAGTCGAGCCTGCTTAATGTGCCATGGCGTGAAGACGTGAATGTGTATTCTTGGTCGGTGGGATGGAGACAGCGCCAAATGTCGTGCAAATGGGACTGGGCAACAAGGGCCCCAAGTCACCCCAGAAAATCGAGGGACTGGAACAGTCCAAGCGTCTTTCCATGGGCGCGTTGAGGTCCCCAGCCACCAACCTACATCCCTTATCACGAGAGGCCAAGACCGAGAGGAAGTCTCTAAGAAAGGCACTTTGCCCCTTAATCGGGCCATACACAGAAGATAAAGTGTCGTATATATTATTAAGAAGACCAATGACAATTATATAATGGCCCTCAGGGTCTGCAATCTCAGTGATAAGAGAAAAGTCAACATTTTTGTGAATAAAAATGGCCAGTTCTGCCCGTTTACAGTCAGCAGAGGCAAAAAACTAGGTAGGGAAATCACGAGATGCCATTCTGCGGCAGTCCTCATGCAGCAGATGCGTTTCTTGCAAAAACAGCACATCACTCCTGGATTTCTTCAGCTGTCGCCACACCACGCTTTTTACCAGGGGAGTTCAGGCCGTTTGTTAATTGAAGAAAGTGTGAGAGTCATGGTGGGATCCAACAGAATCTATATGAAACCAGTGTGCTAGTAAAAGGCAGGACAAAGTCCATGGAGCACCCGTGAGGATATCTGCAGCTACAGGGTAGAGGATGGGGAAGGAGAAAAAGGGGAATGTAAAAGTAGAAGAACATATCAACAGTCCAATGTCCAGAACAGGCATGTCATCCCAATAAGGGAGGAAAAAAAAATTATTCCTGAGTCTGAGTGCACGCCAAGAGCAGCACCCAACGGGGGTTACTCAGTTCTCGTCCAAACAGAGAAGTTAAGAAAAGTGGCAAGAGTGCCAAGAATGGAAGGGGAAGGGGGAGATATAGATAATGGGAAGGGAAGAGTAATCAGAGGAAAGGAGCAGGAAGAGAGCGAACAGAAAAGGGGAAGGGCAATAGGGGAGGAGAGGAAGGGGAAAAAAGGGTGAAAACGAGGTGACTTCAGACTAAGGGGGGGAAGAAGGGGAGCAAAGTAGAGTAGTGGAGGGATAACAGGGGGGGGGGGGGGGAGTGTATGTCAAAGGGGGGAGATAGGGGGGGGGGAGAAAGGGGGAATTGTTCAGTGCTAGGAGGGAATAAAGGCCACTTCACACACACAGATATCTGAGTCCAATATCTGAACAGATCTCTGGTTGCAGTGAAATCATGGATACATTGTTCCATTTTGTGGCTGTGTACAACATGGAGCAATGTATCCATGATTTCACTGCAACCAGAGATCTGTTCAGATATTGGACTCAGATATCTGTGTGTGTGAAGTGGCCTTAAGAATGAGAAATTCAACTACCTATTTAAAGGCAGAAAGAAAAAGGGAGAGAGGATGAGAGAGAAATGAAGGCAGAAAGGAACAGAAAAGGGCGAGAACAGAGAGACGGCCAGGAAAAGACCGCCTAGAGCACATAGGTGCAGTGTGGAGAGGAAGGAACCTGTATTTGTCGAGTTATCAAACTGTAGACCACTCCGGATCGATGCGGCCTCCTGGCCTGGGTCTTGGAGAGGCGGCAGGAGCAGTGGATTGTGATGTAGATTCAGGCGGCCACAGTCCCCATCGAATTAGATTCTTCTCTGCGTGCGGAGGAATGAGGCATGGAATCAGGGCGCCATTACGACGGATCAATAGCTTGGTGGGGGAACCCCAGCGATACTGTATTCCATGATCTCTCAGGATTTTGGTGTAAGGCTTGAATGCCTTCCTCAAAGCCAGGGTGCCCGGAGAAAGGTCCAGGTAGACTTCAAGAGAGGCATATTTATCCTGGAGGTGCGGGCTACCTGAGGACACGGAGGAAGTCCTCCTTTAGTTCATAGTAATGGAGCCTGGCTAGTACATCTCTAGGACTGTCTTCAGGGACCGAGGGAGGCTTAGGGACCCTGTGAATCCTATCCACAACCAGGAACTCCTGAGGGGTTTCAGGCATCACTGTTTTGATGAAGTCCCTGAGGTACGACCCTAGATCAGCTGCCGCCACCTGCTCTGGTATGCCTCTGAGCCTAATGTTGTTGCGGTGCGATCTATCTTCTAAATCTAAGGTCTTTGCGGATATTCTGTCCGTTCTGCTCTGGAGCCGGTCGTAGGAGTCCAGTAGCTCATTGTGTGAGCGAACCACCTCCGCCATTTTCTGCTCCAATTTGTCAACTCGTGCGCCCAGCTCCGCAATCTCCCCCCGCACCTCCGCCACCATAGCCCTCATATCCTGCTGCAGGGAGGATCGGAGGCCTGCCAGGAGATCCACCATCATACCTCTGGTGAGTGGGGCATCCATTAGTTCAGCGTCCCCCAGGTCTTCAGCCTGCACTGTGACGCGGCGCGCATCTCTCTGTGCACGAGGAGAGGAGGGAGGCGCCATCTTGAGGGAGTTGTTACCGGCTAGGAAATAGTCGGTGACCCTCTTAGGGAATTGCCTCACAGGAGGTTTTGTTTTGCCCATCAGTTGCACAGGCGGTTCAGGAAGCTCCGTGCCGAATTTGAAGTGCCCAGGTTCCTTCACTTTCTTGTTATGGCCGCTTCTGTGCTCAGACTGTGCAGAGCTCCTGAGTTACACAGCCGGCTCCATTGCTGCCAGGAACTCGCCCCCCGGATTCATGCATGTTTATACCAATTTGGGGATATCACATCTTTGATCAGACCCCAGTTAGAGGACGATGAACTTTTGACACTTCTTACGTGAACGGTCTCGCATGGATTTATAGCTTTCTCACTGAGGAGTTTTCAGGTCTCCACCGACCACTAATTATTGTATTATTGTTCTATCTGTCCTCTTATCTCTGAATTTTTATTTTACCTCCCCAGCTCCTCTCCCCCTCCCAAGACTGACTCTGCTTTGTCACCTGTCGTATTTACTGCATTATCTCACTCTGCTTATGTATGTATGTGTCTTCAGAATTTGTGTCACTATCGGCCTGATGAAGGGACCATAGTGTCCCGAAAGCTTGCTTCACTTACCATCTTTTCAGTTAGCCATGAAAAGGTATCAACCACTGAAGACTCTCAGATTCTAATATTTTGCATAACTATATGGAGATATTAACTAGGTCACAGCATATCTCTAATGTGACATCTCACAAGTAATCTATTCAAATAGTATATATTTCACAATACTTGTATACAGATAATGCCAGTAGTATGTTAGGTGTCCCGTGTGGCCATCACTACCACCAACACACGTTTCATGTGAGATCCAAATGCAGGCGAGTAACACAAAAGAGAAATAAAGACTTGCCACCAGGTGCCCATTACACTCTACCATGCTACCGCACTGCACTGTACCAACCGCACTGCACTGTACTACAGTACACCGTACTATGCACCGTACTACACTGCACTGCAATAAAAACAATGTTTTTTTTAGAAATTATCCATACTTTTTTACAATACTAAAATCTTAATATGTTGTGATCTGTTAATGTTTGCAGTGCAGTGCTTTACATGTTTTTTTCTTTTTACTACTTGTCCTTCAGGGCTTAAAATTTCTAAACCAGCTTGTATGTGAGAAACAAGTATCTGTGCAGCAAAAGGCAACCTACAAAGATGGTACTGTACTAGTCCAGGTCTCGTATGACAATCTGGACATAGGGGAGGAAGTGGCTAAAATGGGTTTTGCCATGAGAAGTAAATCTCCTGGTTCTCCAAATGGTGCTACGGACATGATGAATGCACCAGTTCACTTTCCATGGCAATCGAGAGCTACGGAAAGGCCTCCTATGCGTGAGCCAAAAGCTTTACCCATGTTCCTCCTACATGTAAGTGACTCAAACAAGGAACATTTTGAAAAGAACAATTTTCAAGCCCAGCGGTAGGTGCACTTTTTTGTGAACTGGTTATTACTGTGTAATTATATATATTTATTTATTTTTTTAATTCCTGCTCTCCTTTCGCTGACAAACCTGTTTGTGGCGCTCCTGGAGCCATGGCTTATCTTTGATTTATAAGCCTCTGATAAGGCCTATAAACCCTTTCAATCACACTGACAATGTTACAGAAGCTGTGGTTTCTGTGAAAATTGTAGCTCTTAATGGTGCTTTCACATCGCATTATTTTTCCTGTCTGTGCGATCCTACTTTTTGCAGGACGCCACGGACAGGAAAGGACTGCATCGGAGGTGAGCCTCCTGGTGCTCTTTCTGTGTCCGGGGCCGTGATTTTCACGGGTCCGGACACAGAAAGTTGTGCGGGGCACTTACACTTCTGCAATATATATCCATACATTGCGGAAGTGAAATTAAGTAAAAGCAAGGGGTTAAAAATAAAAAAAAAACAAAACTCTTCTCACCTTCCAGCGATCCTCCGACGCCTCGAACAAGCTCAGGGTGACTACAGGACCTGCCGTTACATCACAACTCGGCGGAGTCATTGGGTCAAATGATCGCAGTTACCGCCGTAACGGATCATGTGACCCGATCAGCTTGTGACGTAATGCCAGGGCCTGCAGTTATCCGGAGCTTGCCCGAGGCATCGGGGGATCGCTGGAAGGTGAGAATAGTGTTTTTTTTTAATTTTTAACCCCTTGCTTTTACGTAATTTCACTTCCGCAATGTATGTATGTTAACTGGCGCGGATCCTGTCGGATTTGATTGTGTCCGATTTGGTTCGCTGTGCACAAAATCAGAGCAGTCTCTGATTTTGGGCACTGCAGAAAATCGGGCACAATCGGATCTGACACAAATCGGATGCCAATTAGGCCAAATCCAATGAGATCTGTCGCCCATAGGAATACATGGAGGCCAAATCGGATCCGTGGCTGTCCGTTTTCCAACGGATAGCCGCGGATCCCAGAAAAACGCTATGTGAAAGCACCCTAAGCCTTCATGGGCATTTACCCTGAATGGCCACCTTATTAGAGACACCTTCTCTTGAAATTGGACACTTGATCCCCAAAGGCTTTCTTAAGGATAAATGTTTTAATATTTAGTGATGCTCAGGTTGATTTGTGGGACTGTTGTCTATTGACCACAGGTCAGTACTTTTCTTCGATTGGACAGGAGCTCTGCAAATCTCTTAGCTTTCCAGTATCCCTGATGCGGTTTTTAGATTAGATTTGTCAGGCAGTGTCATAATTGCAACACGACACACAGAAGATGTTGCGCCAGGCCTGAGTTATTATAATGTGAGCTGGGGGTACCAACAGGTAAGCGATTGACAGAGGTCCCATCCAACAACAAAAAATAACAGCACAAACACTTTGGCTACAGGATGTCACCACTCGGTGTCCTAATACTGAGGAATTTTTTGGGGGTACTTACAGCACTGTTTCACTTGTATGCCTGTATAGCGGGATTTGTTGCAACTCTTTGGTAAATAAATGCATCTGAAGATATGAGCACAGCTTCAGCAATATGAGATGCAATAATACACAGCAATAGGCTTGGATTAAAATGATTTTAAAAACTATTATTTCATTTCGATAAAGTGGGTAATTTCTTATTCGCTCCATTGGGAGACCCAGACAATGGGGTGTACAGTATAGCTTCTGCCTCCGGAGGACACACAAGTACTACACTTTATAAAAAAGTGTAGCCCCTCCCCTACTGCCTATACACCCCCTCCTGGGAAAGTCCCATCAGTTCTTAGCTTTGTGTTGAAGGAGGCACACTCTGCACTCATCCACTCTCACTTTAGTCTTACTCACTCTCCCTGGAGAGAGTCGGATGGAAGAAAAGTGGATCCATATGGATCCCCAGCATGTCTCCTTCCTCACCCTCGGGCAGAGGCGGTTGAGGTACCTTTGAGGTACAAAGGGCTGGAGCCCTCATGCTGTTTTCCTTCTCCATCCCTTAGGGGCTCTGAAGAAGTGGGATCGTCACGGGCTTCCATGTAATCTGGAGCTCAGACTCCATCCACAGCCCCTGTGGGTTCTGCTGGGCGGAGTTGTGGACCCCCAGGGATCGGCCCCTGCACCAAATGAGGTACTCTGTATCTGTGCATTGCTGCTGCTGCTGCGGCCTGGGCTCCGGATTCATCCACATGCTGATGAGGTACACTGGGGGTGATTACATTGTGGGGCATACCGGCACACTGCTGCTCAGTGAGTCCGGCCCGCAGCACAACAGGGACATACCGGTTCTGACGCCGGCTCCCCACGCCATCTCCCCACGCCATCTCCCACGCCATCCCCCCCATCTCCCCACGCCATCTCCCCACGCCATCTCCCCGCATCCCACGCCATCTCCCCACGCCATCTCCCCACGCCATCTCCTTCGCCATCCCTTAGGGGCTCAGAAGTGGGAGTCATCACGGGCGTCTATGCTTCGCTGGAGCCCCTGGCGGACCTGCTGGCCAGAGCACTGTTATCCCCAGGGACCAGGCCCTGCACCTAATCGAGGTACTCTGTATCATTGTGCATATGGCTGCAGCTGCAGTCCGGGGCTCCAGATCCGTTATCTGTGAGGTACTCTGGGGGTATTATGTTGTTGACCGGCACATCTCCCTTCGGGGCTGGCTGCCGGGATCACAGCAGGTAACCGGACCTCCGCGATGCTGCAGCTGCCACAGCCCGGGCCTTCGGATCCCTGTGGGGGACCTGACCCCTGGGGCTGGTCTCCAAAACCCCATCTGAGGGTGTCAGCGCCGGCAGCCGGTGATCGCGCCGGACCTCCGCGCCTACCGTGCCTGCACGTCGGGCACGGTCTCAAATTTAGGCCCCAGCTTCGCCTGCGGCCTAGTTTTGTAATGCCCGCCCTCGGCTGCCATTCAGGCAGTGCGGCGGGTTTTGGGCCGTCCCTGCGGCCATACTGATGCATGGAGGGCCTCTCCCCAGCTGCCTAGGTGACGCCCATTCCTCTCAGTTTCTATGGGGCCCCAGATTCCCGCACGTTGTGCTGGTCCACTCATTTTTCCCTCCCCCTCTGCTGGCTCCGGCGGCCATCTTGGCTTTCTACCGGTATATGCTCAGCAGCTGCAGTTCTCTGAGAGGTTCTGCAGCTTCTGGGGGACCAGGGACAGTGGGGTCTGATGATACACTGCTTTCCTGCGGTCGGGCCACACCAGTTACACTGCCTGTGAGCCCCCTTGCGTGGGCATCCCCTGCTGGGGATTCCCACAGTTATACAGCTATGTGGGCCATTTGGAGTATAACCCCCAACGGCCACACGCATGTCGCAGCCTGCACTTCATATAAGGCTTAGCTGCCTGCTGGATGCACTCCTCTGCCTGCACGCAGCCAGAGACAAGCCTAGAGCCACAGGCTTACTCCAGCACCTCGACCCAGGTGGATTCCCCTGCTGTCCTCCTGCAGGGCCTTCCAGGACGCCGTCTGGACAGAGGTTCCAGGAACCCTTGTCCAAGCCTTACCTAAGGCTATTTTAGGCTATATAAGCCCAGACCGGGTCCCTTACAGGATCCCACACGGGACCTCTCTCAGGAGTCTAGGCCGGGTCCTTCACAGGATCCCCCTACGCCTGACCCTCCCCGGAGGGTTCCATAAGTCCAGGGCTGCGCGCCCACTAGTTGGACTGCCCCGGAAAACAGCCGAGGACTCTTCCTCAGGCCACTGTCCGCGGCCCGCTACGCGGACTCGCGGGGCTACCTCCCCCTCCTCCTCGCATTACTCTCAGGATGTCGACAATGAGCAGGGGGTCAGGGTTCAGAGTCCGAGCTCATGCTGACTCTGAATGCTCCTGAGGGGGGACGCACTGGTGGATGACCTTGTTCCTTCTTCAACATGGTTGTTCCACCTGCTCTTCCTTCTCCAGTGGAGCTGGATTCCTTTTCAGGAAACACACCAATTTAGGTTCCCTAAAAGGGGTCGCAGTGTGTTGCTTCCACCACCCTAATTGGAGATGCTGTCCAAAGCCCAGGGCTGGCCCGGACTAGCACTATCCTAAGAGAACCAGCAGTGCCGTTACTATCTCCTTCCTCGGAAGTGGTCAATGGTTGGTCTCATTCTCACAAGGTGGACCCTCCGGGTCCAGACTTGAAACCCGGACCGTTGTGCCCGTGCCTAACGGCTCTTCCCTGAAAGAACTACGGACCGCCAGATTGATTTATTTATTAACTAGATCTATGAAACTACTGTCATCAGCTTTCGCAGCTGTAGGAGCAGGGCAGCCATGTCTGCGTGCTCGGCAAGGATCCGCTCCCTTACGGGGGTTATTTTGCCTGAGGTCATTACATAACGTCTTTGACGATCTTGGTAGCGTCAGCTACTCCCTGGCTATCCGCAGGTCTATGGCCTCGGAATATGATTAGCTGACCCCACATCCAAAAAGGTACCTTACGGGGTTGTCTTTTGGCTGGTAACAGGCTGTTTTGGGAACAGCTGGAAGGACTCCTCTGGCGAGTAAGCTCTTATGTGCCGCACGCTACAGTTGGGAAACCTGTGCACCAAAGGATTCAGTCCACTGGCTTGGACTAAAGCTAAGGGTGTGACTCTGCATGGCTTTCAAAGATCGCCTGCACTCAGCGGCAGGAGGCTCAGCCTCTGTGATGGCCTCCTCATGCCTATCCGCCTCTCCAAGCCGCATCCTCGGTCAAGGACAGGCTCTCCGGTTATATCGCATGGCTACTACATACAGCTGAACTCCCTTCCTCGCTTTCTCCAGCAAAGGCGCAAGCCTTTAACCAGGCTCTAACAAGACAAGAGGGAGGGGGGGACAAGAGGCGCAATAGTGCCCTTATCACTAGACACTACTCCTGTAGTGGTGAGAAAAGAAAAGCCACTCACCTATGCCAGTTGTGACACCCACAACTGGTTAATAGACCTGGTAGGATAAATATCCTGATGGCTGCTGCTGGACTTCCACCGGTCTCCACTCGTGGAGACGAAATCAGAAGCTTTGGGGAAGGAGAGGTGTGTCACAGTCCGTGCTGCCAATGTGCTGTCAAAGTGTTCCGCTTTAAAGAATGCAAGTAGACGGTGTCCAAGTTTAACCTTCTTTTTATTCTCCAACGCGTTTCAACGCCTTTCCTGGCGTCTTCATCAGGGATCAACTTCAAGTCTTCAAGTTCCCTGATGAAGACGCCAGGAAAGGCGTTGAAACGCGTTGGAGAATAAAAAGAAGGTTAAACTTGGACACCGTCTACTTGCATTCTTTAAAGCGGAACACTTTGACAGCACATTGGCAGCGCGGACTGTGACACACCTCTCCTTCCCCAAAGCATTTAACCAGGCTCTGG
This sequence comes from Allobates femoralis, assembly GCA_033576535.1. Taxonomy (NCBI): domain Eukaryota; kingdom Metazoa; phylum Chordata; class Amphibia; order Anura; family Aromobatidae; genus Allobates; species Allobates femoralis. The sequence continues at coordinate 479,789,017 of JARQOC010000005.1, read as the reverse complement.
ATGCCTTGAGGCGAGACGGAGTAGTTGTTTCTGTTCCTCTCGAGGAACGCTTGCATAGCATCGATCGCCATCAAGGAGGCGTACCGGCTCATCCCCATGGCGCCCGCTAATTAGCGTTGGCTGAGGTTTGCGGTGGGGGACGAACATTTTGTTGGTTCTGTCCTCGCGGCCCTGCACTCCCAGGGCCATGCAGTAATATCGTACTTGAACGACCTACTGGTCAAGGCATCTTCTCTGGAACAATGCCAATGCAGTCTCTCACGACCCTCTGCACTCCTGCTAAGACTCTGACGTGCCAGTGCATGGAGTCTCACGACTATTCAGCTTTAGTCAAGCTGCCTCTGGACAAACAACTGACACTTCAGTCAGAAGTCCGCTCACACCTTCGGTCACGCTCAGTCTCCCTCGGGCGGCTGATCTACATCTTGGGAAAAATGGTAGCGGCCATGGTGCAGTATGCTTCGTACAGTTTCACCTGCGGCCACTGCGATTGCAGATCCTCCGCAGTGGGGACAAACACCATCTTCCCTCGACAGGAAGGTCTCCCTGTCTGCATTGACGAAGGTCTCCCTTCATTGGTGACTGCTACCCCTGTCTGTCACGGGGGAGGTCCTTCCTGCCCCCTCATGGGCAGTTGGGACCACGGCCGCCAGCCTCTCGGGCTGGGGCGCAGTATTCCTCCACCACGGGGCTCAAGGCACCTAGACGGAGTCGGAATCCATTCTCCGCAGCAATGTCCTGCAGAGTAGGGCAATTTGCTTAGCGCTTTTGGCTTTCCAACGGTTCCTGTCAGGGAGACAGATCCGGATTTCATCAAATGCGATAGCGTCTCCTATGTCAATCGCCAGGGAGGAACTCGAGGCATCTCAGCACCGCTCGAGGTTCAACGTATCCTTCAAGGGGTAGAGGACAACGACTCCTCCATCTCGGCAGTCCACATCCCCGTAGGCGACAACTAGGAAGCCGACGACCGAAGTCGCCAGGGCATGGACTCGGGCAAGTGGTTCCTTCATCCAGACGTCTTTCAGACCATCTGCAACCGATGAGGAACGCCGGACGTGGACCTGATGGCCTCAGGTTCCAGTTTTCATGGCCCGGCTTCAGGATCACCTGACCCTGGCTGCGGACGCACTGGTCCAGAACTGGTCTCAGTTCCGTCCCCCGTACGTGTTTTCCCCGTTGGTAATGTTTCCCAGAATCCTGCGCAAGATCAGGGCAGAATGCAGGCGCGCTCTACTGATCGACCCGGACTGGCCCAGGCGTGCCTGGTACCGAGACCTGTGGCAGCTCACGGCAGGGGAACCGTGGAAGCTTCCAGATCGTCCGGACCTATTGTCTCTTGGTCCGTTCTTTCACCAGAATTCTGTGGCCCTCAGCTTGACTTTGTGGCTCTTAAATCCTGGCTGATGACATCCCTAGGATTTCCCCCAGCGGTTGCTGCTACTATGAGACAGGCCAGGAAACCTGCGTCAGCAAAGATCTACCGCAGGACTTGGAAAATTTTCTTTTCCTGGTGCCAATCGAATGGGCACTCTCCTTGGCCTTTCCCTTTGCCAACCCTGCTTTCCTTTCTATATTCAGGATTGGGTTTAGGGTTATCTCTTCGTTCCCTTCAGGGACATATTTCTGCACTATTCGTGCTATTCAACAAACGTCTGGCTAATTTCACTCAAGTTAGGACGTTTGTGCAAGGGGCATGTCACATTGTCCCGCCCTACAGGCGTCCGCTGGACTCCTGGGACCTTAACTTGGTCCTCTCGGCTCTGCAGAAGCCGCCCTTTGAACCACTAAGAGAGGTGCTCCTCTCTAGGCTTTCACAGAAAGTAGCCTTCCTTGTGGCTATCACCTCTCTCCGGAGAGTGTCTGAATAGCAGCCCTGTCTTGCAAGTCAACCTTTCTGGTGGTTCACCAGGACAAGGTGGTGCTTAGACCGGTGGCTGAGTTTCTTACCGAAAGTGCTTTCTCCCTTTCATCTTTTTGTCCAAATCCTGTCCACCAGTCCGAGAAGGCTCCGCATTCCTTGGATCTGGTCAGGGCTTTCAGGATTTATGTCTCCCGTACGGCCCCTCTACGCTGCACGTATTCCCTGTTTGTGCTTACAACAGGCCAGCAAAAGGGTACACAGGATTCCAAGTTAACCTTGGCACGGTGGTTCAAGGCGCCTATCCAGGGGGCCTACCTTTCCTCTGGAACGCCTCTCCCTTTGGGAAGCAAGGCACACTCTACTAGAGCTGCTGGAGCCTCATGGGCCTTGCGGCACCAGGCGACGGCTCAGCAAGTGTGTCAGACGGCTACTTGGTCCAGTCTGCACACCTTTACGAAGCATTACCAAGTGTATGTATATGCTTCAGCAGACGCAAGTCTGGGCAGGCGGGTCCTTCAGGCGGCCGTTGCCCACCTGTGAATGGAGATGCCACCTTGCCATTATGGGTTATTTGCCCACCCAGGGATTGCTTTTGGACATCCCCATTGTCTGGGTCTCCCAATGGAGCGAATAAGAAAAAGAGAATTTTGTTTACTTACTGTAAATTCTTTTTCTTCAAGCTCCTAATTGGGAGACCCAGCACCCACCCTGTTGCCCTTCGGGCTATTCTTTTAAGTTTCTTGTGTTTACACAGGTTGCTTACGTTAATCAGTTGGCCGCCGTTATACGGCCGGACCTGATTTTTCTGGTATGGGTTATCCTCCTTCCTGCTTGTGCACCGAACTGATGGGACTTTCCCAGGAGGGGGTGTATAGGCAGTAGGGGAGGGGCTACACTTTTTTATAAAGTGTAGTACTTTGTGTGTCCTCAGGAGTCAGAAGCTATACACCCCATTGTCTGGGTCTCCCAATTAGGAGCTAGAAGAAAAAGAATTTACAGTAAGTAAACAAAATTCTCTTTTTTTTACCCCATGCAGATGGAGAAAAATCTCATGATGTGGTGTTTTGTATTTGATGAAAGAAACACCAATGAAGTATGACCTTGTTCATTCTTCTTGTGGCTTTTTCATACTACAGCTGCAGATGATGACCATGCATCTACACCATGGGCGGGCAAATCATTTTCCTCAGGGACCGCATGTGAAACTGTTGTGAAGGGCTGAACAAATAGGATGAGAGTGATTTTGTTCAATAATATTAACATTATTTTATATGAATTTTATCCCACAGCGTTTAGCAGAATTAAGTATGTGGATGTCCCCTATATACTGTATTAACCCATATACTGCCCACTATTTACAGTGAGTCCACATATAAACTTCCTATATTCAGTATAAAACCTCAAATAGTTTGATATGTACAACATGAGCCCCCTTATATACAGCATAAGTCCGGCACTTAGTCTCCTTATATTCAGTTTGAGTTCCCCCATAGACTCGCTATATTTAGACAAACCCACATACTCTGCCCACTCCCAATCCCCCGACACTCTGCTCCGGTCTGCGGTGCACCGACAGCAGATGCATTGAAGTCACGTCATCGTGTCTGCGGTCTGTCGCACAAAGTGATTTGTTTAAGGGGGAGCTGTCTGCTCTTTTTTCCTCCATTATATTTACCACTACTGTATCCTGAGGATTACTTTCACAAACTGAGTTATACATGGATAATGAGTATCATGTAAATGGACTCTCCTCAATACAATTTTTAACATAGTTTCTGGAGGTGGAGAGAGTTTTAACCATAAATAATTGCAAAAAAGCCTGCTCTATCTCAATGCTTATTTTATTAAATGATGCACATGATAAAACGCAAGCTATATATTGCACAAAGGTATTTAAAATCTTATAGATAGAATCCGGTTTCTTAGAGACAGGTTGATGGCCAGTTACTACTACCGACAGATAACAAATGGGATACAAACATCTCACAAGATAAGGTATAGTGGGGAATCATTGTATAGGTAACAGATATCTGAAGCAGGAATTGCTGCCAAACTAAATCTCATATAGTCACCATACCCTGTATTGCCCAGATACCTCTGTAGTGTAAGGTCATTAACCTTCACCACCTATGAGCCCACTATTCCAACCCTGGAGTCCTTTTCTGCTTACCCATTGCAAGTCTGCTGGATGTAGATGGCACTCTGGGATACCCCAACGCGTTTCCCTCAGCTTCCTCAGGGGGCATGGTCTATATCCTGTCTCCAGCCCTTTTATGTCCCCCAGCCTAATTGTGTGCCTCCCCGCACCTGTACCGCACACACGCGGCCGCGCTGCCGATCACCCGCGGTTTCCGGCATTCTCAGACCTGAAGTGCGTCATTTGACGCCACTTCCGGCCTTCCCAGGAGCCTTGTGCCGCCTGGCGAGAGACGCGCGACCGCGCATGCACGGATCGTGGGCGTCATCTTGAAATAGGGTAAATCTTGCCAATACCCCAATGATGGCTATTACTCCTGATTTGTTTTTTCCACAATTTTAATACTTTATATGGTGAAGGAGTAAAGCGCTCTCCTACATAGGAATCTAACCCCTTCTTAGATATAACATCAACATATAGCTAAATATACAGTTAATGAATGCATATATATCAAACAGGAATGCAGATTATTCTCCTTTTTTCCTTTTCTTTCTCTATTTCGGGTACATTGATTCTAATGTTGTTGCTTTTAATCCTCCTCAAGCCTGGATTTTTGATATTGAGTGTCAATCAGGTTCTTAGGTAAGAACAATAGGTGGTGACATAAATAAAAAACTAAAAACAGAAAAAAAGAAAATATAAACAGTTAAAACCAAGAAAAACCTCATAGTAAGGAGCCCTTCAGGGATCTCCATAAGGGTACCACAAAGAGTCAAATTTACATAAATCACCCAATATGCCGCCGAGCCAGAAGACAAAGTCCCATTTATCACGTTCCTCTCTAGCGGAGAATGCATCCACACTAAAAGAGAGTCGCTTAAAAAGGCTACATAGTGGACCCTAGAATCACAAATAGGAAGAAAAGCTAAGCTTCTCGTTTAGACCATCTAGGGAATAACATCCCCAGGTGGACAATCCACTGACACTCTCTTCTTGCAAGAGCTTTCTTATAATCCCCTCCTCTAGCCCCTAAATGGCAGACATCAATGGCCATGAATCTGAGGTTCACTGGGTCACAGTCATGCTTTGCCTTAAAGTGACGAGGCAGTTTCTTAAGGCAAGGGTCACACAAATCAATCTTTTTTGCCGCCAAGATGTCCCTTACGTGTTCTCTAACCCTAATTCTAAATTCACGTGTCGTTAAGCCAATATATATTAGGCCACAAGGACATGTGGCATGATATATAACGGTTTTTGTGATGCACGTTATACAGATTTTAAATACCTTTGTGCAATATATAGCTTGCGTTTTATCATGTGCATCATTTAATAAAATAAGCATTGAGATAGAGCAGGCTTTTTTGCAATTATTTATGGTTAAAACTCTCCACCTCCGGAAACTATGTTAAAAATTGTATCCTGAGGATGCAGGTCGTGGTGATATTGTGCAGCGGAAGGAATGGTGCAGCCCATGGGCAAATTGTTTTCAGCTTTTTGACTGTTTCGGTGTGCAGGCTGGACTGGAGGAGCCATAGGGCTGGATGTGGCCTATGGGCTGCACTTTCACAGGTCTGATATATGCATTTTCACAACCAACCGGGACTAGTCCTCATGAGGATCTGCAGGCACATATGTGGCTCAAATATTGAGTGTTGCTCAAAGATTTCTATCACAGATCCTCTTGTAAACATACTTGGTCAAATACTATAACTTGTGACCCACCCTCTTCTTTATTACTTGTTGGCTCAGATCACCACCTAGTGATGCTAATAATGTGAGAAGTGACCAGACAAAGATGGAAGAAAGCAAGCATCTAATGGAGGAGAACAACCAACTAAAGGATGAGAAGCAAGCAGCTAATGGAGAGAACAAGACTAAAGGATGAGAACAAGCAGCTAATGGAGGAGAAACAAGCAGCTAAATGGAAGAGACCAATAAACTAAAGAATGAGAGCAAGCAGCTAATAGAGGAGAACAAGCAACTAAAGGATGAGAACAAGCAGCTAATGGAGGAGAACAAGCAGCTAATGGAAGAGACCAAGAAACTAAAGAATGAGAGCAAGCAGCTAATGGAGGAGAACAAGCAGCTAATGGAAGAGACCAAGAAACTAAAGAATGAGAGCAAGCAGCTAATGGAGGAGAACAAGCAACTAAAGGATGAGAACCTGCAGTTGAAGGAAGAGAAGAAGCAGATATTAAATGCATGTGCGCAACTGAAAGAAGATAAGGAAGGCCTCCTTCACAAATTGAAAACTTTAGAGCTGCATATTCAAAAAACTGAGCTTGAAAATAAGGTGAATGTGGTTTTATATTGAAAAGTCTGATTTACTGAAAAGATGTGTAAGTCTTATCTCCATCCTAATTCCATGTCCATATTAGGGCAGGTTTACCTTATAGATGGACTAACCATTAATTAAAGGAAAAAACTATGTACAAATGGAAAGAGCAGAGGCAGCAAATCATTGGGGCAGGTGCAGCATCACGATAAACTTAAAAGTATATCCACTTGCATTTTCCCTTTCTATGCACGGAGAAGTGCAACAACGAATCCAAAGTAAATACCTGATACAGCATATCGGATAAAGAACTCCAATTTTATTGCATCAAAAAGTTAAAAAATATGTACATCAGGGATTCCTACAGTAAGGCGATGTAAACCATTGCTCGATTTGTGTTAAGAGGTAGTGCCTCAAAATGCATAATCTGAACCAATGTTTTACCCGCCTTGCCTCAAAGAATTCCCGATGTACCATATTTTTTACTTTTGATGAATAAATTTGGAGTTCTTTTTTCCGATGTGCTGGATCGTGTATTTTCGTTGACAGTCAAGCCACTGTTAAGTTGATTGATATCCACTTAGCCTGTAATGTGCTGATCGAGACGTCTTCTCCTGAGCAGTGGCAACAGTGGAGACAGCCGTTACTATGTGTGCGGCATCTTCTCTGATGATGGAAAGGAGTAGAGTACAGAGAATTTGTAACGTGGTTTGCCTCTCCCAATGACTTCTACCTGTGATACACATGCTCTGGATGCTGGCTTTCATCTTCCATGGTCTGCTTACTTGCATAGGAAATTTGGACCTGATGGGGTTCCTTAACCCTTCACCCCGGGCTATTTTCAGTTTTCTGTCTTTTCTCCTCTCCTCAAGAGCCATAACTGTTTGTTTATTTTTCCGTCATATAGACCTATGAGCGCTTGTTTTTTTGGGACAAGTTGTACTTTTGAATTAAATCATTTATATTGCCATGTAGTGTAGGGAAAATAAGAAAACAATTCCAAGTGAACTGCAATTGCAAAAAAAAAACTGCATTGGGGTGCTTTCACATTAACGTTTTTGCTCGGATACGGTAGATCCGGCCAAAAAACTGTATTTGCCACAAGTGCCGGCTAACGGCTGCACTTGCGGCACCCTTCCAGTAAGCCCCATTCATTGTCTATGGGCTTGCTAAGTGGCGGCAGACGCGGAAGTGCGTTTGCAGATGCGCGCAAACCCATTGACTGTTTTTTTTTTTTGTGCAATCTGCAGATGCGAAACTGCACTTGCCGCTCTGCGCACACTTACACAACCCCATAGACAATGCATGGCTCCACAATGTGCCGCAGTGCAGCGTTAGCCGGACTTACGGCAGATGCGTTTTTTTGTCAAACCAGCAAAGACACATGTGAAAGCATCCTTAGGCTACTTCACATCAGCGGTAATCCTGATCGCGCAGTTGGTGAAAAACCAGGATTCCGCATAACGGCGCATTGCGTTCACTGCGGCAACCCCATGCATGTTATGGGGCTTGTGGTAAGTGTGCGCAGTGCGGCAAGTCGGTTTCGCAACTTGCGCAGATGGCGCCAAGAGAAAACCGCGGCGCCTGATTTCTTGTGCCGCCTAGAAGATGAAAGCCTGGAAATGTACAAATTCTCATAAAACCCCTTAAATATTTTAAGAATACTCTTCTTGTCATCTACCAGTGTACCTTCTTCGTCATACATGGCATATACATACAACGACTCCCTCTGAGCCGCTGCCACTACTGATAATAATGACTCACTTTTTCGCCATCTTCAAAGTAGGACACCCTCTGAAATTCCTGTCTTTTTTTCGTTATATTCATACATATCCTATCCAATTCTTCCTGAGCCTTATTCAGCTTCCTTGCGTCTCCGGGGTAAGCAGTCTCACTGCTTCATATTCTGCCCTCCTTAATGCGTACACAGCCCCTGCTCTTCCTTCCTGGACTCAGATTTACATCTAGAGATGTCCCTTATAAAAAGTCCTCTCAAGAAGGCCTTCATAGCATCCCAAACAATTCCTACAGCTGCGCTTCCTTCAAATAACTCCATCTCCCTCTTAATATTCTCCATGTCAGTCAATTTCAACCATGTCGGATGCACCTTCCAGTCCCTCTCATAAGCTTCACCTCTCTCTCCAATCCGCATACTGACCTCCACTGGTTTGTGATCTGAGACCACTCTAGGTAGATACTCTATCCTATTAACCATGGCATCTAAATTTCTATTGCCTTTGCCATGTCTAACCATGACGTATTATGGGAAGTCGAGAAGCATGAATAGCATTTAGCACTTAAATTCCTAACTCACCATAAGTCTATCAAACCTAATTCTTTAATATGTTTAGCAAACTACATCTCAGCATCCTTTCCCAGGTGTCTTACCTCATTATTCCCTGTCAATTTCCCAGTTTAATATATTATTCATATCACCCATAATTAGCAATGGTACCCCCACCCTGAGTCTGGCCAAATCCATGATCTCATGTAGCTTCCCAGCTGAGTATGGTGGGGGAAAATACACCGCTACCAAGCATAACAATTGTCCATACACCGACATACCACAAACACACATTGCCCATCCTTATCCACTTTCACATCCACTTCTTCATACGGCATTGAGGTGTGGACCAGGCCCGAGACACCCCCTGCACAATTAGAGTATATTGCGTGGTAGGAATGTCTAAATCAGACGTAGGCACTATGCACGGACATCTGCTCCACTGCGCAGGCGCAGGTGTGCCTGTCAGTGCTGACTCAATAAAAATGGGGAACAAGAGGCGCAATAGTGCCCTATCAAAAGTGACACTGACAGTATGGGTTAGTGTATATAGATTCCACTCACCTATTCAAGTTGTGTGACCCACAACTGGTTTGAAGGCATGAAAGTAATGTCAGCTGCTTTAGGACCTCCACCGACCACTCGCATGTGGAAAAACCGGCACAAAATTTTGGGAAGCAAGGTGTGTCTCACTCAAGCGCCTGCCAGAGGAGGGGCGGGAATTTTAAAAAGTGCACGGCAGGTTTTGTAGCCCAGAGGGGCGTCGAGGACGTCATATATCAGGACTAAATGGCATCCTACCAGTTTAAAATGCCTAGAGGGGGGTGACAGGTTCCCTTTAAATATTTTTTAATTTGCCTTTGCTACCAATGCATGCATATAATGTTTCATTTCTATATTAATATACTTATATATTATATTTATATATTGAGAATAGAATAAACCTCTGGAAAATCAGAAACAGAACTCTGGAAGAGCTTAGGTATAGTGTATTTTTATTGATTTTATTTTTGTACCTATGCTTTTTTTCTTTTTTTTCTTTTTTTTTTTTAGAATGAGAAGGAGAAGTCTGAACAAAGCATTAATGACTTGGAATTGCGTTTGAAGTCTGCAGCAGGGATCAAGTTAAAAGCATTAGCGACTAAGATTCAAACACTGAAGAGTGTCAGGTGAGGTGCTCTTTTGTTAGGTCGCTGACTTAGGCCCCTTTCACATCAGCGTTTTTTTCAAATCTCGGCAGATGCGGTGAAAAAAACGCATCTGCCGCGATTACCGCATACCGGCTGCACTTGCGGCACGGTTGCGGCAAGCCCCATACAATGTATAAGCGGGCTTGCGGTAGGTGCGGTTTTGGCACTTGCAGCAGGTGCGGCCGCGAAAAAAAACTTGTTTTTTTTCGCGGCCGCACCTGCCGCAAGTGCCAAAACCCCACTTGCCGCACCTGCCGCAAGCCCGCCTATACATTGTATGGGGCGTGCCGCAAGTGCAGCCGGTATGCGGTAATCGCGGCAGATGCGTTTTTTTCACCACATCTGCCGCGATTTGAAAAAAACGCTGATGTGAAAGGGGCCTTATACAATTTACATTGCAGAATTTTACATGGCAGTCTTTTAGCCACCTTTTAGGAGTGTGACATGTAGCCATGGATTCCCATAACAATTTTTGGAGTGTGGTCCTAGTTCATGTGCTTATTGATTTCACAGCAGTGGAATAATATACCCAGCATTGTCCCAACATTGGCATAATGCATTCAGTAATATCACTGCATACAAATAATAAACCCAGTGATGTCAAACAGCGATCATGTAAGCAATGATGTCACAGTACACCCCTATTACACCAATTGATATTGGAGTATAACCAATGCATATACCGTATTTCTCCTTCGCCTCATTGGGGGACACAGACCGTGGGTGTTATGCTGCTGTCCACTAGGAGGCGACACTAGGCAATCTCTGAAAAAGAGTAATTGGCTCCTCCTCTGTAGTATACACCCCCTGGCTGGTGCCTCACCCGACCAGTTTTTGCTTAGTGTCTCAGGAGTGCAGACCTCTTTATTTTTTCTCTTTCTTTTTTCTTTATTATTTTTTACTTTTTACTTTCCCTCTCAAGAGGAGATAACATTGGGGAAGAGTATTGCAGCCTCCATACTCGCTAGATCAGGGGTCCCCAACGTTTTTTGCTCCGGGGACCGGCGTCAAGAAAGATGATCTCCCCAAGGCCCGGCGGGGGGTGGGGAAGGGGGCGTTATAGGGGTGGGGCTTTGATCTTATGGGGTGGGGCAATGTAGAAGGGGTGGGGTTTACTATCCTGTTTCCCCAAAAGATGCACTACATCTTATTTGCGGGGAATGTCTTATTTCTCCATCTCCTTGCAGCCCTAGCCTCCTCCTTTGGCAGTCCCCAGCCTCCTCCTCTTGCAGCCCCCACCGTCCTCCTCCTCTTGAAGCCCCCACTGTCCTCCTCCTCTTGCAGCCTCCACCGTCGTCCTCCACTAGCAGCCTCCACCGTCCTCCTCCACTAGCAGCTTCCACCGTCCTCCACTAGCCGCCTCCACCGTCCTCCTCCACTAGCCGCCTCCACCGTCCTCCTCCACTAGCCGCCTCCACCGTCCTCCTCCACTAGCAGCCTCCACCGTCCTCCTCCTCTTACAGCCCCCACTGTCCTCCTCTTGTAGCCTCCACCGTCCTCCTTCTCTGGCAGCCTCCACTGTCCTCCTCCACTAGCAGCCTCCTCCGTCCTCCTCCACTAGCAGCCTCCACCGTCCTCCTCCACTAGCAGCCTCCACCGTCCTCCTCCACTAGCAGCCTCCACCGTCCTCCTCCACTAGCAGCCTCCACCGTCCTCCTCCACTAGCAGCCTCCACCGTCCTCCTCCACTAGCAGCCTCCACCGTCCTCCTTCTCTTGCAGCCTCCACCGTCCTCCTCCACTAGCAGCCTCCACCGTCCTCCTCCTCTTGCAGCCCCCACTGTCGTCCTCCACTTGTAGCCTCCACCTTCCTCCTTCTCTTGCAGCCTCCGCCGTCTTCCTCCACTAGCAGCCTCCGCTGTCCTCCTCATTTTGCAGCCCCCACTGTCCTCCTCATTTTGCAGCCCCCACTGTCCTCCTCCTATTGCAGCCCCCACTGTCCTCCTCTTCTAGCCTCCACCGTCCTCCTTCTCTTGCAGCCTCCACTGTCCTCCTCCACTAGCAGCCTCCACTGTCCTCCTCCTTTTGCAGCCCCCACTGTCCTCCTCCTCTTGCAGCCCCCACTGTCCTCCTCCACTAGCAGCCTCCACTGTCCTCCTCCTTTTGCAGCCCCCACTGTCCTCCTCTTGCTGCCCCCACTGTCCTCCTCCACTAGCAGCCTCCACTGTCCTCCTCCACTAGCAGCCTCCACTGTTCTCCTCCACTAGCAGCCTCCACTGTCCTCCTCCACTTGCAGCCCCCACTGTCCTCCTTCTCTTGCAGCCTCCACCGTCCTCCTCCTCTTGCAGCCTCCACCGTCCTCCTCCTCTTGCAGCCTCCACTGTCCTCCTCCACTAGCAGCCTCCACTGTCCTCCTCCTCTTGTAGCCTCCACTGTCCTCCTCCTCTTGCAGCCTCCACTGTTCTCCTTCTCTTGCAGCCTCCACCGTCGTCCTCCTCTTGCAGCCTCCACCGTCCTCCTCCACTAGCAGCCTCCACCGTCCTCCTTCTCTTGCAGCCTCCACTGTCGTTGTCCTCTTGTAGCCTCCACCTTCCTCCTTCTCTTGCAGCCTCCGCCGTCTTCCTCCACTAGCAGCCTCCACTGTCCTCCTCATTTTGCAGCCCCCACTGTCGTCCTCTTCTAGCCTCCACTGTCCTCCTCCACTAGCAGCCTCCACTGTCGTCCTCCTTTTGCAGCCCCCACTGTCGTCCTCCTCTTGCAACCTCCACTGTCCTCCTCCACTGTCCTCCTCCACTAGCAGCCTCCACTGTCCTCCTCCTCTTGCAGCCCCCACTGTCGTCCTCCTCTTGCAGCCCCCACTGTCCTCCTCCACTAGCAGCCTCCACTGTCCTCCTCCACTAGCCGCCTCCACCGTCCTCCTCCTCTTGCAGCCCCCACTGTCGTCCTCCACTAGCCGCCTCCACCGTCCTCCTCCTTTTGCAGCCCCCACTGTCCTCCTCCACTAGCAGCCTCCACTGTCCTCCTCCACTAGCAGCCTCCACTGTCGTCCTCCTTTTGCAGCCCCCACTGTCCTCCTTCTCTTGCAGCCTCCACTGTCGTCCTCCTCTTGCAGCCTCCACTGTCGTCCTCCTCTTGCAGCCTCCACCGTCCTCCTCCTCTTGCAGCCTCCACTGTCCTCCTCCACTAGCAGCCTCCACTGTCGTCGTCCTCTTGTAGCCTCCACCGTCGTCCTCCTCTTGCAGCCTCCACCGTCGTCCTCCTCTTGCAGCCTCCACCGTCGTCCTCCTCCTCTTGCAGCCTCCACTGTCCTCCTCCTTTTGTAGCCTCCACTGTCCTCCTCCACTTGCAGCCCCCAATATCTCCATGCAGCCCCCAATATTGTGCCCCCCATCATCATACCCATGCAACACACACACTCACATTCACACACTGCTCCACCGGTCCGCCCCCCACCTGCAACATTGCCTCAGCTCTCTTCCTCATCTGTGAGCGAAGATGTACGAGTGAAGCAGCCGGGCCAATCACAGCGCAGCAACCACTAGCCAATCAGGGTCCGGCTGCTGCGCCGTGATTGGCCGACTGCTTCGCTGGTACATCTACGCCCACATCTGAGGAATAGAGAAGAGGCGCTCTAATGCTGCAGGTGGGCGGTGACATTTCATTCAGGGAGGCGGGCCGGGCATGCAGCATCCACCGTTCCGAGCCTCCACAGAGCACACTGTGTGTAGTGCTCTGCGGCGCCGCGGCCCGGCACAGAGACCCCCACGGCCCGGTCCTGGTCCACGGCCCGGTCCTGGTCCGCGGCCCGGTGGTTGGGGACCCCTGCGCTAGATAATAATTCTCTGGGTGCGAGTCGCGGCTGTTCCTTCATACGCCTTCTTTATCTGGCACATGGTCATGGGACCATGTTGGATAGCTCATGGGAGAGCTAACCTCCCCGGTCTCGGGTCGAGGTTCCAGGTATGTTGCCACAGGGTCCTCCGGAGGCTGCAGCAGGCTTTCTGACCAGAGGGATCCGGTCACAGAAGGGGAGTGTGGGGCTTCCGGATGGAGCGCACAGGGACCAAGAGGGCTCCTTGCTTGCCCCTTTTTTCCCCCAAACATGCGCCTGTATGTTTCCCCTGCATTTCCCTGCCTGTGGATGCAAACGAATCTTAATGCATCCACAGCCCTTTATGGCCTATGGCATCAGGGACCCCATTTTGGGTCCGTGCTTCCCCTCCGCCTTCCCCTGCAGAAAATGCGGCGACTTTTTTAGTCCTCCGTGCCATCATCCACACTTTTTCGGGGCCGAGAATTAATCTAGGCCCCGGCTTCGGCCTAGCGCTGGCCGGCACACCCCCCGCACGCCCCCAGGATTACATCACAGTGCGAATCATGCGGGAGGCGGGCCAGCGGTTTGGCGCTCCCCGCGAGACTTTCTGCGTTTTTAACAACGCCCCCTTATTCCCCTTCTCCGGTGTTTATCAACGTCGTCCGGAGCCGCTGCCCACAGGCCGCAGCTGGAAAGGGGGCTCTGAATCGCAGCACCGCTCAGCAGGTAGCGGAGCTGAGTGGTTTCAGGCGCCGGTTTAAGGTTCCAGTCTTCCCACCGCTGCCATCTTAAGGGGAAGTCTGAGGGAGCAGTCCAGTTACTACAGGAGCCCTACAAATCGGCTGGGAACAAGCTAATTGCATAGCTACTTATTAATGCACAGTATGTCTCACATGTACTATTGTGAAGACCATTCCTGCATATGTTACTGTGGTATGTTTTCTACTGCTTTACTTCTCCAGCACGGCAGTACATTTCAGCAGTTGATTCCTGCTGCTCCTCACTCAACCCCCCTCTCAGTCTGTGTATGCATACACTAATAAGTCTTTGCAGTCTGCAGGAGTTTAAGCTGCAATTTAGCTTATTCCCATAGACTAAACCCCTCCTACAGGGGGGTATTTCTAGTAAGGACTGCAGTTGAGAATACAGTGCCTATAGAATAAGGCAATGTGGTTTGATCAGGAGGTCTATGAAGTAATGACGTAATGTGGACAATATTTGTCTTCCATGTCTCATAAGGCATGTGGCTTTGCCCCTATTACCATCTATCTCAGGGCATTCCTTGGTCGACCCACCACACGATGGCCCGACATCCTCCTTCCTAGGCTTTCCCAGTGGGGTACTCAGACTGCAGCCGGGATACTTCTCAGCTGCCCGACATGTTTCTTCTAGGTTCTCCTCGGGTGAGGATGCTGGGTTGAAGCGGTGATTCTTCTACATCACCGTCACACTCACCCCTCACCCCCCGCAGTTGGGGGTGCTGTTGCAGTCGTCATATTTCAAGACTGCACGACTGTCGCGTTCTTCATTTGTCACCCACATTTGGACAGCTGCGTAGAAGTTGATTCTTCTCAGGGCTGTCCAGCATCCTTCCTCAGAACCAACAGTTGGGCCTCTGAGTGACAGCATAGCGCCAGGTCTCCCGGACCGCTAGGCGGTAATCATGGGCCCCAGCTGCCCTTGCTATCTCACCAAGATTCCTATTTAACAAAGGGATCGCTCTCAGGGGCATTTGTTTAACGGTCTTTACCGTTGGTAGAACGACAGGGTCTCGGTGTGGTTCCTTCACCATTGTATTTCCACGACTCCAGGTCAATCACCCGGCCTACGAACACAGCTGATCTTCCCGCAGAGGACCTGTACTCAGCTCCTGCAAGGAGCCAAGCGTTCACACAATGGACGGTTCCTCCTCGGTTCTGGACCCCTCCAGACTCCGGAGACGCAGGGTTTCGAGGATCACTATCCCCTCTCACACAGAGGATTCAAGGTCGGGTCTCTGGCACCTGAGGCTCCTTGCATGCTCCTCCCTCAGCTCCCCACTGTTGGGGTGCAGTTTTGAGAACTCCCTGTTATATACCATACTCCTTCCTCAGCTCCCCTCAGGCGGGGTGCTGGGTCAAGGTTAAGAGGGCTGTATGTTTTTTCTTCTTCCTCCACTTCCACTGGTGGAGTCTCTGGTCGAAGTTAAGACATCAGGAGCCTACCCGGCCTACCTCCCCAAGCTACAAAACATCAAGATGCTGGGTTGCTGGACATGGAACAAGAGGGCCTTCGGCCACTCGCCACACCTGTCATGCAGGTGAATTGAGAAATCATGTGCAAGTACTATGCAAGGTCCGACCTGAAGCAGGAGACCTACCAGTCTCCGTAATCTACACGGACCCAACTCTGGTCGCATGAACCTCAGGTGGGCCGTCCGGTTCCCGGCATGGCCGTAAGTTCGGTCCCCGTTCTTCCTCACTTGGAAGTTTCCTTCAACAGCTGCATAGCACAACTTGGTCGCTCTCTCCCTTAGCACACCACCCTACGCAAGCGAGGCCTGGTCCCAGATATACTAAATCAAGCACGCACGCCCTCATTCATGCAGCAAACATCGTGCGGCTGTAATGGCTGCGAAAGCTTTACCTTCAGGATGGGTGCTTGGCATACATTTGTAAGGCAGAGCCTGCCCCTACGGAATCCCTCACGGGTTTTTTGTTTGTAGGCAAACTGAGGTTTCAGGATGATGGAGCTTCTCACTTGCACTGACTAACTGTCTATTCTCCACGTGGAACAGAGGGTTTAAGGCCCCTAACAACGGCCTTTTCTCCTAGTTGTCTCACCATTCCCGGAAGTTGCGTATACTAAGGGCGACGGTACCTTGGCGTACTGATTTCCCGCAAACTCCAACAGGCGGAAACACGGGTGTTTCCTCTACGTACCTCCTCCTGCCACAATGGATGAAGCACTGGGCGACGGTTCCTATGCGTTCCGATCTCCGCCTGCTATGATGGATGCAGCCGTGGGCGACTGTTCCTATGTGTTCCGATCTCCCCCTGCCATGATGGATGCAGTCGTGGGCAACGGTTCCTATGCGTTCCGATCTCCCCCTGCCATGATGGATGAAGTCGTGGGCGACAGTTCCTGTGTGTTCCGATCTCCCCCTGCCACGATGGATAAAGTCCTGGACGATGGTTCCTCTGCGTTCCGATCTCCCCTATGGACGGCTTGCCACAGACGCTCAACATCAAGCTCCTCACAATGGATATCTGAGCTTACTGCGGATGGCATAGCTCTGGGCCAATTTTCAGTCTCCCTGGTCACCTCTGGCTCCTGGATTGCAGGCTAAATGGCACAGTTCCTGACACTACTGCAGTCTCCCCAGCCGCCAATGGCCCCTGGGTTGTGGCACACCAACGATCGCCGAACCAGCTGGATCACATCAGGCATACAGAGTACAGCTCTGCCACCCGGGACAGGAGCAAGATATCTGCACGCCACTCGGAACCAGTTGTACTCAATACGCTTTACTCTAGGCAGAGAGGCCCCTTCATTCCAGATCGCTTGAGGAGCTATCCTCTGGAGCTACGATGTTACGCTTGAAAACGATATATAGGTGCTGTGACCTAGTGGTAAGCACAGCTGTCTACCAACGCAAAGGTGCCCGGTTCGTGCCCGGGTACAGACATCTTGCTAATCTTCAGTCATAGTGTCTCTCGCCTATGTTTTTTATCGGACTACGGATGGTTCATCAGTTCCATTTGACGAAGCTGAATACATCTTAGCTGTCACATGTTAATCTCCAGGTAGGCTACTTCTACAGTCATGTGGTACACTGGGCATATCTTTTCCCCAGTGGGGCCGTCTTTATCCTGTCTGACTGTCGTTGGGCAGAGGTTTTTTCTTTCAACGGGTCTTGGCTTCCTCGAGTCCTCTAGACTGAGGACGGATATGTTATCTGCTCCTGAATACAGTTTTTTCCCTTGCATGTTTCTATCTGCATACCCTACATGGAAGCATGCACAATCATATCCAACGGAGTGCCCTCTCTTCTTCGGGCCCACTTTCCACCCAGACAGTCCAGGGGTTTGACCTACTTCGACGTGTCGCTGACAGCAGATGTCACCTTGTGCTCTGTCTAGGTTTACTGTTCATGGTTCATTACTACCAGACGTTTGATGTCCAGTCTTCGCGGACAGATCCCATAGGTTTGGGGGGTCTTGTTCCTCACTTTCCGTGGTTTTGGGCATCCATAGCAGCATGGATGTTTATGTATTTGTGTGTATACATATATATGTGTGTATATGGAAGAAGGCCTATTTCTCACTCGCAGTGGTTTTCTACGCATAGTGGCTTTCCTTCCTGGGTATAGCCCTTGGTTTTTAGCCACCCTTACCGGTTCGTTCTGTGTAACTCCGCCCCCACCACATGCCTGCTTTATCTGATGTAGATGTAGCAGAGCCATGTAAATGTACATCCCTAGAAATAGGCTTTCTTGTCCTATTTTATGCTATTATCAGACTACATAGCAAAAATCTGCTGATAGATTCCCTTTAAGAAATTGATCTATGGAATACATCACCGATCCTCGGGATAGGTACCTTGATAAATATTTTGTATTTTATTTTATTTTTCATTGGTTATGTCTGTCACCATATTACATGAGATAATAGGTGTGCATTTTATCCAACTTGTGTGTCCTGCTCTTACTTCATCATTTAGTGCTGGCAAATGGACAACTTGAAGACCTAATTCCCAGGACACAACCATTCCCATCCTTCTTCCTCCAATATAATTCTGCATCACTTTCATACAGCACGACACAGGCTCATGCTCAGATGATCTGAGATTTCTCAACAAATCATACAGGAAAGTATTTCTAAAGTCCTTCTAGATGTGGTTAAATTACTGGCTCATTTCTCAGATCTCTATAGCCGGTCACAGGATATTCAGGCTCTTAGGTCTCCTTTTACATGTCCCTGTTTAAACACATACGTGAAATATGGTACTGGTGTCGACAGTCCATTTGTTTGTTTTTATGATCAGTGCATAATCACTGTTTTGATGGAACATTAAACTATGAATCTTATATTATGCAATGTTAAATACATGGATACAATCTGTGTGCTGTACTTGTTTTTTTTCCTCTTCGCCCTTGACTGCACCACATGAGCAAGAGGTTTCGCCCCTCCAGGACAGGACACCCACTAAATTGAAGGAGTGGCACCTCTCCTCCGCATCAGTTCGGTTTTCTGCCCTGGAGTAGAGAAGACCCACAGAATGACCTGGGCCCGGGCCGGTGTAGGAAAAATGATACTTACCATAGTGCCGGTGATTGGGCCTGGAAGCACCTTCCCATGGCCTGAAATTTTGCAGTGGGAGGCCGCGCCTGGGGCTGGAGCTTGGCTCGTCGTTGCCCAGGGCTGTGCACACGTACGTCAGTTCACCTGATAGCAGTGCTTGCCATGCGGCACCCATGGGTGAAAACCCGGCGTGTATGTGGCCCTTACTGGTGACGTGTGGCCACGCCCTGAAAACTACTGCTCAGCAACTGCACACAGTCTCAATCCAAGATGGCACTGCCCAGTGACCTGGAAGTTGGCTGGCCTGGGGCTCAGCGGAGAGTAAAGCTTCCCTTCCACAGATGGAGGGCAAGCCTTTACCAGATTTACAGCTCAGCCAACAGTAACAGTGATCTGTCACCCACAAGGTTGATTGTGCCCTATGGGTGTGAAAATATAATTACCAGAAGCCGATGTCATTTTGAGTCCTTGACTGCTCTGCACATAAGGGGTGAGGAAAATTGTACAGTGGACTTTCTGAGCAGAAATAGCCTAAAACAGGGGAGTGGTCCTTAAATCCGGTAGTATTTAAGCAGATTTCAGATTTATGGGGAATTCCAGAGATGGACCTGTTCCTAGACCTGCTCTTCCAGGGACCTGTGCTTCATCCTCAGGACCCCGGTTTCCATTTGATTTTGAGAGGCAATTGCCAGTGAGTCAAGATTTCTTCCAAAACTTAGTATCTACTCTGTGTTAGGGAGTAGGAAGCCAGTGACTGATAAAATCTATGGCAGAATGTGAAGGAAGTTCCTAGTTAGTTCAGGAGAACAACTAGGGGGACCTCCCCCAATAACAGCTATTATGGAATTTCTCCAAAGGGGAATGGAGTTAAACTAGTAGTTAGTACCCTTAAGGTGCAGGTATCAATGCTGGGCGCATTATATAACTAATTTGGCACCCAATGGGTGGGTCAGTTGATTAATTAAATCTTGTCAGAGATCCACTCCCATTTCATGTCCCAATATTCCTCCTCGGGAACTGAATCTGGTCTTTAAAGCCCTTTCTGAGAGCCCGTTTGCCCCTATATGAGGTCTCAATTAAACATCTCTCCCTCAAAGTAGTCCTGTTTATAGCACTAAAATCAGTGAGGAGGATTGGTGATTTGCAGTCCTTATCAGTCAGTCCACCATATACTCAGGTCCTGGAGGACAGATTAATCTTGATACCTTATCCGACTTACCTCCCAAAGGTGGTCAAGAAATTTTACAGCTCTCAGGAGATAGTTTTGCCATCCTTCTGTTCTCTCCCATGTAATCCCAAAGAAAAACTTCATACGCTAGACGTTAGAAAAACCTTGCTTCATTATATGGAAAGGACTAGAGAGTAGAGAAAATCTCAAGCATTGTTTGTATCGTTCCAGGGGACTACTAAAAGACGTGTCATCTCTTCGAGCCCTCTAGCTAGAGAAATCAGGGAGGCCATCACTTTAGCTTACTCAGCTAATGGTGTCTCTGTACCACCAGGCATTAAAGCTCATTCTACTAAGATCAGTCTCAACTTCCTGGGTGGAGAAGGCAGAAGTGCCTATGGATCAGATCTGTTAGGCAGCAACCTGGTCGTCTCCTACGTTTTTCAAGCTTTATAGACTTGACTTATCCTCTACAACTGACTTTTCTTTTGGGGGAAGAGTACTACAAATGGTGGTCCCTCTCTAGGTGCTGTTTTCTCCTTTGCCTCATTGGGGGACTTAGCAGAATCTGCAAAAGAGTTACAGTGGCGCCTCCTCCTGCAGTATACACTCCTGGAGCAGGGACTGCCTCACCAGTTTTTGCTTAGTGTCGTTAGGAGGCACACCGATCCATTTTTACTTCAGATTTTTATCTATTTTTTTTTAACCTTTTTCCTTCCAAAGAAGAAAAGTTAGTCCGGCGTGACCCCCAGCATGCTCCTTCCTCGGCTCCCCACTGTTGGGGAGCTGGGTTGAAATTGAGAATTCCTTACATATGCTGTCATCCTTCCTTGGCTGGGTTGAGGTTGAGATATCCCAGCATAACATCCTCCCTCACTCCCTCAAGGGTCATGGGTTGAAGTTGAGGTTCTGCAGTACCTACAGCAAGGAGAAGACCAGCAGACGTCCCCCTAATCACCCTTTGGGTTTTTAGGTTGAGCACCACAGGTACCAGCAGCACACATGGCTATATTAATATCTGGGCACCAGCAACCTTGCTGGGATGCATCTCCAGTTGCTGCACTTCTCTGCAAGGTACTGTGTGCAGACTGAGGGCTCCACTACACTGTCAGCACTTGGCTTCAAGGAGACTGTTCAATGCACACTCTCCTTGTACACAGCGGCGGTACTGCTGAGTGTGTCTCAAGGGGGACCCGGCCCCAAGAGTCTGGCGGGTACGGGCTCCTTCGGGTCTACCTACCGCACCGGCCCTCAACTGTTTTCGGGGCCCACATCTAAGCGAGGCCCAGGCTTTGGACCTAGCACTGATGCCGCCGCCCCTGTCCCGCCCCGCCGGATGACACTGACGGGCGTCATAGTAGGCAAAAGAGTGCGTTTTTCACTAGTGAGGTCCGCCTTTTTCCTCCGCTTTGCCTCCTGCGTCCTCCTTCTCCCTCACCGCTGCCATTGCGTTGCACATGGGGACCCCTGCGCCTCAGCTCTCCAGGGGACACAGGATCGTAGGCTGCTACTGTAGAGCGCTGGTGGTAAGACCTCTACAGAGAGCTTTGCAGAGGCTTCTTATTCTGTCCCTGCACTTTACGGCACAGGCACTGTCTAATCACACAAGATCTCAATACTAGAGATCCACTCTGCTGGTATTACAAGAGGCTTCATCAAAGAACCCCCCATTGCCCGGGCTTCAACCAGTGCTCCTGATCCTGCGCCAGAATGGGCCATTATTATGTTCCAATTTATGTCGCAGTCTATCGAAAAATTGTCCTCGACATTGCTTCAGGCTCTGTAGGCTCGTCCCCCTCTGATTCCGCTGCTCAGATCACTGCGACTCAGAGCGAGGTGTCCGACACAGGACAGTCTACTGACCCTATCCTATTTATAATCTGACAATGGGCGCAAGAGAGTACAGAGATCTCCTTCTCCAGCGTCCCCTCACAGCTCTAGGGCCCCCTTCCCAAGAGCATTCCCAAGAGTCTGAGGGCCTCTATGGTCCTGATTCGGATGTGAACTTGGATATGTCTCTGGATCTAGATCCAACTGATAAGGTGGCTCTAGTTGAGGATTAAATCCATCAACCAGGTTCTGGATGTTTTAGACCCACCGGCAGATGCCCCAGAACATAAGGTTTATTTCAAAAGAGCCAGGAGACCACTTAAATATTTTGCAGATCATGTGGAGTTTCAGGAGATCCTAGAGAAACATCATTTACATCCTGAAAAGAGGTTTGGTAACCTTGAAGTGCGCGCTACCTGTTCTTGCCTAAGGTCAACCAGGATTAGGTGGATCCAGCAAAAGTAGACCCACCAATCTCTCGGCTAGCTGCAAAGACGCTTTTTTCTTTACCTGACAGTTCGTCCATTAAAGACGCAACTGACCGTCAGGTAGAGCAGATGGCCAAGTCCGTCTTTGAGGCTTCAGCATCCTCTCTAGGACCAGCTTTTGCCTCTGTCTGGGCAGCCAAAGCCATTATGATGTGGGCTGGTAACTTACATACTTCTTTACGGTCCTCAGATGCTGATCCAGCTCTATTAGACCAAGCAGCTCAAATTTCTGTAACTGCAGATTACTTATTGCATGCAGCTCTAGACTCCGCAAATTGCGCTGCGGCTGCAGCCTCTAATGCTATCATGATCAGACGCGCATTTTTGTTGAGGGAATGGAAGGCTGATGCAGCTTCTAAAGTGTCTCACATGTCTCCCCTACCTTACTGGCCGTCTATTTGGGGAAAAATTAGACCAACTAATCTCAGATGCCGCGGGAGGCAAGAGTACTTCCCTTCCCCAACTTAAATTTAAACAACCCTTGTACTGTCGACAACAAACTCCTTTCGGAATTCACTTGGCTGGTCAGTCTCGAGACCTCCGCCGGCTGGCAGGGAGCGTTCGCAGGCTACGCAAAAATCTGGCTCAAACTGGCAGTCTCACCCTCGCCAGTCCAAAGCTAAGGGATCAAAATCCAATAAGTTTTCTTCTTCCGACTTTTACGCTTTTATCAAGTCTGGCTCGCCACTATAGACGACAACTTGGTCAGAGAACTGCTGTCTCCGGATACACTATAGAGTTCAAATCCCAACCACCCAATCTGTTTTTCCTATCGACTCCTCCAACTCCACCATCCAAGGCTCGTGCCTTTTTTCAGGCGGTTGATTCTCTGTTACGGGCAGGAGTCATTATGCCGGTGCCACCAGCCGAGCGCTTCCACGAGTTCTACTCGGACCTGTTCGTGGTTCCAAAGAAAGGAGGTACGGTCCGGCCCATTTTGGACCCAAGACAATTAAACAAATTTGTCAACGTACATCATTTTCGCATGGAGTCTCTTCGCTCCATCATAGCGTCCATGGAGGGGGGCGAATTCCTCGCCTCCATTGACATACAGGATGCGTACCTCCACATCCCAATCTCGTCGGCTCACCAGCGATTTCTTTGGTTTGCAATCGACCAGGACCCCTACCAGTTTGTGGACCTTCCATTTGGACTCGCACGGCTCCCAGGGTGTTCACTAAGGTCATGGCGGGAGTCAAGACCATACTTCACTCGGAGTGGTCATCCTTCCATACTTGGACAACCTGCTCATCAAAGCTCCCTACTCTCAGGGATTGCGAACAGTGTGTTTCTATCAAAGTAGACACCCTATGTCGCCTGGGTTGGTTGGTAAACCTTCAAACGTCGTCACCAGTTCCGACAGTCACTAATGTTCCTGGGAATGCAGTTCAACACCTCCAGGGGTCTGGTTCTCCTTCCCCAGGACAAAGCAAGGGCTCTCCACCAGGGAGTCCGCATTCTCCTGCGTCCTTCACTTTGGTCACTCCGCTTCGCTATGAGGGTCCTGGGCAGGATGGTTGCCTCTATGGAAGCAGTCCCATTCGCCCAGCTTCACCTCAGACCTCTTCAACTGGCAATACTGGCCTCCTGGAACAGGAGTCCTTTTTCCCTGGACAGAATATTCAGGCTGCCACCTGCAGCCAGGAGTTCACTCCATTGGTGGCTCAGACCAGCTTCACTCACACAGGGGAAATCCTTCCTACCGGCTCGCTGGAAGGTCCTTACCACCGATGTGAGCCTGACAGGTTGGGGAGCGGTATACCGTCATTACAGAGCGAAAGGGACATGGTCCCCAGCGGAATTGTCCAAACGCATCAACCTCCTGGAGATCCGAGCCATATTTTGGGGTTTGAAGGCCTTTCATTGATTCTTGGCAGGGAGCCTTGTCAAGATTCAATCAGACAATGCCACGGCAGTGGCATATATATATATCAATCACCAGGGTGGGACCTGAAGTGTCCAGGCGATGCAAGAGGTACAGTGCATTCTGCAATGGGTGGAAATCGACAGCATCAGTGTTATCGACAGTGCACATCCCTGGAGTAGAGAACTGGGAAACGGACTTGCTCAGTCGAAAGGGCATGGATTCAGGAGAGTGGTCCCTGCATCCTGACGTCTTCCAACAAATATGCCATCGCTGGGGAACCCCAGATGTGGACCTGTTGACGTCTCAATTCAACGCAAATGTTCCCGCGTTCATGGCCAGATCACACGACCTGCTATCTCTCGGAGAGGACGCCTTAGTTCAAGATTGGACTCTATTCCACCTTCCTTACATATTCCCTCCTCTACCTCTAATACCCAGAGTCGTGCGGAAAAACAAGCAGGAGGGCATTTCGGTCATTCTTATAGCCCCAGACGAGCATGGTATGCTGATCTCGTCCAGCTGACGGCAGACGTGTCTTGGCGTCTCCCACGCCGTCCAGAACTTCTATCTCAGGGCCCGTTTTACCACCAGAATTTGACGGCGTGGCCCTTGAGACCTGGGTTTTGACTAACAGAGTTTTCGCCTGCTGTGATATGGACTACGATCAGGGCACGAAAACTCGCATTTACCATCGCACCTGGAAGGCCTTCCTAACCTGGTGCTCCTCTCGAGCTCATTCTCCATTCCCCTATTCCTTAATTCTCTATTTCCTTCAGTCGGGATTGGATTCTGGTATGTCCCCAAGTTCCCTTAAGGGCCAGGTCTTGGCTCTGTCGGTACTTTTTCAGCGTCGACTTGCCATTAAGCCACAGGTGAAAACTTTTTTCCAGGGAGTTTGTTGACTATTTCTCCCGTTACAAGAGGCCTCTGGATGTACGGGACCTTAACCTAGTCCTAACTGCACTACAAGAATCGCCTTTTGAACCTATTAGAGACATTTCTCTCCAACTTCTAACTCAAAAAGTGGTTTTCCTGGTAGCCATCACCTCTCTCCACAGAGTATCTGAACTATCAGCGCTTTCTTGCAAGCTGCTCTTCCTGGTGTTTCATCAGGATAAGGTGGTACTCCGTCTGTTTCCGTCATTTCTCCCGAAGGTGGTATCATCTTTTCACCTGAATGAGTAAATTTTCTTGCCTTCCTTTTGCCCAGCACCTATTCACAGGATCGAAAGGGGTCTGCATACTCTGGACCTTGTCAGGGCAATACGCATTTATGCGTCCAGGACTGCGCCCTTCCAGAAGTCAGACTCTTTTCATTCTTCCGGAAGGCAGCCGCTAAAGCATTCTGGCCTATAAGGCTACCTTGGCTAGATGAATCAGGTCCGCTATTCAGGAGGCTTACAGGATGGAAAATTTGCCACTTCCGACTGGTATCAAGGCACATTCTACTCGAGCCGTGGGGGCATCATGGGCCATTTGGCACCAGGCCTCAGCTCTTCAGGTGTGTAAGGCGGCCACCTGGTCGAGCTTACACACGTTTACATAACACTTTAGTGTTCACACCCAGTCCTCGGTAGATGCGAGTCTGGGTAGGTGCATCCTTCAGGCGGCAGTAGCCCACCTGTAGGTGTCTTTATAGCTTAAGTTCCATTTTTCTTCCCACCGAGGGACTGCTTTGGGATGTCCCATGGTCCTGTGTCTCCCAATGAGGCGAAGGAGAGAAAGAGATTTTTGTGTACTCACCGTGTAGTCCCTTTTCTCTTAAGCCTCTTAATTGGGGGACACAGCACCCACCCTGTTGCCCGTTTTGGGCCTTTTAAAGTTCTCCTGTTACTCTTGAGTTATTACATTGTTGCCTTTTCCAGGCTTTGTTGTGTTGTTAAACTGGTGAGGCAGTGCCTGCTTCAGGGGTGTATACTGTAGAGGAGGAGCCACTGTAACTCTTTTGCAGATTCTGCTTAGTGTTGCCTCTAGTGGACAGCAGCATAACACCTATGATTCTGTGTCCCCCAATTAGAGGCTTAAGAGAAAAGGATTTTACGGTGAGTACACAAAAATCTCCTTTTTTCTGTAATCTCTCATGTGGTGCTGTAATGGGTGAAGGGGAAAAATCTAAGTTACTTACCGGTAATGGTACTTTCATGAGCTCATGACAGCACCCTTTGTTCCCCCTTTTTTTCCCACACAGGTTGTGGGCACCTTTTCGAGTTAGTGTTAAAGATGATTTGGTGTTTGGTGATGGTGCATTCTAACAATTTGTCTGGATGGTCCTCTATGACTCTGTAAACCTACTGATGTGGAGGAGAGGTGCCCCTCTCTTAATTTAGTTGGGTTCCTGTCCTGAAGGGGCGGATCCTCTCGTGCTGTCATGGGCTGATGAAAATAGAAAAAGCAGTGCCTAGGGAGTGACCACCACTTGAAGTACCCTTCTCCCAAAAGATAGGTCAGTTCTGGAGGCTAAGTCAAGTCTTTTACTGATCAATAGACTTGTATTGGGCCCAGGGCTGCCACCAGGAATTTCAGGGCCCCTCACTAGCAAATTTTTGGGGCCGCCTTGAAACTCGGCCCAGCCCAGCCCAGCTCTGCATCTGCCCAGGCTCCTCAAACACCCAAATGTGCATACATACACATTATAGATAGATATAGAGATAGATAGAAATATATTAATTTTTGCCAGGGGTTACTGTATATAATGGAATCACCTGGCTCGGAGGATGTCCATTCAGTTGTTTAATTTTGTAGAAAAAAAGCAGATCACAGACATGGCACAAAACTAAAGTCATTTCAAATGCCAACTATCTGCCTTGAAGAAACACTAAAAGAAATCCTGACAAATGTGCTAGCCAGTAACGGTTACTTTTCTAGACCAAGCAGGGGGAAAAATTATGGAATCGTGACAAACTAAACAACACTCTGGCTTTTATAACAGCCTGCAGTCTCTAAGGCATGGACTTAATGAATGACAAACAGTACTCATCAATCTGGCTTCAACTTTCTCTAATTGCTGTTGCCAGATCAGCTTTGCAGGTTGAAGCCTTGTCATGGACCATTTTCTTCAACTTCCACCAAAGATTTTCAATTGAATTGAGATCTGGACTATTTGTAGGCCATGACATTGACCTTATGTGTCTTATTTCAAGGAATGTTTTCACAGTTTTTGCTCTATGGCAGGATGCATTATTATCTTGATAAATTATTTCGTCCATCCCCAAACATCCTTTCAATTGATGAGATAAGAAACGTGTCCAAAATATCAATGTAAAATTGGGCATTTATTGAAGACTAGATGGTGGTCCGATTCTAACGCATTGGGTAATCTAGAATAACGTGTAAACAGCAGAAAAGTGCGTCACACTATTAGCAGCAGTTCAAATTGCGTGCCAATATACCAAGCCATGCTCCGCTTCGCTGATTGGTCGCCGCCAGCCGCAACGACTAATCAGCGCACTTGGCGCGTGTTTTAAAACACGCTTTGCTGATTGGTCGCCGCCGGCGGCGACCAATCAGCGGAGTGTAGCATGGCTTGGCAGGGGTTTTGAATGCCCGGCGGCGACCAATCAGCGAAGCAGCGCGGGTTGGCGGGAAATATGAATCCCGCGGCGCGGCATTCAAAACCCCTGCCAAGCCATGCTACACTTCACTGATTGGTCGCCGCCAACGACGACCAATCAGCGAAGCGTGTTTTAAAACACCTGCCAAGTGCGCTGATTGGTCGCCGCGGCTGGCAGCGACCAATCAGCGAAGTGGAGCACGGCTTGGCAGGAGTTTTGAATCCCGCGCCGCTGATTGGTCGTCATTGACAGCGGCGACCATTCAGCGGCGCGGGATTCATCTTTCCCGCCAAGCCGCGCCACTTCACTGATTGGTCGTTGCGGCCGGAGACAGGATGGAGCCATCAGTGTCGGTGTGAAGCGGGGTCTGCGGTGTGTTCAGTCACTGGGTGAAACTAATCAGCAGGGGCAGAAAGGAGCGGCACAGGATGGAGCGAGCGGGGCAGTGGCGGTGTCTGTGTTGTGCGGCGGTGTCTGGATGCGCCCGGGGGGCAGGATGGAGACGGCAAAGCATGGAGCTAGGGGTGCAGAATGGAGGCGGGAGGGGGGGCAGGATGGAGCCGGAGAGGCAGGAATGAGCCGGCAGGGCATGGAGCCAGGGGGGTAGGATGGAGCGAGTGGGGCAGAACGGAGGTGGGGGGGTGTATTGGAGCAGGATGGAGATTGGGGGAGGGGGGCGGGGGGGTTTAGTGGGCAGGATGGAGCAAGTGGGGCAGGACGGAGCCCGGGGGAGGGGGGGGGGGGCAGGTTGGAGTGCTCGGTAACCGGAAGCAGTAGCAGGCAGTGGCCTGGTAGGACCTTGTATGATGTCAGAATGACATTGGCGTTCAACGCTCTGATTGGCCTGCTCGCGGTCATATGTTACGGTTGTGGCCAAAAGTATTGACACCCCTGCAATTCGGTCAGATAATACTCAGTTTCTTCCTGAAAATGATTGCAATCACGAATTCTTTGGTATTATTATCTTCATTTAATTTGTCTTCAATGAAAAAACACAAAAGAGAATGAAGCAAAAAGCAAAACATTGATCATTTCACACAAAACTCCAAAAATGGGCCAGACAATAGTATTGGCACCCTCAGCCTAATACTTGGTTGCACAACCTTTAGCCAAAATAACTGTGATCCACTGCTTCCGTTAACAATGAGTTTCTTACAATGCTCTGCTGGAATTTTAGACCATTCTTTGGCAAACTGCTCCAGGTCCCTGATATTTGAAGGGTGCCTTCTCCAAACTGCCATTTTTAGATCTCTCCACAGGTGTTCTATGGGATTCAGGTCTGGACTCATTGCTGGCCACCTTAGAAGTTTTCAGTGCTTTCTCTCAAACCATTCTAGTGCTTTTTGAAGTGTATTTTGGGTCATTGTCCTGCTGGAAGACCCATGACCTCTGAGGGAGACCCAGCTTTCTCACACTGGGCCCTACATTATGCTGCAAAATTTGTTGGTAGTCTTCAGACTTCATAATGCCATGCACACGGTCAAGCAGTCCAGTGCCAGAGGCAGCAAAGCAACCCCAAAACACCAGGGAACCTCCGCCATGTTTGAGTGTAGGGACTGTGTTCTTTTCTTTGAATGCCTCTCTTTTTTTCTCCTGTAAACTCTGTTGATGCCTTTGCCCAAAAAGCTCTACTTTTGTCTCATCTGACCAGAGAACATTATTCCAAAACGTTTTAGGCTTTCTCAGGTAAGTTTTGGCAAACTCCAGCCTGGCTTTTTTATGTCTCCGGGTAAGAAGTGGGGTCTTCCTGGGTATCCTACCATACAGTCCCTTTTCTTTCAGACGCCGACGGATAGTACGGGTTGACACTGTTGTACCCTCGGACTGCAGGGCAGCTTGAACTTGTTTGGATGTTAGTCGAGGTTTAATCCACCATCTGCACAATCTTGCGTTGAAATCTCTCGTCAATTTTTCTTTTCCGTCCACTTCTAGGGAGGTTAGCCACAGTGCTATGGGCTTTAAACGTCTTGATGACACTGCGCACGGTAGACACAGGAACTTTCAGGTCTTTGGAGATGGACTTGTAGCCTTGAGATTGCTCCTGCTTCCTTACAATTTGGTTTCTCAAGTCCTCAGACAGTTCTTTGGTCTTCTTTCTTTTCTCCATGCTCAATGTGGTACACACAAGGACACAGGACAGAGGTTGAGACAACTTTAATCCATGTCAACTGGCTGCAAGTGTGATTTAGTTATTGCCAACACCTGTTAGGTGCCACAGGTAAGTGAAGGCCACTTTACACACAACAACAGGTCGACAAGAGGGGTGGGAGTCGCAGAGGGACTCAAAGGGGATAATCCGACCATCTCTAAGAAAGTCTTCCAGAGTTGTCAGGCCCGCCTCCCGCCACCACCGCAACTGGAGCATGGGAATTAAGAATTTCAAAGCGTCCAGGGTTATGTCACCCGGAGGAAGCCTCGTCCAGGCGCGAGGGACCGTCCTCCAGTATGTGAGGAGGGTCTGGGCAGAGTCTAGGAGGTGGGCCCGTCCAACTGGGTGTATGGACTCGGCCGCCGGGAGGTCTCGTAGAGAACCGCCCTCCAAAGACTCGGTTTCAATGGAAACCCATTTAAGGTGTTTTGGCGCATGCCACCAGGATTTTGCCTCCTCCAGGATCAAAGCCCTGTGATATTCCCATAAGTTAGGCAAACCCATTCCCCCGGAATGGAAGGGAAGGTACATGACTTCTCTGGCAACTCTCGGGGTCCTTCCTGCCCAAACAAACTTGTTAACAATAGTTTGTAGTCTATTAATCATATGCTTTGGTATTTTGAGGGGAACGCACCTAAAGACGTATATTATTTTTGGCAGTAACATCATTTTTAGGGTTTGTAGTCTCGCTATCCAGGAGAGCCTAGGAACATTGTAGAGCGCTATGTCGGCGTTTATTTTTGCGATAAGCGTATCGAGATTGAGCCTGGTTAGTTGGGAGGAGGGGGCTAGTTTTATGCCCAAGTAGGAGATTCCCTGCCGCGACCATTTAAAGGGTAGGGCCCAGACAAGGCCGAAATTTCCCCCTCTGCGACGTTTAAAGGCAAAATCTCAGATTTCGAGGCATTGAGCTTATACAAGGAAACTGAAGAATAAGTCCGCAGAATTTCCATTATTGTTGTAAGAGAGACGGGCAAATTAGAAAAGGTGATGATAATGTCATCGGCGTACAGGCCAATGGTATGCGTCTCCCCACCGATCTTAATGCCCGTGATCCCCGATGCGGTGCGTATCTTTTCCGCAAGGGGCTCGACTGCCAGGGCGAAAATCACCAGTGAAAGTGGGCAGCCTTGTCGGGTTCCATTTGTGATCTGGAAGGCAGGCGAAAGAAAGCCAGAGACCAAAACCCTGGCGTTGGGACAGGAGTACAAGGATAAGATGGCCGAAAGGAAAGGGCCCACAAGGCCAAATTTCCGAAGGACCGCTTCCAGGTATCCCCAGTGCACCCTGTCGAACGCTTTTTCGGCGTCTAAGGACAGGAATGCATCGGGTCCACCTTTCAGCTCTAAGGATTTAATGAGATTAATCATCCTCCTCGTCCCATCTTTCGCCTGTCTGCCAGCCACAAATCCGACTTGGTCCGGGTTGATCAGCTTGGGGACCACCTCCAACAGCCTGGACGCCAAGATCTTAGCAAAAATTTTCAAATCACAATTTAGTAAAGATATGGGTCGATAGTTTTCGGGCAAGTCCGGTGGTTTCCCCGGTTTGGGAATGGTGACAATTGTGGCCTGCAATTGAGAAGGGGCAATTATACCCGTCTCTCTCCACTGGTGGAATGTCCGTAAAAGGAACGGAGCCAAAGTTCTCCCAAAAGTACGGAGATACTCATTCGGGAGGCCGTCCGGACCAGGGGCCGAATGTAGTTTAGTGGCCTCAATTGCCCGGAGAACCTCCGACAGGGTAAAAGGGAGGTTTAACTTCTCCATGTCTGTTGGGGAGATGGATGGCAAGCTCAAATCTTCTAAGAAGTCATCAATCAACGCCGCAGAGGGTTGGGGTGTGGTTGGGTCCTCTCTGAGGTTATACAGCTTAGAGTAGAATTGTTGGAAGATGGCGGCAATATCATTAGGGTTTTTAACTGTTTGGCCAGATTCATTCTTTATGTTATTTATTACTGAACGCGCCTCCCTCCTCCTCAGTCTTTTAGCCAGCAGGGCTCCTGCCTTGTCTCCCGACTCATAAAATGCCGTTTTGGAGCGTCGCAGGTATTTTTCATGGCGAAGGACCAAGAGAGAGCGCAGTTGGAGCCTAATTGTGGATAGCTGGGTAGCAGTGTGGGGACTAGGATTTGACTTATTTAAGTCCTCAAGCTGTTTGAGCTGTGTTAGCAGCGAGTCCTGCTCCCTCTCCCTCGCCCTTTTTATCTGTGAGGCCTTCTGGAGGAAGATTCCCCTGACATAGGCCTTGTGAGCGGCCCAGAGGGTTTCCTCCGAGACCAGGCCGTTGTCATTAATTTGAAAAAAGTTAACAAGCAGGGAATTAACTTCATCCACCAGGCCTGGGTCAGAGAGCATAGCCCTATTTAATCTCCAGGAGAAAGGGGGGAGAGGGCGGGCACCCAGGGACAAATCGAGGGACACCGGGGCGTGATCAGACCACGTGATCGTCTCCACCTCCGCACAGGCACAGGCCAGCAAGGTCTTATCATCCACCAGAAAATAGTCCAGTCTAGAATAGGACCTGTGCCTATGGGAGTAAAAGAAGTAGTCCCTTTCGGTCGCGTGAAAGTAACGCCAGGGATCATGCATGTGGTACTCTTTGCACACGAGGCCAGACTCCCCGACCCTCCCCGGTGCCCCCCTTGAGCAGTCCAGATCTCTGTCCGGTACCAGATTGAAGTCGCCACAGATTATTTTATAGCCGGCCGAAGGGCCATCTATTCTGTCAAGTATAGAGCGCAGAAAGCGCAGTTGGCCCACGTTAGGAGCGTATACTGAGGCCAACGTCATCATAGAGCCCGCCACTACACAAGTTAGGACGATATATCTGCCTGCCGGATCCGTGTCAACTTTCAGAAGGGAGAAGTCCACTGAATGCCTAACAAAGATACACACACCCGCTTTCTTTTCGGGTGCGTTGGCGAAAAACGCCACCGGATAAAGCTTGTGCTGCATCCTGAAGTTGTCACCTACGAGGAGGTGCGACTCCTGGATGCAGATATCAGCCCTCAATCTCTGTGCATCCCTCCACAGAAGGGAGCGTTTGAAGGGGAATTCAGCCCCCTTACATTGTAGGAGACAATTTTCATGTTATGTTAATAGAGCTATGGTATCGCTCACCTGAATGATGTGTACGGATCCGTCGGGTGACTCTGTGGGAGGAAGTGGATAGGGGGGGTAGGAGGGAGAAGACATGGGGGGGCAGGAGGGGTACAGGGAGGAGGGGGGAGGGGAGAGAAAGAGACAGCAGAAGAATAAAACACACATAGAACATATATGTAAACAAGAAAAGGTAGCACAGGCCCACATGGGGCCCCTCCGTCAGGGGGGGGGGAATTTGTACAGGGAGCAATGCTCTCCCATCTTCCAGCACAAATGAAATCTGCAGATCTCACTAGACTGGAGTCAGTGTCTCTTCAACGGAGAGGAAGAGAGAAAGAGAAAAATCTCCATCAGAGGTCCTGGAAGTGATCCGAGGATGCCGGTTAAGTCTAAGAATCAGTTAATCCTTTCCAATTCTGGGGGGGTCGATGGGGTCCCATCTCTTCTAGGTGAACGTTGGGGGTCCCCTTAGGACTAGCAGTCAAGTTCCATTGCCGGAGCGCTTTCCCCAAGTGGCTAGGGGATATAAACAGCTGGTTGGATCCCTTGTATCTGAATTTGATGCGAACAGGTGTGCCCCAGCTGTATGTAATTCCTTTGTCCCTTCGGACCTTACAATGGGGAGCAAACTCTCGTCTGCGGGCCAGGGTGCCCGGGGACAAGTCCGGGAAAGTCAGGATGTTCACGTAGGGATCTGGGAGTGAGGATCTCTGTCGGGCGGCCTGCATGACTTGATCTCTGGTTTTGGTGCTGTCGAACGCCACTAGGATGTCCCGGGGCAGGGATTTATTAATATGTGGTGGCTTTGGGAGGCGAAAAATCTTCCCAATCTGAGAGTCAGTGTGGGGGATATCTGGGATAAGTACCTTCAAAAATCGCAGCACAGTGTCCCGCAGATCCTCTCCGTCTCCAGCCTCCGGGAAGCCCCTGAAACGCAGGTTTGCCGCTCTGGCTTTGTCCTCCATGTCCCACATCTTCAGTTTAAGCTGTTTAATGTCACTCTCCATAGTAGAGTAGTCATCTGCGAGCTCATTATGAGCAGCTGCGTACTCCGCCATCTTTTCTTCCATCTGCCCAGTGCGCTCCCCCAAGGCATCCAGGTCTTCTCTGAGCCCTCCTAACATCCCCCGGATATCATCCAGGAGGAACTTCTGGAGGGAGCCCAGCACCTCAGTGAGGAAGTCCTGGGTCACCAAGGTCTCCCCTTTCTCCCCCGCTGCCCCGCTCCCAGAGCAGCGAGGGGAGCGTGCACCAGCTGCAGCAGGGGAGGACTTGGAGGGGGATGGCGCCATGTGCGGCTTCACCGGGGGCCGCTCTGGCGGGAAGAAGTCCGTGACCCTGGAGGGCTCACCCCGACGGCAGGAAGAGTTCCTGGGCATCGCCGCTGTAGTAGGGGAAGGTCCCAGTAGTGTTTCAGGGGGAAAGGAGCCTGAATTCAATTGTTAGTGCCGCTTTTCCTCGGGTCTCGTCCAGGAGCTCAGGAAAGTGCGTCTGGCGCCATGAGCTCCCAAGCCACGCCCCCGGAATTTGAATCATGACCGCGCTCAGGGAAGCAGCATTACGCCCATCGGGGCGTAATTTCAGCATCAAGGCAGGGTGAACGCGGCCCTGGAGACACTGCCTACCTGACATAGGCGCCTTTAGGAACGCCCATCCGACATGGATATTGTAAGTTTCTAAAACGATTTATTGAATTTGTAGACAGCACTAAAAGCTCATGGCATAATGGCTAAATGTGAATGGCAGGGCTTTCTGCACAGCTAATAAAGACATAGGGAAAAAGGACATAGCAGTAACTGCTTGTGAATGTAAAAGAAACATGAAAAACTTAGCTTCAGCAGTGGCCACTGCGGAGAGCCCAATAACCACGTCACAGTCTTTCTCATTATATCTGGTCCTAACCGTGTGCCTCTCATGCAGTATAATGCTGTATGTGTGGGTTTTCATGCCTCTATATACAAATAAAACCGGCTCTAAGGGGTTGTCCTGGACATGACTACGACAAAATGGATATCAAACATGGCTACTGGGCGGGGTAAGGGAGCTCAGTCAAAAATAAGTAATACTATTAAAGGGATCCTGTCACCTCCAAAACGCCTCCTAAGCTATCAAAACATGTCTCTGCAGCCTCCCATAACTAATCTCACACTCCTTTTGTCTCCTAAAAGAATCCTGTGAAAGTGGAGAAAAACGTTTTAATACTTACTCATTAGTAAGGGGCCATATTCTTTAGTCACCAGGGGGTGTTCTTTTGCATCTCCAGGATCCAGCCCTCTGTCTGTGCTGCTGTGAAACTGAAACTGAAGGCAGGACTAATGATTTGCATTCTGTGAGTGATAGAGCGGGGGGAGGGCAATGCCTGCACATCACAGCAAACACACAGAGACAGGGTGGATCCTGGAGCTGCAAAACAGCCCGCCTTGGTGACTAAAGCATATACTCACTGCTAATTATAATCACTAATGAGTGAGTATTAAAATGTTTTTATGCACTTTCACAGGATGCTTTTAGGAGACAAAAAAAAGTGTGAGATTAGTGATGGGATGCTGCAGGGACATGTTTTGCTAGCTTAGGAGGTGTTTTTGAGGTGACAGAATCCCTTTAAATAAAACCCACACATACTGCATTATACCGCAAGAGAGGCACACGGTTTGGACCCGATATAATGAGAAAGACCGTGACGTGGTTATCGGGCTCTTCGCAGTGGCCACTGCTGAAGCTAAGTTTTATCATGCTTCTTTTAGATTCACAAGCAGTTACTGCTATGTCCTTTTTCCCTATGTCTTTATTAGCTGTGCAGAAAGTTCTGCCATTCACATTTAGCCATTATGCTATTTCCTATACATGTATTGTCTAGTGTTGCAGCAGATTATCACTTTAAATGCTAGTTCTTTTTCTTGCTTGCACCTAGACATAAGGGGATGCCAGTCCTTCATTATTTAATAGCACTAAAAGCTCAGACAGGGATGGTTACTAAAGTAGTTTGAGGCTGCAGGGACAGGTATTTATAGGTTAGGTTGGCTAGATGAAGTGACAGGTTCCCTCTAAATCTACAGGGTGGGCCGTTTATGTGGCTACACCTAAATAAAATGGGAATGGTTTATGATATCTGCTTCCTGTTTGTGGCACATTAGTATATGTGAGGGTGAAAACCTTTCCAGATGGGTGAGGACCATGGTGGCCATTTTGAATCCAACTTTATTTTTTTCAATGGGAAGAGGGTCATGTGACACATCAAACATCTTGAGAATTTAATAAGAAAAACAATGGTGTACTTGGTTTTAATGTAACTTTATTCTTTCATGAGTTATTTTCATGTTTTTCTTTGTTTACAGCCATTGACATGTTGCAGAGGTTAACATGTGAGGAGCGGATAGAAATTGTGTTGATGTCTGGTGAACCAGTAGCTTGTTCATTGCAGCAGATTTCTATGCGAGACACCCTACGAGACCTCCCATCTCCCATGCTACAGTTAGCAAACTGCTTGCCAAATTTCTTGAAACAGGTTCAGTGTTAGATTTGCCAAAATGTGGACACAAGAAAACTGTCACTAATGAAGAAACATCAGTGGCTGTCCTAGCTGCATTCAGCAAGCGCCCACAGCGTAGCACTCGCCCCATGTCACTGGAGTGTGGCATCAGTCGAACATCTCTTCGGTGGATATTAGCTACTCACAAATGGCACCCAAACAAAATCCACCTGTTGCAGCAGATGACCCAGATCGGCGCACTGAATCTACAGAATGGTCAAAACAAAAATTGGAACAGGACCCTCAGTTTACACAGAACATTGTTTTTTGTGAATGATGAAGTTAACAAACAAAACAACCACTATTGGTCTGACACTAACCCACAGTGCATATGTCCCTTCAAGACTGTTGGAACACAAAAATTGATGGTATGGTGTGCAAAGATAGTGGGGCCATTCTTCAGTAATGGAAACCTGAATGCCACTGGATATTTGAAATTGCTACATGATGATGTGTTGCCCTCTTTATGCACTGAAGATGGTACGTATCCTGAGTTTCTCCAACGAGATGGTGCACCACCACATTATGGGTGTCCGGTCCGAGCATTCCTACATGAACAGTTTCCTGGAAAGTGGATTGGTCATCGTGGGCCAGTTGAATGGCCACCAAGGTCTCCCGATCTGACCCCCTTAAGGTATTGTTACACACAGAGATATAATGGGAGACCCAGACAATGGGGTTTAGGGCACTGCCCTCCGGAGGTCACACTAGGTACTACAAGTTTGTAGACACCGCCCCCTCCGCTTATAAACCCCTACCGCAGGGAACATCCTCAGTTTTAAACTTAGTGTGCTCGGAGGATCACGCTTTGCTTGCACTTCACTGCATTCTCACTACTTACGTGATGGCGTCTGAAGACAAGGTAAAATGGTTCCGGTCGGGACCTGCGACAGCCTCCCCGCTCACCCTTGTGGAACACGCAGGTGGAGGTACCGGAGGGCCTAGAGCCTGGACACTTTGTGTTCTCCCGGTACGCTGTTGCACTCCTTTCCATCCCTCTCTGGGGGGCTCTGGAGAGTGGGAGATGGGAGCCTTGCACAGCTCCGCTCCGTCCGAGGCCTCCCTAAATGGTGCTTACAGACCGGACTGGAGCCAGCCCAGTCCGAGGCCTCCCTAAATGGTGCTTACACTCCGGACTGGTGCTGAACCCCCGTCCGAGGCCTCCCTAAATGGTGCTTACAGACCGGACCGGCACTGAGGCACTCTGTGTCTCCTGTGTGCCTGGGGGTAGTGTCTGTCACTTTATGTGTCCTGACACTCAGACCGCGCGTTACTCTCGGGTCCGCGGATCTGGAGGGTACCCTGTGCTGGGGTTACCCTGGCTGACCGCCCTGTGTGTCGCAGGGGCTGAAGCTGTAGGCTGCTGGTGTTTGTTTGTACACGCAGTCTGTGTGATGTATTTCACATTACTTCCCGCGCTGCGGGCTCTGGCGCCTTCATACTGAGGCTGCTTGGAGGATGGGAAGCAGCCCGTGCGGTGACGTCATCGATGGGCGTGTGTGTGTGCTTCCCGCGTGTTTTCGGCGCCGCCCACGGTTTCACTGTCGGCGGCCATCTTTACCCCTCATTTCCCGGCTGGGATCGGTCTGCAGCGTGCGTCTGCACTCCAGGGGAGACCGGAAGCTCTCGCGGAGGTCACACACACACACCGCTTCCTCCTACCGCTTCGCTGCGGTCGGTAAGCCACCGGGATTCCCGGTTTTGTCTGCACAATTTGGCTTATTTTCCCCTGCTGTGGCGATGTCCTCAGTTAGGAAGCGTGCTGCTAAGGCGGCAGATGCCACCATAACCTGTGCTACATGCAATGGGACTCTGGTGGAGGGGTCCTGCAATAACTGCGGACGCCCAGAGGCCCGGACTGACACTGCTGAGACGGCAGCTCCGGTGCTGTACCCTGAGGTTCAGGTGATCCCAGGGCCATGGGAAACTCAGAATAAGATCAATGAATCTCTGTTGTCCCAGCTGTCCTCCATGTCGCAGTCCCTGGAGGCACTTAATAGGAGGCTGGAAGGCCCAGCTACTCCTTCCAGTTACCCCCGGGTGTCTCCCTCTTCTGCTGTGAGACCCCTTAAGCGGGCTTGTCGTGAGGATTCACCCGAGCTCCAGGCTCTCTCTGAGGAGGAGCGTTCCTCTGATGGTGAGGAAGATGATGGGGGTTCGACTCTCGGGTCTGTGTCTGTGTCTGAACCACCAGACGGGGTGGGAGATTTGGTGTCCTCTATCAACGAGACCTTACGTCTCGTGACACCCCCTGAGGAGGTGACTGTACATCCGAAGGAGGTCTATCAATGGCTGCGGCCGGAGGCTAGACCAAGTGGCTCCTTCATGGACCACACTAACTTTGGAAGGGTGGTTAGAGCCCCCAGGTTACATCCTGGGCGGCTTTATGTCCGCAAACCCAAGGACAATCGCTTCCCCTTCTCCCAGGAGGTGCTTCAGGAGTGGTCGCAGTCCCCGAAGGTGGACGCTTCCATGACCAGGATCGCTGCACGCTCCCTTTTCTCTGCCTCTG
Source organism: Allobates femoralis (assembly GCA_033576535.1). NCBI lineage: Eukaryota > Metazoa > Chordata > Amphibia > Anura > Aromobatidae > Allobates > Allobates femoralis. The sequence continues at coordinate 479,750,035 of JARQOC010000005.1, read as the reverse complement.
ATAGCTCCTCGTTGAAGGATGCGACTGATAGACAGGTCGAGCAACTCGCCAAGTCTTCCTATGAGGCTGTGGGGTCTTCATTTGCTCCTAATTTTGCCACGGTCTGGACCTTACAAGCGATTACTTCCTGCTTGGATGGTATCACTGACCTGGCAAGGTCCAGTCCAGAGGTCCTGGCGCTTACCGAAAGGGCAAAGGCCTATGCGGATTACGCCAGGACGGCGACTTTGGAAACTGCCACTCGCTCAGCTGTGACTTCGGCCAATGCTATTGCGATTCGCAGGTTGTTGTGGCTGCATCTTTGGGACTCAGATGCCACATCTAAGAAGATTCTGCAGAATCTTCCGTTCTCTGGTGACAGGCTTTTTGGCACCAAACTGGACAAGCTGATAAAGGATTCTGCTGAGTCTAAGATCCCGCAGAATAAACCTAAGCCACGGTACACCGTTAAAAGGAACCCAAAGCAGTGGTCCTTTCGTTCCAGCTCACAGTCATCAGCACCGTCCGCTCGCACGGACCGAGGAGGCGCTTCTCAGTGGCGCTCTAAGAGTCGTCCAAAGAAGCCGGCGGGGGCAGCGGCTGCCACCCCCAAACCCGCCTCTACATGACTCGCTCTCCCTTCCTGCCTCCCCACAGGTGGGGGGTCGCCTGTCTCGTTTTCAGGACAGGTGGCTACTTCACGTTCAAGATCAGTGGGTTCGAGACGTGGTCTCGCGAGGTTACAGGATAGAGCTGACGTCAAAGCCGATACCCCGATTCCATCGGTCGGTCCCATCCCCAGAAAAGGCTCAGGCTTTTCACTTGGTGTTGGAGGGTCTCCGCAGGGACGGAGTGGTGGTCCCGGTGCCTTCCGGGGAGAGGTTTCGGGGTTTTTACTCCAACCTCTTCATTGTCCCAAAAAAGGACGGCTCCTTCCGCCCGGTTCTGGACCTAAAGTTGTTCAACCATCACGTGTTGGTTCGGAAGTTCCGTATGGAATCACTGCGCTCCGTGATCGCAGCTGTGTCACAGGGGGACTTCCTAGCGTCCATAGATATCCGAGACGCTTATCTTCACGTGCCCATTGCACCGGCTCATCAGCGCTGGTTGAGATTCGCAGTGGGGGAAGAACACTTCCAATTTGTGGCGCTGCCTTTCGGGTTGGCCTCGGCACCGCGGGTGTTCACAAAAGTGATGGCCTCCATGATGGCTCTCCTGCACGTGCAGGGGCACGCCGTAATACCCTATCTGGACGACCTGCTGGTCAGGGCGCCATCGGAACACCTTTGTCAGCAAAGCCTGTAGGTAACCATGAAGTCTCTGGAACAGTTCGGGTGGCTTCTCAATATCTAGAAGTTGACCCTGGTTCCGACCCAGTCACTGACATATCTGGGCATGGACTTCCACGCAGACTCAGCCCTAGTGTCTCTGCCACGAGTCAAACAGATGGCGATCCAATCAGGAGTGCAAGCAGTCCTCCTGTCACCACAATCATCCCTACAGGTCTTGATGCAGCTGGTGGGGCGCATGGTAGCTGCGATAGAGGCAGTGCCTTTTGCGCAGTTTCGCCTCTGTCCTCTCCAGCTGGAGATTCTTCGCAGATGGGACAAGAGGACGTTCTCTCTGAATCGGCTGGTGGCACTTTCCCAACCAACCAGGGATTCCTTGCAGTGGTGGCTCCAACCCCGTCACTTGTCGCGGGGACGGTCCTTTCTCAAACCGTCATGGTTAGTGGTGACCACCGACGCCAGCCTCATGGGCTGGGGTGCGGTGTTCTTACACCACAGGGCTCAAGGCCTCTGGACTCCGTCGGAGTCGGCGTTGCAGATCAACGTGCTGGAGATCAAGGCGGTCTATCTGGCGCTCCTAGCGTTTCAGAAGTTCCTGTCAGGGCAACCCATTCGGGTTCAGTCCGACAATGCGACGGCCGTCGCCTATATAAATCATCAGGGAGGGACCAGAAGTGCTCAGGCCCTCGCCGAAGTCCACCGCATTCTATCTTGGGTGGAGGACAACGACTGCCTGATCTCCGCAGTTCACATCCCAGGGGTCGAGAACTGGGAGGCCGACTACCTGAGCCGGCAGGGGATGGACGCCGGAGAGTGGTCTCTTCATCCAGACGTCTTCCAGGACATCTGCAGCAGATGGGGCACTCCGGACGTGGATCTGATGGCCTCGCGGCTGAATCATCAGGTGCCACACTACATGGCGAGATCATGGGATCCTCAGTCTCTGGGGGCGGATGCCCTGATCCTGAGTTGGTCCAGATTCCATCTACCATATGTGTTCCCGCCTCTGGCTCTGATTCCCAGGGTTTTGTGGAAAATCAGGTCGGAATGCAGAGTAGCCATTCTAGTGGCACCAGATTGGCCCAGGAGGTCCTGGTATCCGGACCTGTGGCAACTGTCAGGCGGACACCGGTGGGCTCTTCCGGAACGCGCAGATCTACTCGCGCAAGGCCCTTTCTTCCATCTCAATTCCAGGGCCCTCAGATTGACTGCATGGCTCTTGAGGCCTGGCTGTTGACATCCAGAGGCTTCTCTCCTACGGTAGTCGACACTATGACTCGAGCTAGGAAGCCTGTTTCCAGTAAGATATACCACAGAACGTGGAAGATTTTCTTTACCTGGTGCGCCTCGAGTGGCCGGTCCCCGTGGCCCTTATCCATACCGACACTGTTGGCTTTCCTACAGTCGGGGTTGGAATTGGGTTTATCTCTCGGCTCCCTGAAGGGTCAAGTGTCAGCTCTTTCAGTGCTGTTTGACAGGCGCTTGGCGCTCCTTCCCAGGGTACGTCAATTTCTGCAGGGGTGTCTCGGGTGGTTCCGCCCTACAGGCGGCCACTGGACTCTTGGGACCTTAACATGGTTCTGGCGACACTGCAGAAACCGCCGTTTGAGCCACTGAGAGACATTTCCCTGTCTCGTCTGTCCCAGAAAGTGGTCTTTCTGGTGGCGATTACGTCTCTGAGAAGGGTCTCAGAATTGGCTGCACTTTCGTGCAAGTCACCCTTTCTGGTGGTTCACCAAGACAAGGTGGTGTTACGCCCGCGGCCAGAATTCTTGCCAAAGGTGGTTTCCACTTTTCACCTGAACCAGGAGATTGTTCTCCCGTCATTTTGCCCCGCTCCCGTTCATCAGGTTGAGCGCGATCTCCATACTCTGGATCTCGTGAGGGCTGTCCGCATATATGTGTCCAGGACTGCCTCCTTCCGGAGTTCGGATTCATTATTTGTCCTTACGACAGGTCGCTGTAAGGGGTCCGCGGCATCTAAGCCAACCTTGGCCAGATGGATCAAGGCTCCCATTCAAGAGGCTTACAGGTCTTCTGGTTTGCCTCTCCCGGTGGGATTGAAGGCTCACTCTACCAGAGCTGTCGGTGCCTCCTGGGCTTTGCGACATCGAGCTTCGGCTCTACAGGTGTGTCAGGCGGCCACTTGGTCCAGCCTGCACACTTTCTCTAAGCACTATATGGTGCATGCCCATGCCTCCGCGGAGGCAAGTTTGGGCAGGCGGGTCCTCCAGGCGGCGGTTGCCCACCTTTGAGGGGGACCATGTGTTATCCGTCTGTTGAGGAACTCTTCCCGCCCTGGGGTATTGCTTTAGGACATCCCCATTGTCTGGGTCCCCCCATTATGATGACCAGAAAAAAGAGAATTTTGTTTACGTACCGTAAATTCTTTTTTCTTTAATCATCAATGGGAGACCCAGCACCCACCCAGTTGTTCCGTTGCATGTTTTGCATTTGTTCTGTTCCCTGTTGGGACAGTGTTATCCGGGTTGTTGAACCGTTTGTACACGGTTTCTTCCCGACGTTTCGGGTGTGGTTTATTTGTCTCCTCGCAGCTTATGGACCAAACTGAGGATGTTCCCTGCGGTAGAGGTTTATAAGCGGAGGGGGCGGTGTCTACAAACTTGTAGTACCTAGTGTGACCTCCGGAGGGCAGTGCCCTAAACCCCATTGTCTGGGTCTCCCATTGATGATTAAAGAAAAAAGAATTTACGGTACGTAAACAAAATTCTCTTTTTTATAAGTGGTCATAAACTTGTAAATAACTCATAAAAGAATAAAGTTATGTTAAAACCAAGCACACCATTGTTTTTCTTATGAAATTCTTAAGTATGATGTGTCACATGACCCTCTTCCCATTGAAAAAATAAAGTTGAATCCAAAATGGCTGACTTCAAAATGGCCGCCATGGCCACCACCCATCTGGAAAGGTTTTCCCTCTCCCATATACTAATGTGCCACAAACAGGAAGTCGATATCACCAACCATTCCCATTTTAAGTGTATCCATCTAAATGGCCCACCCTGTATACTAACTGCATGTGAGGATCAGAAGGATTTGATGAACTGAAGTGAACTTTGTTTGGGCAATACACTTTATGGTATTTATATAACTTCAATATTCATTGGCAGATGTAAAAATAGCAACATGACTGCTGCTGACGACCTTCTGGAAGCCGTTAAGGCTGTACGTCAGGGACAACTATCTGCTCCGTCGTCGTTAAATTGTTTAGAGGAGAATTGGAAAGAATACAGCATGGCCCAGGAAATGATTCGAGAATGTTCAGATGTGGTAAGTATTAAAATACTTTTTGATGCTTTTAAGTTTTGTTTAAGGGAATTTCTCATCTGAAAATGAGCTATTGTTTAAATCAACTTAGTATAAACTTATTCATTTTTTCCACATAGTTTTTCAGCTTTCCATATCAATTTCTGTTTAAAGAAATCAAACCAAAAAACAAAATCTTGCAATTTTCATGCTAAGGGTGAAGGCACACTCTGCGAGATGCATGCATCTCACATTACTCACCCGGAGAGGTCCCTTCTTCTCTGGACAGGAGAGTGGAGCTGCATAGAAACACAAGCTGCTAACATGCTCCTGTTCAGAGGGAGGGTTGGGCTGGGTGAGTCATGCGAGATGCATGCGAGATATTCGGATGCATCTCACATAGTATTTCCACCTTAAAGGGAACCTGTCACCTGATTTAAAGCCCTACACTATCTCTAGCTGTCCCTACACCTTCCTAGCAGCTCCCTATCTATCCCTTTCTTATCTAAAGTGTCATTAGTGAACATATGTAAAATAAGTATAAACTTACAGCAGTCCCCGTGGTTAGGGGACTGGGTAGGCGTGGCCGGTCACGTGATCTGCCCTAGTGCATTATGGGCTTGATCACGTGATTGGCCCGGCTTCAATAAGCGCATGCGCGGAGCCGGGCCAATCACGTGATCGGCCCCACAATGCACTAGGGCAGATCACGTGACCGGCCCCATAATGCACCGCGCCGGAAATGACATCCGTCCGGTGCTTAGAACTACAAAGAGGGCGGGAGATTCCAAATAAGAGGGCAGAGAGGACACAGAATAATGCCGCCCAGCAGGCCGTGCATTACACCACAAAGGTGTGCTGATGGCAGCGTGGCCACGCCTACCCAGTCCCCTAATCACGGGGACTGCTGTAAGTTTATACTTATTTTACATATGTTTAATAATGACACTTTAGATAAGAAAGGGATAGATAGGGAGCTGCTAGGAAGGTGTAGGGACATCTAGAGATAGTGTAGAAGCTTAAAATCAGGTGACAGGTTCCCTTTAAACCTAATTTTAGATTTGCAGTTTCCTATCTTTACAGAACTCTTTTCAGGAGTCTGTCGTTGCAGGCAGAATTACAACAACAATTAAATAAAGATCCACCATGGGTGATCTCACAGGTCACCTGTTCCTCTTGCCTTCACAATGACCCTTGTCTATACAGAGCATGCTCGTTACATGCCTCAATACAAATTAGTAGGGTGTAGTAATTCTCTCACTGTTCATGGTCATATGGCTTTCGTGAAAATAATTGGCCTAGAATTAAAAATTGCAAGTTTTTTTTCTATTAAATCATGATTTGTATTTAAAAAAAAAAATACATAAAAATTAATTAAATAAAAATGAACTTAAATCAAATCCTGATTTAAACAGTCATTTTCTGATGATCTCTTCCCTTTAAATGGTGTAATGAGCCAGTGAATAGATATTTGGTTGCTTCTGAAAGTAGGTACTCTATTTAACCAGTAACACAAAACGTAAAAAAAATATAGAATATAAATAATTAACGAATGATTGAGCTTTTTAGTATGGTTTGACATTATCCTTTTTGCTTGGTCTCCTCTGATAAGTGGAATGATGAGAACTTAGATAATGCACTCTATTATTAATTTATAATAGAAATACTACATGACTATTGCTTTTTACTAAAGTCAAGGCCACATGTTTTGAGGCTGACACAAATTTTGGTTTTCACAAAGTTTACTGCTGCAGTATTTCTCGCGTCAATTTGCATTAATTATGAAGAGTGATCACATGACTTGCAAAAAATAGCAAAATAATTAATTGCTATGAAAATTAACTTAATTTTCACAAAAAAGGAATTTGCTTCATGGCACATAAGAACATCAAGCAAGTGACTGGATCATCTTTTAAAGAGGATTCAGTTGCAGGATCTGTTCAGTGTGAGTGCAGAGCTTGCTTCGGAATAGCAGCTGGCAGGTTGCAGTGCATCTTCACACGCAGTGAGACAAAGGCTATAGGAGGGTGGCCTGGTGTTAAGAAGGACCGCAAAGTAACCATTTTACTCAAAGAAAAACATCAAGGACAGACTGACAATCTGCTGGAAGTACAGGAACAGGACAGTGAAGGATTTGAGTGAGGTTATTTTCTCGGATGTAACCCCTTTCAGATTGTTTTGGACATCTGGAAATATTGATTGTTCGGAGAAGAAAAACTGAGCAAGTACCATTAGTCCTGTATCTTGCCAACTGTAACGTATCCTGAGAATTCATGCGTGGAGTTGCTTTTCAGCCAAAGCTGTGGGTTTGCTCTCAATTTTGCCTAAGAACACTGTTTATGAATAAAGAATGGTAGCTCATCATCCTTCAAGAGCAACTTCTCATAGCAATTTAGAAGTGCTTTATCATGCTGGGAAAAAGCATACAAAAGTGAACACAACGTTGACATTTTTTGGTCCATTACAAAGAAACATCTCAAATCTCTTATCCTATTGAATGGTCAGTTGTCAAAAAGCAGGTGGACAAACAAAAACAGATTGCATATTTCAAGCATGGATTAGACAAGAATGGGTTTTCATCAGACAGTATTTGTCCCAGTAGCTGAAATCCATAATGTCATAGCAAATGGCAGAAGTCTAGAATAAGGATCAACACACTAAAAAATTTTAAAGCCTCTTTTAATTCCACTGTGCTGTGCATGTGAAAAGGGAATACATGCATGTATAAATAAAATATTAAGTTAAACTGTCAGGTACAAAGGGGAAGAGGACCTTGCACTCATGAGTTTACAAACTGGAAGTATTAGGGGAGGGGACAATAGGTCTGGGAAGGGGGAGGGGGGTGGTTTGCAGTAGCTCCAGTTGTAGTGAGGTGGCTGTAGGGTAATTGCAGGCTTTAAGCATTCTTTTAAGAGAAGAGTTTTCAAGTTCTGTTTGAACGTTCAAATTTTTGGAGATATGGAATGCATTGAGACAATGATTTGCAGAGAATGCTGGATGCCCAGGAGAAATCTTGGAGGCAATTGGCTGAGAAATGTTTTGGGAACAGAGTATAGAAGGAGATCTTGTGATGACCAGAGAGTACTTGTGGGAAGGTATCGGGAGAGAAGTTTGAAAATCTAGATGTATGAATGACAGATTGTGAATGGACTTGTAAATCGTTGTTAGTTGGTTAAACTGGATTCGCTGAGGAATTGAAAGCCAGTTAAGGGATTTGTGGAGCGGAGAGGTGGATTAGAGCCAAGGACAGACTGGAGAGTATGAGAGTGTTAGTTAGGAAGCCTCAGAGGAAATTGCAGTAGTCAAGGTGAGAGATGATGATGAGCATGCACCGACAGTTTTTAGTAGATTTTAAATTGAGGAAAGGACGATGTTTGGAAACATTTTGAGTTAAAGGCAGTGCTATGTATTTTTACAAACATCTTGTAAGTTGGATGTCGTTATCTTTTGAGGGTGGGGCTCTTCGTATTACGCCCTTAAGTCAAGGTTTTACATGGAATACGGTAATCTCTCTTACCACTCCTGCAGTGGCGAATCTCTCATAATTCACATTTGATCATAAACATAACTTGGAATCTATCATTTAAAAGCTAATGTCTAATATAAAATTATTATTATGATTATTTATTTATATATCGCCATTATATTCCATGGTGCTTTACATGCTAAAAGGGCAGACTAGGACAAGTAACATAGTAACAATACAAGTAACAATAAATGGTGACAATTCAGTTGTACAGATACAAGAGGTGAGAAATCCTGTCCGCGAGGGCTCACAGTCTACGAGGAGCGGGTGGGGATACAGTGGGAGGGGGAAATTCCAGTCGTGAGGCGGTGTGGTGGACCGGGTCTTATTGCAGGTGGTAGGCTTGGCGGAAGAGGTGGGTCTTCAGGCTTCTTTTGAAGGTTCCCAGGGTAGGAGAATGTCTGATGTGTTGGGGCAGTGAGTTCCAGAGTATGGGTGAAGCACGAGAGAAGTCCTGTATGCGGTTGTGCGAAGAGAAGAGGGGGGAGTAGAGGAGAAGCTCTTGGGAGGATCGCAGGTTGCGTGAGGGTAGGTATCTGGAGACCATGTCAGAGATGTATGGAGGGGACAGGTTGTGAATGGCTTTGTATGTCATGGTTAATGTTTTAAACCGGGATCTCTGGGAAGTAGGGAACCAGTGAAGGGCTTGGCAGAGGGGGGGAGACAGGGGAGTAGCGGGGAGACAGATGGATTAGGCGGGCAGCGAAGTTCAAGATAGATTGGAGAGGTGCAAGGGAGGTATTAGGGAGGCCGGTGAGCAGGAGGTTGCAGTAATCGAGGTGGGAGATGATGAGAGCGTGAATAAGGGTTTTAGCAGTGTTGTGGTCAAGGAAAGTGCGAATCCTATAGATGTTTTTGAGCTAGAGTCGGCAGGAGGTGGCGAGGGCCTGGATGTGGGGCTTGAAGGAGAGGGAAGAGTCAAGGATAACCCCGAGGCACTTGGCATGGTGGACTGGGGAGAGAGAGCAGTTGTTGACAACAATGGATAGGTCAGGTAGTGAGGGGGAGCGTCTTGGGGGGGAAGACTAGGAACTCTGTTTTGTCCATGTTCAGCTTAAGGAAGCGAGCAGAGAAGGATGAGATGGCGGACAGGCAGTGTGGAATTTTGGATAGAAGGGAGGCGATGTCAAGACCAGACAGGTAGATTTGGGTGTCGTCGGTGTAGAGGTGGTATTGGAGGCCATGCGACTCAATGAGTTGCCCTGGGCCGAGAGTGTAGATTGAGAACAATTATGGTCCAAGAACCGAGCCCTAGGGGGCCCCGACAGATAGGGGATAGGGCGAGGAGGATGTGTGGGAGTGGGTGACGCTGAAGGTGCAGTCCGTTAAGTATGAGGAGATCCAAGAGAGGGCAAGGTCCGTGATGCCAAGAGATTCCAGGATCTGTAGTAGCAGGGAGTGGTCAACAATGTCGAAGGCGGTGGACAGGTCGAGGAGGAGGAGAAGAGAGTAGTGACGTCTGCTTTTGGCAGTCAGTAGGTCGTTGGTGACTTTGGTCAGGGCTGTTTCAGTGGAGTGGAGGGGTCGGAAGCCAGATTGCAGGCGGTCAAAGAGGGAGCAGGAGGAGAGGTGAGAGGACAGCTCAGAGTTAACATGCTGTTCAAGTAGTTTAGAGGCGAAAGGGAGGAGAGCTATAGGGCGGTAGTTGGAGACAGTTGTACGGTCGAGGGAGGGTTTTTTGAGGATGAGTGTGATCAAGGCATGTTTGAAGGCTGAGGGGAAGGTGCCAGTGGAAAGTGATAGGTTGAAAAGATGAGTTAGGGCTGGGATGATAACGGAGGTGAGGTTGGGAATGAGGTAGGATGGGAGTGGGTCGTGGGCGCTGGTGGTGAGGTGTGATTTGACAGGAGGGAGGAGAGCTGGTCTTCAGTTATGGGGGGAGCAGTTGATGGAAGGAGAGGGCAGTATAGGTGAAAGGGGAGGCTGTGGGGACAGTGGATCAAAGCTGTCTCTGATTCTGTCAATCATTTCTTTGAAGAAGGAGGCAACGTTTTCTGCAGAGATGAGGGGAGAGGGAGGGGGAGCAGGTGGGCGGAGTAAGGAATTGAAGGTTTTGAAAAGTTGCTTGGGATTGTGGGACAGGGAGGTTATTAGGGATGAGAAGAAGGTTTGTTTGGCGGTAGGAAGTGCAGTCTTGAAGACGATGAGGGACTGTTTGAACAGCGCAAAGTGCTCAGTGGAGCGTGATTTTTTCCATCGCCTCTCGGCGACCCTGGATGCCCGTCTCAGGTCTTTAGTGAGGGTGGTGTGCCAGAGTTGCCTATTAGTGCGTGGAGCGTGGTATGTAAGGGGGGCTGCTGGGTCGAGGGCCTTGGTTAATGTGGTGTTGTAGAGGGTGGTGGCAGTGTCTGTGTCATGTATAGATGTTATGTTGGCGAGAGGCAGGAGCATTCAGAGAGTGAGTGTAGATCGATGTGTTTTAGGTTTCTGCGGGGATGATCAAGTTTGCGGAGAGGAGTTGATGTAGTAGGGGACGTGAGGGAGAAGAAGGTCAGCAGATTGTGGTCAGACAAGGGGAGGGTTGAGTTTGTGAAGTTAGTAAGGGAGCAAATACGGGTAAAGATGAGATCCAGCGTGTGGCCATCTTTGTGGGTGGCAGAGGAGGACCATTGAGAGAGCCCGAAGGAGGTGGTCAGGGAAAGAAGTTGAGAGGCGGTTGGGTGGGCAGTGTCAATAAGGATATTGAAATCGCCCATAATGATGGTGGGGATGTCAGTAGAGAGGAAATGAAGTAGCCAGGTGGTGAAGTGGTCGAGGAAGGTGGGGATGGATCCAGGGGGGCGATAGATGACGGCTAGCTGGAGGTTACAGGGGGAGAAGATGCGGACAGAGTGGGCTTCGAGAGATGGGAGAGTAGCAGAGGGGGGTAATGGAATAGGGGCAAAGGAGCAGGTGTCGGATAGGAGTATGTCGACACCTCCGCCATGTTTGTCAGAGGGGCGGGGGGGGGGGGGGTGGGAAAGATTGAATCCGCCGTAGGATAGTGCAGCAGGGGAGGCCGTGTCGGAGGGGGTGAGCCAGGTCTCTGTGATGCCAAGGATTGAGAGTTTATTAGAAATAAAGAGTTCATGGATGTCTGGGAGTTTATTACAGACTGAGCGGGTGTTCCAGAATGCGCTTGGCAGGGAGATTAGAGGAGTAGGGGCTGGGGGGATGGGTCTAAGGTTGGTCAGGTTGCGAGGGTGGGTGATGGTGGAGTTATGAGAGTTGGTGATGGGACGTGGGGGTGGGGTGTAGGTGACTGTGGGGATGTGGCGGAGGGAGGGGGCCGGGATTAGGGGAAATGTCGCTAGCGAGTAGGAGGAGCAGGGAGAGGGTTAGCAGGTGAGAGCAGGAGAGTTTATGTGGTGGGTGTGCCTGATTGGAGATGGAGGATTGAAAGTGCATGAATAGTTCAGAGGAGTGGGTGAGGTGGTTAGGTAGGATGGAGGGTGAGAGAAGTACTTTGTTGCTGGGTGGAGGGATGAGCAAGGGTAGCAGGAAGTGGAGAAGGATGGGAGTGAGAGTGCAAAGGAGGGGATACATTGAGGATGGTGAGCGGGGGATGGGAGTAGTATGGGTCTGATGCAGCAGGAAGGAGAGCTGTAGTGGTGGGTGAGTGGTCAGTAGTGATGAGTATTCTGGGGTTTACCTCTCTTGTGAAGAGAGACAGGCAGGAAAGCTGAGTGAATTGAAGTGACAGATTCATATACCTCTCTTGTGAAGAGACACAGGCAGGAAAGCTGAGTGAATTGAAGTGACAGATTCATATACCTCTCTTGTGAAGAGACACAGGCAGGAAAGCTGAGTGAATTGAAGCGACAGATTCATATACCTCTCTTGTGAAGAGAGACAGGCAGGAAAGCTGAGTGAATTGAAGTGACAGATTCATATACCTCTCTTGTGAAGAGAGACAGGCAGGAAAGCTGAGTGAATTGAAGTATATATAAGAAATAAAAAGAATAAAACTATGTTTTACTTGCCTCTGCAGCCCCTGTTCTAGATGTAGTAAATTTCCAATTCTCAGTCTGCTGAATAGTCTTCTTTAAATCTGTAAATCCTGCCATGTTGTTGTTGTGGCCGATGTCTCTGTGGCTTCAGTCTACAGTAACAGCAATGACTTAAAGGGCTTTACAGTCTCAGAAAAGAAGTTGGCAGTCAATTTAAGTGCAAAAAGCACAATGCAATTGTTCCTCTGTTTCCATGCAGACGAGTGGATGCATGTATGTATTTTTAAAGTGTTGGTCATGTGCCGTCTAGACTCTTGTGTTTCTCTCAATTCTCCTCTGTTGTTGGAAGCCTTTTGAGACTAGTTAACATGTGACCACAAGTATGCAAGGCATATGCATTCAATGATGTGACAGCCCACACATATGGGGAATACAGGGGAACCTGACAGTGTGTGGATTACAGAAAATGGATCGTCTCACTCAAACAACCACTACTGGATGGGGTGCTCAGAAGAAATGAGTATAAGGAGTTACTACGGCACACCAAAAATTAAAGGATTGCATTAATATTATTTTCTCTTTATTTGTGGCCCACACAGGACGGGAAAATCATCACTGAAAAATCAACAATGTTTCGGCTGTATTCAGCCTTTATCAAGGTATCTCTGAACACTAGAAAAGAGGGCCCTAAATACCATATGTCAAAAATAAACATGTAATTGTTTACAACTAAGGTATATAAAATGACAACAGTCAAAAGTTTCATGTATAATTTAGAGAATGCATTCTCAATGTATACATCATATATCTATTATATAATTGTCTAAGGGTTTTTTGAGTGTGTCTGTCGCCGAAATCGTGCTCCAGACAGAGGTCGCTCATTGGTGCCGCTGGAGGCGTGCGCCAATGAGCGCAGACTGTGCAAATTGGCGTGAGAATTCAAAGTTCGAATTTCGCGCCAATTTGTAGCCCGGCTACAGCGGCGCGTCACAGACAGACAGGCTTCATCGCATCAGCTGTTCACTTTAAATAGCCGGCGGGGCTACACACTCAGTCCTGCACTCACCACAGACACACACTCACCCTGCACTCAGGTCACACTCTGCCCTGCACTCAGGTCACACTCTGCCCTGCACTCAGGTCACACTCTGCCCTGCACTCAGGTCACACTCTGCCCTGCACTCAGGTCACACTCTGCCCTGCACTCAGGTCACACTCTGCCCTGCACTCAGGTCACACTCTGCCCTGCACTCAGGTCACACCCTGCCCTGCACTCAGGTCACACTCTGCCCTGCACTCAGGTCACACTCTGCCCTGCACTCAGGTCACACTCTGCCCTGCACTCAGGTCACACTCTGCCCTGCACTCAGGTCAAACTCTGCCCTGCACTCAGGTCACACTCTGCCCTGCACTCAGTTCACACTCTGCCCTGCACTCAGGTCACACTCTGCCCTGCACTCAGGTCACTCTCTGCCCTGCACTCAGGTCACACTCTGCCCTGCCCTCAGGCTGGAAGAAGGTCTTAGGACCGAACGTCCGTCACAATATGCCTGAAGGCCATTAAAGGCTATTTGCATCTGAAGTGGAGTGCTGCAGTCTGCCTCATTGGGGGACACAGGACCGTGGGTGTTATGCTGCTGTCCACTAGGAGGCGACACTAAGCAGAATCTGCAAAAGAGTTAAGTGGCTCCTCCTCTGCTGTATACACCCCTGGGGCAGACACTGCCTCACCAGTTTTTGCTTTGTGTCTGATGAAGGAGGCACACGTTCTTACTCTCTCTCCATTATTTTTACATTTTGAAGCTGCATTTTTATTTTTTGAAGGGGCATGTCGACCACAGATACCTCCCCAGACCCCATAGGAACTCTGGGTCGAGTTATTTTGTCTGCTAAGGGCTATTCCTTCCTCGGCCCTCCACTTTTGGAGGTGCAGGGTTGAAGCGATCTCCAGACCTGCCGGTTCTGAGGCCCGCATTCCTCCCCAGTCCCCACAGATGGGGCTCTGGGTGGCAGTAATGCTCCATGTCCCCACCGCAAGCAGCAAGACAGATAGGAATACAAACCAGCAGAGACGATCCCCCTACTTCCTCGGCTCCCCACGTTTGGAGTGCTGGGTTAATGTTGAGAGACCCCCTGCAGGCAACAGGTCCGTTGCAGGATTTGGACCAGAAAGCATGGGATCAACAGACAAATGACCTTTGAAGGTGGACAGCAGCATCCCTCCCTAATTCCCTCTTTGGGGGCTCTTAGGTCGAGACGCCACAAGGTATGATGAGCAGCAGCACATAGCTGCACTGCAAAAACGCTGCAGCACACCGGGAGGGGTCTACCCTAGAACCACCAGCTCTGCTGCGTGCTTCCCAGGGGCAAAAATGCTGCCATGTATCAGCCACTATGCCAGCATCTGCTGCCTAGGGAGTTTGATAGATACAAAATCCCCCCAGCCCACCACCCTAAGAGACCCGGTGTGGCCTTTCCTGGCTGAGAACTAGCATGAAGATACTCTCCTCCCTCCCCATCTCCCCTCTCCTCATTGGGAACTTGGGTTGAGGACGCTCTCATGGTGCTGGCAGAGCCCTGCATCCCAGGGCATCTTGCATACAGGATTTCTTCCCCCCCGCAGTACTATGGGCATGTCCCCCTGTACCTTTCTATGCTGCGCCCCTTCCTGGGGCTTTGCAAGACAGCGGTGGGGTTGTTACACAGCGGGCCCCGCTATGCAGGACGGCGGCAGCAATCCTGTAGTTCGGGACAGGCAAGGTGCGCGGACTTCTGCGCCGACCTCCTCACTTCCCCGGGGCTGCCATTTACGCAAGTCCCCGGCTCCGGCCTAGCGCGGATGGTGCCGCCTTTCCCTGCCTCCCGCCCGTCCTTCGGCTGACGTCACTACAGGTTGGTCCAGCCCCGGCCGCGTCATAAAGAGGGCGGGCTGAGTTTTTCTTCCTCTTCTCGCTCCCTTGCGAGAACTCCTGCGCGCCTTTTTGCTCCTGGCCGCGCTTTTCACTGTCCCGCCCCTCATTCTCCTCGCACAGTGGTTGCTATGACAGCACCACTGCTCCGAGGGAGTTAACCATTTCAGCATCATCAGCAGTGCGCAGCGCTGCACAGCATGCTACATATACGCTGTGCTCACAGAATGAGACGCAATTAATCCCCCCTCATTGCTGTAAAACTGCTAGGCTCATAGAACAAAGCCATGAACACATTTACTATTTTGTATACTATTCACATTGCAGCAGAGCACTCTGTTTATACAGCAGAAGGACATTATTAAGGCTGTGCTGCCCATTACACTTCTTGCATGGCTACAAACTCGTAAGATGGACAGCGAGACCTTTTCCTGCTATTTTACACTGCATGAAAATATTTTGCAGATCACCTGACTCCAGGAGATCCTCCAAAAAAAAAAAACCTGAGAAACGGTTTATCAACCGTAAAATGTTTGACGGACGTTATCCATCTATCCCGACAGTGGCCCAATACGGGACTGACGTACCTCAAGTGGATTCCCCAGTATCCAGACTTGCAGCATAAACAGTCTGGGCGGCAAAAGCCCCCCAGCATGGGCAGGCAAATTCCATACTATATTAAGGTATACGGAAGCCAACCCTACCTGCCAGTCCTGCCAGCTTGAATCGCAACTACAGCTGACTACCTGATACATGCAGCCCTTGACGCTACAATTGCTCAACATTTCTAATGCTATTGCCACTCCACCGTTTACATGAATGAATGGCGGACGCGGCCTCCAAAGAGTCCCTCACAGGTCTCCCATACCTCAGTGGACGCCTGTTCGGAGAACAGCTGGACAAATTACTTCTGATGCCACGGGAGGCAAAAGCACCTCCCTTCCCCAGCGCAAACCCAGACGGCCCTTCAATTGCCGTCAGCAGACCAGATTCCGATCCTTTTGGAACTCATTTGGCTGGTCATCATCTAGATCGACACAGATAGGTACTCGGTCGCCTTGCAGGGAGCGGTCACAAGCTACCCACAAAGGTAGCTCATCCTGGCAGAGCCAGTCTCGCCAATCCAAGCCCAAGGAAACGCGATCCTACAAATTTTCTTCCTCCTCACTCCCTTCAGCTGGGAGACTCTCCATTGTAGGTGGTCAGTTGCTTCATTTTCAACATTTTTGGCTACCTGTCATACAAGACAAGTGGGTACAAGAGCTAGTGCCTTCCGCCTAGAAAAAAAAAAAAATATCACATCTCTAACGCCAAGTAGTCAATTCTCTCCTTATTTCAGGCGTCATTGTACCTGTGCCATGTGAAGTCCGTTTTAGAGGTTTGTATTCTGACCTCTTGTATTCCCCAAAAAAGTGAAGGTACAGTACAACCCGTACTGGGCCTAAAACAACTGAACACTCATGTCCGGGTAAGATGTTTCCGCATGAAGTCTCCCCGCTCTATAATCCTTTACATAGAACACGGTAAATACCATAGATATACAGGACGCTTACCTGCATCTTCAATCGCTACTATTCGCCAATTTTTTTTTTTTTTTTTTTTTTGGCAGTCCGTTCGGCTTAGCTTCAGCTCCCTGAGTGTTCACAAAAGTCATGGCTGCCGTCATGACTATGCTTCCCTCCAGGGGTTTTGTCATCCTTCCGTATCTGGACGATCTGCTCATCAAATCACCGACCTTCACGGACTGCGCACACAGCATCTCCATCACGGTAGACACTCTAAGTAGTTTGGGATGGCTGGTCAACCTCCAAAAATCTACACCAGTTCCACCACAGTCTCTAGTCTTCTGGACATACGGTGCAATACATCTACAGCACGGGTCAAACTTCCCCAGGACAGGGCTCGGACCCTGCGGCTGGGAGTCCGCACTATCGTTCATCGGTCCCCTCTTTCCTTCAGAACTGCCATACAGGTCCTAGGCAGGATGGTGGCAGCAATAAAGGCAGTCCCCTTTGCTCAACTGCATCTCAGATCGTTTCAACTATCCATACTCTAGTCATGAGACAAGAACCTTCGGTCATTCAACAGGAGGTTTCACCTGCGATGTTCAGACAAGCGATCTCTTCAATGGTGGCTCCGGACACACTCTCACCAAGGATGGTCGCTCCTTCCACCATGCTAGAAAGTTATAACCACCGACAGGAGTCTGACAGAATGGGGTACGGTGTACCTCCATCACAGTGCACAGGGCACATGGTTCTGCTTGGATTCAAGGATCACCATCAAGCTGCTGGAAATTCGGGCGATATTCCTAGCACTGAAGTCCTTCAGCCACCTCCTGGCAGGTGGCCATGTCGGAATACAGTTAGACAATGCCACGGCTGTGGCATATGTCAATCACCAGGGCGGTACCAGCAGTCTCCAGGCAATGGAAGAAGTTCACCACATACTTCACTGGGAGGAATTCATAGACTCTGTACTGTCCGCCGTGCACATACCACGTGTGGACGATTGGAAAGCGTTTTTCCTCAGCCGCTAAGGGATGGACTCAGGACAGTAGTCCCTGCACCCGGACATCTTCCGGGGAACCCCGGACGTGGGCCTCATAGCATTATGCCTCAATGCCAAGGTCCCAGCCTTCAGGGCCAGGTTCCAGGACCCACAGTCCTTAGGACCAGATGCACTAGTCCAGGATTGGACCCGATTCCATTTACCCTACATGGTTCCCCCACTACCACTAATCCCCAAGGTAGTGAGGAGGATCAAACATGAATATCACCAGATCGTCCTTGTGACTCCAGACTGGGCCAGACGCGCTGGGTATTCCGATCTCTTCCAACTCAGAGCAGAGATACCATGCCGACTACCAAACCGTCCAGCCTACTCTCTCAAGGCCTGTTCTACCATCAGAATTCCTCAACTCTGTATTTGACGGCATGGCCCTTGAGATCTGGATCCTAACCCAAGCTAGGTTTTTTTCCAGGATGTTGTAGCCACCATAATCAGAGCGCGGAAGCCAGCCTCAGCAAAGATATGCGATCACGCATGGAAAGTCATGTTGCTTGGTGCACCTCTAGAGGTCATTCACCTTGGTCCTATTCTCTACCAAGAATTCTCAGTTTTTCCTCCAATCAGGCCTAGACTCAGGCCTGTCCTTAGGCTCTCTCAATGGGCTGGTTTTAAGCCCTTTCCATCCTCTTCCAGAAACGCCTTGATACCAGACCTCAGGTCACAACCTTCCTTCAAGAGGTCTGCCATGTCTTTCCTTCATACAAGAGGCCACTTTTTGAGCCTCTAAAGGAAATACCCCCTTAGCATTCTCACTCAGAACGTGATATTTTTGGTGGCAATAACTTCTCTCCGCAGAGAATCGGAACTTGCAGCACTCTCATGTAATCCACCTTTTCTGGTCTTTCTCCAAGACAAGGTCGTACTACGGCCGGTCCCATCCTTTCTCCCAAAGGTGGTGTCATCCTTCCACCTGAATTAGAACATCTCTCTGCTATCGCTGTGCCCGGCTCCGGTCTATCGGGTCAGGAAAGCTCTACATATGCTGGACTTCGTCAGAGTCCGACGTATCTATGTATCCAGGTCAGCACCCCCTAGGAGGTCGAATTCTCTCTCCTTCCACAGGGTAGACGTAAAGGCATGCCATCCTCGAGAGATACTCTAGCCAGATGGTTTCAAGCAACCATCCAAGAGGTTTATGCCATCCAACACTCGACTCTTCCAGCCGGTATCGAGGCACATTCTAAGAAGACTGTGGAGGCTTCCTGGGTCATCCAGCACCAGACATCAGCACAACAAGTGTGTAAGGCAGCCACATGTTCCAGCCTGCGCACATTTACAAAGCATTATAGTGTTCACACTCAATCCTCGGCAGATGCAGGTCTGGGTAGACGTGTCCTCCAGGTGACAGGAGTCCACCTGAAGGTACACAGTTCTTCACTGACATTGGTCAGTCTTCATGGTTCCATTGCTTTTACCACCCAGGGACTGCTTTGGGACGTCCCACGGTCCTGTGTCCCCCAATGAGGCGAAGGAGAAAAGGAGATTTTTGTGTACTCACTGTAAAATCCTTTTCTCTTAGCCTCTAATTGGGGGACACAGCACCCACCCTGTTGCCCTTTCGGGCCTTGTCTACTGTTTTCATGTTGCTTATCAGCTGTTATATTGTAACTGTTTACATATGCTTGCCTGTTTAGTTACAGGCCTTGTTGTACTGTATTACTGTGTTAACTCTCCTACTGCTTTAGCACAAAACTGGTGAGGCAGTGTCTGCTCCAGGGGTGTATACTGCAGAGGAGGAGTCACTTAACTTTTGCAGATTCTGCTTAGTGTCGCCTCCTAGTGGACAGCAGCATAACAGCCACGGTCCTTTGTCCCCCAATTAGAGGCTAAGAGAAAAGGATTTTACGGTGAGTACACAAAAATCTCCTTATATATAGTCCCTTAAATGTTGCAATATACATACAAAATGTCGCAGCACTCCAGTGGTGATGTTCAGTAGTTCTTTATTCCAGCACCTGTGGTACAATGGCAACTTTTCGGGCTCAGATGCCCTTAGTCAATCCGCAGAAAGAGTGGGGTTTAAGTTCGACCGTAATCCTCTAGGGATTCTCTTTGTCTTGTAATACTGTCCCAGCATCACCAGATGTAACTCCATCCAGGCTTGACTAAGGGAGTCCGAAACGTTGCTATTGTACCACATTCAGTTACATAGAATTTTCCTCCAGCAACTATTTGCTGGATTGCTGGGTCTTATTTACATCTTCATAATTTACATTAGTGCATCATCAATTTCCACAAATTATTAAAATATACTAATTGTTTTACATAATTATACAAGTTGTCTCAATATCTTATCAAAGGCATTTTTCCTCACACATTGACTATATGCTTTGCAGACACTTTCTAATGCATAATTTGAAGTATCTTATTAATTGGTAGCTCCCACACCTGTTTTTAGTTAATAAATGCGTGTAGTTTAGTAGACTAGCTCACCCATGCCCAGCTGTACTGTAAATCCTTGGTGTCCCAGAAGTAACTCTGCATATGCTCAGTAGTTTATTTAGGTCTCTCGTTGCCCGGGAAATGTTGGAAGTTTTGCGGCCGCCATACTGCAACCCCTGGCAAAAATTATGGAATCACCTGGCTCAGAGGATGTCCATTCAGTTGTTTAATTTTGTAGAAAAAAAAGCAGATCACAGACATAGCACAAAACTAAAGTCATTTCAAATTGCAACTCTCTGCCTTGAAGAAGCACTAAAAGAAATCTTGAAAAAAAAATGTGCTAGTCAGTAACAGTTACTTTTGTAGTCCAAGCAGAGGGGAAAATTATGGAATCACTCAATTCTGAGAAAAAAATTATGGAATCACCCTGTAAATTTTAATTCCCAAAAATAACACCTGCATCAAATAATATCTGCTCGTTAGTCTACATCTAAAAAGGAGTAATCACACCTTGGAGATCTGTTGCACCAAGTGGACTGACATGAATCATAGCTCCAACACGAGAGATGTCAATTGAAACAAAATAGAGGATTATCAAACTCTTAAAAGAGGGTAAATCAACACGCAATGTTGCAAAAGATGTTGGTTGTTCACAGTCAGCTGTGTCTAAAATCTAGTTCAAATTCAAACAACATGGGAAGGTTGTTAAAGGGAAACATACTGGTGGACCAAGGAAGACCTCAAAGCGTCAAGACCGGAAACTTAAAGCAATAGGTCTCCAAAACAGGAAATGCACAACAAAACAAATGAGGAACGAATGGGAGGAAAATGGAGTCAATGTCTGTGACCGAACTGTAAGAAACCGCCTAAAGGAAATGGGATTTACATACAGAAAAGCTAAACATAAGCCATCATTAACACCTAAACAGAAAAAAAACAAGGTTACAATGGGCTAAGGAAAAGCAATCGTGGACTGTGGATGACTGGATGAAAGTCATATTCCGTGATAAATTGCAAATCTGCATCGGGCAAGGTGATGATGCAGGAACTTTTGTTTGGTGTCGTTCCAATGAGATTTGTAAAGATGACTGCCAGAAGAGAACATGCAAATTTCCACAGTCATTGATGATATGGGCTTGCATGTCAGGTAAAGGAACTGGGGAGATGGCTGTCATTATATCTTCAATGAATGTCTAAGTTTACATAGATATTTTGGACACTTTATTTATCTCATCGATTGAAAAGATGTTTGGGATGATGAAATAATTTATCAAGATAATAATGCATCCTTCTATAGAGGAAAAACTGTGAAAACATTCCTTGAAAGAAGACACATAAGGTCAATGTCATTGCCTGCAAATAATCTGGATCTCAATCCAAATGAAAACTGTGGTGGTAGTTGAAGAAAATGGTTCATGACAAGGCTCCAACCTGTAAAACTGATCTGGCAACAGCAATCAAAGAAACTTGGAGCCAGATTGATGAGTACTGTTCGTCACTCATTAAGTCCATGCCTCAGAGACTGCAAGCTGTTAGCCAGAGGTGGTGCAACTAAATACTAGTAATGTATTTGAGTGTTTTGTTTTTGTCATGATTCCATAATTTTTTCTGCTTGGTCTGAATAAAGTTATCCTTACTGACTACCACATTTTTTTATCTTGATTTCTTTTAGTGTTTCGTAAAGCCATAAAGTTGCCATTTGAAATGACTTTAGTTTTGTGCCATGTCTGTGATCTGCTTTTTTTCTACAAAATTAAACTGAATGGACATCCTCCGAGCCAGGTGATTTCAAAATTTTTGCCAGGGGTTGTACCGTTCCGGCGCATCTGCTCTCTTCCTTCTGTTCCCCTCATTCCCAGTGTCGCTTCTGACCATGCTCAATTGATAATTTAGGTCCCGGCGTCCCAGGTTCACAAAATAAAGTGCAAATACAATGTTCTTAGTGCTGTTATCTTTAAAGTGCTCATGTGCTTAATTAATGTGTTTTGGTTAAAATCTATCTTACTGTGGATGAGTGGTGTTTGCTGCCTTATAAGTGCCATTAGAGTTATACTTTTAATTCCTATTTCTTCTATATGACATTAACCCCTTCCCGACCTATGACGTTATAGAGACATCATGAACGTCTATGCGTTCCCGACCTATGATATCTCTATAACATCACGGCCTCTTGACGCTCCTGCAGCTCCGATGACCGGCTCAGTGACAAGTTACTGGAGCTGCAGGATTGCGAGGACACATACTTTAGCCCAGGGCGGGTGGCTTAGCCCCCCCTTCCGTATCTAAACTCGCTCTGATAAGCAGTTGAAATTGAAACTGCCAATCAGAACAAGTAACCCCTCCAGATCTGATTGGAGCTCCCCAATCAGATCTGGAGGGGTGGGTCAGCAGGCGCCCACCCCCTCCCACTTCAGGGCTGATGAGCCCCCCCCTCCCCCCCCGATTCCTTTCCTATCCCTCTCTCCCCCCCCCCCCCCCCCCCCCTTTCCCCTTCATCTTCCCCAATCCTTTTTTCCCCCACCTTCCCCGATCCTTTTTTTTTCCTCCCCCCAACCCGGCGGTAACAGTCATGTGTGTGTGCATGGATGGATGTGTGCAAGCATGGATGGATGTGTGCATGCATGGATGGATGTGTGCGTGCATGGATGGATGTGTGCGTGCATGGATGGATGTGTGCGTGCATGGATGGATGTGTGCGTGCATGGATGGATGTGTGCGTGCATGGATGGATGTGAGCGTGCACAGATGGATGTGTGCGTGCATGGATAGATGTGTGGGTGCACGCGTGGATGGGTGGATGGATGGATGGGTGCAACAAGAGATCAAGTGTCCTTTCGTTGTAGTCGCTGGGATCATAGTCATGGTGCACTGTATGACAGATCATTGCCATACAGTGCACCATAACTCTGACCCCAGAGACTGTAGGAAGAGGACACTTGATCCCTTGCTGCAGTCTCTGGATTGAGCAGAGGGGATCGAGTGTCATGGGACCTTCATTGTGGACTACAATGGAGGCGATCGAGCATCGTGGGACCTTCGTTGTGGACTACGTCGGATCTTTATAATAAAAATGGAGTCCGAATTTTGTTAGTGTTTTTTTTTTTTTTATAAATAGCATAGATAAAAAAGAAAAGTTAAAATATAACTTTTAATAAACTCAAATGTTAAAAAGACCTAGTTGTCTAGACTAACAAAAGCAGAAAGTCGTGCAAAAGTGACAGTGCAAAAAACTGTGTATTGCTGTGAGTAGTCCCCTTTACTCTTTACCAAGGGGTTAATAGTCAAATCCAGATTCCGTTCATATACCCAGGAATACTGGATTATATCTCTAGTCGTGTCTGCCTACCTACAGGAAGTGCAATATCAAGGTTCATACACTCCCCTCATGGTACACAGACCACATGTATAGGTGGAAAAAACAAAGTATGCACTCCAAATCAGAGCGATCTCACCCAGTTACTCCACCGCTTCACATGAGAGTCCACATAGACTTGGATCAACCTTTCATTGATGTTGTCCAGGCTGCTCAGGGCTCAGTACTTTATAGTCGCCACCATGTCATCTGATGCGTTCCTCCCGACACGTTTCAGATCTGAAACACGTCGGGAGGAATGCATCAGATGACATGGTGACAATTTCTTGTGCTGTACCCCAACTCTACCAGTTGCTTTTGTGCTGGTGGCACATGGGTTCTCCAAACACGACATGGTGTCCACTAACAATTTCAAAGGAAAAATTTGTTCAAGTTGTTAGCGGAAACCATGTCGCGTATGGAGAGCCCCTCCCTGTGTACCTGAACATTGGAGCTCCCCTACAAGTGACCCCATTTTGGAAACTAGACCCCCTGAAGGAACTTATTTAGATGCATAGTGAGCACTTTGAACCCCCAGGTGCTTCACAAATTAATCCGTATAAATGAAAAATGAAAAAAATTTGTGGAAAAAAAGTACTTTTTCATTTTTACGGGTCAATTTTTGAAGCACCTGGGGGTTCAAAGTGCTCACTATGCATCTAGATAAGTTCCTTGTGGGGGTCTAGCTTCTAAAATGGGTTCACTTGTGGGGGAGCGCTAATGTTTAGGCACACAGGGGCTCTCCAAACGCGACGGGGTGTCCTCTAACAATTTCAATGGAAAATTAGCTCAAATTATTAGCGGACACCATGTCACGTTTGGAGAGCCCCTGTGTGCCTAAACATTGGAGCTCCCCCACAAGTGACCCCATTTTGGAAACTAGACTCCCCAGGAAACTTATCTAGATGAGTGGTGAGCACTTTGATCCGTAATAATGAAAAGGTACTTTTCTTTTTATAAAAATTTTCTTTTAGCCTAACTTTTTTCATTTTCACATGGGCAAAAGGATAAAATGCATCCTAAAATTTGTTGGGCAATTTCTCCTGAGTACACCGATACCTTATATGTGGTCATAAACTACTGTTTGGCCGCACGGCAGGGCTCCGAAGGGAAGGAGCGCCATTTCACTTTTTAAATGGAAAATTAGCTCCAAAAGTCAAACGGCTCTCCTTCCCTTCTGAGCCCTGCTGTGTGCCCAAACAGTGGTTTATGACCACATATGAGGTATCACTGTACTCAGGAGAAATTGCCCAACAAATTTTAAGATCCATTTTATCCTGTTGCCCCATGTGAAAATGAAGGAATTGAGGCTAAAAGAACAATTTTGTTAGAAAAATTAAAATGCCCATTTTTTTCCTTCCACGTTGCATTAGTTCCTGTGAAGCACCTTAAGGGTTAATAATCTTCTTGAATGTAGTTTTCAGTAGGTCAGTAGGTTGAGGGGTGCAGTTTTTGGAATGGTGTCACTTTTGGGTGTTTTCTGTCATGTACACCCCTCAAATGGACTTCCAAATGTGATGTGGTCACTAAAAAAATCATTTTGTAAATTTTGCTGGAAAAATGAAAAATTGCTGTTGAACTTTGAACCCTTATAACTGCCTACGAAAATTTTTTTTCCCCAAAATTGTGCTGTGGGAAATGTTATTTATTAACTATTTTGTGTCACATAACTCTCTGGTTTAGCAGAATAAAAAGTCAAAATTTTAAAATTTTTCCCAAATTTTTGATTTTTTTTCCACAAATAAACGCAAAAATTATTGAGCTAAATTTAATACTAACATGAAGCCCAATATGTCACGAAAACAATCTCAGAATCGCTAGGATCCGTTGAAGCGTTCCAGAGTTATTACCTCATAAACGGACACTGGTCAGAATGGACACACATGCCAAGGTCTTTAGTGTCAAAATAGGCTGGGTCTTGAAGGGGTTAATGATGCTACCTTATACTCCTCAATCTCTGGCAAGGCCTTACCCAGAATACGCCAATGTTTTGTTGTAGTTTTGCTGATGTCTTTAGATTCTTCCCTATACGTCATAACCAAGGGCAAACTTTTACAAACTTCTTTTCGTTTAACAAAATCATCTTTGGTTCTCTCCTCTATGGCCATGATTTTTTGTTGTTCTAAAACTTAGGGTAGTCTCTTTGTTTAAAATTCACTAAAAGTGCATCAATTTTTTGTGCTACTTCTGTTTCCTCACTAATAATTCTCTCCACTCGTTTAATTTAGCCATAGGGAATTGCTAACTTCATCTTCTCCGGGCGATGGCTACTATAGTGAAGGAGCTTGTTCCTATCCGTGCTTTTTACAAACAGGGTGGTCTGCAAGTTTTTATTTCTCAATAGAACCTGAACATCCAAGAATTGTATTTGTTCGGGACACTACCATTGTGAATTTGATAGCATCATCTATTCCATTCAT
Source organism: Allobates femoralis (assembly GCA_033576535.1). Classification (NCBI taxonomy): domain Eukaryota; kingdom Metazoa; phylum Chordata; class Amphibia; order Anura; family Aromobatidae; genus Allobates; species Allobates femoralis. The sequence goes on along the minus strand of JARQOC010000005.1, from coordinate 479,724,411 downwards.
ATATTGGTAAAAATAGTCTATCTTTGCCGTTCTCCCGATCCATAGAAGGAAGATATCATCCACTTATCTCCACCACTTCAACACTTTTCTCAAAGTGGTGGGACATGTAGACGTACCTTCCTCCAGCACCGCCATCACCGTATTTGCATATGCACATGCCATATGAGCCTCCATTGCAGCGCCACTTAACTGCAACTAAATATCCCCAAAAAGAAAATAATTTTGAGTACCAGTTCCAATACATCAATATTTTATTGCTTGGCTTCCTCCGTATATTTAGTTTACTAGCACTAGTTTCTATACCTCTATTGTGATCTATCGATTTGTAGAGCGAAGTCACATCAAAAGAACTAAGATTACATCTTCCTCTAGTTTTACCTTTTAGTTTCTCCAGAGTTTTATAAAAACTGTGATCCTCCTCTGAGTGCAGTGGTGAATCTGTAGGACTCTGTTATAAAGGAGAACACAGGGAAACTGGGGGTGAGGGCAGTGGCATAACGTGAAGCTCATGGGCTCCGATGCGAAAGCTCCAACAGGGCCCCCATTATTACAAATATTTAACAGCAATAGTCTTTTTATAGGTTAAAGGTACTTTTGGGGCCCCCTAGGCTTCGGGGCTCGGGTGCGATCGCAACCCCTGCAACTGTTGTAGTAACGCCCCTGGGTGAGGGGTAGGAGACCGCAGGACTGCGGCCCATGCATTAACCCCAGAAGTATAGCTCTAATGGCACTGATAAGTCTGCTAACACCGTTCATCCACAGTTCTATGTAAAGATAGATTTTAACCAAAACACATATTAACCCCTTCTCGACCCATGACTACGTACATCACGGGCCGGTTACCGGGGTTTGATGTAAGCTTCGGCGCGGAGGTCACATCATTTCCCTGACATCTCAGCTGATCTCATCAGCCGAGATGTTTGGCTTTCAGCATCAATCGGATACGGGATCCGATCGGTGCTGTTAACCCTTTGGATCCCGTTGTCATTACTGACAGCAGGATCCAAAGACGCCATGGCGGGGAACGCGCTGTTCCCTTCCTGCATCGGAGATCATGCGAAAATATTGCGAGATCTCCGATGCTCACGTGATAGCCCCGGGGTCCTGGCTTGACCTCAGAAGATGTCACGGAGCACTTCATGTGAGTGGTTGGCAAGCGCTGCCAACCACTCACAGCACACATTTGTGGCAGATCCCGATGTGCTGCAGCTCATCAGGATCTGTCACAAGCGATGGGATGGTGCAGCAGTGTGCCTCCACTATGGGGCAGTGTAAAAGTAAGAATTAAGTTTTTACAAACATGTTAAAAAAAAAAAAAAAAAAAAAATAGAGTTCAAATCACCCCCCTTTTCCCTCATTCAAAATAAAAGTATAAAAAAAATACATATTTGGTATCGCCGCGTTCAGAAACGCCCGATCTGTCATTATGTCAAATCAGTTAATGTGAGCCGTAAACTGCGTAACTGAGAAAAAGGTCCAAACGCCAAAATTACGTTTTCTTGGTTGCCGTAACATTTCTTTAAAATGCAATAATCGGCGCGCAAAACAGCGCATCCACCCAAAAAATTGTATCATTAGTAACATAAGCTCAGGATGCAAAAAAGTAAGCCGTCACACCACACAGCCCCAGATTCCAAAAAATGAGAACACTATGGGTTGCTGAACATGGCGACAGAAGTGGAATAACTCGTACCAACCTGAGGCATCACACCATCAAGTCGGTTTTACCATATAGTCAACATGGCAACTATTTTGCAATTTCACACCACTTGGAATTTTTTTCCCATTTCCTTGTACACTATATGGTGAAATAAATGATTGCATCTGAAAGTACAACTCGTCCTGCAAAAAAACAAGCCGTCATATGTCTATACTGATGAAAAAATAAAAACGTTATGGCTCTTGAAAGCAGGGGAGCAAAAAACAAAAATTAAAAAACAAAAAATCGCCGGGTCATGAAGGGGTTAATTAAGCATATAAGCACTTTAAGGATAACAGCACTAATGGGGACGTCACACACATCAATATCGCTTGCAATATCGCTGCTGCACATGACGTTGCAGCAATATTGACGTGTGTGACAGGGCGCATCAACCAGGGATAAATCGCTGGTTGATGGTCGCCCGGTGGACACGCAGCATAGCTGCTTGTGACACCGGGAGACGATTGAGAAGCCAGCTCCCAGCGTCTCTCAGCAAGCGCTGGGAGCTGGTATCCATGGTAAACAACGGGTAACTAAGCGCCGCACGGCGCTTAGTTACCCGCTTGTTTACATGTTTAACAGCGATCTCGCTGGTACTGATCGCTGGTGAGTCTGCCTGTGTGACAGCTCACCAGCGATCAGCCTTCAATGTCGCCAGCGATGAGATTGCTGGTCACATTGATGTGTGTGACGTCCCCATTAGAACATTGTATTTGCACTTTATGTTGTGAACCTGGCACGCTGGAGCCTAAATTATCAATTGAGCATGCTCAGAAGCAACACTGGGAGTGAGGGGAACAGAAAGAAAAGAGCAGATGCGCCGGAGTTATAGTATGGCGGCCGCAAAACGTCCGGCACTCCCCTGAGAACGAGAGACCTAAACAGACTACTTAGCATGTGCAGAGTTACTTCCGGGGAACACCAGAGAATTACAGTACAGCTGGGCATGGGTGAGCTACTCTACTAAACTACGTGCATTTATTAACTAAAAACAAGGTGTGGGAGCTTCCAATTAATAAGATACTTCTAATTATGCTTTAGAAAGTGTCTGCAATTGATATAGTTATAATAATGTACATATGTGTGCGGATAAAGGCCTTTGATAAGATATTGAGACAACTTGTATAATTATGTAAAACACAATTGGTATATTTTTATGATTTGTGGAAATTGATGATGCACTAATGTAAATTATGAGGTTGTATATAAGATCCAGCAATCCAGCAAATAGTTGCTGGAGGAAAGTTCTCTGTAACTATAAACGTTGATACAAGATCCTGAGGGCCTAATAAAGGAATTATACACAGTGTGCCATTTATATGGATGCACCTAAATAAAAAGGGAATGGTTGGTGATATCGTCTTCCTAATGTGTTTGTGGCACATTAGTATATGGGAGGGGGAAACTTTTCCAGATGGGTGGTGGCCATGACGGCCATTTTGAAGTCAGCCATTTTGGATCCAACTTTATTTTTTTTTAATGGGAAGTGAAGTGTGTCATGTGACACATCAAACGTATTGAGCATTTCATTAGAAAAACAATGGTGTGCTTGGTTGTAGCATAATTTTATTATTTCATGAGTTATTTACAAGTTTATGACCACTTATAAAATGTGTTCAAAGGGCTGCCCTTTGTGTTGGATTGTCAATGCAACCCTCTTCTCCCACTCTTGACACACTGATAGCAACACCACAGAAGAAATGCTAGCACAGGCTTCCATTATCCGTTGTTTCAGATGCTGCATAACTCGTATCTTCAGAACATAGACAATTGCCTTCAGATGAGTGATGAGGCAAACTTTTTTGTGAATGGTGAAGTTACCAAACAAAACCACCACTATACACAAAAACGTTTGCCTCATCACTCATCTGAAGGCAATTGTCTATGTTGTGAAGATACGAGTTATGCAGCATCTGAAACAATAGATACTGGAAGCCTGTGCAAGCATTACTTCAGCAGTGTTGCTATCAGTGTGTCAAGAGTGGGAGAAGAGGTTTGCATTGACAATCCAACACAATAGGCAGAACTTTGAACACATTTTATAAGAGGTCATAAACTTGTAAATAACTCATGAAAGAATAAAGTTACCTTAAAACCAAGCACACCATTGTTTTTCCATCTGGAAAGGTTTTCCCCTCCCATATACTAATGTGTCACAAACAGGAAGTTGATATCACCAATCGTTCCCATTTTATTAAGGTGCATCCATATAAATGGCCCACCCTGTATACCTCTGACAAAGAGTCCTGCAGTTTATTTTTTGGTTTGTATGACTTGGCAAATAGAAGTATTGCCCTAACTGATTTTGCACTCGAATATATCAGCAGTGCTGCTCATTTTTTTCCTACATTTGTTCTCTCTCTCATATAGAATAGATATATATATATATATCTATTCTATATCTATAGTCTATATACCGTATTTCTCCTTCGCCTCATTGGGAGACACAGACCATGGGTGTTATGCTGCTGTCCACTAGGAGGCGACACTAGGCAGAATCTGCAAAAGAGTTAAGTGGCTCCTCCTCTGCAGTATACACCCCTGGAGCAGGAAGTGCTTCTCCAGTTTTTGCTTAGTGTCTGAAGGAGGCACACGTTCTTACTCTCTCCCCATTATTTTTACTTTTTGAAGCTGCATTTTTATTTTATGAAGGGACATGTCGACCACAGATACCTCCCCAGACCCCATAGGAACTCTGGGTCGAGTTATTTTGTCTGCTCACCAGACCCCATAGGAACTCTGGGTCGAGTTATTTTGTCTGCTAAGGGCTATTCCTTCCTCGGCCCTCCACTGTTGGAGGTGCAGGGTTGAAGTTATCTCCAGACCTGCCGGTTCTGAGGCCCGCATTCCTCCCCACTCCCAACAGATGGGGCTCTGGGTCGCAGTAATGCTCCATCTCCCCACCGCAAGCAGCAAGACAGATGGGAATAAAAACCGGCAGAGACGATCCCCCTCCTTCCTCAGCTCCCCACGTTTGGAGTGCTGAGTTAATGTTGAGAGACCCCCTGCAGGCAACAGGTCGGTTGCAGGATTTGGGTCAGAAAGCATGGGACCAACAGACAAATGACCTTTGAAGGTGGACAGCAGCATCCCTCCCTAATTCCCCCTTTGGGGCTCTTAGGTCGAGACGCCACAAGGTATGATGAGCAGCAGCACATAACTGCACTGCAAAAACGCTGCAGCACACCGCGAGGCGTCTCCCCAGAACCACCAGCTCTGTTGCGTGCTTCCCAGAGGCAAAAATGCTGCAGCTGCAGCACACTTCAGAAGTGCCAGCTCGGCTACGTGCTTCCCAAGACCAAAAATGCTGCAGCACATCTCAATGCTGCAGCACATCTCAATGCTGCAGCACACTTAACCTTCCTAGCGGTATTCCCGAGCCTGACTCGGGGTTAACATTTACTGCCGAAGCGGTAACCCCGAGTCAAGCTCGGGCTTACCCGCGGTCGCGGCAGATGCGGTGAAAAACCCGCATCTGCCGCACTTGCCGCATAGCCGCCGCACTTGCGGCGCGGTTGCGGTAATCGCCATAGTAAGTATAGGGGGACTTGCGGCAGGTGCAGCAAGTGCGGTTTTGCACTTGCGGCAGGTGCGGCCGCGAAAAAAACCGCACTTGACGCACCTGCCGCATCTGCCGCAAGTGCAAAACCGCACTTGCCGCATCTGCCGCATGTCCCCCTATACTTATACTTATATGCGGCGGCTATGCGGCAAGTGCGGCAGATGCGGTTTTTTCACCGCATCTGCCGCGACCGCGGGTAAGCCCGCTTTTAGCACAAAATTCCTGACCTAATCATACCGCCAGGGAGGTTACGAAGCGCCAGCTCCGCTGCGTGTTTCCAAAGACCAAAATGCTGCAGCACATCTCAATGCTGCAGCACACTTCGAAAGAGCCAGCTCAACTGCGTGCTTTCAAGGCCAAAATGCCGCAGCACATCTCAATGCTGCGGCACACTTCAGGAGCACCAACTCTGCTGCGTGTTCCTGACGGGGCCGGCACAGGAGGGACAGCAGGCACATGCCTGCATATCCAATGCTATTGCAGATGCAGGATAAAGCATCCAGCACCCTCAGCAGCCACAATGCCCCGATACCAGTCCTTACCCTTGCATGGGGCCCTCGCCTAGCCTATTGTGGGCGCAACCTCTGGAGCCTGTTTGGTTACAGTGAAACCATCACTGTTCCTGGCCGGGCCTCTGCCGCTCTCAGGCCCACGGACTTCCACCGGCCTCCTCCATTCCCGGGCCTGCGATTCATGCGAGGCCCCGGCTTCGGCCTAGCCGCCACATTATCCTGCCTCCCCGCCCGCCCCGTCTGACGTCGGAGCCTCCACGGTGTCTGCACGGGAGGCGGGACAAGGCTAAAAGGCGCCTTTCAACATAGCTCTGTGCGCCTTTTTGCGGCTCCGCCCCCCTTCTCGTCCCCCCCGCCGCCATTACAGCTTCTCGGCGCTGATGCTGCTGTTTTGCAGCGACAAACAGCGCTTACATCTGTTGGGGGCACAGGCTGGCAAAAACTGTTGACCAGCCAAACGTGGGCAGAACTTGCACATGTAGGGGCATGATGCCAGGCTAAGGCACACACCTAGTGTGTAGAAGCCTGCAGACACCTGCTTGACACCGCAGGGCTTGCGCTTCATGGGGCACACACTAGGGTGCCAGCAGCTTACAGACACCTTGCCACCGCAGCGCGTGCACATATGGGTGCGCTGCGACAGGTGGAATGCCTGCCGGAACAACATAATCCTTTTGCCCCTATCCTCACAGCAGGAGGTGATAGGGATTTAGGGATCCTCCATCAAGGAGAGTCACTCCGCAGACATTAGTCACCTCAATGTCACAGCATCCGCTGTGAATGGCACACAGGGACTCCGGAGAAAACAACCAGTACGGTTTCGCTGTGCAGCAGTCTTCAATGGCACAGCTCACCCTCCTCCCTTTGCACGCCATACAAGGAACACAGTGATGCTACGCAGGGCAGTACAAGACGTCATGTTGTCCAGCACTGTTTTTTCACGCAGTAAAAGTAAACGTCCCTGATTCCCAATGCCATACATATCCCTAATCCCCGTAGCGGTACGGGCAAAGTCTCTCTGTCCAGCTCACGTATTATGTTTTTCCTACCACCGTGCCAGGTGCAGGTACCTGTTGGTACACCTATCCAACCTTATGGCTTTACCCTGGGGGGAGCTAGGTCAAAGTGACACCTACAGGTCTTTTTCCTCGGCCCCCCAACGTTGGCAGAGCCCAGTTGATATTCAAGCGTCTCGGATACTCGTTCAACATACCCCTTCCCGGGCCCCCACACAGTTGGCACACCTAGGTTGTGGTGGACGTATTACGTGTTACACTGACAGGTTCCTTACTTGGCCCTCCACTGTTGGAGAGCCCAGGCGAAGCTGATGTAACCTACAATTACCTGACAACCGCAAGGCGTCCCAGGACTGTTCGCCAATCCTCCCCAGACTCCAGAGCTGGAATTCTGGTTGACGGTGATGACAGCCATGTCTCACAAGACACAGGCTGAAACAGCGTGATCTGCAGCAGCACGGGTAATTCAGCTAAGGGTCTCTGGAACCTACGACGCATAGCATACTCCCTCCTCAGCTCCCCACTGTTGGGGGTGCTGGCCTGTAACCGAGATTGCGATATACCATACTCCTTCCTCGACTCCCCACTGTTGGGGACTCGGGTTGAAGCTGCGACTGCACAAGGCCTACCCGGCCTCCCTCCCCAGACTACCAAAAAAATTAAACTCTTGGTCGCAGAATGTGGAACACTGGCTCAGCTGCCGATCTCACCGCACCTATATAAGGTTCTTGGGTTGAGATGACATGCGCAAACACTCTGTACAGCCCGCTCCAATGCAGGACCTCGCAGACTCCCGACTGCATGAACCGAATGGATGGTCCCTTCAATCCCCTGTATGGCTGTGACCCGAACCTCCACGAAGTCAGTCCCTTCTCAACTCTGGAGTTCAAAGGAGAATTCAAAGGTTTTTTCCCAGCCTGAGGTTGGCCATGTCTATACTGCATTCCAGGAGTCTCCTATCTCTGGACGACTTATTCCTCAAGGCATGATTTTCAGGGACTGCAAACACAGTGTCACTTTCACTGAGCACGTTAACAAGACTTGGTTGGCGTATTAACGTATACAAGTCTACCACAATTACAAGGCCAGCTCCTCTGCGTACTCCTGATGGCCACTTGCTACAGCATCACATATGGAGTCTCAGCCATATTAGACCAACACAGGATAGTGGCAGCAGTTCCATCGGTTTACCCGCATCTCCGGCTTTTTTTTCAATTATCCGTGCTCAGGCTTGACACCAGAACAGGATGTGGTGCAATGTGCCCCCATCACAATGCACATGGCAGTAGGCTCACCTAGATCCGACGATGCCCCTCAATCTACGAAGATTCGGGCAGTATTTATAGCACTGAAATCATTCAGTCACCGTCTGGCAGTCAGACACGTCAGGATGCAGCCAGACAGTGCCAAGGCCGTGGCATATGTCAACCACCAGGGGTACCCGTAGTCTCCAAGCGATGTCAGACGTTTTTCGCCACATCTTTCTCCGGGTGGAATCCTTGAACACTGTACTGTCAGCTGTTTTCATACCACATGTACACATCTGAGAAGCGCTTTTCCCTATCCTGCCAAGGGTTGGACTCAGAGAAGCTGTCCCTTCCTCCAGATGTCCTCTGTCAAGGCTGCCAACGCCAGACAACTACAGATGGGGATCTGACGGCGTCACGTCTCCAAGTTGACGTTCCACATTCCTGACCATCACAAAATTTTGGGAAGCAAGGTGTGTAACAGTCCGCGCTGCTGAGTCCACAGGAAACACAAGGAATGCAAGATATATCTTGTAGCAGTATTCTTCTTTATTTCCTACGCGTTTCGGTGCAGTTCCATGCACCTTCCTCAGGGATATTACATACAGTATCATAGCAGGGTTTTTATAGCCCTAGCCAGCAATAATTAGTGGTGTGTTTTGTTTACAAAATGACATCACTGGGGGAGGGGCTATGTTTTGGCTCCATTTGTATAAAACATCTTAAATATACACATTTAACACCCAACTATATTCAAAACATTCATAAAAATCATAACAACAAAGTGATGAAAGAAACTTCTTAAAATTCAAAGCGAAACCGCTTATCTAATGATCTGATGTTTGGCAGTGTAAAAAAAAAAAAAAAAAAAAACTTTTCCTTTCTCACTCTGCTAGTAGGGTAGTAGAACCCATGAACACCAGCATTCTATTCAGTTTTATCAGTGCTTTAGAGCTGTGTTGCTACTGGTTTCTGACATGTATGTTGTTTGGTATTGTGTCCCTCTAAAGATCTGTAATAGAGATGGTATATTTGGACGGAAATGTGGGAATAAAAACTTAAAAAGAACTGCTAGAAGTAAAAAATGTATATCTATTATAAAAATGATATGTACTGGAGATTAAAAATATTTTTATTATTATTTCATTCATAAAATCAAAAGATAAAAATCTCTTTCTCTAAAAATTGTTGGAACATATAAATAATTATTGTAACCAATTAAAAAAATAAAAAATGTTGTTGAGAAATGTCTCTCTTAAATAAAAGGTCAAGAATGGTCATATATGTGCATCTATGTGTATAATTTATATGTGTGTTTTTTCGGTCATACTTCAGACAATGTGTATGTATGTATATATATATATATATTATATATATGTATATATATTATATGGATGTTTCTTTCATGCTTCGTTTTTTGAACATATCTAAATGTCTATGCACTATAATAGCGTTCCATGGGGAGTAGAACCCGGGTACAAGAGCATGATGGCACACCAGCCTTAGTTGTTACGCCACAATTGTTTGGTAGATGAGAGATGAGAAATGCACATAAAAATACAGTGGCATAATCCTGACAAATTCACTAGTCGGCAACACATAGATGCACATACCGTATATACTCGTGTATAAGCCGACCCGTGTATAAGCCGACCCCCTACTTTTGCCCCAAAAATCTGGAAAAACTTATTGACTCGTGTATAAGCCGAGGGTGGACCCCAGCACAGGTATACAGCCCCCAGCAGTGTGGTATACAGGCCTCCCCAGTGGTAGTATACAGCAGCCCCAGTGGTAGTATACAGCAGCCCCAGTGGTAGTATACAGCAGCCCCAGTGGTAGTATATAGCAGCCCCAGTGGTAGTATATAGCAGCCCCAGTGGTAGTATATAGCAGCCCCAGTGGTAGTATATAGCAGCCCCAGTGGTAGTATATAGCAGCCCCAGTGGTAGTATATAGCAGCCCCAGTGGTAGTATATAGCAGCCCCAGTGGTAGTGTATAGCAGCCCCAGTGGTAGTGTATAGCAGCCCCAGTGGTAGTATACAGCAGCCCCAGTGGTAGTATATAGCAGCCCCAGCAGCCCCAGTGGTAGTATACAGCAGCCCCAGTGTTATACAGCAGGCCCCCAGGGGTATTCAGCAGGCCCCAAGGGGTATATACAGCAGCCCCCAGGGGGTACCCAGCAGCCCCCAAATTCTGGCACTCGCCCCCCCTTGCAAGGGCCCCGACCCCCCCCCCCCCCCCCCCCCGCCCCGGCGGCTTCTCTTACCATCCCGGACTTCTGATCAGCGCCGCTCCTCGGTGCTCCGTCCTCGCTGCTCCCGTCCTGCTACATCCGGGATCCCCGGCCGTCGCGCGATGACGTCATATGCCTGCGACGGCCGGAGATCCCGGATGTAGCAGGACGGAGCACAGAGGAGCAGCGCTGAGCAGAAGACCGGGATGGTAATATAAGCAGGGGGGGGCCCTTACAAGGGGGGCGAGTGCCAGCATTTGGGGGCTTATATGCACTGCTTCCCCCTGCCGCTGATTGACAGGGGGAAGCAGTGCATATTTAATGAGCGGCCCCACGTGACGGGGCCGCTCATACTGCAGCCTCCCCCTGCCTCCTCCAGCCTCCACAGCCCCGGGACACAGCCCCCACCACTCCATGTACCGTATATGACCCGTGTATAAGCCGAGGGGGAGACTTTTCAGCCCAAATTTTGGGCTGAAAAACTCGGCTTATACACGAGTATATACGGTATATGACCATTTTTGACCTTTTATTTAAGAGACATTTCTCAACAACATTTTAAATTTTTTTAATTGGTTACAATAATCTATTATATAATCGCGAATCGGCTTTTTGCCCCGGCGTGGTCATGTGGATACGCGCGAAGCATTGGCCGCGCAGCAGCCATTGCGAGCAACTGCGTGGTCATGTGGATACGCGCGAAGCATTGGCCGTGAAGCGGCCATTGCGAGCAGTTCTAAGGCGACTCGCTATGCCCGCGCAGCGGGCATGGCTAGTCGACTTAGCAGCGCGAAGCATTGGCCGCGAAGCGGCCATTGCGAGTCAGAGACTCGCCGTTCTAGAATCCCGATGCATGTGCATCGGGCTCCCAGCTAGTTATATATGTTCCAACAATTTTTAGAGAGATTTTTATCTTTTGATTTTATGAATGAAATAATAATAAAAATATTTTTAATCTCCAGTACATATAATTTTTATAATAGATATACATTTTTTACTTCTAGCAGTTCTTTTTAAGTTTTTATTCCCACATTTTCGTCCAAATACACCATCTCTATTACAGATCTTTAGAGGGACACAATATCAAACAACATGTCAAAAACCAGTAGCAACACAGCTCTAAAGTACTGATAAAACTGAATAGAATGCTGGTGTTCATGGGTTCTACTACCCTACTAGAGTGAGAAAGGAAAAGTTTTTTTTTTGTTTTTTTTTTATTACACTGCCAAACGTCAGATCATTAGATAAGCGGTTTCGCTTTGAATTTTAAGAAGTTTCTTTCATCACTTTGTTATGATTTTTATGAATGTTTTGAATATAGTTGGGTGTTAAATATGTGTATATTTAAGTTGTTTTACAGAAATGGAGCCAAAACATAGCCCCTCCCCCAGTGATGTCATTTTGTAAACAAAACACACCCCTAATTACTGCTGGCTAGGGCTATAAAAACCCTGCTATGATACTGTATGTAATATCCCTGAGGAAGGTGCATGGAACTGCACCGAAACGCGTAGGAAATAAAGAATACTGCTACAAGATATATCTTGCATTCCTTGTGTTTCCTGTGGACTCAGCAGCGTGAACTGTTACACACCTTGCTTCCCAAAATTTTGTGATGGTTTTACCACGTGCGAGTGGTCGGTGGAGGTCCTGCAGCAGCTGACATTACTTTCATGCCTTCAAACCAGTTGTGGGTCACACAACTTGAATAGGTGAGTGGAATCTATATACACTACCCATACTGTCAGTGTCACTTTTGATAGGGCACTATTGCGCCTCTTGTTCCCCCATTTTTATTGATGCATTCCTGACCATGTCCTAGAACCCGCAGCTAATACGTCAGATGCACTAGTCCAAGGCTGGACCTGTATCCGTCTCCTCTACACTTATTCCCCACTGCCAGGATAGTGCGGAATGTCAAACAAGAATGTCGCCGCATCATCCTTGTGGTCTCAGACTGGCCAAATACACTTGGACGCAGATTTTATCCGACTCATACCAGCAGTACCAGGACGACTGACAAATGGTCCAGACCTGCTCTCTGAGGGCCAGTTCTCCTCAACTCTGAAATTAATGGCGTAGCCCTTGAGACCTGGAATTTAACCCACAGGTTTTTTTTCCAGGATATTGGAGCGACCATAGTCACGACGATATACCATCTCACGTGTGTAATTGTTTTGTTTTTCTTTCTCCTTGGGACACTTTTAGAGGTCATTCCCCTTGGCCATATTTTATACCAAGAACTCTCCGTTTCTTCCACTCAGACCTAGACTCAGGTCTGTCCTTAGGATCTCTCACACAGCAGGTTTCAGCCGTTTCATCTTCTTCCAAAAACGTCTTGCCACCAGACTTCTATGAATATTCTTCCTTCGAACGATCTGCCGTTTAATGTCTCCAGACAACAGGACTACACCCGTGGGACCTGAACCTCGATCTCACGGCTCTGCAAGAATCACCTTTTGAGCTTCTGTGGGATATTATCCTTAGCATTCTCATCCAAACAGCGGTAGTTTTTGGTGGCAATTACTATTTTCTGCAGAGCTATCAGTACTTACAAGGCTCTCATGTAAACCATTTTTTTCTGGTCTTCCACCTGGACAAGATTGCCCTATGGCTGGTTCCATCCTTCTTCTAAGGCGGTATACCTCTAAGACATCTCTCTGTCATCGCTGTGCCCGACTTCAGTCGATCCGGTCGTGAAGGACATAGATATGCAGGACCTTGTCAGGGCCCTACGCATCTAGGTATCAAACACAGTGCTCCTCAAATAGGTCAGATTCTCTCTTCTCCCTCTTCCAGGGGGCAGAAATAAAGACATGTCGGCCTCTAAGGCTCCTCTAACCAGGGGGATTCGTCTAACCATCCAAGACGCTTATACCATTTAAAAAAAAAAAAAAAAAAAACCTCATCCCTTCCGGCAGTGTCCCGGCACATCCTACTACGTCCGGGGGGGCCTCCTAGGCCGTCCGGCACCAGGTGTCAGCGCTACCAGAGTGTTAGCAGCCAAATCTTCAGCCTACACACATGCTTGCGCCACTACAGTGCTTGCACTCAGTCCTCGGCAACCGCAGGTCTGGGTAGATGCATCCTCCAGGCGACAGCAGCCCGCCTGTCGGGGCATGGTTCTTCACTGACCATGCTCAGTGTTACTAGTTCCATTGTTTTTTTCCCACCCAGGGACTGCTTTGGGACGTCCCATGGTCTTTGTCCCCCAATGATGCATAGGAGAAAAGAAGATTTTTGTGTACTCATCGTAAAATCCTTTTCGCTTAGCCTCTAATTGGGGGACACAGCACCCACCCTATTGTCCTTGTGGTCCTTTTCTACAGTTCTCACATAGCTTCTCAGTTACATGGTTAACATGTTTACACATGTTTGCCTATTATCACTCTGTTAACTGTTGACTGTTTAAACTTGTGCCTGTTTAGTTACAGGCCTTGTAGTACTGTCAGCCTGTTTAGTTACAGGCCTTGTTATACGATTATTGCTTCGTTAACTCTTCACTGTTTTCCACATGTGCCTGCTTAGTTTCAGGCCTTGTGGTACTAGTATTACTCTAACTCTTAACTGTTAACACACATGCCTGTTTGGTTTCAGGCCTTGTTACACTGTTATTACCGTGTTAACTATAGTTATTACGCAGGTTGCCTGCATAGACTTCCTGTGTCACTGTTATTATCTGTTAACTCTCCTTTAGCACAAAACTGGAGAAGCACTTCCTGTTCCAGGGTGTATACTGCAGAGGAGGAGCCACTTAACTCTTTTGCAGATTCTGCCTAGTGTCGCCTCCTAGTGGACAGCAGCATAACACCTATGGTCTGTGTCCCCCAATTAGAGGCTAAGAGAAAAGGATTTTACGGTGAGTACACAAAAAAATCTCCTTTTTTCAGATTATAACACACACTTTTGTTCCCCCAAATTTTGGGGGAAAGTGGGGGGTGCGTCTTATAATTCGAATGTACGGATTATATACTGCAGGGGGAGGTTGAGGACTGCTTTTGGAGCGGGGGCGGACTGGATGCAAGTGTCACCAGGAAGTCACATGCTCCCGCTCATTAGCCTCAAATAATATGCACTACACTCGCTGTCCATCACCTCAGTGCTGAAACCACACTGCGGTGATGGACTGGGGGAGCCGCGCATATTACATTGCCTGCACCTCCCCACCCCCGTGATGGCACATACCTCCCCCCCCCATGCTGGATATGCGCCCCCCCCACCCCTTCATGCTGGTGTCCATAATAAAATAACAACCATGTTACTTACCCTTACCAGCAGAGTGACATCATCTATGCGCGCCCGATGACATGACCGCGGCTCCCCGAGAAGAATCAGGAAGTGTGGGCGCAGCAGCAAGGAGGAAGGCACGGAGGGCATCGCTGGAAAGGGTAAGTAACATGGTTGTTATTTTATTATGGGCAGCAGCACGGGGGGTGGGGGGGGGTGGGCATGTGCCATCCATAATCAGATTAAGGGGGCCATATCTAGGAGGGGGGCTATATCCCAGGATGAAGGACCATATACCAGGATAAAGGGGGCTATGAGGGGCATATACCCTATATGATTTGTAAGACTGACACTGACATTATAAGATGAACCACATTTAACATTAAAAATTATCTTTTTTTTCTTTTTTCCTTCACCAAATTTGGGGGTGCAGCTTATCAGGTACATCTTATAAAGTGAAAAATATGGTATGTGTACATATATATTACACGTGTATAAAATGTAGGAAATATAATGTCCATTAGCAGCTTATCACAGAGTCATAAAATGGGCAGCAATGATTTTTCAGTCTGCAGTAACATAGTGTGGCTGCAACTTTTTTTTCTGAAACCTGCCAACTCCTCCCTACCTCTTGACTGCCCGTAGACTGGGGCTCCATTTCCAATAACAAAACTTTAGCATGAAATGAAAAGGAAAAATGGTTTGTCTACTCATCTTAAACAATTTAAGGTTTAGATACTTTTTTTTTTTTTTTCCTTCAAGCATGGGATGTATTTAAAAAAAAAAAAAAAAAGTTCATTTTTTTTATTCTGCTTATTCAGGTTGAACTTGAGTTGATCATTGACAGACGGAACAAACTTAAGGAACAACTAAGTGGTTCGGTAGATGCCTTTGTTATTGAGGTTGACCAGATGCCACTTGAATCAAGGCTCGCAAATCTTCAGGTATGAATTGAGTGAGCTGTGTGATGATTTAAAAATTCAGCAAATTACCAGGATTCATTCCTCTCTACAGTTATTTTGTAACTTTGATATCTGGGTAAGTTTTATTTGGTAAATTTGTAATAAATATTAAAGGGAGCCTGTCACCTGGATCTAAGCCCCTACACTATCACTACCTGTCTTTGCACCTTCCTAGCTGCTCCCTATCTATCCCTCTCTGAGCTAAATCCGCCCTATAAAAGAGCAGAAAAATAACTTATAACTTACAGAAGTCCCTGAGGCTGGGGACTGAAAAGGCGGCCCAGGCTCCATTCTGCCCCTCCTTGATGCAGCAGCTCACGCCCCGCTGGGCGGCATTATTCTTTCTTCATCGCCGCCTCCTCCATTTAGAATCTCACGCCTGCTTTACACCTATCATGTTGTGGTGATGCGACCTCGATGTGTCCCCTGGCTGGGACACAGCATATGGGAGATTGTATCTTCTGCTTGGTAGCAGCACACACACGGTTAGCTGCTGCTGGAGCTGAGTGCTGATTGAAAGCACTGACGCCCAGGTGTGCGGGTGAATAGGAGATGTGAGCTGCCCTGGGCTGTGGGGAGGGGGTGGAGTGTGTAAGGACAGCAGCAGGAGCTGCTGTGTAGAAAGAGCTGTGTGAAGATTTAACACAGCCTGTGAGCTCTCTGAGTGGATGTTCATGAGGCTAATGAGCGGATGGTGAGGAGAGAAAGGTTGTGTGCTGACCTAATACAGCCTACCCGGGGAAGGTACAGAGCTTCTATATCAGCTGTTGGGATTGTATGAGGTTGTACTCGGCTGTGCCCCGGAACCTGGAGGTCTGTGAATACCTGAACTATGCCATTAAACTGTGTGCTGTGTGAGTACATACCTGAGACACTGCCTTCTGTCGTGCCGATCCTAACCACTACCTTAGGCTACTTTCACATTACGATTTTTCTAAATCCGATGCTATCCGATGAAAATCGGACAGCATCGGATCCAGACTGATCTCTGCAATCGGATGCCAAATAAGCATCCGAATCCTACTTTTTGCAGGATCAGTTTGGGCTGTCGCGTAGCTCCCCCTCCTCTCTCCCTCCTGTCATCTTGCTGTCTCCCTGCTGTCCCCCTGCTGCCCCCCTGTTTTGCCCTAGTGTCCCCCTACTCTCTCCCTACTGTCCCCTGCTGTCCCCCCTCTTGTCCCCTCTCAGGTCCCCCCTCCTGTCCCCACTCAGGTCCCCCCCTCCTGGCCCCTCTCAGGTCCCCCCCTCCTGTCCCCTCTCAGGTCCCCCCCTCCTGGCCCCTCTCAGGTCCCCCCCTCCTGGCCCCTCTCAGGTCCCCCCCTCCTGGCCCCTCTCAGGTCCCCCCCTCCTGGCCCCTCTCAGGTCCCCCCCTCCTGGCCCCTCTCAGGTCCCCCCCCCCTGGCCCCTCTCAGGTCCCCCCTCCTGGCCCCTCTCAGGTCCCCCCTCCTGGCCCCTCTCAGGTCCCCCCTCCTGGCCCCTCTCAGGTCCCCCCTCCTGGCCCCTCTCAGGTCCCCTCTCATGTTCCCTCAACATAACAAATCTTTATTCTCACCTTCTAGCGCTCCCTCGGCGTCTCCATCAGCCTCCGATCGGGTGTACAGGACCTGTGATGACAGCAGAAGCGTCAGCGGTTACTGCGGTAACCGGTCATGTGACCCGATCAGCTGATCGGGTTCTGACATCATCACAGGTCCTGTTACCGAGCGGCTGCAGCTGGAGACGCCGAGGGAGCGCTGGAAGGTGAGAAAAAAGATTTTTTATTTTAAACACTTGATTTAACTTATATTTAACTTCTGCAATGTATGTATATACATTGCAGAAGTTAAATTAGGCGGCACACAATAGGTTTAGTGTTCTGAGCATGTACTGAGCATGCTCAGTACACTGAAATCGGGTCTGAGGAGACATCCGATGTTTCCTCGGACCCTGCTCCATAGGGCCCCATGTTAAAGGGATCGGATCGGATGTGCACTAAATGCCATCCGATTTGGTCCGATCCGATTTTGTCCGATTTTATTTTCGGTGCAAAAATCGGAGCATGCTCCGATTTTTGCACCGATAAAAACATCGGACAGAATCGGATCGGACCAAGTCGGATGGCATTTAGTGCACATCCGATTCGGTCCGATGCCCATAGGGCTGCATGGGGCCAAATTCGGATCCGATGCTGTCCAATTTTCATCGGACAGCATCGGATTTAGAAAAATCGTAGTGTGAAAGTAGCCTTACACTGTAAAGCGGGTGGGAGATTCCAAATGGAGGAGGTGGCAATGAAGAGAGAATAATGCCGCCCAGCGGGGGCGTGTGCTGCTGCATCGAGGAGGGGCAGAATGGAGCCTGGGCTCACCTTTTCAGTTCCCAGCCTCAGGGACTTCTGTAAGTTAGAAGTTATTTTTCTGCTGTTTTATTGGGCCTATTTAGCTCAGAGAGGGATAGATAGGGAGCAGCTAGGAAGGTACAGGGACAGATCGTGATAGTGTAGGGGCTTAGATCCAGGTGACAGGTTCCCTTTAAGAGACTTCTGGCTCCTTACAAAATGTCTGTTTTATTACGTGTATTAACTAGACGTAAGAGGTAATTCTGAAGCATGATTTCTTAGAACTATACATTGTGCCGTTTCTCTCTTATTCTGCCACAAAGGGAATAGGTCAGTTAGTTTATGCCCCCAAACATATCACTATCTGTCCCTGCAGCTTCCTAGTACATCCCTAAGCTTCCCTTTCTGGCCTTATACTGTAATCCCTGAGAAAATTGGTTTTATAACCTACATGTTCCTTTGGTAATTAGAATGGTGTCTTTGGAAGTGTAGACCCTCTGGGCGTTCTCTCTGGGTCCATTTTCCCCCTCATTCTGTGGTTATCATGCCTCGGTGGGCATGATGATCTAATTTCCATGCGTGGTCCCAGCTTTTGAAATCAATGGGCAGCTCCTTCCTGGTATGACGTTGCAGGTGTTGTTTCTGGTGCTGTGTATTGTGGGTGAGTAATTGATTGTGCTTGCCAGCTTTTTCATCACTTTTATTTTTAAAGGATTTTCAATAAAGCTTTTGTGAAATTTTAATTACTCCAGTGTGTTGAGCTGGTTCCAACTTTTAATTTCCTCAATTAGCTTCAGAATGCACAATGTGCATGCCCTGGAGCCAGCCGGTACACCCAATTCATCCCAAACCGTGCAGGACCGGAAATGACGCGCTGCAGTGTCAAACCCAGAAGGAGCTGCGCATTGATTTCAAACGCTGGGGCTGCGTTTGGAAATCAGGTTACCATGCCAACCGGGGTGTGATAACCACAGAGCGAGGGGGAGAATAAACCCAGAGGGTACACCCAGAGTGTCTACACTTCCAAAGACACCATTCTAATTACCATAGGAACGTGTATGTTATAAAATAATTTTTCCCAAGGATTACAGCACAGTATTAGGTCAGACAGGGAAGCTTAGGGATATACTATGAAGCTGCAGGGACAGGTACTGATTAGGTTTGGGGGCATAAACTAGCTGACGGGTTACCTTAAAAATTGACAGCAACTCACATTCAGTGTTAGCAATATCAGACTACATATGGTAAGAAATGGAAAGGAAAGGCCAGGCTTCTTTCATCTGCGCAGACCAAAGGAACTTCAATCTGATTTTACACAGAAATACTTTATTTTGTCGACACGTTTCATAGCAATACCTGCCACTTCCTCAGGGCTAGATAGATGGTCTGCGTGGATGAAAGTAGCCTGGCCTTTCCTTTCCATTTCTTATCATCCCAGCGAGGCTTCTGCAACAGCCATTAACCAAAGTGCCTCTTCCAGTTGGTTGTGACTCTCCACAACCTAATAAGATGAGTCTGATGAATTTGAGGCTTACTCATTTAATCGAAGGATAAAACCCTATGTGCGCTCCCCTCCTTTCTTTTTAGACTACATATGGTGAAACCTCTTTGTATGGTAAACCAAAGTTATCAATTTCTCCTTACATTTCATGGTTGGAGAAAAATCGCACAATAAAGAGTTCTAAGAAACTTGCCTGAAAATTATTTTACAAACTGTGCAATTATTTACAAAAATTATATATCTATATATATGAATGTGTACGTGTGTAATATATATATATATAAAATATATTATAGTTCTCAGGAATTCCTTCAGATATTCTTACTATTTACATTATTTTGTGAATTTATTCATCCCCCTTTGTGTTAAGGCCCCGTTACACTTTGCGATGCACCAGCGATCCCACCAACGTTGGGGGTTGCTGGGACATCGCTATATGATCGCTGGTGAGCTGTCACACAGGCAGACTTATCAGCGACCAGCGAGAACGCTGGTAACCAGGGTACACATCGGGTAACTAAGCATAGCTTTATCTTAGTCATATCTCGGTGTTACACGCAACAACGTCCTAATGATCAGAAAACTGATGAACCCTGCACACAAAGAACGTGTCTGTGTGAACACGCTCACGCCGCCAAACAGTCTAATACAAAAAACCTTGTCCATAAAACGTGTAAGTACTCTGCAGTAAAAAAGTTTAAAATGCAAGTGCAGTAAAAAATGTTAATAACAAGGTACTTGATCCATACGTTTTTTGCGCATAAAATGTACTTCAAGCTGCTTCACCTCATCACGGTGTACCCATATCGAAGCAGTCCTATCTGCTGTATTAAAAACCAGATCAAGTAATGTGTATCAAGTGAACAGGGTCCATACAGGTCCAGTATCCGATATGGACTGATGTTGAAAGCAGCCTTTTGTGTGCAGAGCCCAAGGTGAGGGGCGGGGAACTCACATCTCTTGCCAGGCAAGAGGCTAATTTACAGAAAACTGATGAACCCTGCACACAAAGAACGTGTCTGTGTGAACACGCTCACGCCGCCAAACAGGTTTTTAATACAACAGATAGGACTGCTTCGATATGGGTACACCGTGATGAGGTGAAGCAGTTTGAAGTACATTTTATCCGCAAAAAACGTATGGACCAAATACCCTGTTATTTACATATTTTTTACTACACTTGCATTTTAAACTTTTTTACTGCAGAGTACTTACACGTTTTATGGACAAGGTTTTTTGTATTAAGTGTCCTAATAATGTCGTTTCAACGCCTGCAAACCCATGACGTTTGAGCAATATAGTTCATGATCTCTTACCGTGTAACGGTACCTTTACAGGCATCCAGGTGCTGCGTATGGTCTCACCCTAAAAATAGTCTGGGCATCCTGCACTTCTCTTACATATAGTGTACTTAATGGGGTTGTGCCATGAACAATTGAACATTTTAATTAATAGATCTTAGACTAAAAATAAGTTCCACTATTGGATTTGTAAAAAAAAAAAAAAAAGTTCATGTCCTCAGGTATTAAGGATGTTCCCCTGTGTAATATGTGTGTCCGATCATGCACAGGTCTGATCATACCACATTTCTTGGGCAGGGTTGGAATTTAAGGGTATACAGAGATTATAGCTGGGGACGGCAGCTGATTCTGTGATGTAAAACAAGTTTTTAAATAGGCAAATGAAATGTTATTTTCCTTACAGAAAGAACCAGAAAGGTGAATGATATACTCTGTATATGAGAACTAGTGACACAAGCTAAAGAAAATAAATATATCCCCAAAAAGTGTTTGTGTAATGTTAGAATATACTGTGTGCAGTCAGTGTCACATGAAGATTGTATAGATTCACCTATTTGGAAGCACTCGGGAGTCTGCAGCACTAATGGGCAAGCGACATGCTGACCAAGCAGCACTCCAAGCTGGTCAATATTATGGAGAAAGCATACAGTGGATCAGGATTGTGTTAGAAATTAATTTATAACAAAATGGGGAAAAAATTGGCACAATTCTGGACCTGACAAAGAATGCCACTGGCCAAAACAAAATGGGAAGGAGAGTATTAACAGCTTTTGTGTTTTACTCCTTCACCACTTAGCGATTTTTTTGTTTTCTGTTTTCATTTTTTCCTTCCCTTATTCAAGAGCCATAACTTTATTTTTCCATCAATATAGACCTATAACGGCTTGTTTTTGTGGGACAAGTTGTACTTTCAGATGAAACCATTTATTTTACCATATAGTTTACAGGGAAATGGAAAAAATTCCAAGTGTGGTGAAATTGCAAAAAGAGTGCAATTACATGTTTGTTTTTTTGGGTTTTTTAGTCGCCATGTTTCACTATCTGGCAAAACTGACGAGACAATAAGATGTCTCGGGTCAGTACAAGTTTGTAGATACCAAACTTGTATACCTTTACTGGTATCTAAGTGGTGAAAACAAATTCAGAAGTTCGTAAAAAAGAAAAAAAAATCCACTTTTGTCACCATGTTCCGCGACCCGTAGTGTTCTCATTTTTCTAGATCTGGGGCCCTGTCACGGCTTATTTTTTACGTCTTGAGCTGACTCTTCTAATGATACCATTTTTGGGTAGATGCGCTGTTTCGATTGCCCGTTATTACATTGTATTACAATGTTGTGGTGGCAACCAAAGTAATGTAGTTTTGGCGTTTGGACCTCTTTTTTCCGTTACGCAGTTTGTCTCTTGTTAATTGATTTTATATCTTGATAGATCAGGCATTTCTGAGTGCGGCAAAACCAAATGTATTTTTTTTTTTAATTTTAAAACTAATTTTGAATGGCGCAAAAGGGTGATTTCAACTTTTTTAAAAAATTTTTTTAAAAACTTAATTTTTTTACTTCATTCTTAATTTTACACTTCCCAATAGGGTGCCACAGTGCTGCAGTCCGATCGCTTGTGCCATGTCCCGATGAGCTGCAGCACATCGGGACATAGCACAAATGATCACTGTGTGTGGTTGTCAGCGCTTACCAAGCACTCGCAGGAAGTGAATCTCATTCAGGGTCACTGAAGGACCCCGGGCTATCAGGTGATGCACGGAGATTTTGCAAACTGATCGCAGTCCCCGCCGCAGCGCTTTTGGATTGCACTGTCGGTGAATGACAACGCGATCCAAAGGGTTAACAGCACCGATCGGATTGCAGATCTGATTGGTGCCATTAGCCTCACATATCAACTGATTTTATCAGCTGATATATCGGGGAAATGTGCGCTCACTGCTGGAGCTCACTTCAAACTGAGGGAGCCGACACATGACGTACATGTACATCATGGGTTGTAAACGGGTTAAATCTTTATTAAGTATATACAGGTAAAAAGAAATAACTGATTATCATATAGTTGAATACAAGAAACGAATTTAAACATTTGAAAAGAAACTGATTGTTGTGTATTAGAATAGGGAAAGATACAGGGAAGGGGCAAAAGGGAATGGGGTGGAGTGAAGGTGTAAAGGGAGAGGGATAACACAATACCAAACTAATATGATAAACGTAAGCAAACTAGAGAGAAATATGTCCTACAGATAGCCGTCTGATTTCAAATGACTACAACTAATGACAAAACACTCCAGGTAGTGAAAAGTAGATACTGGACGAGTAAGGCTGGCTTCACATTGCAGTTTTTTCACTGATCAGTGTCCATCCAGTTTGTGTGCCAAAACCAGGGAGGAACTTGCAGAGAAAAACTATAATTGAAAGATTGACACCTGTACTGAGTTTTGGAGACACTCCTGGTTTTGGCACACAAACTGGATGGACACTGATCAGTGAAAATCCTGCAGTGTAAAGCCAGCCTAAGGGCCGCTTTACACACACCAACTTCTGTGACCAACTTCTGAACAGATCTCTGATTGCAGTGAAATCATGGACACATTGCTCCATTTTGTGGCTGTGTACAAATAGAACAATGTGTCCATGATTTCACTGCAACCAGAGATCTGTTCAGAAGTTGGTCACAGACGTTGGTGTGTGTAAAGCGGCCCTAAGAGTTTTTAATACAACTCAACCACTGATCCAGGGATAAAGATTTATTACAATCCCTCTCCAACTGATGATGATCAACTTTTCTTTCATAGATATGGTCCTTTTTGAAATAATCGTATATGCCCTTAGAATTCCAAAATACAGGGTGGTCTATTTATATGGATACACCTAAATAAAATGGGACTGGTTGATGATATCAACATCCTGTTTGTGGCACATTAGTATATGGGAGGGGAGAAAACTTTTCCGGATGACTGGTGACCATGGCAACCATTTTGAAGTCAGCCATTTTGGATCCAACTTTATTTTTTTTCAATGTGAAGAGGGTCATGTGACATATCAAACTTATTGAGAATTTCATAAGAAAAGCAATGGAGTGCTTGGTTTTAATTTAACTTTATTCTTTCGTGAGTTATTTACAAGTTTATGACCTCTTATAAAATGTGTTCATAGTGCTGCCCATTGTGTTGGATTATCAATACAACCCTCTTCTCCCACTCTTGACATACTGACAGCAACACCGCAGAAGAAATGGTAGCACAGGCTTCCAGTATCAGTTGTTTCAGATGCTGAACATCTCATATCTTTGCAATTGTCTATGCTTTGAAGATATAAGTCTAAGGGGGTCAGATTGGGAGACCTTGGTGGCCATTCAACTGGCCCACGACGACCAATCCACTTTCCCGGAAACTGTTCATGTAGGAGTGCTCGGACCGGACAGCCATATTGTAGTGGTGTCACTACATGACCGCGAGCAGCCAATCAGCGCCGGGAACGCCCCTCTGACGTCACTGCAGGTCCTGGTAGAAGACACCTCGCTTGGCACTGGACACCGGGGAAAGGCGTCGGACAGGTGAAGTATTCATTCTTTTTTATTATTCATACACTTGCCTTTGTTTAATTTAGATTTCGCAGTGAATATTAATACACTGCGAAATCTAATGGGGCTGTCACAGGGGAGGAGGAAGCAGGATTCTTCCTCCCCTTTGTGACATCACCTGCGATTTCTGGGATAAAGAAAGTGCAGTGTGTGAAAGCCCCTGCGTATTTTGTTGCGCCTTTTTGCGCAGCTGAAAAACGCAGCAAAAAAGCGCAACACAAAAAACGCAATGTGTGAACGCAGCCCAAGTCATTTTTCAAAAAAATATTAAATAGTTTTAATAATAATATTTAAACTAGTCTTAAAAGTTGAGCTAAAATTTCTGGTTGGGCATATTCCTGAATGTGTTATGGTTGTAGTTTACCACTCAAAGGATGCAAGGTCTCGAATAGCAATTTTCTTATCCTTATTGATATAAAAGTCCAAAATGTTTTTATTTACTTGCATTAATTTTGTAATACGAGATTTTTGAAAATTCTTTCTTTTGTAAAATAATTAAATTTTTACTATGTTTAGTGGGTCAGACAATGGTACAATGATGTCATCCGCGAAGAGACTGATTTTGAAATGACGATTTCAGGTGGCGATACCCTTAATTGCATCATTCATTCTAAAATGTTCAGTGAGTGGTTCTAAAATGAGAGCGAATAGAGGAGAAAGGGGCAGCCATGTCGAGGGACATTACACATTTCAATGTTTTTGAAGTTTAGAGATGAGTATACGGCCGTAATACTCTTCATTGTTTGATCGCTGAATCCAATTTTCTGAAAGCTAAGTGACAGATAACTCCAACTGACTGTGTCAAAAGTCATTTCAGCATCTAAAGCGAAAAGAAGGGCTGGTTCTCTCTTAGCCATTATATTAATTAAATTTAGGTCCCTGTGGTACCACCAGATGTTTGGCTTATCACAATGAAACCCAATTGTTCAGAGATGATTATTAGGAAGTGTTTTTTAATCTTTTGGCCAGAATTTTTTAATAAATTTTGATGTCTGAATTGAGAGATATTGGTCTACAATGTTTCACGAAGTCCAAATCATCTTTAGGTTTGGGGATAAGGATTATATCAAAGGGAAACCACCTGTTAGGGCAGCTTTGTTAAAAACATTGTCTAGGTGAGGGGCTAACAGATGTGAGAAAAGTTTAAAATATTCGTTGTTGAAACCATCAGGACGCAGTGACTTTTTAGCCTTAAGTGTCCTAATTTCTTCGATGATTTTGTCTGCTGAAAATGGAGAATCCAGTTATTAACACCTTTCATGCTCTGACGTGGTATTGCGTTGCCATGTTTCTTCTTGATTTTGTCTCCCAGAAAGCTGCCTTGACTGTTGGCAGAAAAGTGAAAAACAACCTGTTGCCTTCAAATTTCAGAAATGCAAAAAGCTTTGTTTTTGTTTTATAATAAAAGGCGCTTTTCGTATGATAGTAGTGAGATCTAAAAAGAAAAGGGAAAAAAAACCTATATAAATCTGGTGTCGCTGTAATCGTATTGACCTAGGCATAAAGCCGCCTTATCACCCAGTTTTTCAGAGATTTACACATAATGGCCGTAGTAGTCATTAAGTGTAGAGCGCAATATAACCATGAGTTGCTTTGTACTTTGATCTTTGGGAAGCAGAATAAAGAAACGAACAGCTGTTGAAAAATTAGCATTATATTTGTGGTATAGGTGAATGGTGTAAAAAATAGTAATACCAATTGTTCAACTGCTGTTCGTTTCTTTATTCTGATTCCCAAAGATGGAAGTATGGCGCGTCTCCTGGTTATCTTGCGCTCTACTTTGACTGCATAGGCTAGTATGTGTAAATCTTGTGATTCAGTTCACTGTAATGAGGCAGATTGAGTCACTTTGAATAACCTGGACTGTGGTCCAGTGGTGCCATCTTTTTAGGCATGCACATAAGTGCGGTCAACCACGGTTTTTGCACCTATTGAAAAGATGAACAAGGCTGGAAGTCTGACAAATGGAGTCCATAGTAACTGCTGCCTCATTAGTGAATAAGATCCATTGGGAGTTTCGCCAGAATCATGTAATTCGGAGATGTAATTTGAAACCCTAATGTAAGTGCTCAGCATAGAGCGCAGGATAAATGTGAAATGATAAAAATGTTCTGTACCCCAAATTACTACCCATAACATTCTACATATCCTACAATAAAATAAGTCCCCACCTAGGTCCGTCATCTGTTAATGGAAATATAAGACTCTTCCACGTTATTGGTAGCGCAGACTCTGGAAAAGTATTTTATCTCCAAAAAGAAAACGCGTAAAATCTGCACTCCCAAATCCAAATCTCCCACTTCCTTCTGAGCCCCACAATGTCTAAACCACATATAATGTCCCCATTTTTGGCATTGCTGTAGTGAGAATGCCTGCATAATTTATGAGGTGTGTGTCACCAGAACCCCAAGCAGGCGACAGTGTCCAGGCACTTCAATGTACTGGGCACTATAAGGACTTATTTACAATTTTTAACTTCTCTTGCTCCTCATTGGGGGACACGGGACCATTGCTTATGCCGCTATCCCTAGGAGGCTTGACACTAAGTGAATTCTGAAAGAAACAGAACAGATTAGCTCCTCCCCCACAGCACAGCATACACCCCCTGGCTGGGCCAGGCCCTGACCAGTTTAAACTTCTTGTCTGTAGGAGGCAGATGTGGTCTACAGACCTACATCTTTTTGTTATTTTTTATTATTATTTTTTTCAACAGAAGAAGTTTTTAGACGGGCGAGGGCCCCCCTTTAAGAGGGCTGCTTTCCCAGCAGCCATCAACAGGCGGGACCGTGGAGTGTCGCCTCCACGAATTCCCTTCTGCTCCGTTGGATCTCTAAAGGATATGCCATTTTTTTTTATGGATATCAAGGGCGACAATATCCTTTAAAGGAGCTGATTTCCCAGCCATCAACAGAAGGGCACGTGGAGTATTGCCTCCTCGTATCCCCCTCTGCACCTGACGTTTACCCATCATATCTGTCTTGTGGGACGCTGTACACGTCCTCAGCATCCTATAAAAGCGGCCTGAGTCGCAGGATTAAAAGCACAGCCCACACTCACACTGAGGTCTCACTCAGCAGCATATTCTGCTGCGTGAGGTAACACTGCTGCATACAAACAGTGCTGCGGGCATTCATTTCATTTTGTGAAACGGTGACAGACCTCCAGGGTAAGTCGACACCCGGTGCCGATGTAGCTCCAGACATCAGTGTCTATATGGTGGAGGGCTCCCTATCAATCCACTTTACACATTAGGCTTCAGGACCGTCGCCGATCCACTTCTTCACCTCAGATTCCCAGCTGCGGCTATAAATTTAGGCCCTGGCTTTGTCCTACTTGCGGTTCTCTTTTGGCCAGCCCCTTTGATGACACGAGGTTCCTGCACACCCCCCCGATGTGACCTCAAATTGGGCGCAAATCTCATCCTCAGTTCCTAGCCCCGCTCACTGTGTATTCTGTGTCCTTTGTGAGGTAACACTGCTCCTGTGCTCTTTTTTGTGTATACAGCACAGCTGAGGGACATTTCTTCACCGCTGCCGTTCTGGAAGGTGCTTTTCGGGTCGGTACCAGTCTTTGGGGCACAGGACCATCAGGCTGGTAAAGGGGGGGGGGGGGGGAAATCTCCTTTTTTCTGGTAAGAATGTGGACACCTAGGCTGCAGGGCTCTAAAGCTATCCAAGTCTCTTAGGGCCTCGTTACACGGGCCGACATCGCCGCCCATAACAGAGGCGAAGTGGGGGCGTGGCCTATCGCCCCTACGTCGCCTCATGTGAAGGGGCGATGTCGCCGGTGCCTGGAGGTAGCCTTATCGATAGCAGAAAAAGTCCTCACCCCCAGCAGCTCTGCTAAAGCACCTCTATACAACCTGTTTAAGCTGATCCTAGCAGGAGTGCCACTATCTTTTTTTTTTTAATTTTTTTTTTAACATGCAAACCTCTAAATTATACGTCACCTGTCACCTGGCTCTCGCGAGCCGTCACACCTCACTGCTAGGCCTGCGTCCCTGCAGAAGCCCAGGAGCCCTCCGCCAGTGCCGGAACAACTAGTGCTCCAAGCCTGCCAGACTGGGCACTATTCCTCACTGAATCCTTGGAAAAGCTATCTAACTGCCTGGTCCAGGCTATGCAGCACCATCCCCCGGCCATATCTTCCCAGAATGGTGCACAGGACCCTATTCGGGAGCCCACAACTGTCGAGGACAGGCGACGTCCAGCTTCGACAGAGGCAACTAAGAAAAGGTCTCACAGAAACGTTTCTCCTGTTTCTTCCCATGGCTCTTGCGCCTCTCCCTCATGGGATTTGAGACTGGGCTCCCCTACTACCGGCAAACCTCATATTCTAGACTCTGAATCAGACATGAACGACCTTTTTGATCTAGAATCCCCTGATACTCAGGCCATGGTCGATAACCTGGTGTTAGCAGTTAACCAAACGCTTAAGACAGATGACCTTATAACCACGACTACGGACCATACTGTCTCATTTAAGAGAACGAAACGTCGGCAAAAATGTTTTTTCGACCATCCTGTGTTCCAGGATATTCTGCCCAAACAATGGATAAAAGGTTTGGGGGTCGCAAACCCATTGAGGCTTGTTACCCTCTTCCCCCAGCCCTCGCTAAAGATTAGGCAGATTCGCCAGTAGTCGACAACCCCCCCCCCCTTCCCTTTCCCCAGTGTCCCGTCTATTGGCAAAGACTATATTGTCCTTGCTGGATGGGTCCTCTATTAAAGACCCGACAGACAGGCAGGTCGAGCATTTAGCACAGTCAGCCTTTGAAGCATCGGGATCACCTCGGTCTGGGTGCCCAAGGCAATTGTAGTTTGGGCAGAAACTTTACAAAAATCCCTCAAACGTGCAGACCCAGAGCTGGTGGATCTGACATCTCAAATCATTATGGCCAGAGATTAACTTAATCTATGCTTCTCTGGACTCTGCCACTTGTGCTGCCCTCACAGCTTCTAATGCGATCGTCATTCGCAGAGCCCTTTGGCTCAGGCAATGGCGAGCGGATTCAGCGTTGTAAAAGTCCTTAACCAGCCTTCCTTATCAAAGCAGGCGACTTTTTGGCAAACAATTAGATAAACTCATGTCGGACGCGACTGGTGGAAAAAGTACATCTCTACCCCAGCACAAACCGAAACGCCCTTCTTTTAAAAGACCACAACCATGTTTTCGGTCTCTTCGTTCCTCATTCGGCTGGACATCCTCTCGAGTGCCTACATCTGCAAATCGTTCTCCACGTACGGAGAGGAGCAACTGGTCATCTTACAAGCCGAATCAAAACTGTCAAAATAGGCCAAAACAATCTAGATCCAAAGGGTCCAGATCCAATCGCTTCTCCTCGTCGTGACTCGCACTTATTCCCGAAAAACACTCCCATCGTCTGCGGTCGTCTACACTTATTTCATCACATATGGCAATCCGTCACAGACGGCAGACAGGTCAAAGATCTCATGTCTTCTGGTTACTACATAGAATTTATATGAAAAATTCCATACAATCTATAAATACTGTGGTCAAGAATGACCCACTCGAATCTCTAAAGACAAATAACAATGAGAAGGACAAAGAGAGAAGGTGTGCACAAAAATTTAATGCTTTTCAGTGATAAATCAGGCTGTTCTTGGGTCCTACGCAGAGGACAGAGCAACAAATGCAAGGGTAAATGTAACAATGCCTTTAATTCATATATATATAGGCCTGAATAACACGAACATGGCATCAGATCATACAGTGGTGTTCAAAAGTCCTGCATAGGCATAGCATAAATTGATTTTTCAAGTTTTAAATGTTTTCTGTCGAATATCTTCGATGCTAATATGACTTATTATATATGGTTTTGTTCAGAATACAATTTTGCATTCTCTCCCTGTAATATTTTTAGCTTTTGAAGCAGTTTTGCCTGAAATTATTGCAACATTATGGGAATTGAGAGCACAACTAAATATTGTACAGCTTCAGATCCAAAATTAGGCAATCACAGATGAAGTTCTTGTGACCAATCATAACCTGGATATGGCAGCCAATCACTTTCCATTACATTGCATCACATTTGCTGCTTTGTTTGTTTGTTTTATCTGTTGGTCTATCTAGTGAATCATACTGTAGAGCTTTATGATGGGAGCCTTCAGATTTTTGTTAGCGGAGGATCGTGTGCGAGTTTTGGTGCTACATGAAGAGGGTTATACTGGCCCCCAGATCGCAAGGAAGGTCGGCTGTAATCAGAGTACAGTCATAAGTATTTTGCAGAAACATAAG
Organism: Allobates femoralis; assembly: GCA_033576535.1. Classification (NCBI taxonomy): domain Eukaryota; kingdom Metazoa; phylum Chordata; class Amphibia; order Anura; family Aromobatidae; genus Allobates; species Allobates femoralis. Next base: position 479,693,990 of record JARQOC010000005.1, on the reverse strand, counting down.
CAGCTTGGAATTACCCAGGACAGGCCCAGATCTGGTCGGCCCAGAAAGTCAACTAAAAGGGAGGATAGAGTACTGATGAGAACATCCCTTGCCAATCGAATGCTCACCTCTCCTCAGCTTCTGCGAGAATGGCAAGAAAAGTGCAATATTGAGGTAGCAACATCAACTGTTAGGAAGAGATGTTTGGAAGCAGGATTGAGAGGGTGCAAGGCCCGAAAGAAGCCATTGATGACAGCCATACAAAGACAAAGGCGAAAACTGTGGGCATTGAAATATTCAAAATGGAGGAAAGAGGAGTGGGAAAAAGTACTATTTAGTGATGAAAGCACTTTTTGCATTTTAGGAAATGATGGCAAGTCTTATGTGAGAAGGTTTCCACATGAAGAGAACAAGCCAGAGTGTTTGAGCTTCTCTGTGAAACATCCGATGAGTAATGGTCTGGGGCTGTATGACAGCCAATGGTGTTGGAAGGCTTCATATTGTGGAGGGTATGGTTAATGCAAAAAAATACATAGACATCCTTAATAAGAAAATGCTGCCTTCTGCTCAACACCTGTTTTCAGGGAATTATATCTTCCAGGATGATAATGCTCCTTGTCACAGAGCTAAGACAGTAATGGAATGGAAAAAAAGAACAAGGTGGCTACTATTGACAGTCCCCGGACCTGAATCCAACTGAAAAATTGTGGCACAAGGTATCGATAGAGATATCTAAAAAAGCCAAGGACCAAGAAAGAGTTGATTGAGGCTCTGATACAGGCCTGGAACCACATCATCACTCGTAAACATCTGCAGAAGCTTGTTCACTCAATGCCACAGAGATGCAAGTTGGTGCTCAAGAGCAAAGGCTGGCCAATAAAGTATTAGGAGCTAAAGATGCACTCAAAAGGCCCTTTTCAGAACTCTGAATTAAATAAAAAATGATAAATCTTAAAAAGTAACATTTAAGTCTGTGTGAACTTGCATTGGAAGTTAATGAACTTAAAAACCTGTTCACCATTCTACACACTGTACTGGTGTAGGTATGGTTATGCTGTAAAAAAAATTATCAAAAATGCGCATACCATAACAATTTATACACTTGGGACATTCAAAAATGAGTATGGCACACAATGAGGGATTACAAAAACATATATGTTCCACCAGTTTCACTGTAGAGATGCAGAAGTATGAAATATATAGTTTTCTTCACGCCTATGCAGGACTTTTGAACACCACTGTAAATTATAACACATACAAAGTGGAAAGGTAGGTAGCTATACATCCATTAGCAGCCGGCATATATAAGATCATGTTATCTCATACAATAAAGTGCAAGTGCAAACACTGAATCCTGCTCACAGAATTCTACCTAGCTTGCAGCAAGGTAATGAAGGGTCAGGTTAGGTGTCAAATGGTGACCATAAACCACAACCCCTATGGCCAGAGGAGGAAAAGAATCAAGCGCCTCATATTGCACATTTACCCAGCAGTGGAAGGACCCCCGGATGCGGACTTTGACGTACATTTTTTCTTTTTAGGCTGTAAAAAGCTTCATCGGGGGGGTGATGCTACCCCTGACTGCCCTGTATATATACCCCACAGTAATGGCGTGTGTAAATGCCACAAAGCCGCTTATTTGCAGTGCTCGCATGCTTCCGGTCCTGCCCCCTCATGGCCGGAAGCGCGCGGACGTCACCGCTATTGATAACGTGCACCTCCGGGAGCCAGGAATGCGTCACCATAGCTCCCGGATATGCGCATCAGCGGTAAAGATGCCGCGCACAACGCCGGAGGGAGGGGGGAAGCCGAAAGTGAGCACACATGAGCACTGTAATACATAACAGCACCCCATAGTTACCAATAAGATGGCCAGAACAGGCATATCATGAGCATTTCACAGAAATGAATGGTAAGCAAGATATAACCATCTATAAAATACAAAGGATAATTAATAACATTTTTTAGAGCCAAACCGGAAATTCAAATGTAAAGAAATGTTCATAATAAAAATGGCCCAAAAACTTCAGCTTATTCCACTCGATCTATGTGCACAGTGGCCAATTCAGGCACATGATGGTGTCACTTAAATGGAGTACAAAAATTCAAAATATGCTGTGGAGGAGCATAAAAAAAATGGGTGATCTAAAATATAAGAAAAAAAAAGTAAATGTGTGTGTTATAATTTATGATCTGATGCCATGTTGGCGTTATTCAGGCCTATGTATATGAACTAAAGGCATAGTTACATTTACCCTTGCATTTGTTGCTCTGTCCTCTGCTTAGGACTGAAGTACAGCCTGATTTTGTTACTGAACAGCATTACATTTCTCCTTCGCCTCATTGGGGGACACAGACCGTGGGTGTTATGCTGCTGTCCACTAGGAGGCGACACTAGGCAATATCTGAAAAAGAGTATTTGGCTCCTCCTCTACAGCATACACCCCCTGGCAGGAGCCATACCAAACCAGTTTTTGCTTAGTGTCTTAGGAGTGCAGACCTCTTTATTTTCTCTCTTCCTTTTTTTCTTTATTATTTTTTACTTTTTACTTTCCTCTCAAGAGGACATAACATTAGGAGGGAGTTTTGCAGCCTCCATACTCTCCAGATAGTAACTCTCTGGATGCAAGTCGAGGCTGTTCCTCCATACTCCTTCCTCATCTGCACATGGCCAGGGGACCATGTTGGATAGCTCATGGGAGAGCTAACCTCCCCGGTCTCGGGTCGAGGTTCCAGGTATGTTGCCACAGGGTCCTGGCCTGCCACAGAGCCCTCCGGAGGCTGCAGCAGGCTTACTGACCGGAGGGATCCGGTCACGGAAAGGGAGAAGGGGAGTGCGGGGCTTCCAGATGGATCGCACAGGGACCAAAAGGGCTCCTTGTTTGCCTCATTACCCCCTCCCCGTGCGCCTGCATGTACCCCATGTTTTTCCCTGCCTGTGGATGCAATAGGAATCCTCATGCATCCACAGCCCCCTTATGGCCTCGTCATCAGGGATCCCCTTTTGGGGTCCGTGCTTCGCCTCCGCTTTCCCCCTGCGGCAGATGCGGCGACTTTTTAGTCCTCCGCGCCGTCTCCTACTCTTTTTCGGGGCCGAGAATTAATCTAGGCCCCGGCTTCGGCCTAGCGCTGGCCGGCACGCCCCCCGCACGCCCCCGAAATTGCATCACAGAGCGCGTCATGCGGGGGCGGGACCGTGGTTTGGCGCTCCTCGCTCCTTGCGAGTCTTTCTGCGTGTTCAACCACGCCCCCTTATTCCCCTTCTCCGTTGTTGATACAGCGCCGTACGGAGCCGCTCCTCTCGGGCCGCAGCTGATAAGGGGGCTCTGAATCGCAGCTTCGCTCAGCAGGTGCTTGCTGAGCGATTTAAGGCACCAGTTTACTTTTCTATCCATCTCATAGGGAAGTCTGAGGGAGCAGTCCCAGCTACTACAGGGGCCCTACAAGTAGGTCTCCTCCAGGAACTAGCTATTGCTTGGCTACTTTTTAATGCACACCCTGCATATGTCACTGTGGTATATTTTCTACTGTTTTTCTTCTCCAGCACAGCAGCACTTATTCAGCAGTTGATTCCTGCTGCTTCTCTCTCTCTCAACCCCCCACCCTCCCCCTCTCAGTCTGTGTCTGTATATACTATTAAGTCTTGCAGTCAGGAGTTTAAGCTGGAATTTTTGCTTATTCCCATAGAAAAAACCTCTCCTACTAGGGGGGTATTTCTAGTGGGGACTGAGGTTGAGAATACAGTGCTTATAGTATATGGCAATGTGGTTGGATCAGGAGATCTATGAAGTTATGACGTAATGTGGACAACTTTGTCCATGTCTCATAAGGCATGAGGCTTTGCCCCTATTACCATCTATCTCAGGGCATTCCTTGGTCGACCCGCCACATGATGGCCCGACCTTCCTAGGCCATCCACAGTGGGGTACTCGGACTGCAGCCGAGATACTTCTCAGCTGCCCGACATGCTTCTTCTAGGCTCGCCTCAGGTAAGGATGCTGGGTTGAAGCAGTGTTTTTTCTACATCTCCGTCACACTCACCCCTCACCCCCCGCAGTTGGGGGTGCTGTTGCAGTCGTCATATTTCAAGACTGCACGACTCTGTCACGTTTTTCCTTTGTCACCCACATTTGGACAGCTGCGTAGAAGTTGATTCTTCTCAGGACTGTCCAGCATCTTTCTTCAGTACCAACAGTTGGGCCTCTGAGTGACAGCATAGCGCCGGTTCTCCGGACCGCTAGACGGTAATCTTCAGCCCCAGCTGCCCTCGCTAGCTCACCATGATTCCTATTTAACAAGGGGATCACTCTCAGGGGCATTTGTTTCACGGTTTTTACCGTCGGTAGGTCGACAGGATCTCGATGTTCTTCCTTTCACCCGGCCTACAAACACAGCTGATCTTCCTGCAAAGGACCTGTACTCAGCTCCTGTAGGGAGCCCAGCGTTCACACAATGGACGGTTCCTCCTCGGTTCTGGCCCCTCCGGACTCCGGAGACGCAGAGTTTTGGGGATCACTATCCCCTCTCACACAGAGTTTTCAAGGACGGATCTCTGGCACCTGAGGCGCCTTGCATGCTCCTCCCTCAGCTTTCCTCTGTTGGGGTGCAGTTTTGAGAACTCCCAGTTATATACCCTACTCCTTCCTCAGCTCCCCTCTGGCGGGGTGCTGGGTTAAGGTTAAGAGTGCCGTATGTTTTTTTTCTTTTTCCTCTGGTGGAGTCTCCGGTCGGAGTTCAGACATCAGGAGCCTACCCAGCCTACCTCCCCAAGCTACACAACATCAAGATGCTGGGTTGCTGGACGTGGAACAGGAGGTCCTGCGGCCCCTCGCCGCTCCTGTCATGCAGGTGGATTGAGAACATGTGCAAGTGCTACGCAAGGTCCAACCTGGAGCAGGCTCTACCAGTCTCCGTAATCTACTCAGACCCAACTCTGGCCGCATGAATCTCAGGGGGGCCGCCCGGTGCACGGCATGGCCGTATGTACGGTCCCCGCTCTTCCTCACTCGGAAGATCCTTCAACAGTTGCACAGCACAACTGGGTCGTTCTATCCCTCAGCACACCGCCCTACGCGAGCGAGGCCTGGTCCCAGATCTACTAAATTCAGCACGCACGTCCTCATTCATGCAGCAAGCATTGTACGGCCGTGATGACTGTGAAAGCTTTACCTTCAGGATGGGCGCTTGGCATGCATGAGTAAGGCAAAACCTGCCCCTACGGAACCCATCTCGGGTTTTTTTTGTTTGTATGCAACTGAGACTTCAGGATGCAGAAGCTTCTCCCTTGCACTGACTAGCCGTCTATTCTCCACGTGGAACAAAGGGTTTAAGGCTCCTAACACAGCCTTTTTCACCCAGTTGTCTCGCCATCCCCTGAAGTTGCGTCTACTAAGGACGATGGCCTTTCCGTACTGATTTCCCGCAAACCACAACAAGCGGAAACGCGGGGTGTTCCTTCCTCGTACCTCCTCCGGCCACATTGGATGAAGCCTTGGGCGACGGTTCCTATGCGTTCCGATCTCCCCCTGTGATGATGGATGCAGTCGTGGGCGACGGTTCCTCTGCGTTCCGATCTCCCCCTGCCATGATGAATGCAGTCGTGGGCGACGGTTCCTCTGCGTTCCGATCTCCCCCTGCCATGATGAATATAGTCGTGGGCGACGGTTCCTCTGCGTTCCGATCTCCCCCTGCCATGATGAATACAGTTGTGGGCGACGGTTCCTCTGCGTTCCGATCTCCCCCTGCTATGACGGATGCAGTCCTGGGCGACGGTTCCTATGCGTTTTGATCTCCCTTATGGACGACTGGCCACAGACGCTTCAACATCAAGCTCCTCACAATGGATATCTGAGCTTGCTGCGCATAGCATAGCTCCGGGCCAATTTTCGATCTCCCCCAGTCGTCTCCGGCTCCTGGGTTGCAGCATACTGTTGGCCATCGCAACAGCTGAATCAATGCCACAGACTACACGGCACAGTTCCTGATACAACTGCAGTCTCCCCAGCCTCCAATGGGCCCTGGGTTGTAGCGCACTAACGATCGCCGAACCAGCTGGATCACATCAGGCATACAGAGTACAGCTCTGTCACCCGGAACAAGAGCAGAATATTGGCGCGCCTCTCAGGACCAGTTGTATTCCATACGCCTTAATATAGTCAGAGAGGCTCCCTTCGTTCCAGATCGCTTGAAGAGCTATCCACTGGAGCTACGATGTTGCGCTTGAAACCAATATATAGCTGCCGTGACCTAGTGGTAAGCACAGCTGTCTACCAACGCAAAACTGCCCGGGTACAGACATCATCTTAACCTTCAGTCATAGTGACTCTCGCCTATGTTTTTTTTTCCCGGATTACGGATGGTTCATCAGTTCCATCTGACGAAGCTGAATACATCTTCTTTGTCACATGTAATCTCCAGTTACGCTACTTCAACAGTCATGTGATACTCTGGGCAGATCTTTTCCCCAGTGGGGCCGTCTTTATCCTGTCTGACTGTCGTTAGTCAGAGGTTTTTTCTTTCAACTGGTCTTGGCTTCCTCGAGTTCTCTAGTCTGAGCACGGATACGATAATCCGCTCCTGAATACAGTTCTTTCCCTGGTATGTTTCTATCTGCATACCCTTCTCGGATGCACGCACAATCATATCCATCGGAGTGCCTTCTCTCCTTTGGGCCCACTTTCCACCCAGACAGTCCAGGGGTTTCATCTACCTCGACGTGTCGCTGACAGCAGTCGTCACCCCGTTCTCTGTCTAGGTTTACTGTTCATGGTTTATTACTACCAGACGTTTGATGTCCTGTCCTCACCGGCAGACCCCATAGGTTTGGGGGTTTTCTCCTTCACATTCTGTGGTTTTGGGCATCCATGGGCATGGATGTTTACGTATGTATGTATATATGTATATATATTGGTGTGTATATGACAAAAGGCCTATTTCTCGCTTGCAGTGGTTTTCCACGCATCATGGCTTACCTTCCTGGGTATACCCTTGGTTTTTAGCCACCCTTGCCGAGACGTTCACAGGTGTTCTTAGGTAAGTTTCACTCTGGTCCTGTTACCAGAGAACAGAGTTTTTTTCTCCGGCTGCCATCGCTGTATGCACCTTAGATGCTGGTTCTGCGTCCTCTTGTGCTTCCGGCTTCGGTTATCTCTTTTTTATTCTCAAGTACCTTGCTGTTTTCTCGAAGTTTTCATACGCTGTTCCCAGAACTATGTGTCTTCTGGAGACACTTCCATTACCAGTACCGGTTCATACTTTTCGGCTGTGGCATTTCCTAGTTGCTGCCTTGCTGCCTTTCCTCCACCTTTAACGGTGCTTTGACCTACGCGGTCACCCTTATGAAGGTGGTCTTTTCATCCCACCTGCAAGTCCTTTTTCTTCCATCCCTATGCTTCATACCAGGGCATTGAGTGACGTTGGGTACATTCTGTCTCTCTGCCACACCTTTGTGCCTGTTTGGACATTTCCACACATGCAGAGGCCGGACTCTCTAGGTCATTTCTTTCTTCAGAATGATACCAAGGGACTATGCCTGGTTCCCCGGTCACAGGTCTACTGCCTTAGAACTGCTGGCTAGAACTGCTGGCTAGATATGGTATAGTTTTTCGATCATTGAATACCGAGGTTCTCTACTCCTTGGACAGGAGTATTCTAGATCTTTGGCGCCAGGGCTATGTACACACAGGTGTTAGTCTTATTTTTGGTGATCATTTTGACGTCTATACTCAGCGTTAAATAACGCAAATCCGGGTATACGTATTCCCTAGGTGGCAATATTCCACCTCGGTAGTGCGTTTTTTACAGGAGTTTATAACAATATTCTCTCCCACCCAGGGACTGCTTTAGGACGTCCCACGGTCTGTGTCCCCCAATGAGGCGAAGGAGAAAAGGAGATTTTTGTGTACTCACCGTAAAATCCTTTTCTCTTAGCCTCTAATTGGGGGACACAGCTCCCACCCTGTTGTCCGTATCAGGATTTGTGGTATTGTTTCCTTTTTAGGATGCTTTCCGGTATATGCGCCTTCTCCCTTAGGCTCTACGCTCGTTGAGCTTTATAGTATCTTCTGTTAAGCTCTACGCTCTATCGGGATCATTTATAGTCGCCTTGTTTTTTTGTGACCTGCTCCTTGTCACTGTCGTCTTCTCCTACTGCTTTAGCACAAACTGGTTTGGTATGGCTCCTGCCAGGGGGTGTATGCTGTAGAGGAGGAGCCAAATACTCTTTTTCAGATATTGCCTAGTGTCGCCTCCTAGTGGACAGCAGCATAACACCCACGGTCTGTGTCCCCCAATTAGAGGCTAAGAGAAAAGGATTTTACGGTGAGTACACAAAAATCTCCTTTTTTGTGCACACCCTCTCTTTTTGTCCTCCTCATTGTTACATAGAATTTGTAGCTAGTCCTCCAAACCGTTTCTTTCCCTCCAATCCACCAAGGTCACTGATACAAGCTTGCAATTTTTTCCACGCAATATCCTCACTGCAGCTCGCCGGGGTAATCGTTCCCGTGCCGGACTCCGAACGTTTAAAAGGTTTTTACTCAAACCTTTTAGTTGTTCGCGAGAAGGACTGGTCAGTACGTCCCATCCTGGACCTAAAACATCTAAACAGATATGTCGCTGTCTGTTGTTTCAGGATGGAGTCCCTGCGTACCATCATCACATCTATAGAAGAAGGCGAGTTTCTCTCCCCCATCGACATAAGGGATGCGTTCCTTCACATCCTAATAGCTCAGGCGCATCAACGTTTTCTATGATTTGCTATCCATGAGGAGCACTTCCAATTCATTTCTTTACCCTTCGGTCTCGCCACAGCACCAACAGTATTCACAAGGGCCATGGCTGCTGCCAAGACCATCCTTCATTCCAGAGGAATTGTCGTCCTGCCCTATCTGGATGATCCTCCTTGTCAAAGGTCACTTCTTCACAGCCTGCGAGGAGAGTGTCTAAATAACTTTGGATACTCTTTTGTGCCTGGGTTGCTTAGTCAATCTCAAAAAATCCTTTGATTCCTGCCCAGTCTATCACCTTCCTGGGCATGGTCTTCAACACATCTCGGGGGTTAGTCACCCTTCCTCAAGACCAAGTGCAAGCCCTACGTCAGGGAATACGCAACCTGCTCCGATCCTCCCCTCACTCCATTTGTTATGGGATGAGAGTTCTCGGCAAAATGGTGGCTGCAATTGAAGCAGTCCCATTCGCTCAAGTTCACCTTCGCCCGCAACAGATGGCCCTGCTGACGACCTGGGACAGGAGTCCCTTCTCACTGAACAGGGTATTCTCCCTGACCCCTTCGGTCCAGAGGTCACTACGATTGTGGATGTGCCCAACAACTCTATCCAAGGGCCGGTCCTTCCTTCTGGCCGATTGGGAAGTCCTCACCACCAATGCCAGTCTCCTGGGTTGGGGGGTGGTTTATCGTCCTCATACTGCCCAGGGTTGCTGGTCTGAACAGGAGTCAATGCTTCCAATCAACCTGCTGGAGGTACGGGCCATAGCCCTATCCCTACGTTGTTTTCATAGCCTCCTGGCGGGTCGTCACATCCATGTCCAATCGGACAATGCGACGGCAGTTGCCTACATCAATCACCAGGGTGGCACCCACAGCAGAAGGGCTCTCGGCGAGGTAGACCACATTCTCACCTGGGCCGAGTCGACCGGGTCCGTCATCTCGGCAGTGCACATCCCGGGAGTGGACAGTTGGGCGGCGGACTTTCTCAGTCGTTAAGGCCTAGCCACAGGAGTATGGTCCCTGCACCCGGAATAGTTTCAACAGATTTGCCGCCGCTGGAGGACACCGGACATGGACCTCATGGCTTCTCGAATAAACGCCAAGGTCCCAGTGTTCATGGCCCGCTCTCATGATCCGACTTCAGTTGGAGCGGACGCACTGGTGCGATCATGGCACTAGTTCCGTCTCCCGTACATTTTTCCTTCATTACTCTTAGTTCCTAAGGTACTGAGGACAATCAAATCGGAATGAGTCCCGGTCGTCCTCATAGCTCCAGATTGGCCCAGGCGGTGCCTGGTATGCCGATCTTGTTCAGCTAGTCGCAGACCTTCACTGGCGCTTACCAGATCGCCCAGACCTTCTATCTCAAGGTCCGATATGCCACCAGGGTCTGAGGGCTCTGAATTTGACGCCGTGGGCATTGAGATCTGGGTGCTGACTCAGGCTGGTTTTTCACGTGATGTCATTGGTACCATGATTAGAGCTCGAAAACCAGTTTATGCACATATCTACGATCGTACGTGGAAGATTTTCTTTTCATGGTGCAAGACCGCGGTCACCCCCCTTTTACTTTTTCAGTCCCGGTGATCCTCAGTTTTCTGCAGTCGGCACTAGACTAGAGTTACGGGTTTTATTTTCCCACCCAGGGTCTGCTTTAGGATGTCCCATGGTCCTGTGTCCCCCAGTGAGGCACAAGAGAGAAAACGATTTTTGCGTACTCACCGTAAAATCCTTTTCTCTGAGCCGTCATTGGGGGACACAGCACCCACCCTCTTTCCCATTTCGGGCATTGTTTTTTCTGGTTCTTTATTTCTGAGTTTGGCATGTTAACTTTGGTTGTACTCTATTGTTTATACATATTCTCCTACTGCTTGGGCACTAAACTGGTCGGGGCCAGTCCCAGCCAGGGGGGGTGTATACTGTGGGGGAGGAGCCAATCTGTTTTGTTTCTTTCAGAATTCACTTAGTGTAAAGCATCCTAGGGAAAGCAGCATAACCCATAGTCCTGTGTCCCCCAATGATGGCTCAGAAAAAAGGATTTTACGGTGAGTACACAAAAATCCCTTTTCTACAACATTCACTACATTTGTCTTCATGGGAGTTTTCTAGAGAATGTAAGTTTTCATGTAGCTATAGATATAACAGTAGGATGCTCAGTTGAGTAGCTCAGCATGCGGCCTAGGGCATGACCCTAGGTTTAGCCCATGTGGGAAGAATTTAGAGAGTTAATTTCCCTGAGATAGGAAGAGAGAAGTTTAGTGAAGTTGGAAGGCTGTAGTGTGCAGAGGACATCAAATCCTGGACAGTACCTGGGTTGGACTGGTCCTCTGAAGGCAGATTTTCCTGGACGTCTGGGGTGTACAGCTCGAGTAGGGTGGCCCGGAAGAGACACCTGAACCACTCCATATGAGCAGGAGTACAGACGTGGGGCTGCTGGATGCGACTGGTACGGGAATTTGGAGATACTGGAGACCCTTAACTTGGAACTGAAGGAAACAAGTAGAACAACCCCAGTCTGGGAGTAAGAAGGGACAGTGTTGAAGAACAGTGCAGGTGGTAACAGAACCATAGATTTGTATGTGCCCACTGTAAGCTTGTAAACCATGCATAAGGATATTTTGTTGAGTAAAAGTTCAGTTTTATAAAGCAATATGGTGTCGCCTGATTCCATGTGGAGAACCCGGTGACGAAAGGAACCTGACTGCAGAGTAGAGCAAGTAAGGGTCCAGCACCCCACACGTTGATCAGGTACATGTATCCCATTTAACTGGCCGAGGCAAGATACCAAATCCCCAGCTTGCCCATAATACATTGCCCACATGCCCTCTGTTACATATGCTGCCCACATTTGCATATTGTGCCCTCTATGAATATCTTATTGGAAATGTAATTTGGTTTTGTATGTAAATATATTACACTGGAATTTTTTTTTTGTCTGGTCACTGGTGTGAGTCCTTATATTTCTTTTCTTTTACTTTGTCTCCAAACAGGTACTGCTAGATTCCCTTGAAGCTGTGTATGGAGCATCTTGTGACTGTGAAGAATCGGATGCTGTATTCCAGAAGTTTTTTAACTGGAAACAAGCAACATTGGAAAAATTCAACAATCTCATAAGTGACACTGAAAGCTCGCTCTACCTTCTGGGTGTATGGTTGGCCAATATTGAAAAGGTATACCTTCTAAAACCTTTAAAATCAATTAGGTAATGAATTGCCTATGGTGGAATGTACCAATAAAGGCATTTCCTCCATATTATTATTCCTTTTCGGACTTTTTGATCTCTACTTTATTAACTATTTAAAGTCTGGGATAAGTTATAAACTGCCAATAACACTATAAGGCTTTTTACATGTTGGGATGATCACTTTTGTGATAGCTTGTATGAAAGTTTCATTAGGTATCATTGTGCTGCAATGTATGCCCAGGCCCAGCAGCTAAATGACAAATAATGATTTGATCGCTTTATGCAGACATATTGTAGGTTGGCAGTATATTTCCTCATGTTCATAGACCATGTTCTGCCGACAGTAATGTGACGTTTGAGAGAAGGGGGAAATTAATGGGGAAATTAATGATCATTCCTAAGAAACCCACACAGTAGCTTGGTTAATGGCTCTTTCACACATCAATATTTTTGACGTGTGCCGTCAGTTCTTGTTGTGGATAGGTCACAGACCCTTTACAGTCATTGTACCTTTTCACATCCTTTTTTTTGCGGATCATACTCACTAAAAAACTAAAACCAGATGACACTCTGCCATCAGTAAAATATGCTCGCATATCGCAGAGGCATGTTTATTGGTGCTTTATGTGCTCCTGTGAAGACACCAAGGGTAAGGCCAGAAATGACACGATAAGGCTGAGAACTACAATTGCAAGGTGTCACTGTGAGTTCCAAATTGCCTAGTACACTATGAGATGATTTTGTAGGAGAAACAGTGCATTTCCCACAAGCATGTGCTGCAATTTGAAAATCAAAATGGTACCTGGTCGAGTTGCAGCCCCATCACAACCCCAATGTGAACGCTGTTTGGCTTTCTCTGACCGTTGATGTGGAGGAGATAGAGATAAGGATTTGCCATGTCCAATTTCTAACTTCCAATCTTTTTTGTTCTTGGTGAGAGAAACCGCCATCAGATGGCGAGTGTTCCTGTGTTTTGGGCCATCTGGAGATAACTGCTAGCCATATGATCTTTCGTGTACAAGTCCCCTTAGTATGCTTTGTTGCTTAGTTCTGGGTTTATCTAGCTTACAACTACTACTTATTTTGTTCCTAAAGTTTTTTAACCTGAAGTCCAATTTCTCCTGTGACTCATGTGACATTGCGTTGGATATTGATAAAATCCTGGAAAAGGTCGATCAAGACGTATCCAAGGAATTGGAAATTTCTCTTGTGGTAAGCTTATTTTAGGCTCTGCCTCTATTGTGATGTAGATTTGTGTGAAAACACTGTTTCAAATGGTTTCACTGTTATTTTACATTTTTAAATACTGTAATTATCGGACTGTAAGACACTTTTTCCCTAAAAATGTTTGGAAGAAAGTGGTAGGTGCGTCTTATAGTTCAGATGTACTTGGCTATGGCTTTTGGTGGAATGGCGTCGCAGGAGGCAGGAGTTGGTGCTCAGGCTAATATGTGGCCACTGTTTGACAATGAATATTCACTGCTCTCCTCGTCCAGTATCTCCTGCCCACCTCTCTGCACTGAAGCTGGTGCTGAGAGGCGAGTGGGTTATGGGTGTGGGGAGCAGTGAAAATGCATTGTGCTTCTGTGCTTAGACTGTCTTTAATGACATGGCGCTGGAGGCGGTGCATGCGCAGACTGTGATATTTGATGCAATTTTGTTGACAGTCTATAGAATCTTCAGGTCTCCACCAAAATGGTGCCGTTGGCAGCACATACGCGTTCGCATCTTAAACGCTAATCTTAGACTTAAATTTGCGACTGCACATGCACTACTGCTGGTGCCATTTTCGTAGAGACCTGAGCATTCTACAAACTGTCTTCAATATAATAGATCACAATCTGCGTATGCGCAAATTCTGGCGCCATTTTGTTGAAGGCAGTCAGACCTCAGAATCACCAAGCATATTCACTTCTTCCCATACTCATAATCCCAGGCGGGGAGCTGCGAATATCCCATCAGTTGATGTGTGTGTGTACGTGGGGACGCATAGCAGTGACATCATGCACTGTCCCGCCTGCACAGTGAAGTCATTTGCTGTCTTCACAAGAGGACTCTGCACACCCGAGATAGCAGTGGAGAGGTGAATGGAATTGTGTATCGCCATACACACCAGGAATTGGTCCATGTTGGGGAGCCATATATACCAGGATATGAGCCCAGGATGACTGCCATATATACCAAGATGGGCCCAGGATAATTGCCAAAGATAACCGGATGAGAATCATATATACCAGGAAAGGGTATCATATATACCAGGATGAGACAAGACTTGAGGACATATACACCAGGATGGGGGACATATATATCACGAAGGGGGCATTACCCCCGTAATTGTCTGAAGCAGATCCAACCCATAACAGTGTGACATGACCACATTTTTTGCTTTCAGTTTTTTCCTTTTATTGCGTCTTATAGTCTGGTGTATCTTGCGTTCCCAAAAATATGGTACATTTTTAAAATGCACCATTGTGATCTGTGGTGACTGTCCATCCTTCTGCTTGGTTGACTGATGGGTGACTTTAGGTTACCCCATGATTTTCTCACTTTTGAGCTTTCACTCTAGAGGCTGCTTTAGCAAATTCTGCTCCTATTAAAGTGAATTGGAGCTGAGCTGAAGTATCACAAGAAAGGCCACTACAAAGTTTTTTCATCTGTGCTGTTCTTTATATGGTGCACATTCAGCTGATGAGTGAGTTTGCCTGGTGTTGACCTACACCATCTGATATTGATGATCCATTTTCAAGGGTTGGTATCGTATATACTCGTCTATAAGCCGACCCGTGTATAAGCCGACCCCCCTACTTTTGCCCCAAAAAACTGGTAAAACTTATTGACTCGCGTATAAGCCGAGGGTGGACTCCAGCACAGGTATACAACCCCCAGCAGTGAGGTATACAGCCCCCAGCAGTGTGGTATACAGGCCCTCCCAGTGGTTTACAGGCCCCAGTGGTATCGTATACAGCAGGCCCCCAGTGGTATACAGCAGGCCCCCAGGGGTATATACAGCAGGCCCCCAGGGGTATTCACAGCAGGCCCCCAGGGGTATTCACAGCAGGCCCCCAGGGGTATTCACAGCAGGCCCCCAGGGGTATATACAGCAGGCCCCCGGGGGTATACACAGCAGGCCCCCGGGGGTATATACAGCAGGCCCCCGGGGATTTATACAGCAGGCCCCCGGGGATTTATACAGCAGGCCCCCGGGGATTTATACAGCAGGCCCCCGGGGATTTATACAGCAGGCCCCCGGGGGTTTATACAGCAGGCCCCCGGGGGTTTATACAGCAGGCCCCCGGGGGTTTATACAGCAGGCCCCCGGGGTTTATACAGCAGGCCCCCGGGGGTTTATACAGCAGGCCCCCGGGGTTTATACTGCAGGCCCCGGGGTTTATACAGCAGGCCCCCGGGGGTACATACAGCAGGCCCCCGGGGGTACAAACAGCAGGCCCCCGGGGGTACAAATAGCAGGCCCCCAGGGATACAAACAGCAGGACCCCACACTGGGCAGAGCCCCCCCCTCCCCCCCCCGCTGCATTATCTTGCCATCCAGGGTCTTCTTCACCGGAGGTCCTGCAGTCCATCCTCGCGCGCTGTGTTCCCGGTCTCTTGTGACCCGGCGGTCGCAGTCGAATGACGTCATCGCGCCCGGTCACGTGAGACTGGAACGCACGATGATGACTGCAGGATCTCCCGTGAGCAGCGGGGGGGCTCTGCAAACTGTGGGGGGCTCTTCAAATGATGGGGGGGCTAGTGCATACACTGGGGGGGCCTCTGTGATGGGCGGGGGGAGCCGTGCATATCTAATGAGCGACCCCACGTGACGGGCCGCTCAGTCAGCAGCCCCCCGCCTCCTCCAGCCTCCCCACCATTCCTTACCGTATTGACCCGTGTAGAAGTCGAAGGGGTGACTTTTCAGCCCAATTTTTGGGCTGAAAAACTCGGCTTATACACGAGTATATACGGTAATTAATATCCAAGCCCTGGACACCAATAAAAAAGTAATATAAAATGATTCATAGCTTTTATTTATTTAGAAACCATTTCTGATTGTGAAAAATGACAACCAGCATTTTACACTTCATGCATTTTTAAATTGATAAAATCAAACCTGTTATCCTGTGTATTCGAACTGTGGGAAGTGTTAGTATATTTAATTAGTTCTTGGGTGCGAAATAAGTAAAGTTTGAGTAAGGCAGAATCCTGCTATTTAAAGTGTAACCACTGTTTAAATTTTTATTTAATAATAATGTAGAGCAAACTATTTTAATACTCTTTCAAATATACTTTATAAGTGAAATCTGAAAGAAAACCATTCATAAACCTTCCACAAGATATCCACAGTAGACTGTATCTCAAGCTCATTCTTCTCTGAGATCTGTCTTTAGCTTTTCACGCAGACTGAATACGACAATATAACCATATAAGGGAGCTGGGCCTAAACAGCGTCCATACTCCTAATTGCAGCTGATGTGACGAAATATTATATTAGCTTAAGCTACAGCACAGTGCTGAGCAATGTCAGGATCAATGCAAACTCCCCTGCCCTTTCCTTGGCACAAGCTTCTCTGATCTGTCATCTGTCTCATTCTCTGATGGCACATAGCACTGCTCAGTGTTCTCAGCTCCTAGCCATGGCTACACAGCTCTAAAATGCAGTGTTTAATAGAGTACAAAAAAGTTGAGAAAATAACTCATATCGTTCAAAAAAAGCATTATCTTAGGCTGGCTTCACACCACATTTTTTTGGATCCGGGGCTGTCCGGTATGAACCGGACATCCCCGGATCCGATTTTGGCCCTATTGTATCCCTATGGTGCCGGATGGGGCCATCCGGTTTGGTGTGTGTCCGGCTGGATCCGGGTGATTTTGTTTTTTGCCCCAGACACAAAATCGAAGCTTGCAGGATATTTTGTGTCTGTGGCCAAAATCGATCAAAACAGGATCCTCCTGGATCCATAGCGATCCGGCGCCAATAACAATGGGAGTCTATGGGCGCCGGATCGTGCCGTATCCGACAGAAAAACGATACGGTTCCTGGGCGTCGGGTGCTGAACGAGCGGATGCTCTGAAATTCAAGCCATGCTCGTTCAGCACCTTGGACAGCGCAGCTAAAAGAGCCACGGCTGAAATTTCAGCACCTGGAGATGCTATGCCAAAACGTCAGCACTGGATAGTGGCAGCCGCTGACTCTGGCAGAAAACAGGATCTGAGGGCATATTTTCCCTCCAGTTCTGTTCTGTCTGGCGCATCCTGCAAAACACTGGACAGAACCTGACAAGAAAAAATCGTGGTGTGAAGCCAGCCTTAGCTGTTATGTGACCCATCATTAACAACCAGTGCAGTATTGTTTTTTTTTTTTTTTTTCTTCTTCTTCAATGAAATGACATTTACACTTTAATTACTGTCGCCTCCTGGCCTATTGGACACACCTGACTATAAGACGTGCCTAGGTTTGGACAACAGAAAATACAAACAGAAAAAAAATGAATATACCCTAATGATGTAAAAATGTTGTGGGAAATGTCACTAACGTGGTGGTCTACAGTTGTGCTCATTTCTTGGGGTTATAGGGTAGAAGAGGGAGTAATAATTTATTCCAAAGTGGTAAAACATTAGTAGTATTGTGCCAAAAAATAAAGGGCATTATATACTTTCCCCAACAGTGAAATAGCAAGGTTCCAATACAGTTTACCAAAGTTCATATAGAGCACAAGTACATTTACTGTGGAATTGAATATGTGCTTAGTGTCTTACATGTGTAATATCTATCATATTTACACAATTTAGCCATTTGTTCACTTTAGTAGAAGTTTCCTGCACTCATGGGATAGGAAACCAGTCTCTTTGTTGCATCTCCTCCCACTTGGTTCCTGTACAAGCTAGTATTCCAACTTTGCAGTCCCTAAAAGTACCTGCACTGATGGGAATATCCCTAACCGCAGGACTAGAAGATAACTACTTGTGCCTTGCTTCCTGATTGTTAGTTGAGAGTTTCATATACCTCCTAAGGAATAAGGGTCGAGGTTGTGAAGCACAACAACCGCAACAGGACAAGCATACAGAAGACCATACGACCGTGACTGCAAGGGGTAGCAGGGACAGTGTTACACATGAGTTGTCCTTCCAGCTAGTGATCGCTAGGCTAATCCCGATCTCCAAGATTAACCCTGAAGATAGTGATGATTGGGTCTCATACCTTACTAGGTTTCTGAATAGCATTCACTTAATGTCCAACCCCACCCCCAAGGGAGTGAAGGAGCTAAAGATAAAGGAAACACAAAGAGAACCCAGGCAAGGCAACAGTTATAGGACAGTTCCAGAAGATCTCCAATTAAGAGTTTTGCTGCTGCAAAAGCAGTGACACCATAGCTTAACAGCGAGCTCCTCCTCCACATACAAGTGTACAAGTTTTATAACAATCGGGTAGGTATAGCGGATGGGGAGGGTAATCACAAACTATAGCTGAAGGTTGAAAGAATACTCATCCAGCAGTGAAATGTTTAAATCATTCAGTATAGACTGGAAAGCACCTAAGTAAAGCCATGGTCAAGTGACCTCTGCAGCAGATTTTCGATTAAACGCTGAGACCTTCGGACCTCAGGTCCCCCAGAGGTGACAACAGGATGTCGCATACTCATAACAAGAAGTTGTTCTAATTTCCACACTATGATGGATACCATTTGCAGAATTTATATAGAGTGCTGTGCTACTGATTTTCTGTGCCCTTCATGACCACACCTAAAAAGCAAACAAGGTGTGCATCACATATGTATCCTATATGATGCAGAGACAGAGTAACAAGTCTCTCTTGCCAAGTATAATTTAATTTATGTCCATGTGACAGTTTATTTTTTCTCAGTATCTCCTCAAAAAATCCTTTTCTATTAACCCTCATGTGGACACAAGCATTCTATAGCGTGCAACAAGCTCAGGTCAGTCTCTCCTGCTCAGCATTACACAAATTGAGAGAGCACTATGCAGGCGCTTATCTATCTCTGCAATTGGCAGCATAGCACTTATGAATGCTCTACCTGGTGATGAAGATGTCAGGGAGGTCCAGAACTGCTGACCTTATTAACTGCACAGTATAAGACACATGTAAATATTAGCAAGACTTTATCTTAAAGGGAACATGTCAGGTCTTTTAACCCCCCTAACCTATAAATATTTTTCCCTGCAGCGTCCAACCACTTTACTATCTATCTGATACTGTCTGACCTATAAGTGATCTATAATACCTGAGTACAGCGATTTATAAACTTAGATCCTCCGCGACGGGTGGGCAGGCTCTCCAGTTCCAGGCCCCCCCCCTCACCTTGCATTGTTTGAGGAGCAGGCTGGGGATTTAAATTTCCTGCCTCATTCTTCCAGGTTTATAACGCACGTCATTCCTAGACATACTCGTGCCTCCAGAGCATGCGCAGATGGCATGCTGTCGGTGGTCCGCTCTGCACCCACTACACTGGCAGGCACACTGCGCATGTCCAGGAATGATGCGTCCGGCATCGCGCGTCATAAACCCGGAAGATAGAGGTGGGAAATTTAAATCCCCAGCCTGCTCCTAAAACAATGATGCCATCCATCGGGGCGTAATTACAGCTGCGAGGTGGTTGGAGCGCGGACCTGGAGACACTGCCTACCCGTCTCCATGGCACATAGAAACGCCCACCCATTACGGAGGAACTAAGTTTATAAACCGTACTGTACTCCGGTATTTTATAAATCACTTTTAGGTCAGATACGGATAGATTGTAAAGTACTTGGACGCTGTAGGGACAGATATTTGTAGGTTAGGGGAGTCTAAAAGACCCGACAGGTTCCCTTTAATAAATAGTCTGCCTTCTAGTAAGAAAAATATGGTATGTATTTATTGAAAAAATATTGAGATTGGGCATTTACTTTATATCATGATCTTCAGGAACCAGGTGAAGAGGATTGTAAGATAATCACAAATACCTATAACAGACTTGTGAAGCTAATATTGGAAGAGAAGTGTCTCGTCTCTGCCTTAAGAGCAAAATATCTGGCCAGTGTTGAAGTAAGTTACTTGAAGCTTGAATTCTCTTTTTAAACAATCTTTCATTTACGGAAAAATGCAGGAGCAGACGCTTAAGAGTTGTGTTATTTTGTACATGTATGTTAAGAATGTCTTTGTTAACATTCTTTTCTATTTTTCAATTAGTATTGGAGCATCATGTGACCAGAAAGAAATTTAGGGCATCACAATTTTAATTTGTAATAAACCAGAGAAACCAGTGGAGTTAATGTGCCAATAAAAAGACAATGTTTTATTTAACATGAAACAGGTACACCTTCCAGGCACCATGGGTCAGGCAGATAGGTACAGGTACTGATACTGCAGATTGAATATACATAGTCACTTAGTAATATTAAAAGTTTACTTAAACAATGCTGTTATTTTACAATAATTGGTAATTACAATCAGTGGTGCTTGTATTGCACACATTCCCAGATTACATAGTAACTTTAGCAGCAAAGTTTAAACTATACAGAGTAAGTGCTAATTACATGGCACAAACAAGAATAAAATAAAATAATAAACAACAATAAAAATCAATAAATCGGCAGACTGGATCTGAATACAGTCTTATAATCCTGCTGGGACTTTCACATGCTTCTCTTCCAATGTGGTATATTTAATTATGTGCACCATATGCCCAGTGGGGTCTTTTTATGTTGGGGAGACTGGGCAACGTCTTAGAGCAAGGATGAGGTCATATCGTCACACAATTACACACGAAAAAATCCATTTTCCAGTAGTGGAGCATTTTTCTGGCCAGGGACATAACATAGATAATATGAAGGTTTTAATTTTGAGAGGTAATTTCAAATCCCAAAAACATAGAAGAGTCTGTGAATCCAAGCTAATTAGAAGTTTCAATTGTATACAGAACGGACTGAACATCCATTACCACGTCTAAACAATGTTGTTCAAAGACATGGAAATCTTAGACACCAAGTTTTCTTATAAATTAGTGTCCTAAAGACTTTATGACCTGCCTGATTGAAGATCCTCTCCAAGGCTGCTTTGTTTATTTTGCCAAATGTCCAGTCCCTGTAATGTTTATTCAGTCAAATATCCAATCATTTTTAGTTGTGCATGTATATATTTTGAGTTTCATTCAATATCTTGTCATACCATGCCTGATGAAGAGACCTGAGTCGTCTCGAAAGCTCGCCTTATAACATCATTTATTTAATTTTTGTTAGCCATTAAAAGGTATCACAACCACAAGATTTTTATCTTGTTTCTCACTCTGAGAGCAATCAACATTTTCTCAACTGGCTAACACGGTACCAAACCTTTTTCTTCCTTTCAAATTATATAGTGTATGTAAGTTTCAACTGTATGTGTCCCTGCTGTGTACTTTGTAATGCATGTGTCTGTACTACCGTATGTAATGGATGTATCTGACTGTACAGGAATATGGTCTGATTATATGACATCTCTTGGGCAGAGGAGGCCACAAATGGAAAATATAGATAGCACAGCATGTGATCACAGCTGATTCGTTTTTTTGAGGTAAAACTTCACTGGCTGTTAAAAAATAACTGAAAATGTTTTAGCTCAAAGCACAATTTGTTTCAGGAAACATTCTGAATTTGCAGTAGGGAATGTTTTAAGTTTGTTTCTGCAAAGCTCGCCTCCTAATATCTGTTTAGTATGAACACTACATCTGAGTATCTTTTTCTATTTTTCCACTGCTTGATGTTCATCATTTAACCCTTGCTCTTTAATACATATTTTTACATTGTAGTTCAAAAAGAACATGTTTGAATGGATAAATAAAAACCCAAATGTGGATGAGTTGCTAGCGGTCAAGAAGAGTATTAAGGGCTTGAAAGCACAATTGAGGTGGAAACTTCTTGAGAGCTGCAACATGGAAGAGGTTTGATTAGCTTTAATCATATTCCTAACACCCAGCACCCTATTGTTCTGTGCAGTTGAATGGAGGAGAGGAGGATTATGCAGTTTTATCTATTGGGGCTAATGTACACATTAAGCAGGTGTCTGCTCACGCTCCCATATAAAGACGTTGAGTGCTCCTGTATTCCTCTGGCAGTGTTTTTGTTTTGTTTGTTTTTTCAGGGAGTACAAAAATATTGTCTTATAGGAGAAGAAAAAGAAGTCGCACTCAGAGCTTCTATAAACAGCGGTTCTTTATTGTGCTTCAGTGCACACAGCAGGTGGTGGCATGCGGGTGGGAGGACGGGGGGCACGACGTTTCGCGCCGTATAAGGCGCTTCAGCAGGTTAGTCCTAAGGACTAACCTGCTGAAGCGCCTTATACGGCGCGAAACGTCGTGCCCCCCGTCCTCCCACCCGCATGCCACCACCTGCTGTGTGCACTGAAGCACAATAAAGAACCGCTGTTTATAGAAGCTCTGAGTGCGACTTCTTTTTCTTCTCCTATAATACAAAACTGGATGTGACGTATCGGACTTTTGGGAGTGAGCACCAGAGCGTGCAGAGCGGTGCAGCAGGGAGGACCCTCCTCATCATCCTCCATAGCCAAGGGCTGAAAGCTTGCAGGCAGCGGTGAAATCTCCCCAGGCTGTATGGGAGACGCTGCAAGGTGGTGCTGACCCCATCCTAATCTTCAAAAATATTGTCTGTTGGAAAACCACCAGACTGGATTTGTTAGACCTTCATCTTTTGGGGAGATTTGGGATGCCCTATACACAATAAAGTATCGGCTGATATCCGATTTGGTCAACTTTAGTCCAATGTGTATGGGGGCCTGTAGGCTATAGCAGTGGTCCCCAACCTTTTTTACAACCGTTTATACACCAAACTGGAAGACAATTTCGAGCCACACATCATGAGCCACATATGTCTCCCTAGCCACAGGTTGAGGGCTAGAGGGTACACCTAGGCTGTTAACATGGAATGGCAGCCTTTGCATTGGCAGCTGCTACATTTGTATCTTTACAATCTCTTCAAAATCTTTCCAGGCAAACAGATTGTTAATACATCTGAAGGGGGCTGTCGAGGCTTATGATGATGATGATGACGACGACTCTGGTCCCCAGTTAATGGCCATTGAGGAGAGTGACTCATCTGCACTAGGTCAATATTATCATAAGCCAGGACAGCTGAGGTGTAACCCCTAGCCTTTGATGGAAAGTAGAATTCAGCAAGGAACTATATTGTCATTTTTAGATGCATAACTAAGGCTGCTTTCACATTACGATTTTGTTAACTCCGATGCTGTCCGGTAATAATCGGACCGCATCGGATCCGATTTAGCCCCCATGTTTTCCAATGGGGATCGGATCGGATGTGCACTTAATGGCATCCGATTTGCATCCGATCCGATTCTGTCCGATTTTTTTCAGGAGCCAAAATCAGAGACTGCTCCGATTTTGATATCCAATTCAAAAATTGATGCGATCCAATTAGAATAATATGGGAGTCTATGGGGGATCGGATCGGGTAGAAAATAGGATCCGATTTTCTGTATTGAGCATGCTCAATACCCTACACCACTCCCAAAACATCCTCCAGCCATTTAAATAGGATCCGATAAAAAATCGGATCGGATGGCATCCGATTTTGAGCATCCGATGCTGTCCGATTTTCATCGGACAGCTTCGGAATGACAAAATCGTAATGTGAAAGCAGCCTAAACTGAACATTAGCCCCACCAGCTAACTTGTATTCTAAAACAATAGAAATTAATCCAAACTAGATCCCCCATAGCAATTAAATTGCAAATACTTTTCCTTAGATAATGAAAATATTGCATATAAATACCCACTCTGTGAAAGGTTTTCTGCTATTTTTTGTCAAGGTATTTATAGCCAACATGAACCAAAAATAGAGCATGTAAATGCAGTGTAAATAATCCATAGCTTTATTATGCTAAATATGCCATGTATCTGACAACATTTTCACTATTCTGCAGTCTGAGGACTACAATGCAACAGCTCACAGTGAAGTGAAACATGATATTGAAAGCATTAGAAACAAGATCTTCACTGAAATACAACAAGAACAAAATGAATATGTGAGTTGATGTATTTTAAGCGGCATTGTTTAAGGCTTCTCTCACATTAGCGTTCCCCTCTGCAGCGTTCTGCGGAGGGGAGCCGCAATGTAAGCGCAGCCCTGCAAGTCCCTATCTTTAGAATGGGAGTGCACAGTGCTGCGCTTGACTGCGCATGACCGTGCGCTCTCATTCACTCTCATGTGATCTGTACGCAGGCGAATGCCTGTGTACAAATCACCCAGTCTCGTCCGCACAAGAAATGCAACATGTTGCATTTCTTGTGCGGACGAGACTGGGTGATTTGTACACCGGCATCTGCCTGCATACAGATCACATATGAGAGTGAATGAGAGCGCACGGTCATGCGCAGTCAAGCGCAGCACAGTGCGCTCCCATTCTAAAGATAGGGACTTGCAGGGCTGCGCTTACAGAACGCTGCGGAGGGGAACGCTAATGTGAAAGCACCCTTATTTATTTTGTTGATCACAAAAAAGTATGGAAATCATTTTTTTAGAATGTTTAGATATTAATGTCAAATCAAAGAAGAATAATCAGGGCACTGAGCGGTGCTGACAGTCAGGTTCGGGATCCCTTCCCGTTGAGGCAGGTTCCCCTCCGGTGGTGCACAGCCAAAGTGCAAATCAAACATCAAAGTTCAAGAAGAAGCGGCACTCACCGAAGTAGTACAGATGGTCCTTTATTCCATGATTCTAGAAACTGACCCGTAGAAGCGGCAGCTGTCGCGAAACGGCGTCGTCGTCCGCTGGCCCCCCGTGGCCTCCTCCCTGCACCCTGTCCGTTTCTAGAATCATGGAATAAAGAACCATCTGTACTACTTCGGTGAGTGCCGCTTCTTCTTGAACTTTGACGTTTAGATATTAATGTTACCTATTTATTTGGCAGCCCTGGTGATGATTTGTTTCCCTTGTGTGTCGGTGTAGCTCTGGCAGGTCGCTTCAGTGCTCTAATACGCAGGAACTCCAGCGATTCCTCATATTGTATAGACCAGCTGGGGAATTTGGCAAACTAGAAGCAGCAGATTTCTCACCATCATGGGGAAGTTCCAAGAAGCAGTTAAAAAAATTAACAAGAGCTACAAAATGATACATCTCTGTAACAAATATCTAGCTATAGGCGCATTTTTAAAAAAAAAACTAAAATTTTGTGAACCGGTTCTGTTTGGCATGAAAACAGAAAAATGGTAAAATAACCACTTTTAAACCTTTAACTAGACAAATTAAACTTGTCCAAATTATAGGTTTAAAAATCAGACATGTAGAGGAGTCCTGGCAAGGGAAGAAGTGTGTGCTGGGCGACTCCGATTTGGCTGCTTCTTTTCTGATCATCATAATGGGAGACCCAGACAATGGGGTTTAGGGCACTGCCCTCCGGAGGCCACACTAGGTACTACAAGTTTGTAGTAACCGCCCCCTCCGCTTATAAACCCCTACCGCAGGAGATATCCTCAGTTTTAAACTTAGTGTGCTCGGAGGATCACACGCTTTGCTTGCACATCACAGCATTCTCACAGCTCACGTGATGGCGTATGAAGACAAGGTAGGTCCCGGTCGGGGACCTCCGGCAGTCTCCCTGTTCACCCTTGGGGAACACGCAGGTTGAGGTACCGGAGGGCCTAGAGCCTGGACACGTCGTGTCCTCCCGGTACGCTGCCGCTCTCCTTCCCATCCTTTCTTGGGGGCTCTGGGAAGTGGGAGACAGGAGCCTTGCACAGCTCCGCTCCGTCCGAGGCCTCCCTAAATGGTGCTCACAGACCGGACTGGAGCCAGCCCAGTCCGAGGCCTCCCTAAATGGTGCTTACAGACCGGACTGGTGCTGAACCCCCGTCCGAGGCCTCCCTTAATGGTGCTTACAGACTGGACCGGCACTGAGGTACCCTGTGTATCTCCGGTGTGCCTGGGGGTAGTGTCTGGACCTTATGTGTTCTGACACTCAGACCGCGCGCAACCCTCGGGTCCGCGGTTCTGGCGGTGTGCCCTGTGCTGGGGTCACCCTGGCTGACCGCCCTGTGGGTCACAGGGGCTGCGGCTGTGGGCTACAGATTTTTGTCTACAGCCCGGGGTATAGTGTTGGCACGATACCTCCCGCGCTGCGGGCTCCGGCACCAGATTTACTAAGATGGCTGCCTGGAGAGACGAGGAGCAGCCCAGGGGATGACGTCATCGCTGGGGGTGTGTGTGTGCTTCCCGCGTGTTTTCTGCACCGCCCATAGCTTGTCCGGCGGCGGCCATTTTCCCCTCACTTCCCTACTGGAACTGATTGAGTGCACTACTGCATTTCCGGGGAGACCGGTCATAACCCTCGCGGAGGCCACACACACATCACTCCCCTCCACCGCATTGAAGCGGTCGGTAAGCCACCGGTGTACCGGTTTCTGATTGGCTTATTTTCCCCGGCTGTGGGTATGTCCTCAGCAAGGAAAAGTGCTGCTAAGGCAGCCAGTACCACCACTACCTGTGCTACATGCAACGGGACGCTGGTTGGGGGGGTCCTGCAATAACTGCGGACGCCCAGATGCCCGGACTGATACTGCTGAAACTGCAGCTCCGGTGCTGTTCCCTGAGGTTCAGGTGATCCCAGGGCCATGGGAAACACAGAATAAGATTAATGAATCTGTGTTGTCCAAACTGTCCTCCATGTCACAATCCCTGGAGGCACTGACGAGGAGGCTGGAAAACCCAGCTGCTCCTTCAAGTTACCCCCGGGTGTCACCCTTTTCAACCGCGAGACCCCTTAAGCGGGCTCGCCGAGATGACTCACCCGAGATCCAGACTCTCTCTGAGGAGGAGCGTCACTCTTGATGGTGACGAGGATGATGGGGGTTCAATACTTGAGTCTGTGTCCGAATCACCAGACGGGGTGGAGGATCTGGTATCCTCCATCAACGAGACTCTGCATCTCGTGGCGCCCCCTGAGGAGGTGGAACTCCACCCGAAGGAGGTATATCAATGGTTGCAGCCGGAGGCTCGACCATGTGGCTCCTTTATGGACCACACTAATTTTGGAAGGGTGGTCAGAGCTCCCAGGATTCATCCTGGGCGGCGTTATGTCCGCAAAGCTAAGGACACTCGTTTCCCCTTCCCTCAGGAGGTGCTTCAGGAGTGGTCGCAGTCCCCGAAGGTGGACGCTTCCATGACCAGAATTGCTGCACGCTCCCTTTTCTCTGCCTCTGATAGCTCCTCGCTGAAGGATGCGACTGACAGACAGGTCGAGCAACTCGCCAAGTCTTCCTATGAGGCTGTGGGGTCTTCATTTGCCCCTAATTTTGCCACGGTCTGGACCTTACAAGCGATTACTACCTGCTTGGATGGTATCTCTGACCTGGCAAGGTCCAGTCCAGAGGTCCTGGCGCTTACTGATAGGGCAAGGGCCTATGCAGATTACGCCAGGACGGCGACCTTGGAGACTGCCACCCGCTCTGCTGTGGCTTCGGCCAATGCTATAGCGATCCGCAGGTTGTTGTGGCTGCGTCTATGGGACTCAGATGCCACGTCAAAGAAGATTTTGCAAAGTCTTCCTTTCTCTGGTGACAGGCTGTTTGGAACCGAGCTGGATAAGCTGATAAAGGATTCTGCGGAGTCTAAGATTCCACAGAATAAGCCTAAGCCACGGTATACTGTTAAGAGGAACCCTAAACAGTGGTCCTTTCGTTCCAGCTCGCAATCATCAGCATCGTCCGCTCGCGCGGACAGAGGGGGCAAGCCCTCTACTCAGTGGCGCCCCAAGGGTCGCCAGAAGAAGCCGACGGGGGCAGCAGCTGCCACCCCCAAACCCGCTTCCGCATGACTCGCTCTCTCGTCCTGCTGCCCCACAGGTGGGGGGCCGCCTGTCACGATTTCAGGACAGATGGTTACTCCACGTTCAAGATCAGTGGGTCCGAGACGTAGTCTCGCGCGGTTACAGGATAGAACTGACGTCACGACCGGCACACCGATTCCATCGGTCTGTCCCATCCCCAGAAAAGGCGCAGGCTTTTTATCGGGTGTTGGAGGGACTCCGCAGAGACGGGGTAGTGGTCCCAGTGCCTTCCGGGGAGAGGTTCCGGGGTTTTTACTCCAACCTCTTTATTGTCCCGAAGAAGGACGGCTCTTTTCGCCTGGTTCTGGACCTCAAGTTGTTCAACCGTCACGTGTTGGTTCGGAAGTTCCGCATGGAATCCCTGCGCTCCGTGATCGCGGCTGTGTCGCAGGGAGACTTCCTAGCGTCCATAGATATCCGAGACGCTTACCTTCACGTACCCATTGCACGGGCTCACCAGCGCTGGTTGCGATTCGCAGTGGGGGACGAACACTTCCAATTCGTGGCGCTGCCTTTCGGGTTAGCCTCGGCACCGCGGGTGTTCACAAAAGTGATGGCCTCAATGATGGCTCTCCTACATGTGCAGGGACATGCCGTCATTCCCTATCTAGACGACTTGCTGGTCAGGGCCCCATCGGAACACCTTTGTCGGAAGAGCCTGGAGGTGACCATGCAGTCTTTGGAGCAGTTTGGGTGGCTTCTCAATATCCAGAAATCAACCCTGGTTCCGACCCAGTCACTGACATATCTGGGCATGGACTTCCACACGGACTCAGCTCTGGTGTCTCTGCCGCGAGCAAAACAGCTGGCCATCCAATCAGGAGTGCAAGATCTCCTCCTGTCACCACACTCATCCCTACGGGTTTTGATGAAGCTGGTGGGGCGCATGGTGGCAGCGATAGAGGCGGTGCCTTTCGCGCAGTTTCGCCTCCGTCCTCTTCAGCTGGAAATTCTCCGCAGGTGGGACAAGAGGACGGCCTCTCTGAATCGGCTGGTGGTCCTTTCGCAACCGACCAGGGATTCTTTACAGTGGTGGCTTCAGCCATGCCACTTGTCACGGGGCCGGTCTTTCCTCAAACCGTCATGGTTAGTGGTGACCACCGACGCCAGTCTCAAGGGCTGGGGTGCGGTGTTCTTACACCACAGGGCTCAAGGCCTCTGGACGCAGTCAGAGTCGGCGTTGCAGATCAACGTGCTGGAGATCAAGGCGGTCTATCTGGCGCTCCTGGCTTTTCAGACATTCCTGTCAGGACAGCCTATTCAGGTTCAGTCCGACAATGCGACGGCCGTCGCCTATATAAACCATCAGCGAGGGACCAGAAGTGCTCAGGCCCTCGCCGAAGTCCACCGCATTCTATCCTGGGTGGAGGACAACGACTGCCTGATCTCCGCAGTTCACATCCCAGGGGTCAAGAAATGGGAGGCCGATTACCTGAGCCGGCAGGGGATGGACGCCGGAGAGTGGTCTCTGCATCCGGACGTCTTCCGGGACATCTGCAGCAGATGGGGCATCCCGGACGTGGACCTGATGGCCTCACGGCTGAATCATCAGGTACCTCACTACATGGCGAGATCGTGGGACCCTCAGTCTCTGGGGGCGGATGCCCTGATCCTGTGTTGGTCCGGTTTCCAACTACCATATGTGTTCCCTCCTCTGGCACTGATTCCCAAGGTTCTGTGGAAAATCAGGACGGAGTGCCGCGAAGCCATTCTGGTGGCACCGGACTGGCCCAGGAGGTCCTGGTATCCGGATCTGTGGCAACTGTCCGGCGGGAACCGGTGGGCTCTTCCAGACCGCGCAGATCTTCTCGCGCAAGGCCCTTTCTTCCACCTCAATTCCAGGGCCCTCAGATTGACTGCATGGCTCTTGAGGCCTGGCTTCTGACATCCAGGGGGTTCTCTCCTACAGTGGTTGACACTATGAATCGGGCTAGAAAGCCCGTATCGCGGAGGATATACCACAGAACGTGGAAAATCTTTTTCGCCTGGTGTGCTTCTGGCGGACGTTCACCGTGGCCCTTGTCAATTCCGACTCTGTTGGGTTTCCTGCAGTCGGGTTTGGAGTTGGGGTTATCCCTCAGCTCCCTGAAGGGGCAGGTATCAGCGCTTTCAGTGCTGTTTGACAGGCGCTTGGCGCTCCTTCCGAAGGTCCGTCAATTTCTGCAGGGGGTGTCCCGGGTGGTTCCGCCATACAGGCGACCGCTGGACCCTTGGGACCTTAACATGGTCCTGGCGGCCCTGCAGAAACCGCCGTTCGAGCCACTGAGGGAAGTCTCCCTCTCTCGTCTGTCCCAGAAAGTGGTCTTTCTGGTAGCAATTACATCTCTGAGACGTGTTTCAGAATTGGCTGCACTGTCGTGCAAGTCACCCTTCCTGGTTGTCCACCAGGACAAGGTGGTGTTGCGCCCGCGAGCAGAATTCTTGCCGAAGGTGGTTTCCACTTTTCACTTGAACCAAGAGATTGTTCTCCCATCATTTTGTCCCGCTCCTGTTCATCAGGTTGAGCGCGACCTTCACACTCTGGATCTCGTGAGGGC
This sequence comes from Allobates femoralis, assembly GCA_033576535.1. Classification (NCBI taxonomy): domain Eukaryota; kingdom Metazoa; phylum Chordata; class Amphibia; order Anura; family Aromobatidae; genus Allobates; species Allobates femoralis. Next base: position 479,663,733 of record JARQOC010000005.1, on the reverse strand, counting down.
TGTACGCATTTATGTGTCCAGGACGGCTTCCTTCCGGAGTTCGGACTCTTTGTTCATCCTTACGGCGGGTCGCTGTAAGGGGTCCGCGGCGTCAAAATCGACCTTGGCCAGATGGATCAAGGCGCCCATTAAAGAGGCCTACCGTTCTACGGGTCTGCCTCTCCCGGTGGGCTTGAAGGCACACTCGACCAGAGCCGTTGGTGCTTCCTGGGCTTTGCGACATCGCGCCTCTGCTCTGCAGGTGTGTCAGGCGGCCACGTGGTCCAGCCTGCACACTTTCTCTAAGCACTATATGGTGCATGCCCATGCCTCTGCGGATGCAAGTTTGGGCAGGCGGGTCCTCCAGGCGGCGGTTGCCCACCTTTAAGGGGGACCGCGTCTTTAAACATTTTGTGAGGAACTTTTCCCGCCCTGGGGTTTGCTTTAGGACATCCCCATTGTCTGGGTCTCCCATTATGATGATCAGAAAAAAGAGAATTTTGTTTACGTACCGTAAATTCTTTTTTCTTGAATCATCAATGGGAGACCCAGCACCCACCCAGTTGTTCCGTTGGATGTTTTTTTCCTTGGACTGTGCCCAGTTGGGACAGTGTTGTTTTTCGGGTTGTTAGACCGTCGGTACACGGTCTTCCCGATGGTTCGGGTGTGGTTGTCTCCTCGCAGCTTATGGACCAAACTGAGGATATCTCCTGCGGTAGGGGTTTATAAGCGGAGGGGGCGGTTACTACAAACTTGTAGTACCTAGTGTGGCCTCCGGAGGGCAGTGCCCTAAACCCCATTGTCTGGGTCTCCCATTGATGATTCAAGAAAAAAAGAATTTACGGTACGTAAACAAAATTCTCTTTTTTCCTCCTATGCTGCTGTGGCATTGCTCTTACTATTTGACGTAGGAGAAGTTGTCCACACTGATAGGATGTCTTCCAGAATGTTATATCTGGGTGCCTTCATAATTTTAGCTCCCTTGTCCATGTTCTTGTGGCTAACCTTGCTGGACCTGGCACAGAGTGGAGAGAGACTGCTGTTTTTCTCTAACTATGGCTGGCTTAGGGCCCTTTCACATCAGCGTTTTTTCCAAATCGCGGCAGATGCGGTGAAAAAAAACGCATCTGCCGCGATTACCGCATACTGGCTGCACTTGCTGCACGGTTGCGGCGTGGTTGCAGTAAACGCCATACAAGGTATAGGCGGACTTGCGGCAAGTGCGGTTTTGGCACTTGCGGCAGGTGCGGCCACGAAAAAAAACCCGCGGCTGACAGCATTTTTTTTTGCGGCCGCAGCTGCGGCAAGTGCTAAAACCGCACTTGCCGCATCTGCCGCACGTCCGCCTATACCTTGTATAGCGTTTACCGCAACCGCGCCGCAACCGCGCCGTAAGTGCAGCCGGTATGCGGTAATCGCGGCAGATGCGGTTTTTTCACCGCATCTGCCGCGATTTGAAAAAAAACACTGATGTGAAAGGGCCCTGAGACTTGTTGGGAGGTATCTTCTCCTTACTGTCTCCTTTTTTGCTCAATCAGCTGCAGCACAGACACCTTCAGCCTGTTTTCCCTTTCCGAATCCATCTCAATAAATAACACTAGTCCATACAACAAACTGTGCTTGTGTGAATAATTGAGATGTCCTCAAGGGTCCTTTTAGTTACAGGACATATGATGGTCACTTTGATAAAAAAGGAACAGATATTGAATGTTATTGTCAGACTATTCAGCAGATTGGATGTGTCCTAGTCAGTGCATTAATAAAGAATATTCGCTTATCCTTCCTCCCCTTGCTAACTTTTGTGAGATGAACACAAAATATACTTTGTGGCTAGCAGGTAAAGTAGCACTACATTGTCAGGCACATGCAGTTATACAAGACCCATCTGGGTCACTATATTATAAGCAAATCCGTACACCAGTGTTCCCCAACGCCAGTCCTCATGAGCCACCAACAGATCATGTTTTCAGGATTTACCTAGCATTACACAAGTATTTGCTAATATATACTTTGTTGGTGGCTCTTGAGGACTGGAGTTGCAGTACGCTGATCTACACAGTAACATTTTTTTTAAGCACAACCAACTGTGAATTACTTACTCTGTAAGAAATAGTGAAATTTTACTTTTGATGGGACAAACCTGTTAAATTAGATGTGTAAAGGGATGCCAACTTGTACCTTTATTCCAAATCTTCCATTAGGCTGCATGCTCACAATCAGTGTTTGCAGTGTTATGGACACTGTGTTTGTGCTAAGTCCACAACACTGCTTTGTACACTACCAGCACAGTGGATGGGATTTACAGAAATTCCGTGGCAACTCTGCTTCTTTCCTCCACAGCGTTATCTGACATTTCAGGCGGTTTCCCGCGCCGCTGCTTGTTAGCAGGATGTCAATTTAGCACTGCTGAGTCAGAAGTGATGAATGCTGAGAAAAGCCACCCTTCCCTCAAAGCAGATCATGGGCACATAGCGGCTGTGTTCACCCACAGAGGTAACTGGCTTCCTGCAGGAGAGGAGACAGTGTCCAAGACGCATTGTCTCTTGATTGTCTGCACATGTGCTTAAGGAGGTCAGATGCAATCTATTTTTCAAGCAGATGCCTTAGGGGGCTGCTGGCATCAAAGGTGACTAAAGCTGAAGGAAGCTCATCTGTTAATGAGACTTGTATTTTTCTCCTTCGCCTCATTGGGGGACACAGACCGTGGGTGTTATGCTGCTGTCCACTAGGAGGCGACACTAGGCAGAATCTGAAAAAGATTAACAGTGGCTCCTCCTCTGCAGCATTACACCCCTGGAACAGGAAGTGCTTCTCCAGTTTTTGCTTAATGTCGATAGGAGGCACACACAAATTTTATTGCTCCTAAAATTTTTCACTTTTTGAATTTTTTACTTCAAGAAGAAGAAAAGTGGGTCTCTAACGAGACTCCCGGCATGGTCCCTCCTCGGCCACCCACTGTTGGGGCGCCTGGTTGAGGTAGACTTTTTTTCCCCTAACATGCCGCTCCTTCCTCGGCCCCCCAATGTTGGGGGGCGCTGGGTTGAAGTTGAGACAACGGTCTTCCTTCCCCATTTCCCCACTGTTGGGGTCATTGGGTTGAGGTCGAGGTGACGGACGAGGCCTCTGATGGTGGAGCAGCATCCCTCCCTAAATACCCCTTTTGGGGTTCATTTAGGTTGAGACACCACAGGTAGAGCCAGCAGGTGCAGCAATCGGAGCACCCCAGGAGTCCTCAGCCCTGCTGAGCCACTCCATGGACTTCAGCGGCAGCGTGTTCGCCGCAGTACACCCAGGACTCACACCCTCGCTGTGTCCTCCTGAGGATGCCAAGGAACCAGCAGCGGGGCAGCCAGCATCCCTCCCTAATCACCCCTGTGGGACCATTAGGTTGAGGCACCACAGATCACAGGCTACAGGTCGGCTGCAGTGTAATCCAGAAGCCTCAGCCACGCTGAGTGCTTCTGATGGGCTGCACATCCCAAGACTGCACATCCCAGGAGCCCCAGCCCTGCTGTGTGCTCCTGGTGGGGGCATTAGGACTCCATGCCAGTGGTGCAGGCACCTACTACCACGGAGCACAGACTCCCTATGTCCCTGCAGGCCAGCACCATGCCCCTGGAAACCGGCATCTGCATATATGGCCAGATCCCAGGAGACCCTGACCTAGGGTCCTCCGGCGGGAGCCGCCACCACAATGCCGCCACAATGGCGCCATAATGGCCGGGGGTCCAGCAGCTGCCTCTGTCTGCCGGCAGCTGTATGTAGGGCCGAGCTCCAGGAGACCCAGTACCGGCATGGGTACATTACTAGAGGCCGCGGCTTCGGCCTAGAGCGAAGCCGCCGCCTCTTTCACCGCCTTCAGCCCGCCCCCGGATGACGCGAACAGCATCATGGAGGGGGCGGAACGGAGCGTGCAGGCCACTGTGGAGCAGAGTTTCATTTCCCTGCACTCTCCGCCCCCCTCCTGGTTTCTCTACAGCCCTCTACAGCGGCCATGATGGGGGCATCTGATGTATCATGACAGCCATATAATAAAGCGATATTAAGGCATCTTCCCCGCATCTAGTATTGAATGCACAGATCCCTGCACTTCAGATACACTATACTGGGGCCCGTAAGCACTGGGAGCATCACAGGACTTCTTCCCTGCCGCAGCATGCAGGCAACAGGGGGCTGTACAGTAGCCTGCCCGGGGGGGTATTGGTCTGCGGTGTCCGCAGTGCCCTCATCAATGTCATGGGATCTGACATGCTTCATCCCGACTCCCACTGTGGGGTGGCACGGTTGAGGTCGAGACTCCATGTCATATGCCGCCCCCCTTCACCAGATTTCCCTGGGAATACTGGGTTGAGGAGTCCTCCCCGACTCCTCCAGCCATGTTGTCCAGCAGTACTGGCGGCGCAGGATCTCACACTGCACACTTTCTGCAACGAAGCCAAGCAGGGCTCCCTCCCTGCTGCGGCTCTGCATGTTTTTTCCCCTGCAGCACAAAGCATTGTAGCCTGGAGGATAGTGATCTGGACCTTGCACCTGCGGGTTGCCAAGTTCAAATCCCCTACACCTGTGTGTGTATATATATATATATACCGTATATACTCGTGTATAAGCCGAGTTTTTCAGCCCAAAAATTGGGCTGAAAAGTCCCCCCCTCGGCTTATACACGGGTCTATACGGTATGTGCTGTGTGGGGGCTGTGTCCGGGTGCTGGGGAGGCTGGAGGAGGCGTGGGGAGGCTCCTGACAGAGCGCCCGTCACATGGGGCCGCTCATTAGATATGCACGGCTCCCCCCGCCCATCACAGCGGCAGGGGGAGCCGTGCAATACAGCCCCCATATGTATACAGGCCCCAGTGGGTTATACAGCAGGCCCCCATATACAGCAGGCCCCCAATGGCACTCGCCCCCCCCCCCACACTGTGCAGAGCCCCCCCCCCATCCCGATGCATTATATTACCATCCAGCCGCATCACCGCCGGTACTCCCGTCCATCCTCTCGCGCTGTGTTCGGCTCTCACGTGACCCGGCGCGATGACGTCATCCGACTGCGACCGCCGGGTCACATGAGACCGGGAACGCAGCGCGCGAGGAAGGACGGCAGGACCGGCGGTGATGCGGCTGGATGGTAAGATAATGCATCGGGAGGGGGGAGCTCTGCACAGTGTGGGGGGGGGGCGAGTGCCACTGGGGGCCTGCTGTATAACCCACTGGGGGCCTGTATACTACCACTGGGGGCTGCGTGTATATACCCTGGGGCCTGCTGTATACCCCACTGGGGGCCTGCTGTATAACCCACTGGGGGCCTGTATACTACCACTGGGGGCTGCGTGTATATACCCTGGGGCCTGCTGTATACCCCACTGGGGGCCTGTATACTACCACTGGGGGCTGCGTGTATATACTCTGGGGCCTGCTGTATACCCCACTGGGGGCCTGTATACTACCACTGGGGGCTGCGTGTATATACCCTGGGGCCTGCTGTATACCCCACTGGGGGCCTGTATACTACCACTGGGGGCTGCGTGTATATACTCTGGGGCCTGCTGTATACCCCACTGGGGGCCTGTATACTACCACTGGGGGCTGCGTGTATATACCCTGGGGCCTGCTGTATACCCCACTGGGCGCACCTGCCTGTATATACCCTCCTGGAACCTGCCTGTATATAGCTCCTGGGGCCTGCCTGTATATAGCTCCTGGTGCGACCTGCCTGTATATAGCTCTTGGGGCCTGCTGTATATAGCTCCTGGGGCCTGCCTGTATATACCTCTGGGGCCTGCCTGTATATAGCTCCTGCGGCCTGCCTGCTGTATACCTCACTGGGGGCCTGCCTGTATATACCTCCTGGGGCCTGCCTGTATATACTCTGGGGCCTGCCTGTATATAGCTCCTGGGGCCTGCCTGTATATAGCTCCTGGGGCCTGCCTGTATATAGCTCCTGGGGCCTGCCTGTATATACCTCCTGGGGCCTGCCTGTATATACCCTGGGGCCTGCCTGTATACCCTGGGGCCTGCTGTATATACCTCCTGGGGCCTGCCTGTATATACCCTGGGGCCTGCTGTATACCCACTGGGGGCCTGCTGTATATACCTCTGGGGCCTGCTGTATATACCTCTGGGGGCCTGCTGTATATACCTCTGGGGGCCTGCTGTATATACCTCTGGGGGCCTGCTGTATATACCTACTGGGGGCCTGCTGTATATACCTCTGGGGGCCTGCTGTATATACCTCTGGGGGCCTGCTGTATATACCGTACCTCTGGGGGCCTGCTGTATATACCTCTGGGGCCTGCTGTATATACCGTACACTCTGGGGGCCTGCTGTATATACCGTACCTCTGGGGCTGCTGTATATACCCTCTGGGTGCTGTATACACACTGATGGGGCTGATACCTGTGCTGGGTCCACCCTCGGTTATACACGAGTCAATAGGTTTTCCAGGTTTTGGGGGCAAAAGTAGGGGGTCGGCTTATACACGGGTCGGCTTATACACGAGTATATACGGTATATATATATATATATATATATAGAGATATATATATATAGAGATATATATATATATATATATAGAGATATACCGTGTTTCCCCGAAAGTAAGGCCCCCCCGATCGTAAGGCCGCCTGGGGGTAAAGGGGGGGCCTGCCAATGTAAGGCCTCCCCCGATTATAAGGCCTTACAACCGGGGGGGCCAATGTAAGGCCGCTAGCGGAGGGGGGGGGGGGAGCGGGAGCGGGTCGCACGTCACGTGCGCCCGCTCATTACATATGCACTGCATCCCCCTGTCAATCAGCGACAGGGGGAGCAGTGCATTATACAGTATATATGGGCCCCCTATTGCTGGCACACTCCCCCCTGTTCTGAGGCCCCCATCGCTGCTGCTGCTGAAGACATCTTACCCTCCACGGTCTTCTTGCAGCAGCCAGCGGCGCGTCCGTCGGTCCTCTGTACTCGGCGGTCTTCCGGATCATGTGACCGGCCCGTCGCAGTCGCGATGACGTCATGCGCTGCGACGGGTCACATGATCCGGAAGACCGCCGAGTACAGACGGACGCGCCGCTGGCTGCTGCAAGAAGACCGTGGAGGGTAAGATGTCTTCAGCAGCAGCAGCGGTGGGGGCCTCATAACAGGGGGGAGTGTGCCAGCAATAGGGGGCCCATATATACTGTATAATGCACTGCTCCCCCTGTCGCTGATTGACAGGGGGATGCAGTGCATATGTAATGAGCGGGCGCACGTGACGTGCGACCCGCTCCCGCAGAGTCCCAGCAGGAGGGGGCCTGTAGGCCACACTGCTGGGGCACCCAATGTAAGGCCCCCCCGAAAGTAAGGCCGGGGGCCACTTTTGGCCCACAAAAGAATGTAAGACAGGGCCTTACTTTCGGGGAAACACGGTATATATATATAGAGATATATATATATATATAGATATAGATACATATATATGTATTTCTGGATGTATGTAAAGTGCTATGGAATTAATAGCGCTATATAAATGGATAAATATTATTATAATTATTATCAGAGGCTCGGCATACTTCCTCCCGACTGTGGCTCCACACAGGACATAGGGCGTGACGTGGGCAATAATACCACAGTAAAGGCGCTACAGGCAGCAGCCCAGTCCTGCCCTCAGAAGGCCAATTTGACCACGACTCAGATCTCAATACGTCCTTAGTCCTAGAGCCGCCAGACTGACGCTCTATTGGAAGATCTAAGCTATACTGTAGCCTCAGTCTCTCACAGGCCTCCCATATCCAGGGACGTCTATCCAGAAGACAACTGGTCACATTGCATTCAGATGCCATGGGAGACCAAAGCATTTCCCTCCCTCAGCGCACAGCCAGGCGGTCCTTCAAGCGCCGTCGGCAAACTGCATTCCAACCGGAATTCATTCGGCCAGTTCACGTCTAGACTGACACAGACAAGATTCGCTTCAGTCGGGGCAGAGATAGCCATCACAGCATTAGCAGGTCAACCAATATTGAATACCTCGTCCGCCGACCTACTCTGACGACCCAAACAACTCGAGTCGCCACCTCAGCTGACTACCTAATGCGCGCAGCCCTGCACGTTGCCAATTGCTCAGCAATAGCAGCTCACAATGCATTCCCTTAGACGTGCCCTCTGGGTACGGGAAGGGAAGAATGGACGTGGTCTCCAAGAAGCCCCTCACAGTTTTTTCCATTCCTCAGAGGACACCTGTTCGAAGGACAGCTGGACAAGTTAACTTCAGATGCTAAGAGAGGCAAGGGCACTCCCTCCCTCAGTGCAAACCTGGACGACCGCTCCTTTCAGAATTTATTAAGGTCGGTCAAGACTTAGACCGACACTGACGAGTACTCGGTCGCCACGCAGGTACCTGTCCCAGGATACCCAGAAGGGTAGCTCATCCTGACAGAGTCAGTCTCACCAATCCGAGACCAAATCGTCTCCACTGCGTAAAGGCTCAAGTACTTTTCCACCCTGTAAAGCCTCTCCTCATTTCAGGAGTCGCTGTAACTGTATCACGCAAAGAGCGTTTTCCAACCTATCTGTGGTCCAATCAGGAATGGTACATTACGATCCGTACTGGACCAAAAACAACTAAACTAACATGTCCGGATAACATATCCCACATGGTATCGCCACTCTAAGTTGCTTCCAAAGAACGATTAATATTCCTTCCGCCCATAGATATACAGGACGCCTACCCGTATATTCTTATGCAGCTACTGACCGAAAGTTTCATCACATTTGCATTCAAACAGGAACACTATTAATTAGTGGCTCTCCCGTTTCGATTCAACTACAGCTCCTTCAGTGCTCACAAAGGTCAGGGCAGACGTCATGACTACCCCTCACTCCAGGGGTGTCATCATCCTTCCCTACTTGGACGTTCTGCCTATCCAAAACTCTGATCCTCGTGGACTGCGAACATAGTGTCTCAGCACTGTAGACACTATAACAACCTCCACAATTATACTCCGGTTCCAACAGTTTAATATTTCACAGCCGCATCTCAGACCGCCTTCACATTCTCTATTCTCAATTCAAGGAACAAGAACCTCAATCACTCGACAGGAGTTTTCACCTGTCCTCTGAAAGTAGGCGGTCTTCCCCCCCGGTGGCTCTGACCACTCTTTCTATCATGCAGGGAAGGTTTTTCGTTCCACCACGCTGAACAGTTTAACCACTATCACGAGCCTGACGCGATGGGGTGCAGCGTCCCCCATCACAGTACACAAGGCAAATGATCCCGCCCGGAGTCAAAAATGCCCATGAATATACGGAAGATTCCGGAAATAGTCCTAGCACTGAAGTCCTTTAGCCAATGCCACGGTTGTGACATATGTCAGTCACTAGGGCGGAACCCAGAAGTCTCCAGGCAACGGATGAAGTTCATCATGTACTTCACTGGGCGGAATCCACAAACTCAGCACTATAAGCCGGTCACTGCTGGCTGTAGATGACCGGGAAGTGGTTTTCTTCGCCCGCAAGGGAGTGTTTCCCACACCCTCACGTTGTCCCATGAATCTACCGGTGCTAGGGAACCCTGGATGAGGAACTCGTGATTCCAGCCTTCATGACCAGGTCTTATGACCCACAGTCATTGGGACCACACACATACACCAGTCCAGGGATGGATCCGTTTCCGTCTCTCACTCATAGCAGCCGTATCATGGCGCTTGCCAGACTGTCCAACCAGACAGTCCAGACTCACTCTCTCAAGACAGGTTATACCGTCAGAATTCCTCAACTCTGTATTGACGGCATGTCTGTTGAGACCTGGGTCTTAACCAAGCTGGGTTTTCTTAGGATATTGTGGCGAACATTATGAGAGCGAGGAAACCAGCCTCCTCAAACATTTACCATCGCACATGAACATTTGTTTTTGGTTGCTTGGTGCACCTCTAGAGGCCATTCACTTTGGCCCTATCCCTACCAAGAATTCTCAGTTTCCTCAATTCGGGCCTAGACTCAGGCCTGTCCTTGGGTTCTCTCAAGGGGCAGTTTTCAGCCCCTTCCACCTTCTTTCACAAACGTTTTGCTCCCAGACCTCAAGGAAATCCTTCCTTCGAGGGGTCTGCCATTTGATTTCCCCATTCAACAGGCCGCTACACCCGTGGGACCTAAACCTTCTCACGGCTGTACAAGAACCATCCTTTAAGCCTCTATGGGTCACTCCCCTGAGCATTCTCATACTAACAGTGGTGGTTTTTTGGTGGCAATTACTTTTTCCTGCAGAGTATCGGAACTTACAGCACTCTCGGGTAAATCTCCTTGTCTGGTCTTCCACCAAGACAATGTTGCCCTTCGCCGGTCCCATCCTTTCTTCCACTGGCGGGGTACTTCTTCCGCCTAAATGAAGACCTCTCTCTGCAAGCTCTGTGCCTTGTTCCAGGCCATTCGGTCGTGAAGGCTTTACATATGTAGGACCTCGTCAGGGCCCTGTAAGTCCTCGTCAGGGCCCTACGCATCTATGTATCCAGGACAGCACCTTTTTAGGAAGTTGGATTCTCTCTTCCTTCTTCCAGAGGTCCGATATAAAGACATGTCAGCCTCTAAGGCTACTATAGCTAGATGGATTCCACCAACCATCCAAGACGCTTATACCTTCAGAAAGCCGCCCCTTCCTGCTGGTGTCGGGGCACATCCTACTACGGCCGTGGGGGCCTCCTAGGCCGTCCGGCCCCAGGCGTCAGCACATTGGTGTCATAGGCAACCAGGTGGCTCAGCCTACACACATCTACAAGTCACTGCAGTGCTCACACTCAGGCCTTGGCAGACGCAGGTCTGGGTAGATGTGTCCTCCAGGAGGCAGCAGCCCTCCTGTAGGTACATAGTTTTTCGCTGACCATGTTCAGCATTACTAGTTCCATCGTTTTTCCCACCCAGGGACTGCTTTGGGACGTCCCACGGTCTGTGTCCCCCAATGAGGCGAAGGAGAAAAGGAGATTTTTGTGTACTCACCGTAAAATCCTTTTCTCTTAGCCTCTAATTGGGGGACACAGCACCCACCCTATGCCCTTGTGGGCCTTTTTCTACAGTTCTCACATAGCTTCTCAGCTGTTACATGGTTAACATGTTTACTCATGTTTGCCTATTATCACTCTGTTAACTGTTTGAACTTGTGCCTGTTTAGTTCCAGGCCTTGTAGTTCTGTGAGCCTGTTTAGTTACAGGCCTTGTTATACGATTATTACTTCGTTATCTCTTCACTGTTTTCCACATGCACCTGCTTAGTTACAGGCCTTGTGGTACTAGTGTTACTCTGCTAACCTTTAACTGTTTACACACGTGCCTGTTTGGATTCAGGCCTTGTTACACTGTTATTACCTTGTTAACTATATTTGTTTACACAGGTTGCCTGCGTAGACTTCCTGTGTCACTGTTATTATCTGTTAACTCTCCTACTGCTTTAGCACAAAACTGGAGAAGCACTTCCTGTTCCAGGGGTGTAATGCTGCAGAGGAGGAGCCACTGTTAATCTTTTTAAGATTCTGCCTAGTGTCGCCTCCTAGTGGACAGCAGCATAACACCCACGGTCTGTGTCCCCCAATTAGAGGCTAAGAGAAAAGGATTTTACGGTGAGTACACAAAAATCTCTTTTTTTTCTGCATTAAAGTGCACTGTACACTGGTCGTAAAAGCTTCTTCGGCAGTGCATTATCAAACTATACTTGGTCTTCCATCGACGCTTTAACCAAATTATGCATGTTTACAAAAGTAACAATAGTAAGAAAAAAGTGGTACTCTATGACAATTAGAATTTAGTTTTAGCTTTCTAAATATGGCCATATCGATAAACCACCAAGTCGCCGCATTGAGGCGTGTCTACTTGACCGGGGTCCCTGACCTCCATTTTCAGCCTCTATCTGGATTGGCTATGAAAATAGTAGATTCATACTGAAGGCATCAAAACTATGAATTAACACATGTGGAATAATATACTTAACAAAATGTGTGAAACAACTGAAAATATGTCTTATATTCTAGGTTCTTCAAAGAAGCCACCTTTTGCTTTGATTACTGCTTTACACACTCTTGGCATTCTCTTGATGAGCTTCAAGAGGTAGTCACCGGAAATTGTTTTCACTTCACAGGTGCGCCCTGTCAGGTTTAATAAGTGGGATTTCTTGCCTTATAAATGGGTTTAGGACCATCAGTTGTGTTGTGCAGAAGTCTGGTGGATACACAGCTGATAGTCCTACTGAATAGAGTGTTAGCAGCTTTTTTTCTTGCCATAATACAAATTCTAAGTAAAGAAAAATGAGTGGCCATCATTACTTTGATGCTAGGAAACCACTGCTAAGGACAGACAACAAGCAGAAGAGACTTGTTTGGGCTAAAGAACACAAAGAATGGACATTAGACCAGTGGAAATCTGTGCTTTGGTCTGATGAGTCCAAATTTGAGATCTTTGGTTCCAACCACTGTGTCTTTGTGCGACGCAGAAAAGGTGAATAGATGGACTCTACATGCCTGGTTCCCACCGTGAAGCATGTAGGGGGAAGTGTGATGGTGTGGGGGTGCTTTGCTGGTGACACTGTTGGGGATTTATTCAAAATTGAAGGCATACTGAACCAGCATGGCTACCACCGCATCTTGCAGCGGCATGCTATTCCATCCAGATTGCTTGTAGTTGGACCATCATTTATTTTTCAACAGGACAATGACCCCCAAACACACCTCCAGGCTGTGTAAGGGCTATTTGACCAAGAAGGAGAGTGATGGGGTGCTACGCCAGATGACCTGGCCTCCACAGTCACCAATCCTGAACCCAATTGAGATGGTTTGGGGGTGAGCTGGACCGCAGAGTGAAGGTAAAAGGGCCAATAAGTGCTAAGCATCTCTGGGAACGCCTTCAAGCCTGTTGGAAGACCGTTTCCGGTGACTACCTCTTGAAGCTCATCAAGAGAATGCCAAGAGTGTGCAAAGCAGTAATCAAAGCAAAAGGTGGCTACTTTGAAGAACCTAGAATATAAGACACATTTTCAGTTGTTTCACACTTTTTTTTTTGTGAACTAAATAATTCCACATGTGTTAACTCATAGTTTTGATGCCTTCAGTGTGAATCTACAATTTTCATAGTCATGAAAATGAAGAAAACTCTTTGAATGAGAAGGTGTGTCCAAACTTTTGGTCTGTGCTGCATACAGTCATATGAAAAAGTTTGGGCACCCCTCTTAATCTTACTCTTCTTCTTTTTTTTTTTTTTTTTAAAATAGTTTTTTTGCAACAGCTATTTCAGTGTGATATATGTAATAACTGATGGACACAGTAATATTTCAGGATTGAAATGAGGTTTATTGTACTAACCGAAAATGTGAAATATGCATTATTTCAAAATTTGACAGGTGCTAAAGTATGGGCACCTTAACAGAAAAGTGACAGTAATATTTAGTAGATCCACCTTTTGCAAAAATAACAGCCTCTAGTCGCTTCCTGTAGCTGTTAATGAGTTCCTGGATCCTGGATGAAGGTATTTTTGACCATTCCTCTTTACAAAACAATTCCAGTTCAGTTAAGTTTGATGGTCGCCGAGCATGGACAGCCCGCTTCAAAACATCACAGATGTTCAATGATATTCAGGTCTGGGGACTGGGATGGCCATTCCAGAACATTGTAATTGTTCCTCTGCATGAATGCCTGAGTAGATTTGGAGCGGTGTTTTGGATCATTGTCTTGCTGAAAGATCCATCCCCGGCGTAACTTCAACTTTGACACTGATTCTTGAACATTATTCTCAAGAATCTACTGATACTGAGTGGAATCCATGCAACCCTCAACTTTAACAAGATTCCCGGTGCCGTCATTGGCCACACAGCCCCAAAGCATGATGGACCCTCCCCCAAATTTGACAGTGGGTAGCAAGTGTTTTTCTTGGGATGCTGTTTTTGTGGCGCCATGCATAACGCCTTGTTGTATGATCAAACAACTCAATCTTTGTTTCATCAGTCCATAGGACCTTCTTCCAAAATGAAACTGGCTTGTCCAAATGTGCTTTTGCATACCTCAGGCGACTATGTTTATGGCGTGCATGCAGAAACGGCTTCTTTGGCATCACTCTCCCATACAGCTTCTCCTTGTGCAGTGTGCGCTGTATTGTTGACCTATGCACAGTGACACCATCTGCAGCAAAATGATGCTGCAGGTCTTTGGAGGTGGTCTGTGGATTGTTCTTGACTGTTCTCACCATTCTTCTTCTTTGTCTCTTGATATTTTTGTTGGCCTGCCACTTCTGGCCACTTCTGTCCCTGTGGTCTTCCATTTCCTTACTATGTTCCTCACAGTGGAAACTGACAGGTTAAATCTCTGAGACAACTTTTTGTATCCTTCCCCTGAACAACTATGTTGAACAATCTTTTTTTTTCAGATCATTTGAGAGCTGTTTTGAGGAGCCCATGATGCCACTCCTCAGAGAAGATGCAACTAGGAGAAAAACTTGCAAGTGGACACCTGAAATAGCTTTTCTCATGATTGAATACACCAGGCTATGAAATACAAAGCTCAATGAGGTTACCAAACCAATTTAGTGCTTCAGTAAGTCAGTAAAAAGTAGTTAGGAGTATTCAAATCATGAAAATCAGAAGGGTGCCCGTACTTTGGCACCTGTCAAATTTTGAAATAATGCATATTTCACATTTTTGGTTAGTACAATAAACTTCATTTCAAACCTGAAATATTACTGTGTCCATCAGTTATTACATATCTCACACTGAAATAGCTGTTGCAAAAAAACAATTTTAAACAAACAAAAAAAAAAGTAAGATTAAGAAAGGTGCCCAAACTTTTTCATATGACTGTATATATTAGATTCATGTTTGTGTGTGTGTATATGTATATATATATATGTATATGTGTGTGTGTATATATATATATATATATATATATATATATATATATATACATATGTATATATATATATCCAAGCTTTCACAATATATACATCAAAATACAGGTATAGATAACATATTACGTGTGTGTGTATATCTGTGTGTGTGTATATATATATATATATATATATATATATATATATATATATATATATATAATAAAAATAGAATCAGCACAACCTTATCAAAACAATGGGTGCAATACTTCCTGCATGACGGTGCTTCAGCCGTCCTTAAACAGATCCAGAAAAAACAGGCAGCACTCCAATAGAATCTCAATGTGGATTTATTCCAACCTCATGTGCGACATTTCGGAGTTGATCCTCCTTCCTCAAGCATAGTGCAACATATGAGTGAACAGTCTTATATACATGTCAAGCCTTATATACATGTCAATTGCCTATCAGGCCTGACATGTATATAAGACTGTTCACTCATACGTTGCACTATGCTTGAGGAAGGAGGATCAACTCCGAAACTAAGCCCCCGTCACACCAGGCGACAGGGCTGGGGATGACCAAAAACATGCGCACACCCGCCAGTGTCGCCACCCCTGTTTACACGGGGCGACACCTCCAGCCCCGTGCTGCCGAGCTGTTAGGCGGCATCGCCGCCAGGGTGTCTGGAAGCCCCAGCAGCGATGCAGGAAAATGGAAGTCTATGGCTCCCATCGCCTGACAGGTTACATGGGCCGATGTGTGCACATCGCCCCATGATGGTCGCCTGGTTTCAGAGCACTGCTCTGAAACCAGGCGACTGCCCGGCACCGCCGACATCGCCCCTTTACATGAGGCGACGTAGGGGCAATGATGTCGGCGATAGGCCATGCCCCTACGTCGCCTCTGTAATGGGCAGTGATGTCGCCCCGTGTGACGGGGGCTTTAAACTCTAGCTATTGGTGAATGTGATCTCCCCAAAATTGGCTTTGTAAAGTAATAGGCAGATAATTATGTGAATTACATAAGGCCAGGTTACAAACGCAGATATCTGTGACCAACTTCTGAACAGATCTCTGGTTGCAGTGAAATCATGGACACATTTCTCCATTTGTATGCAGCCACAAAATGGAGCAATGTGTCCATGATTTCACTGCAACCAGAGATCTGTTCAGAAGTTGGTCACAGATATGTGCGTGTGTAACGTGGCCTTTAGAAAAACACTAAATGCAATTTACCCACAGGATTTTTCATGTTCTAAATATTTATATATGGCTGTAGCTCCTCCTTCTACATGACCAGTCTGTTCCTCCATTATTAAAAAAATGAGTGTTTTTCAATGAAATAGTAACAAAGCTGTTGATCTGAAGCCTCTCGACACTCCAGCTCTATCTGCCCAATGCTGTTTCCTACTGTTTGACTAATTGCATAGAGGCAGTCAGTGAAGCAGTAGGAGGCAGTGCTGGGTAGATAATAGAGCTGGAGAGACCGAGGCTTCAGATCTACAAATACGTTTTCAGCCTCACTTGCACATCAATAGAAACTCTGATTTTGTACTAATGGTGGATCGGACTGGCCTATTTTGTCTTCAGTGGAGCTCCATGCCCATATGAATAGTTTTGGAGGTTAAATCCTGCGAACAATTGGTGTATTGTGAGAGCTCAGATCATTGTTTCACAATGAAAATTAGCTAAGTTTGTTCCATTTATCTACATCTGTAAATGTTTTAAATCTTCTTATCCCATTAGGCATTATTAAGTGATTTGGTCCAGAAGTGGTTTCCGGAGCTTCCTTTAATATACTTTGATGCAGGAATAGCAAGCTACATGGTGAGTCCCAGTAAGCAATTGTCTTTTGAATGATTAGGCACTGTTCACACTGCTCATTTCTTTATCTGTTTTTGGTGCTGCTTTTTTTTTTTTTTCCTTTTAAACTGCACCAAAAACGGATCTTTCGCTGTATCTGCCGGCAAAGATAATGTGATTTCTCTTGCGCCTCATTGGGGGACACATGACTATCGGTGTTATGCTGCTTATCCCTAGGAGGCGACACTAAGCAAATGTGAAAACAAAGTAGCTCCTCTGCAGATACATCCCCTGGCTGGGCCAGGCTACATCGGTTTTAGCTTAGTGTCCATAGGAGGCACATCTTTAGCCTTTTTTCCATATTTACCTTTTCCTGTACAAGAATTTGAGACGGGCGACGGCACCTAAGGATACCGCTTTCCCACAACCACCAACAGGCGGGAACGTGGAGTGTCGCCTCCTTATACCCACTTCTGCGACGCTGGATCTCACAGAACTGCGCCAAATTATTATTTTTCTTTTTTCAAGTGCGACAGTTTTTCCCTTCAGGAACCTGATCTCCCACAACCACCCAACGTACGGGCAGATGGAGTGTTGCTTCCCTGTACCCCCTTCCGCACCTGAAGCAGTCCCCACAATTCCCTCAGTTATGGCTGACCTCCCCAGTCCTCCTACGGGTACCTGTGTTGCAGGCACGCAGGATTGCACTGGAGCCCCACAACAAGAGGGTACCAGGGACACAGCTTGAGACACAGCTTTCCATCATTATGGATCCTGACATTCAGTCATGAGGGCTCTGACTGCACCATCCATGCATCCTCAGTCATCAGTTTCCTCCCCAGGACCCTCATAGGGACAGTGGGTCAAGTTGCAAAGGCCCTGACTGGGCACAGCTATTTAGGTGAGATCTCCCCTTTTCAGTCAGCTCCTGATGGGGGCCGAGCAGTCATTCCGGCGGAGGGCTCTCTTCACTACCTGCCATTCCCCCTAGACATCCGCCTCACACACGGCTGGGACCGCAAATTTAGCCCCTGGTTCTTGGCCTTCGACGCTTAGCTCTGCCCCTGGGCCGCCTATTCCTATGACACGACGTCACCGAGCGGGCGGTACACACGCCCCCTGGTGTTGTCGCCTTGAGACTTGCGCTCGCGGGCCCACCCTGCACTTGCGCAACATCAAAAATAAGCGGTAAACACACCCCCTATTGACGTCGCTCGGGTGCGAACCCCACTCCCGGTCGCGCTCCTAAGTGCGCATCATGTAGACCACCTCCCGGTCCCACCTTTCTTCCTCCTCACTTCGGCTACAGAGTGGGAACCTGCGATTGTCACGTAATTACGGCAGCACACGTGGAGCTTATTCTGGGGGCACGGACCATTATTCTACACCTCTAGTACATCTTCCACGGGTAAGGCTGCATTATTACAGGCAGGCTGACACAGAAAGGTAGTTAACTCATCTCTCTGCATATCCACAGTGCATGATACAACTGCAGCCATTCCTAGCTGCCCCCTTTTTCCTGTAATCTTTTTTTTCTGCTCAGACATGCAGTCCTCAAAGACTTCAAAGAAGCCAAAAATCCACACGGTCTACTAAACTTCCTGCGTCACCTGTCAATCAAGCCTCCCACGCAGCCATACAACCCCTCACTGCCAGGCATGAACCCCTGCAGACAGCCAGGAGCCCTCTGCCAGCACAAGCGACCCGAGCCCTCCCTACTGGGCACTGCTACTTTTCCAGTCGCTGAAAGAGCTGGCCCAAAATTTGGTACAAGCTATGCAGTATCGCCCCCTGAGAAGCACAAACTGCCAGGGCAGGACACAGGCAGATCGTACCTGCCACCACTACAGGACATAAAGTGTCCTTTAAAAGATCCAAAAGACCACAAAAGGTCTTCGCAGATCACCCTGAATTTTAGGCTATCATAAACAGAGGGAAAAACCCGACAGGCGCTTTACTGGTCGCAAACCCATCAAGACTAGATACCCTTTCACGTCAGCTGTCCCCAATAGTTGGGCGGACTCTCCCGCAGTCGACCCTCCTGTTTCCCGTCTCACCGCAAAAACATTGCTGTCCCTGCCTGACTGGTCTTCCATTAAAGACCCAACCGACAGGCAAGTTGCCTGTTCCGCCTTCAAAGGTGCGGGTTCCTCCCTGTCTCCTTCCTTTGCTTCGGTATGGGTGGCCAAAGCTCTTTCACCATGGACTAAGAGACTAAAAAATCACTGCAATAAACTGATCTCCCACAGCAACTGCTGGACCTCACCATCCAAATTATCACGGCAGCAAATTACCACATCCAGGCGTCCCTGGAATTCAGCCACCTGCGCAGCCTTCGCTGCCTCAAACGCAATCGCTATTCGCAGAGCCCTTTATCTCAAACAGTGGCCCGCCGACTCTGCCTCCAAAAGTCCCTGACCGGACTACCTTACCACACTGGTTGGCTTTTTGGTGAACAAATGGATAGACTTATCTCCGACGCCACTGGGGGTAAAAGCATGTCTCTTCCCCAATACAAACCTAGAAGCCCATTCACCAGACACAACAACACTGCCTTTCGTTCCTTTAGGAACTCCTTCGACTACTTGGTCTCCCGCCCACCAGCCTCTTCTATCCGCCTTCACCGAAGAGACAGGCCCACACAATCGTTCTATAAGCAGAACTCGGCAGATCAAGGCAATCCAGACCGAAGGAGTCCCGATCCCATCGGTTCTCCTCATGACTACCAACTCATGACACCCCCATTGTCGGCGACTGCTTACGCTTCTTCAGTCCTGTCTGGTTGGCAGCTATGGATGACAGATGGGTGTCTTTCGGTTATCACATAGTTCACATCACGTTCGCCAAACAGGTTTTTCCCCTCCAACCCCCCAATTCTTCAAAACAGTCGCGCCTTCACTTACGCAATCTCTTTGCTCCAGCAACAGGGGGTCATAGTCCCAGTGCCGGCCTCCGAAAGATTCAGAGGGTGCTATTCGAACCTCTTTGTGGGTCCCAAAAAGGATGGATCGGTTCATGTTATCCTCAACCTCAAACACTTAAACAAATTCATCCATGTTCGCCATTTCCGAATTGAATCCTTGCGCTCCATCATCGCGTCTATGGAAGAAGGGGATTTCCTCGCTTCCATAGACATAAGACACGCCTATCTTCATGTGCCTATTGTCCAGACTCACCAGCAGTTCCTGCGGTTTGCAGTCGGCGATCGCCATTTTCAATTTGTAGCCCTATCCTTTGGTCTTGCTCCTGCCCTAAGGGTGTTCACAAAAGTCATGGTAGCCGCCACGGGCATCCTT
Organism: Allobates femoralis; assembly: GCA_033576535.1. Lineage (NCBI taxonomy): Eukaryota > Metazoa > Chordata > Amphibia > Anura > Aromobatidae > Allobates > Allobates femoralis. Next base: position 479,643,846 of record JARQOC010000005.1, on the reverse strand, counting down.
CACTCCAGAGGAGTCGTCGTCCTGCCTTACCTGGACAACCTACTAATAAAGACGCCATCCTTCCCGGACTGCACAGAGAGTGTCCAGATCACCATAGACACCCTATCATTTTTAGGGTGGCTCGTGAATCCCAAAAACTCCTCGCCATTCCCGGCCCAGTCGATCACATTCCTGGACATGACATTCAATACTTACCTAGTATCCCTCCCTTGGGACAAGGCACAAGCCCTGCGCCGGTGAGTACGCACCCTTCTCCCGCCCATTCCACATTCTATCCTGGGCATGATGGTGGAAGAAATGGAGGCTGTTCCATTCGCCCAGCTTCACCTCCGCCCTCTGCAGATGGCTCTACTCACAGCCTGGGACAGGAGTCCCTTCTCCCTAGACAAAACGTTCTTCCTGTCACCATCGGTCAGGCGTACTCTTTTCTGGTGGACTCGTCCACCATCTCTCTCCGGGGGATGCTCGTTCCTCCCAGTCAATTGGGCGGTCCTCACCACGCATGCCAGTCTACTCAGTTGGGGGGCAGTCTACCGACATCACACTGCCCAAGGCCACTGGTCCAAACAGGAATCTGCTCTGCCAATCAACCTGCTGGAGGTCTGTGCCATTACTCTAGTGCTTCAGCAGTTTCACCAGCTGCTGGCGGGCCGCCATATCCACGTACAATCGGACAATGCCACGTCGGTAGCTTACATCAATCGCTAGGGTGGCATACGCAGCAGAGCGGCTCTACTCCAAAGTAGTAGTTGGGCCGAGTTGACAAAGTCAGTAATTTCCGCTGTTCACATTTTGGGAATGGACAACTGGGCTGCGGATTTCCTCTGCCGGCAGGACATAGCCTCGGGGGAATGGTCCCTGCACCCGGACGTGTTTCACCAAATCTGCCGCTGGGGGGCTCTGGAAGTGGACCCGATGGCGTCGTGCCTAAATGCCAAGGTGCCGACCTTTAAAGCTCGCTCATACGACCCAGTCTCCATCGGGCGGACGCACTAGTCCAATCTTGGCGTCTATTCTGAGTGCCATACATTTTTTCCCCCACTACCTTTAATTCCGAAGGTGATCAGGAAAATCAAGTCGGAGGGAATACCAGTCATCTTATTGCTCCAGACTGGTATGCAGACTTAGTGCAATTGGTCGCAGACGCCCTTCCAGAGCGGCCAGACCTCCTCATGCAGGGTCCCATCTGCCACCAGGGTTCGAGGGCCCTAAACTTGACTGCGTGGCAGTTGAGACTTGGGTCTTACTGCACGCAGGCTTCTCCCCCGACCTTATTACCACCATGATTAGGGCCCGAAAACCGGCCTCTTCCCGAATTTACCATCGTACGTGGAAAATATTTTTTTCATGGTGCAAAGACCAAGGGCACTCTCCTCTTCCTTTTTCTATTCCAGGGATCCTCTGTTTTCTCAAGTCGGATTTACAATCTGGCTTAGCCTTAAGTTCCTTGAAGGATCAGGTCTCTGCCCTTTCCATTTTTTTTTTTTTACCAACGCTGCCTTCTAACTCTTTCCCAAATCAGGACCTTCCTCCAGGGAGTATCCCGATTGGCCCCTCCTTACCGGAGGCCACTGGAATCGTGTGACTTGAATTTGGTTCTGGATGGTCTACAAAGACCAGCATTTGAACCTCTGAGAAGTTTCTCTCCTTCTATTAACCTGAAAAGTTGTGTTCCTGGTAGCAATAACGTTCATCTGACGCATCTCGGAGTTGGCAGCTCTTTCTTGTAGAGAGCCTTTCCTCTCCTTTCATCAGGACAAGGTGGTTCTGAGCACTGTTCCCACCTTCTTCCCTCAGGTGACTTTTCTTTTCACCTCAATGAGGACATCGTCCTGCCGTCCTTCCGGCCTGTGCCGGTGCATCAAGTGGAAAAGTGCCTGCATTCATTGGGCCTGGTGCGAGCCATTCGGCATTATATCTCCAGAACGGCTCACTTGCGGAAGGCAGATAATCTCTTCGTTCTTCCCGAAGGTCCTAGGAAAGGACAGGCAGCCTCAAAGGAAACTGGCCCGCTGGATACGATCCGCCATCCAGGAAGCTTATCGACTGCAAAATATCCCTATTCCTCGCGAGCTACGAGCTCACTCCACTCGTACTGTTGGAGCTTCCTGGGCCATATGGCACCAGGCATCAGCCAAACAGGTATGCAAGGCCGCTACCTGGTCTAGCTTACATACATTTTGCTAAGCATTACAAAGTCCACACTCAGGCCTCTGCGGATGCAAGCCTCGGTAGAATGGCCCTACAAGTGGCGGTGACACACCTAACGACATAGGTGTCTCAGGATGTCTACGGTCGTCCCTTACTCCTTAGGTTGTGGTTCTTAGTTTTTCCTGCCCAGGGACTGCTTTAGGACGTCCCATGGTCCTGTCTCCCCCAATGATGTGAAAGAGAAAAACTGATTTTTGTGTACTCACCGTAAAAACGTTTTCTCTGAGCCATTATTGGGGGTCACAGTACCCACCCTTTTGCTCGATTAAGGCATTGGTTTTGGCTTACTTAACCTTTTGAGTTCTCTTGCATGTTGGCATTTTGGTTTGAACCATACGTTTCTTGTTCTCCTACTGCTTGTTCACTAAAACTGATGTAGCCTGGCTCAGCCATGGGGTGTATACTGCAGAGGAGGAGCTTTGTTTTCACATTTGCTTAGTGTCTCCTCCTAGGGATAAGCAGTTAAAACACCCATGGTCCTGTGTCCTCCAATGATGGCTCAGAGAAAACGATTTTACGGTGAGTGCACAAGAATACGTTTTTTTCAATTTGCTGTGCAGATGCCAGCATTTTTTACCACTGTGTTAATGGTGCAGAAAACAGATCCAGAAAATGAGCATGTCAATTATTGCTCTGTTCTTCTGGTGCACTTTCTGCGTCGCTAGCATTCAATTACTTACCCCTCCCCGACGATCCCACGGTGAACCCCGACGATGCCTTCCTCCTGAGCACCAGGAGGACCTGTGGCTACAGTATGGACAGGACCTGGCCATGTGACTCAGCCTGAGAGTCACATGGGGATTTCCTGTCAGTACTCATACTACTCACAAGTCCATCCAGTGCCTGGAAGGAAGACATCACCAGGGCTCATCGTGGAATTGCCAGGAGGGTAAATAATTGTATGTGTGTATGGTGGTCTATGTCCCCTGAAAATTGATCAAAAAATCAGCACAAAAGGTTGATGATGCGTTTGTGATGCTTTTTTGCAAAAAAAGGATTTGTTTATTGTGCAGAAACTGTACTAAAAAGTAGAGCAGAAACGTTCTGTCTGAATGAGGCCTTATAGTGATGATGTAGAGGGTAATATGCATGCCTACTTCTGTCTCCGTAGAATTCAGGGGGTCTATTATCCGGCAGTATGGAGACGGAGCTGTTTGATGCTGAACCACTGAAGGAATTTAGCAGCAAACGCCCTTTAGTCTGCACTCATATCCAGGACCAAAAAGTCTTACTCAAGGTACAGTATATGTTTGCTACTTTTTGATTAAAGAGAACATGTCACCCCCCTGATGCTTTGCAAAGTGAATGCACCGTGTATGCTACATTCAGGGAAGGTGTCTCCCATGTCTCTTATCTAGTTTCCCCTGTACCCCGAAAAAAATCACTTTTTCAAGTTGTGAGTCAAGCGGTCCGGAGGGGCTTATCTTATTTCACAGTCCTCGCTGCTCATGGGGTCCTCCCCGCCTCCTGCCTGTCTATGCCGCCTCCTGCCTGTGTGGATCTCCTCTCCTTGCGCCTTCGCCTCATCGTGTCAGTTCACGCAGTAGCACAGCGAGGAATTGGTAGGAGTCGGTCCCGGCAGCTGGAATGGCGCTCCCTGGAATCCAGATGTATATAGAAGCTGTTACCCCAACCGACGCCGAGAGTCCAGTCTGCGCTGGTCAGTCTGTTAACTCTCTGGCTGTCTGGCGAGGACCCTATCCCTGACCTATGGACATGTCTTGTGGGCAACTCTGCTGTCAGTCCTCGACCCCAGCTCCCCTGCCTGCTCGCCTCCTAGAGCCTGTCGGCAGGGTCGACGGATGCCCGCACAGCCTTCAGTTCAAGACCAGAGGACATTGTTCCACAGAGGTTCTCGGCATCCGGAGCATTGCACCACCATCACCCCTCTGCCTGATCGCCTCCCAGAGCCTGACACGCAGAGTGGGAAGTATGCACAGCCGCCTTCCATAGCACGATAAAGGAGGATTTCCAGGATCCCTAACAGGTACTCTGCTTCAGCCCGACTTCTGACAGTTTAAGCTTTACTTTTACTAGCCCTACGTTTCTAGTTCACTGTTCCTGTGCTGGTCGAGACCTCTGCGCCGCCCTGGTTCCCCAGGAAGCCAGGCCTCTAATTTTAGTTCCTGGCTTCATTCTGGGCCTACTTCCCAGCCAGGCTATGCCCCCTTCTTTCCAGCCTATCAAGCACGCCAGCTCCCCGCAGCTTTCCGCCACCTCTCCTCAGTCTGTCAGGTCACGCCTCTCCACTGTGCTGGAGATCTCAGTTCCTTTTTTGTAGCTCCTCCCCGCTTTTTCAGCGTTTTTTTTCGCCTCCACAGTGTGGACCCACAGCACTGTTCCCGCCCGCAGAGTCCCTCATCGCCATCTTGGAGGGACCTCGCCACTCCATACCGTTCAGCCCAGCTTCTCAGTATCCCGGTAGTCCATAGGTTTCCCTGGAGTAAGCCGTGCCAGCCCTCATTTACATCGTTAGTGGGTAACAGCAAACTAGTTAGCCCCTGCAGGCTTCTGAGTAATATCCTCCATGGGTGTTTTTTGCCCCAGGACTGTCTATATATCCCATACTTATGCACTGTCTCCCCTACCTCCTGCAGCAGGAGCAGTTTTATGGGCATTAGATGCTATACTGTACGTCAGATGCTGTCTATCTCATACAGCATGTCGGACTCCACATTGTTAAATACTCACACATGCCAGATTCCTTATGTCTCAGTCCATATGTCAGACATTAAAGCACTCCTACTCATCACTATACAGTGTATCTCAGACTGAATGTCAGAGATTATAGTGCTCCTACTGACCAGTCCACTATACAGTGTGTCAGATACTGTCTTCTATAGACCACACGTCAGAGATTACTGCAGTCCTGCTCACTATAGAGTATCAGATACTGTCTGCTACAGACCGCATATCACCAGTTACAGCATTTATGCTGACCTGTCCACTGTACAGTGTGCCAGAAACCGTCTACTACAAATCACACATCTAAGGTTACAGCGCTCCTGCTGAGCTGCCCACTATACAGTGTCAGATACTGTCTTTCACAGACCGCACGTTAGAGATTACGGCAATCCTCCTGACTGGTCCACTATAGTGTGTCAGAGTCAGGCTATCCCAGAATGCACGTCAGAGATTGCGGCAATCATACAGACTTGCCCACCACACAGTGGTTCAGATACCGTCTATCACAGACTTGTCGGAGATTAAAGTGCTCCTACTGTCCTGTCCACTGTACAGTGTGTCAGATATTGTCTACCACTGACTAAATCAGTCATTACAGCGCTCCTGCTGACCCGTCCGTAATACAGTGCGTCGGATGCCACCTACCATTGACCGTATGTCAAACATAACAGCACTTCTACTGCCCTGTCCTCTAGTCAGTGTGACGGATACAGTCTATCACAGACTGAATGTCAGAGACTACAGCACTCCTTTTGACCTGTCCACTATACAGTGGGTCAGATACCGTCTATCTCAGGCCGCAAGTCATAGCACACAGCGCTCCTACTGACCTGCCCACCATACTGTGCAGCAGATTCTGTCTAGCATAGGCCAGAAGTCAGACATTACAGTGCTCCTACTCCCAATGCTGTGGCTAGCCTGCTCACTATACAGGGAGTCAGTTTTTATCTATCACGTTACACGGGTCATACACAGCAGCACTCTCCATGTTCTCCCCTCTATAGTGTTTCAGATACTGTCATTTTCAGACCTTATGTCACAGATTTCATCACTCTGCAAATCACATGTTGGTTATTACCACACTTTTCCTGACTGCTATTCAAGGAGCCAGACCCTACGTACGATGTTACAGTGCCTTCTGTGTTTTTCCCCACTATAGTGAGTCAGATCACATCTTCCAGGTACTACAGGTCATTCATCACAGAAACCTGGTACTGCATCACTCTGGTATTCTGACCCAGTGAGACAGTACCTTACCCTGCCTCAAACCATATGCCCAATGCAGCAGCAAGGAAGGAGCGAGCCGCCTTTGTTATACGGCTTGATGCGTCAATTCAATTTTGTACATGCCGGAAGCAGCAGTTCTGTTTTCACTACTGTGTCTCAGGACTACCATTTACCGCAGACCTCAGGGCTGTTCCCAGGAGGAAGTCGGGTTGTTCTCTATCCTATAAGCTGTGTTCTATTATAGGTGCCGGTGCTCCTACCAAGTTTTCAGCGGAACCTCTTCTCAGTTATACGGTCAGCCATATGTCTCCCACATCAGTTGAAGAAACTCTCAAATGCACAGGTAATCCGTCTTCTGTGGTAAGTTATTCTACCTTACATACATTTAGTCACAGAAGCAGTTCAGCCCTAAGGTCCCCCAGAGCAAAGAGCAGGCTATTTTTTCCCAGATCTCTTAGGACCTGTTAATTTTACGGTCGAGGATCTCTGTCCACCCTCCAGTGTGTCAAATCCCACACACTGCGGCTGGCGTATGTCATTCTACCATGGTTCCTAAATATCTTTGTTGCGTGTGAGATCCTTCTCAGTAGTAGGCTTATGCTGATTTATAATTTTATTCACTGAGGCCTCCTTCTCCAGAAGGCATGTTCTCCTTTGGCCATCTCTCATCCAAGGTCTGTTCTACTAATAAGACAGATCCTTCCATGCCCAGCGATCGCCTTCGTCTTCCCAGTCCAGGGTTCCGAGCCAGACTATGGGGTCTGCTACCTTGGAGGGGACCTTTGCTCCTGCTGTCCCCTAAATTTATTCTCCGCTAAGGGCCTTCTAATTCCTAATATGTTCTTGGTCTTTTTACGGGGAAGCAAGGTCCTCTGGTTCTGGTCCTTCTCTAGCGAGCTAGGTATCAGACTTCATTTGTCTGGTACCAAAGTCCCCATTCAGGTTTTCTTCCGGTTCAAAGGGTCATTTTCAGCGTCAGCTTGTTTGGACCTCAGGGGCTCCCCCTGGGGATCTGTCCCCCCGGGTGTCCCTTTATGTGTTCATACTCTTGCCCTAGGTACCAGCTAGATTTCTTTCGACAGGCCCCTCCAGGGTGTGCTCCGATTCCTTTGCAGCTTCGGTCTCTGGTGGCTCCGCACATTATCCTTCATTTGCTTGACTTTCCATTCGGGTTGGTCCTTCGGGCAAACTCGTAAGTCACTTTCAGTCCAGTCAGATTTCATCCTTCAGCCTCTAGCTGGATAGGTAGAGCTTCTCTGTTCCTTAATCCTTTGCTTTTGCCCAGAGGGTAATTTAAATTCTTTCCTTCGGAGACATATCTAACGAATGTCTGGGCGCCAGGTCTGTCGCGCCATTTCTCCTTCTAGGCTGAAGGCTGACTGGACCATTTCCGTCCAGACCTGACCAAGCGGCCTGTAGACAGCTGCCTAGTTGCTTGCATTCTTCCTTCCAGGTTCTACCCGAGGCACGTTTCCTACACTTGCCTTTCGTAGTTTTGTCATAGTCACAAGGCTCGTCTATACTTGTTCAGCGACAGTACAATCCTAGAACTTTGTCAATGACTCGTTTTCTTTAGTCCTTCATTTCCCACCCTTGGACTGCTTTTGTACATCCCACGGTCTTCTGTGTCCCCCAATGAAGCTATAGAGAAAAGAGTATTTTGAGTACTCACCGTAAAATCTCTTTCTCGGAGCTTCCATTGGGGGACACAGCACCCGCCCTTCTTATGTGGTTGTGGTGGGTAAGTCTGTGTTCGTTGTTTTGTTCACTTCTCCTACTGCTTTTACACTAAAATGACCAACTTGGCTCTGGGCGTGGGTGTATACTACTGAGGAGGAGCTAATTTTTTTTATTTTTAGCATTGTGTCGCCCTCCTAGTGGCAGCAGCATACACTCACGGTCTTCTGTGTCCCCCAATGGAAGCCCCGAGAGAGATTTTACGGTGAGTTCCCAAAATCCTCTTTTGGAAAGTGAATCTTTGGCATTATTACTAGTTTTCAATGAACAGCCAATCAGACAATATCTACGCAAGAATAAGTTTGCCATATTATCTTTCATTTAACTTGAATATTTGCATGTTGAATATCCTTGATTTTTACGATTTTATCTTTTAGGGCTATTCAGTAGGTGTGGATACAGAAACACAAGTAATTAAGAGGGCGTCACAGTATCACAAGGCTTGGTTACAGCAAAAGGAGGAATCTGGAATAATGCAACTTCTATACTTGTTTTTTTGCAAGGTAATAATGCTACGTGCACTTTAAAGAAGGGTATGCATTACATAATTTATATGTGTACCAGCTATATTATATAACTCCTGGTCTGCTGCATATGCTATCACATACAGTGATACCTCAGCTCTCATCAATAATCCCTACGAAAACTATCGACGAAAACCGAGGCAACAATTTCCATAGGAATGAATGTTAAATTAATTGGTTCGAGACACTGAAAGACATACAAAATAAAACATTTAATAGTGAATAAAGATAGCGGTTAATGATAGAATCACTCAGAAATTACTGTAAAAGGAATATGAAACACTAATTTTAAAGAAAAAAAATAAACATTTTTGGTGTATGGGAGACGCCGAGGAGGTGAGAAAGGGGTGTACTTTTTATTTTTCGTAAGAGGAATCTCATTTTTATGGCTAAATTAGCAGCGATTTACGGACCGAAATTAACAAAAACGAGGCATCGACAAAAACAGACATGATTTTCATTAAAAATATTGACGAAAACTGAAACCGACGATATCCAAAGTTGATGAAAACTGAGGTATTACTGTATATGCTTAGTTAAATCAAGACCTCAAGTCCCAAAAGTCACTAAGCAGCCACACACTGTATTTGCATCATGTTTATTTATAAGCTACTAGATTGTGGCCCGATTCTAACGCATCGGGTATTTTAGAATATATATGTAGTTTATTTATAAAGATTTAAAAATAATGCAATGAATACATAGGATTTTCCCCAATCAACGACGCGGCTTCGTTCAATATATCTGCACATGTGACACCTCATCAGCGATCAGTAAAGTACCGTCACACTTGGCGACGCTCCAGCGATACCGACAAACGATGCAACCTGGTAGGGATCGCTGGAGCGTCAGTAGGTGGTCGCTGGTGAGATTGTCACACTGAGCGAGATCGCTAGCGCCAGTCGGGGTACTTCCGCTGCGTGCAGTCGGGAGATGATGATATTTAATATAACAATATTTATTCATTTATATAGCGCTATTAATTCCATAGCACTTTACATACATCAGTAATGCTGTCCCCATTGAGGCTCACAATCTTAACATCCTATCGGTATGTCTTTACAATGTGGGAGGAAACCATAGTGCCCGGAGGAAACCCACGTAAACATGGAGAGAACATACAAACTCCTTGCAGATGTTTCCTTGGTGGGAATTGAACCCAGGACCTCAGTGCTGCAAGGCTTCCGTGCTAACCACTGAGCCACCATACCGCCTGGCTGTGTCGCCGCTGACCTCCGTGACAGGATCAGTGATCTCACAGCGGGGGCCTGGTCGCTGCTGCATGTCACACTGAGCAAGATCGCTAGCGCCGGTCGGGGTACTTCCGCTGCAAGCAGCCGGGAGATGACCAGCTTTAGCTTGTCATCTCCCGGCTGCATCGCCGCTGACCTCCGTGCAGCAGGAGATGACCCACGGCTACCGTCAGGAGATCAGCGGCTAGCACCGCTGATCTCCCGACAGTGGTGGCGTGCGTGGTTCAAATACTGTGGCTGGACTACGCCTGTTGCTGATTGGTCGCGACCAATCAGCAGCACGGTATTTCAGTTACAGACAGACACAATTAGATAATTATATAGTAGGATATTTTGTTGCTTATAAACAAAACGTTGATGTGCATTGGTTGCATCTGTCTACAGAACATTTTCCCAGGATTGTGATTTGTCTGTCTTACTGCAACGCCCAAATCTGGTGTCATGGAGGTTTTTCACTTATCTCAGAATTCACTGAGAATATGCAAATATTCTCTACTGAACTCCTCCCCTGCTTTTTGTAACTAATAAGTCATGTCAGACTGAATTAATTTCAGTATTGCAGCAGGAGGCCGCATGCAGCCCCCAGTATTTCAGCAGGAGGCCGCACGCAGCCCCCAGTATTGCGGCAGGAGGCCGCGCGCAGCCTCCAGTATTGCAGCAGGAGGCCGCGCGCAGCCCCCAGCATTGCAGCAGGATTCGACATACCACCCCTAGCTTTGAAAAAAGGAAAGAATATCAACAGGATCAATCTTCAAATTCTAAGTCTCATTCCAGATGTGTGCTGGACCTACAGAATTAGGGGATACATTGACAAACCCTGCTCAAGCATTATTCTATCCAATCGCTTCCTCAACTCCTTGGAACCACAAGGACTTCCTCCACAGAACTTCTTTCTAAAACCTGGAGCACCTATTCTTTTGTTGAGAAATTTATATCCACCAAAGCTGTGTAATAAAACAAGATTTAGAACCTGTTTTCACACGTAATTGAAACAACACTTTTGACAGGATGTGCCAAAGTAGAGGATGTTTTCATTTCAACAGTTTCACTCATTCCATCTGATTTGCCTTTTGATTTTAAATGCCTCCAGTTTCCAGTTCGATTGGCATTTGCAATGTCCAGTAACAAGACTCAGGGACAGTCCTTGAAAGTACTACATGTTTTTCTCATTGTAAATTTTACGTGGCCTGTTCAAGAGTTGGAACTGCCAAAAATCTGTTAGTTTTTGCACAAGAAAAAAAAACAAAGCATGTAGTTTATCAAAAGGCTCTTGAATAAGAAGTTGCAGATAATCATTTAGTTCATTTGTGTTGTCTGTCTGTGGTGTTGAATATATGATTTCAAACGCTTTTCACATTTTTTACCCATTTACTTAGACTTGTGTTGAAAATATTTTTTGCTAAACTATTATACTGTTACAGCTGAGAATATTTACTATCCTGGGCACTACAGCAAGTGTGTGTATATATGTCTGTGTGTGTGTGTACAGTGTTGGCCAAAAGTATTGACACCCCTGCAATTCTGTCAGATAATACTCAGTTTCTTCCTGAAAATGATTGCAATCACAAATTCTTTGGTATTATCTTCATTTAATTTGTCTTCAATGAAAAAAAACACAAAAAGAATTGTCCTAAAGCCAAATTGGATATAGTTCCACACCAAACATAAAAAGGGGGTGGATATAGTTCCACACCAAACATAAAAAGGGGGTGGATATAGTTCCACACCAAACATAAAAAGGGGGTGGACAAAAGTATTGGCACTGTTAGAAAAATCATGTGATGCTTCTCTAATTTGTGTAATTAACAGCACCTGTAACTTACCTGTGGCACCTAACAGGTGTTGGCAATAACTAAATCACACTTGCAGCCAGTTGACATGGATTAAAGTTGACTCAACCTCTGTCCTGTGTCCTTGTGTGTACCACATTGAGCATGGAGAAAAGAAAGAAGACCAAAGAACTGTCTGAGGAATTAAGAAACCAAATTGTGAGGAAGCATGAGCAATCTCAAGGCTACAAGTCCATCTCCAAAGACCTGAATGTTCCTGTGTCTACCGTGCGCAGTGTCATCAAGAAGTTTAAAGCCCATGGCACTGTGGCTAATCTCCCTAGATATGGACGGAAAAGAAAAATTGACAAGATATTTCAACGCAAGATTGTGCGGATGGTGGATAAAGAACCTTGACTAACATCCAAACAAGTTCAAACTGCCCTGCAGTCCAAGGGTACGATAGTGTCAACCCGTACTATCCATCGGCGTCTGAATGAAAAGGGACTGTATGGTAGGATACCCAGGAAGACCCCACTTCTTACCCCAAGACATAAAAAAGCCAGGCTGGAGTTTGCCAAAACTTACCTGAGAGAGCCTAAAATGTTTTGGAAGAATGTTCTCTCTATTTGGGAAAAAGGCATCAACATATAGTTTACAGGAGAAAAAAAGAGGCATTCAAAGAAAAGAACACGGTCCCTACAGTCAAATATGGCGGAGGTTCCCTGATGTTTTGGGGTGCTTTGTTGCCTCTGGCACTGGACTGCTTGACCGTGTGTATGGCATTATGAAGTCTGAAGACTACCAACAAATTTTGCAGCAAAATATAGGGCCCAGTGTGAGAAAGCTGGGTCTCCCTCAGAGGTCATGGGTCTTCCAGCAGGACAATGACCCAAAACACACTTCAAAAAGCACTAGAAAATGGTTTGAGAGAAAGCACTGCAGACTTCTAAGGTGGCCAACAATGAGTCCAGACCTGAATCCCATAGAACACCTGTGGAGAGATCTAAAAATGGCAGTTTGGAGAAGGCACCCTTCAAATATCAGGGACCTGGAGCAGTTTACCAAAGAAGAATGGTCTAAAATTCCAGCAGAACATTGTAAGAAACTCATTGATGGTTACTGGAAGCGGTTGATTGCAGTTATTTTGGCTAAAGGTTGTGCAATGAAGTATTAGGCTGAGGGTGCCAATACTTTTGTCTGGCCCATTTTTGGAGTTTTGTGTGAAATGATCAATGTTTTGCTTTTTGCTTCATTTTCCTTTGTGTTTTTTTCATTGAAGACAAATTAAATGAAGATAATAATACCAAAGATTTTCTGATTGCAATCATTTTCAGGAAGAAACTGAGTATTATCTGACAGAATTGCAGGGGTGTCAATACTTTTGGCCTACACTGTATATATTGTGAGGTAGAGACCCGGGGAACTCGCTTGGCACGGGGAAATGACATCAGCGACTACATTTTAACGGAACATAACCAGCTGATTTATTGTTCTTCTGTCATAAACCGCTTTCATCACATAAAACATAACACTGTATTAACATTTTCATATGACATAACTTCCACATTAGTAGATCACATGACATTACATGACAGGACATTCACATGAGAATCAACGGGACCATATCATGACCTATTGTCGGTCCCAATGGCGGTTACCTCCGCCTAATACCCTGACAGGGATCATTCCCCATCCTATTGCACACGAGTCATCACACATGGTACTTTCTCCTTCGCCTCATTGGGGGACACAGGACCGTGGGTGTTATGCTGCTGTCCACTAGGAGGCGACACTAAGCAGAATCTGCAAAAGAGTTAAGTGACTCCTCCTCTACAGCATATACAGCCTAGAGCAGGAAGTGCTTCCCCAGTTTTTGCTTAGTGTCGAAGGAGGCACACGACCCATTTTTACTCTCTATTTTTTGCATCCTTATTTTCTTCCAATGAAGAAAAGTGGGTCCGGCGTGGCCCCCGGCATGCTCCTTCCTCGGCCACCCACTGTTGGGGCGCTGGGTTGAAGTTGAGAATCGTTACATATGCCGTACTCCTTTCTCGGCCTCCCACTGTTGGGTTGCTGGGTTAAAGTTGAGACAGCCCAGCATAACATCCACCTTCCTCACTCCCTCGGGGTCCTGAGTTGAAGCCAGAGCTGGACTACCTGCCAGATGACGTCCCCCTAATCACCCTCTGGGTGCTTAGGCTGAGGCACCACAGGTATCAGCAGCACATGCTGCATTCTGGGCTGGGATTCTGGATGGATGCCTGCAGGAGCGCAGGCTGAGAGATGACCCCCTAATCACCCTATGGGTCATTAGGCTGTGGCACTACAGGTCCCAGCAGCACATGCTGCATTCTGGGATGGCTGCCTGCAGAAGCGCAGGCTCACAAGGCGCATGAGACGACCCCCTAATCACCCTAGGGGTCATTAGGCTGTGGCACTACAGGTCCCAGCAGCACATGCTGCATTCTGGGATGGCTGCCTGCAGAAGCGCAGGCTCACAAGGAGCATGAGACGACCCCCTAATCACCCTAGGGGTCATTAGGCTGTGGCACCACAAGTACCAGCAGCGCAGCTGCACTCCTACTGCTGGGACCGGTACCAAATGTGGCCGAAAAACCCACCCCAGGATCTCAGTGGGGTCTGGGTACATCCAGCCCCTACTCAGCTCTGCTCCTACATAGCCGGGACATAGGTACCAGTCCCTCTTCCATCCCTGCACTGCTCCACAGCTCAAGACAGGGGAAGAGGTATCCAGCTTCCCCTGCACTGCCCCTGCAAGAGCAGGCAGCAGGGTACCTGGCTCGCAGGGATCCGTCAGGGCCCCCCTCGTGGCCAGCCCTGCGGTGTCCAACAGAATTCCGGACCTCCGCGCCGACCCTCTACTATTTGCGGGTCCGCAAATCACGCTAGGCCCCGGCTTTAGGCCTAGCGTGGAAGGCGCCGCCTATGCCCGCCCACCGCCCGCCCTCCGGATAGCGTCAAATGACGCTGGGCACCTCAGAGAGGGGCGGGAAGTCCCTCTGGACGCTTGTTCTGCGCGCCCATTCAGGTTCCCGCCCCCTCTTTCCCCTCCTGACGGCGCCAAATGCCTGGACGCCATTATACAGTCCTGTGGGCGCAAACACACTGTGGGGCAGAGTGCCCATATACAGTATAGCAGGCTGTGGGGCATATGCAGGAGAGCCAGCAGGGATATCTTTCCCTGCTGCAGCTTCTCCTGTGCAACACGTGTGACAGACTGTGGAAGCATATACAGGAGAGCCGGCAAGGATGTATCCCCTGCTGCAGCGTCTCCTGTATTCCAGGTGTGACAGGCTGTGGGGGCATATACAGGATGCCAGCAGGGATATATTCCCTGCTGCAGCTTCTCTCCCTGTACTCCATGTGGACAGGCTATGTGGGCATATACAGGAATATGGGCATATACAGGAAAGCCGGCAGGGATATATTCCCTGCTGCAGCTTCTCTCCCTGTACACCATATGTTTCAGGCTATGCCATGTGTGACAGAAAGCCGCCAGGGTTTTTCCCTGCTGCACTCTCTCATATCTCTGGATTCCATAGACAGAAAGGGGCAGACCGACATATTTCTGTCCTGAAATACTCTGTGCTGCTGTGAAGCCAGTTTTTTGTTAAATTTTTAACTTTCATAAACTGCTGCAGCACGGCGCTGCCCTCACTAACTCACGATGAGTGTACCGTGCCCTACAGACCTCTCCTGCCATACTCTGTACTGCTGTAAACCTTATTTTCAACAGCTATACCTAATGTCAGTGAAGAAAACAGGCGTCAGACTATTCTCATACGCAGGGAAGACGTAATCTACTGAATGCACTATGGCCGTAATGTGTTCATTCTGTGTCGTCACAGTAACATGGATTCGCCTATGTACATACCACATCAAAGGTTTCCCTCTTATGGCACTCACCCAGCGAGCAGAGTCCTCTGCCTAGTGCGGGTGACACACTAATAAGGCACGGCCTGGTTTTTCCTTACACCGTGTCAGCCACGGATGTCAGTACTTGTCAGAGCACATAATGCTACATCTAAATAGGCAGTCATCCCGTCGGCAGCTATGTCGCAGTTATGGGAACTGGCATGCACCAGGATGATGGCTCTGACGTCTGGCGTTTTTCGCAATCCAAACCCAGACTCGAACCTTTATGCCTCTCTGGTAGGACTCTAAGGCAACATATTTAGGAAAACACGATACTTCGAACATTAAACTGTGTCTCACAGGACGCTAGACCGTAGCCATGGGACCCTCAGTGCCCCATTTACCATAAGGGAGTTTTGTTGGATTGGAACTCCATGGCATGTTTGTGCGGCACCGTATCTGAAACATGGTTCCCCTAGAGACTCAGTTCTGCTCAACAGAACACAACAGACGGTGTCTCTCTTCGCCGTCGCCAATCCAGATCCAACCTTTTGGGAACTCATTTAATGGAGTATCGTCTAGATCGACACTGACTCGATCAACGCACATGTAGCGATCACAGACAACCATCCAAACTCACGTCAAGAGCCCCTTAAGTCAGGGAGTCATATGTCGGCCTACACGCAGAGCGTGTTTAAAAGTTCTATTCCAATTTCCTGGTAGTCCCTAAACAAGTACATGCAGTACGTCCCGTGCTAGACAAACATGCTTGGGACATATTTTTCCGCATGGATTCTCTCCGCTCCATGATAATTTTCCATGGAATCGGAGAATACTGTACAGCTTTAGATATACCGGACGCGACTACCTGCATGTTCCACTTGCAGCCACTTATCAGATTTACCATTTGCAAAGACAATTCCTACTTGTGACGTGTCCGTGCACACTTGTTACAGTTCCCTAAGTGGTCACAAAGGTTATGGCAGTCGCCTGCTTTCCTGTGTTTCAGGGACGAGGTCACTCTTCCATTCCTGGACGTTTTACTCATCAACGCACGACTTTCAGGGATTGAGAACGCACCGTCTCTATTACGGTGAACACTTTATTAAGACTTGGTTGGCTGGTAACTCTCAAGACGTCTACGCTAGTTTTCCCTACAGTCTCTAGTATTTTCGGAATGCAGTTCAATGCATCCAGGGCACTAGTCAGACTTCTCCGAGACTAGGAATGGGCACTTCAACTAGAAGTCCGCACTTTCTTTCTTTCAACAGTCACCTCAGCCTTTCAGAGCTGACATGACGGTCAGAGGCAGGACGGTCGCAGCACTGGTAGCCATTCATCTGATGCAGCTGCTCCTCAGGCCTCCCCAGTTATCCATGCTCACGTCATGAGACAAGAATGTACAATCTCGCATCAGGAGGTGTCATCTTCCAGTAACAGCCATGCAGTATCTCCTGCACTGACTCAGCCACTCACTAGTACGCGGGGAAAGTATTTTCTTCTACCAAGTTGAAGGTTACTATTCACCTACTGAGTCGGACAGAATGAGGTGCGCTGTACCTCCATCTCCACACTCGGGACAATTGGTCCTGATCGGAATCAACGATCCCATCATCCTTTCGGAGATTTGGGCGAGATTCCCAACACTGAAGATTTTATCTCTTCTTCTGGCCGCCCGCCAATTTCAGAAGGCAGGCTGATGATGCCATGGCTGTGGCATATGTCGATTCACTAGAGCGAATCCCGCAGTTCCCAGGCAATGAAGGAAGTTTACCACATTCTTCACTAGGCGGGCGGAATTCACGAACTCAGTCCTATCGGCCGTTGCTCTACCGCTTGTAGATGATTAGGAAAAACAGTTCCTCCGTCGCCGAGAAATTACCTCAGATTAGGGTTCCTACATCCAGATGTCTTCAAACAAAGCTAACATCACTGGAGAACTCCGGAAGTATCCGTAATGGTGTCACACCTCATTGCCAAGGTTCCTAGCTTCAGAGCCGGGTCCCACGACCCACAGTCATGGATGGCGGACTGACTGGTCCTGGACTGGACCCGATTCCAACTCCACTACATTCTCTCCAGGTTTCCACTATCCCAAGTTAGTGAAGATATTCAAACTGGACTGTCAGCAACTCATCCTTGTGGCCATACACTGGCCCAAGCGCGATTGGTATGCCGATCTCGTCCACTTCATAGTAGACGTGCCATGACACCTACTGGATCGTCCAGACCTGCCCCCTCAAGGCCATCTTACCATCATGATTCATCGACTCTAAATTCGACGATGTGACCCTGAAGACCCGGGTATTCACAGAATGGTTTCGCGACCTCAATCCGAGCACGAACCACCGGTTTCAGAAGAGATGTCCCATCAATATGGAAATTTTTTTTTCCTTTCTTCTCGTGGTTTTTCACCTTAGCACTGTTCCTTCCCAAGGGTTCCCAATTCCATCCAATCGGATCTACACTCACGACTGTCCTTATGTCCTTTCAAAGGACAAGTTTCAACCCTTTTCATTCTCTCTCAACAACGTCTTGCTGCCAGGCCTCAAGTAAATCCTTCAAGGAGTTTTGCCGACCTGTTCCGCCCAATCAAAGTCTACTAGAACCGTGGGTCCTGACCCTCGTTCTCACGGCTGTACGCTACCCACATTTTAAGCCATGGACGAAAATTCCCTTCGTCTTCTCACACAGGGAGTTGTTTTTTGGATGGCAATTACCTCTCTCCGCAGAGTCTTAAATTTGCAGCGTTTTCATGTAAATCACCTTTTTTTCTGGTCTTCCACCCAGACAAGGTTGTCCTACGTCCAGTTGGGTTTTTTTCCCAAGTTGGGGGTGTCCTTTTTGTCCGCCTACCTGAATATATATTTCTGACGGCGCTAAGTCCCGCCAGTTCATCGGGCCAGAAGGCTCGACGTTTCTAGAGCTCCGTCAGAGCCCTGCACATATCCTCGCCCAGAACAGTTTCCTTTAGAAACCTCTTTTTCTTCTCCCAGAAGGATAACGCAGCAGGCAGGCCGGGCTCTACAGATACTTTGATCAGATGGCTTAAATCCACCTTCCAGGGTGCTTATTACATTATTATTCTTATACTTATTATATATTTATACAGAACCATTCTTCCATGGTGCTGTATCCTTTCCGGCTGCGGACGCAGCACATTCTACTATGACCACCGAAACCTACTGGGCTTCTGAGCTATTAGGCACCAGGAGTTAGCACAACAAGTGTGTAAGGTAGTCACGCGGTCAGCATGCACAGGCTTACCAAGCGCTTTAGTGCTCTCAGTCCTCGGCAAATGCAATCTGGGGCACCGTACCCTCCAGGCGGCAGTAGCCCACCTGTAGGTGCATTGTTATTTTTATCAGTAGTGATTTTCCATTGCTGTTCCCGCCCAGGGACTGCTTTAGGACGTCCCACGGTCCTGTGTCCCCCAATGAGGTTAAGGAGAAAAGGAGAATTTTGTGTACTCACCGTAAATTCCTTTTCTCTTAGCCTCTAATTGGGGGACACAGCACCCACCCTGTTGCCCGTTTCGGGCCATAACTAGGTTCTCATCTTACTCCTGAGAGGTTATATAGTTGCCTGTTTATTTTACAGGCCTGCTTATACTGTTATTACGTAGTTGCCTGTTCGGTTACACGTTTTATCTTACTGTTATTATGTGGCTGCCTGTTTACTTAACAGGCCTTATTTTACTGTGATTCTTGTCTTTCTTCTGTTAATTCTCCTACTGCTTTAGCACAAAACTGGAGAAGCACTTCCTGCTCTAGGCTGTATATGCTGTAGAGGAGGAGTCACTTAACTCTTTTGCAGATTCTGCTTAGTGTCGCCTCCTAGTGGACAGCAGCATAACACCCACGGTCCTGTGTCCCCCAATTAGAGGCTAAGAGAAAAGGAATTTACGGTGAGTACACAAAATTCTCCTTTTTTCATAAACCATTATGACTCACGCATGAAACAGCATTCATGGCATTTTTACATAAACCAATATGCTACATACATAGGGCCCACAATAGTACCAGGAACCCTGTCACTCAGTACATACGAGACCTCCACGGATCCACCGGGATCCTGGACACTTACATCTGGATCAACAGGACCATATCATGACTCACTCAGTCTGTCCCAAAGTCTGCTGTGACCGCCTGGCCCTTGAGTCGTACTCGGGCTCTTATACCGCACATCTGACCGCCTGGCCCTTGAGCCGTCCTCGGTCCTGGACACTGGCTGGCATGCACGCATCACGTGCCACCAGCATGGAGCTGGCAGGCTCCCTTCACTTCCCCCCACCAGGGACGGATCACTTCCAGCACATCCTCATATGGGCAGTGGTCTGGACTGCTCTGATTCCCATCGTCTTCTCTCACTCAGTCACCTGGCAGGTTCTTATCCAGGCTGCCTCACCCACAGCTGCAACACAGTGAAGTCAATCAGCACATCTCACTCACACACAGACCTGAGATGTGATTAACCCCCTGTGCACCATTCAGGTTTAGCCCAGCAAAGCACTCATTCACACAGGTTCAGCCGCTCATGAGGCTCATCCACATCTTCTAGATGTTAACCCCCTGTGTACTGGACAGGTTTACAGCACTCACACACAGGAAAACAGGCCGATGTGAACAGGTTTCTATGTTGTTATCCCATGTGATGCACCAGGCCAGGGGACACATCACCACAATATATATATATATGTATATAAATATATGCATTGCGAAAGTATTTGTCCCCCTTGAACTTTTCAATGTTTTGCCACATTTCAGGTTTCAAACATAGATATAAATTCTAATTTTTGTGAAGAATCAACAAGTGGGACACAATTGTGAAGTGGAATTAAATTTATTGGATATTTTAAACTCTTTTAACAAATATAAAACTGAAAAGTGAGGCGTGCAATATTATTCAGCCCCTTTACTTTCAGTGCAGCAAACTCATTCCAGAAGTTGTGTGGATCTCTGAATGATCCAATGTTGTCCTAAATGACTGGTAATGATAAATAGAATCCACTTGTGTGTAATCAAGTCTCTGTATAAATGCATCTGCTCTGTGATAGTCTCATGGTTCTGTTTCAAGTGCAGAGAGCATCATGAAGACCAAGGAACACACCAGGCAGGTCTGAGATACTGTGGTGGACATCTTTAAAGCCGGATTTGGATACAAAAAGATTTCCCAAGTTTTAAACCTCTCAAGGAGAGCACTGTGCAAGCGATGATATTGAAATGGAAGGAGTATCAGACCACTGCAAATCTAGACTCGGCCGTCCCTATAAACTTTAATCTCGAACGAGGAGAAGACTGATCAGAGATGCAGCCAAAAGGCCCATGATCATTCTGGATGAACTGCAGAGATCTACAGCTGAGGTGGGAGAGTGTGTCCATAGGACTACAATCAGTTGTACACTGCACAAATCTGGCCTTTATGGAAGAGTGGCAAGAAGAAAGCCATTTCTCGAAGATATCCATAAAAAGTCTCATTTGAAGTTTGCCACAAGCCACCTGGGAGACACACCAAATATGTGTAATAAGGTGCTCTGGTCAGTTGAAACCTAAATGGAGCTTTTTGGCCACAATGCAAAACGATATGTTTGGCGTAAAAGCAATGCAGCTCATCACCTTCAAAACGCCATCCCCACTGACAAACATGGTGGTGGCAGCATCATGGTTTGGGCCTGCTTTTCTTCAGCAGGGACAGGGAAGATGGATAGAGCCAAATACAGGCCCATTCTGGAAGAAAACCTGTTGGGAGTCTGCAAAAGACCTGACACTGGGACAGAGATTTATGTTCAAACAAGACAATGATCCCAAAAATAAAGCAAAATCTGCAATGAAATGGTTCAAAAATAAACATATCCAGGTGTTAGAATGGCCAAGTCAAAGTCCAGACCTGAATATAATCAAGAATCCGTGGAAAGAGCTGAAAACTGCTGTTCACAAACTCTCTCCATCCAACCTTACTGAGCTCGAGCTGTTTTTGCAAGGAAGAATAGGCAAAAATGTCAGTCTCTCGATGTGCAAAACTGATAGAGACATACCCCAAGTGACTTTCAGCTGTAATCGCAGCAATAGGTGGCGCTACAAAGTATTAACTCAAGGGCGCTGAATAATATTGCACGCCCCACTTTTCAGTTTTCTCGTTCGCGTCATTGGGGGACACAGGACCATTGGTGTTATGCTGCTGTCCACTAGGAGGCGACACTGTGCATAATCTGAAAAAGATTTAAAAAAAGAACATTAATGAAAAAGAACAGTCGCTCCTCCTCTGCAGTATACACCCCTGGCCGGCCACAGCCTAAACCAGTTTTTGCTTAGTGTCGCATAGGAGGCACACCTAAATTTTATTCTTCAAATCACAGAAGAAGCAAAGTGGGTCTCTTTCGAGACTCCTGGCATGGCTCCTTTCTCGACCCCTCCATTACGGGGGTGCCGGGTTGAAGTAGAGACCATCTTCCCCCATGCCGCTCCCTTCTCAGCATCTCAGGGTGCTCGGTTGAGGTAGAGATGATGCCCTCCCTCCCCATTTCCTCTGGTTTCTGGGTTGAGGTCGAGGCGATGAAGAATCCGTCCGATGGTAACACCTGCACCCTCCGTAATCACCCCTGGGAGCATTAGGTTGAGACACCTCAGGTAGGGTCGACAGTGGCAGCAGATACACAGCATCCACCTCAAGGGCCCCCCCTTCTCAAGAATTGCAAAACAACTGCTGCACTATCCAGGAGCTCCTGATGGGACCGGGGGCAGTGCTAGAGCGGCCATGGCACATACAGAGGCACAGGATCCCTGTGCCTCTGTACCAGCACAGCACCTACAGGTGCCAGGGACACCCTCCAAGGCTCCCCCTTTCAGATCATAGCCCCTTCCGCCACGCTGCCTAGGGACCTGGAGAGGTCTGGATCAAGTCCTGCCTCCATCAGGTCCTCCGCCGCCGGCCTGGAGCCGTTTTTGGCTTCAGCTGTCTAATTTAGGCCGCGGCTTCAGCCTACACCAAAGCTGCCGCCTTTTCTACGCCCTCCCCCCGGATGACTAATATGACACTGCACAGTGTCACAGAGGGGTCGGAGCGCAGCTGAAAGGTCGCGTTTCTGCTCAGCCTGGCTCCCTTTTCAGCTCTCCGCCCCCCTCCCTCATCTTCCCCGGCGGCCATTGCTACTGCAGCACACAGAGTGCAGCTCCCAGTCAGCAGCCTCAGGATCAGGCCAGCCAGTCTCCGGGGGGCACAGGACACTGGACTTCGGCGCTGGACACTAGAGGGGCACAACTGGTGTTTTAAGATCACAGCTGAGGCCCCATCCTCGGCTGTGACTCCATTTACTATGTAAGGCTCCTCTGCATAGACCTCCCTGTCCAGTCCCAGGCTATATGCTGCGCTCAAAGTCCAAGAGAACCAGGGTTCAGGACTCCCGAGGTTAAGGACTCTTATTATGCTTTCTGCACAGCCTGCAGGAACCCCCTGCACAGCGGCAGTACGTACCCGCACTGCCAGGACTGCATCCAGCCTAATGTGCCAGAGCCCCAAGTAGCCCTTACTAATCCCAATGACCATAATATCACGCCGGAATGGGACACGCACATGTCCCAATCCATGTCGCAGTCCATAGATAGGCTTTACCTCCACATTGCTTCAGGTCTTGCAGAGTCACCCCTCGTCCGTGGCCGCTGCTCAACAAAGGGAGAGCTTGGACCAGGGACGTGATGACCAGGGCTCATCCACTTCTAGAGCAGGACGCAAATGGACCCATGGGTCACGCTCGACAGCATCATCACATAGCTCGCGGTCACCCCCTTCCAGGGAGAGACACCGTAGCTCCGAAACATCAAGAAGGTCCCCTAACAGGGACTGACGCCATAGTTCTAGATCCTCACGGCCATCCCCGACCAGAGAGAGCCACCGTCCCAGCTCCCCTAACAGGGGACGTCACAGCTATTCATATTCTGAGGGCCTCTGTGATTCCGACTCAGATCAGGATGCAGAAACGGCTCTCGACCCAAATCCCCCTAGCACTGCAGCACTAGTTGAGGATATAATCTCTTCCATCAATCGGGTGTTGGACATTTCTGACCCACCCCTGGATGCTCCAGAACACCAAATCTCTCTTCAAGAGGTTCGGAGGCCGCCTAAATTCTTCTCCAATCACCCAGAGTTTAAGGCGATCCTTAAAAAGCATCACTCACAACCTGAGAAAAAATTTGCTAATCACAAATATCTGGAGACACGTTATCCTTTCCTACAGGACGTGACCCAAGAGTGGACAGATCCACTGGAAGTGGATCCCCCAGTCTCTAGGCTAGCAGCACAGTCACTGCTTTCTCTGCCAGATAGCTCATCTCTCTTGCTAACAAATCGCAAGTCAGGACATTTCTTCAGCGGTCTTCCTCTTGTTCCACCCTACAAACGACCACTGGAGACATGGGATCTCAACCTGGTGCTGACAGCACTACAGGAACCACCTTTGAGGCCCTTACAGAAATCCCACTCCGCCTTCTATCCCAGAAGGTGGCCTCCCTGGTGGCAATCACCTTGCTACGCAGAGTGTCAGAACTGACGGCTCTCTCCTGCAGACATCCTTTCTTGGTTTTTCACCAGGACAAGGTAGTGTTCTCTGTATGGTCCCATCCCTCCTCCTGAAGGTTGTGTCTACCTTCCATCTCAACGAAGAAATCTCCCTGCTGTCCCTTTGTCCGGCATCAGTTCATAGGATTGAGAGAGACGGCTCTGCATACGCTGGACCTTGTCAGGGCATTGCATATCTATGTGTCTAGGACTCCGCCCTTACGGAGGTCTGATTCCCTCTTCCTTCTTCTGGAAGGCAGCCGCAAGGGTATGCCAGCTTCCAAAGCTACCCTCGCTAGGTGGATAAAATCCACCATACAGGAGGCCTATAGGCTTAAAAATTCACCTCTTCCGGCTGGTATTACGGCACATTCTACGTGTGCGGTAGGGGCCTCTTGGGCCGTTAGGCACCAGGCCTCGGCACAACAAGTGTGTAAGGCGGCCACCTGGTCTAGCTAACACACGTTTACTAAACACTACAGAGTCCATACCCAGTCCTCAGCAGATGCGAGTCTGTGTAGGCGTGCCCTCCAGGCGGCAGTGCCCCACCTGTAGGGGACTGTCTGTACAATAATCGTTCCATTGCTTCCCACCTAGAGACTGCTTTGGGATGTCCCATGGTCCTGTGTCCCCCAATGAGGTGAAAGAGAAAAGGAGATTTTTATGTTCACACCGTAAAATCTGTTTCTCTTGGCCTCTAATTGGGGGGCATCGCTCCCGCCCTGTTGCCCGTTCTGGGCCGTTTTTATACTGAGTTCTCATATTGTTCTTGAGCTCGTACATAGTTGCCTTTTTGTCTATAGGGATGGTTATGTTACCTATGTTGCGTTCCTCCTACTGCATTAGCACAAAACTGGTTAAGGCTGTGGCTGTCCAGGGGTGTATACTGCAGAGGAGGAGCCACTGTTAATCTTTTTCAGATTATGCATAGTGTCGCCTCCTAGTGGACAGCAGCATAACACCCATGGTCCTGTGTCCCCCAATTAGAGGCTAAGAGAGATTTTATGGTGAGTACATAAAAATCTCCTTTTTTATTTAATTTATTGGACATTTTAAACTTTTTTATGGTCCACTCCACGATTGTGTCCTACTTGTTGTTGACTCTTCCCAAAAAAAAAATAGAATTTATATGTTTGTTTGAAGCCTGAAATGTGGCAAAAGGTTGAAAAGTTCAAGACCAAATACTTTCACAAGGCAGTGTGAGTGTGTGTGTGTGTGTTTCAGGATTGAAATGAGGTTTATTGTACTAACCGAAAATGTGAAATATGCATTATTTCATTTGACAGGTGCAAAAGTATGGGCACCTCAACAGAAAAGTGACATTAATATTTAGTAGATCCACCTTTTGCAAAAATAACAGCCTCTAGTCGCTTCCTGTAGCTGTTAATGAGTTCCTGGATCCTGGATGAAGGTATTTTTGACCATTGCTCTTTACAAAACCATTCCAGTTCAGTTAAGTTTGATGGTCGCCTAGCATGGACAGCCTGCTTCAAAACATCCCACAGATGTTCAATGATATTCCGGTCTGGGGTCTGGGATGGCCATTCAAGAACATTGTAATTGTTCCTCTGCATGAATGCCTGAGTAGATTTGGAGCGGTGTTTTGGATTATTGTATTGCTGAAAGATCCATCCCCGGCGTAACTTCAACTTTGACACTGATTCTTGAACATTATTCTCAATAATCTGCTGATACTGAGTGGAATCCATGCGACCCTCAACTTTAACAAGATTCCCGGTGCCGTCATTGGCCACACAGCCCCAAAGCATGAAGGACCCTTACCCAAATTTGACAATGGGTAGCAAGTGTTTTTCTTGGAATGCTGTGTTTTTGTGGCGCCATGCATAACACCTTGTTGTATGACCAAACAACTCAATCTTTGTTTCATCAGTTCACAGAACCCTCTTCCAAAATGATACTGGCTTGTCCAAAGGTGCTTTTGCATACCTCAGGCGACTGTTTGTGGCGTGCATGCAGAAACTGCTTCTTTTGCATCACTCTCCCATACAGCTTCTCCTTGTGGAGTGTGCGCTGTATTGTTGACCGATGCACAGTGACACCATCTGCAGCAAGATGATGCTGCAGGTCTTTGGAGGTGGTCTGTGGATTGTTCTTGACTGTTCTCACCATTCTTCTTCTCTGCCTTTCTGATATTTTTGTTGGCCTGTCACTTCTGGCCTTTACAAGAACTGTCCCTGTGGTCTTTCCATTTCCTTACTATGTTCCTCACAGTGGAAACTTGACAGGTTAAATCTCTGAGACAACTTTTTGTATCCTTCCCCTGAACAACTATGTTGAACAATCTTTTCTTTTCAGATCATTTGAGAGCTGTTTTGAGGAGCCCATGATGCCACTCCTCGGAGAAGATGCAAATAGGAGAACATCTTGCAAGTGGACACCTGAAATAGCTTTTCTCATGATTGAATACACCAGGCTATGAAGTACAAAGCTTAATGAGGTTACCAAACCAATTTAGTGCTTCAGTAAGTCAGTAAAAATTAGTTAGGAGTATTCAAATCATGAAAATCAGAAGGGTGCCCATACTTTTGGCACCTGTCAAATTTTGAAATAATGCATATTTCACATTTTTGGTTAGTGCAATAAACCTCATTTCAATGCTGAAATATTACTGTGTCCATCAGTTATTACGTATATCACACTGAAATAGCTGTTGCAAAAACCCAATTTTAAGCAAAAAAAAAAATTGCGTAAGATTAAGAGGGGTGCCCAAACTTTTTCATATGACTGTGTATATATATATATATATATAGCATAAACGGTGCTTCATCCGACATCAACATAAATCCGAAAAACAGGCAGCACTCCTTTGTTTTCCCAGAGTGGACTTTACTTTATTCCAGCCTTGTGTGCAACGTTTCGGAGTTAATCCTCCTTCCTCAAGCATAGTGCGACAAGTGAATCAAGAATCTTATATACATGTACAACTTAATAAGCAATTACATAAAACTTGCGTATATCTCTAATAAATAACTCAATAATAAGTGCAGTCCGGTGTCATATAGTGGTATATATCTAAAGTGCTTCAATAGTACTAAATACTCCAGTCCAGCTGAAGTTATTAATACAGTACACATACATCATGTACTAATGAGACAAAACACACATAGAGAGGAACGAAGCAGAGGATGCCATCTTGGAAAAGGGCAAGAATGCACAAAATGTCATTAGAAGATCCCAGGTTCTTACACTTTGATTCTCATTGACCTTCACCAATAAAGACCCATTTCATTTAGTATGTGATGTATTGTACATCTATAAATAATTCCAAATGTATCCAGCTCACCCTGAATCTTTGTATGCTGTATGTGATTTTTTTGCCACATTTCAAACCTATTTTCAGGTTTTCTGTCATTCTAGAAGGTTCTCTACTGTTCCATAAATAGTAGTTGTCTTGATAACATTTCAAACTGCTGATTTCTGGATGACAAGGTCTTTGGAGATAATCTTATACCCTTTAGAACACTTGTGCTTGGCGATTAATAGCATTACTGGGCTGATCAGATAGCGGTCGTGTCTTTGCCATTGTGATCAAGGAATAAGCAATAAAACTGTCCTTTTCAATCATAGCCACCATTCATAAGCTAACAGTCATGTGCTCACTGACTAGGAATTTGGGGGGACATAATTCTAATTTGTAATTAAAGTAGTTATTCTCATTTGACCCCCTTTTTTTTTTTTTTTTTTTTTTTTCAAACGAATCAATATATATTTTCTTTCTTTTCCTGAGAATTGATTTGTGGTGGTCTCAGAACCTAGATCAGTAACCTGCTTGTCATGATAAATGAAAAAAATCTTATTACTCTTTCATTTTTCTAATTATATTTTTATTGTATTTTTTTATCAGTCTGTTCCAATAGTATACCTGATGGTTCCCTATTATCCAAGCGAAAGTTTGGCCCACATTCAAGCCAACAATAAGTTGAATTCATCTGTAAGTACACTGTTTATATAATGTGATTCCTCCAATCCTTATCACGGTTATAATTTTACTTTTATATTGTGTGTGTTCGTATATATAATATATTTGAATGATTTTGCTGTTTCATGACAATGCTTTGCAGGAAATAGTGAATGTGATGAGAGGGGTCGCACATGGCTTGCATACGTTACATACCTCCAATATAATTATTGGCTCCCTACATGAAAACAATGTGTTTGCTGTGAATCGTGAGCGGGGTATAGTTGGAGATTTTGACTTCACAAGAAATGCTGTAAGTAAACGTTACTGAGTGTTGACAAGTGCAGAGATTGTGTTATCCTTTTCCAAATACACCAATATATGTTGAAACACAGGAATGATTGGATGCCACCTTTTTCCTTGGTGTTAACATAATGGCATATTGGTCTTATCAATGTTTTTAGTCAGCATGATTGTCAGTTTAATTTACCCATTTCTGTGTAGAAAATTGTAGTCAATGTTCACAGACTACTGTATTTAAGTCTTGTCCTAGAATGTGATCGAAGACATTTGTGTTAACAGTTGTGGGCTATTTCAATATCTATTTTATCTGTTTTTCAAATGTACCCTAATGACATACACCCCCAATGTGCAGCTTCTTAAAGGGGACCTGTCACTTGCTCAAAATAGAGTAGCTTGTAAAAATTCTTAGGTACGCCTGATTCAACCACTCCTTTCCACTTTGAGCTGTGTTTCTCTCTTGCAGAGATATTCACATTTATTGCTTTTAGAGCGCAGTTTGTGAAATCCCTGCTTGAAATGCAACTGGTGTTTCTTTAGAGTTTTCTCCCTGGGTTTACCTTTTTTTTCCCCTTCGTCCTAGACACTCCCAAACACAGCGTGGCAGTACCTTCTCAGGGGCTTGATGTTGCACCCCTCCACCCCAGATGCTGCCAATCACAACATTGGAGAGTGGGGAAAATACAAGTATCCAAATCTCTTAATCACCACCTATATTTGAACTACAAGCAGAGATTTCACATACTTCGCTCCAACAGCAGTAATTGTGAATAGAATAGCAGCAGAATCAGGGGAGCTTATAGATTTTTCTTTTCTTTTACAAGGTATTTACTAATTCATTTTTTTTCTTTGTAATACAGCCATGGGCTAACTAAGTAAGTGACATTTGTGCACCATGACTTCAACATTAGATAACTTTATTCATGTATTACACCTTCCTAACATTGGCCGTAATAATATGTTCAATTTGGGAAGGATTTAATAGAATCATACAACAGAATGACCAGGCGATTGAGTGGCCCCAGGACATGTGCTCAGTGCTTAATATGAGAACTCTGCCTAAATGATAGCCAAGCTCCTGCAGTAACAGTTAAGGCTGGTGCCAGCATGATGACCACAGCATCCAGATAGTTTTAAGATGAAGGTGAAGCTTCTTTACCATAGCAACATCGTTATCGAGGGGTGTTCAATGTTGCTACTGCAATCTGAGGCTCAAGAAGACTTTATATGGCAGGGAATAACAGGCCTATTAGTGTAAAACCAATAGGTCTAATTTACTTGTCATGCGTCTGGATGCAAACCCTTGAGTCTGTGGTCGGCTTCTCTAGCCGCCAAATCACAACAGATACATCTGTTCTTCAGGTGTTAGTTTCCCTTATCCTTGCTTTAGTTCTGTTAGACTAACAGGTGCATTCATTTACTTGTTTGTCTGCTCAATCACTTTTCGGGTGCAGCTTTAAACAAATTCCTGCTGGAAATACTCTCATTTGGATATTCAGCCATACTGCCTTTTGTTTATTCCAGTCAGTGGAAGACCTACTAGGACTCCTCTCTGCTTTCTGTTGTATACTCTGCACCTAAAGCCCCCGTCACACATAGCGAGATCGTTGTAGCGTCAAAGGTTTTGTGATGTAAAACCAAAAGAAAAGCGACACACAAGTCAAAGGCGATCACCAAAAATAAAGGTTTTTGTGATGTAACGGCGATCTCGCTAACAATCTCGCTGTGTGTGACACTTAGCAGCGATCAGGCCCCTGCTGTGAGATCGCTGATCGTTACAAAGTGCTCTGGGTCATTTTTTGGTCCTTGATCTCCTGCTGGTCAGCATGCATCACTGCGTGTGACAGCGAGAGACCAACGATCAATGATCTCACAGGCTGGTAACCATGTTAAACACCGGGTATCTAGGCAGCGCGCGCTGCCTAGATACCCGCTGTTTATCATAGTTACCAGTGTCCTCCCGCTTCAAGCGAAGTGGAGGTGGCTCCCTGGTCCCTGAAGAGATCTGCCTGTTTGACAGCTCCCCAGTGACCAGATAGTGACGCTCCAGCGATCCCTGCCAGGTCGTTATCTCAGGATCGCTGGAGCATCGCTCAGTGTGACGGGGCCCTAACTTCTGTTTGTTAGGAAGTAAGCGGCATATTGTTTATCAGTATATATACTCTATGTATATATGTCTTGTAGTTTGTTTTACTCAGGGATCTCTTCTTATCTCAGCACACTTTCCCTTCTATAGGTTAATTACACTTGCGTTGCCCTCTGGTTCTTTAGGAGGAATGTGAAGTGCTTGACCGCCAACCAGGCAGAATAGGTCATAGTTGACATCCTTTAGTTTATGGTCTGGGCTTTCCCAGGCCACGCAGGAACCACTGGGGACTGAAGAGTTGAGAACTCTAGTCTGTATGGGAATCAGGAGGGTCAGTTGTAGTCTCTTTCCACATATGAGTTCTTAATCAACCATAACAGCACTACAACGTGTAAATTATACCAGCAAGTGTTTGCTTGTTTCTGGAAAATTCCTCTGTGGTCATCTCTAGATACATTTCCTGAGCGGTATCGTTTCCAAAATGGGATTACTTATGTGCATTTGTGTGTGTTGAATGGATTGTCTGCTGTTTTGGCACACTTGGAATGTTGCAAATGACACCTGCAAGTTACTGATGGATTACTTTGCCTTGTAAGGGTATGTGCCCACATGACGATTTTTAAGCAGTCCTGAACGCAGCAAACCCTGAGGATCCTAGAGTTGACAGGATATTAGCTATGATCTTGTCTGCATTTTCTGCATGTTTTTTGCCTGTTTTTTTTGTGCGGTTTTCCTGCGTTTTTTCCATTGACTGAAGCAAAAACGCAGGAAAATTAACATGTCAATTCTCTCCCATCCGCACCAAAAACGCTGGGATTTGACAGTTCTTGACACTTGCAAAACCAATGTGTGGGCACAGCGTTTCTGTGAAACACATTGGTTTTGTTGGGAATCAAAACTGCAGGAACAAATTAGCATAAATTACCATAAAACCAATGGTAAACTGCAGGCAGAAACCGCAGCAAAAACGCACTGTGTGCACATACCTTAAAAGTGTAATGGCGCTCTGTCCCTTCCGAGCCCAGCTTTGTGTCGAAACAGTAATTTCCAACCATATATTATTGTAGGAATTGCTGAATTTAGGAGAAATTGGGTAACAAATTGTGGGGTCTGGTTTCCATAAAATCTAAGGCTAACAAAACATTTTAATGGAAAAGTTATTTATCTTCATGCTATCAAGATACTCACTGTGCCCTCAGATAAATTAATGGGGACGTATAGTCTGTAGATTGGACTCACCTCTGAGGGGTTTCTGCTGCTCTGGCACCTCAACATAAGATCCTCAAACTATTTCACCAAATATGTACTGCAAAACTACCCTTTTCTCTTATGACCCCTGCTTCCTGCCCAAACAGTAGTTTCTGATCAAATATGGGATATTGACTTGTTTTAAAGAAATTGCTTAACCACTTGTATGGTCTTTTTTTTTCCTCTCTAATGCTTCCTGTGAAATGATAAAATTAATAATTGAGGCTAAAGCAATATTTTGCATTAATTCTTGTGATGAACCTGAAGGATTAACAAACTCCCTTAATGCTGTTTAGAATTTTCCATTGGGTGCAGTTTTTAAAATGGGGTCTTTGAAGTGACTGAGAGGACTACCTGTCGCAAAACTGTCAAAGTGAATAGGCCACCCAGAAATAGGTTTTGTAAATTTTGTTGAAAAAAAAAAAGTCTTCTAGCTTGGCTGTAGAAGCATTCCAGATTTATCACAAAGTGACATGTCAGATTTGAAAATATGGCCTAGAGAAGAAGGTGAAAAGTGAGTGCAGCCAGAATAGGTTAACAATAGGTACCTAAGCAGTAGCCAGACAGGTTTACTGTTTTGTGCAACTTCTCCTGATCTGTGCTTTTACATGACAGTAACACATACAGACCAGCAGGCAATGTTGTTCATGCTGAGACAGTGAAGCAGTTGTTAAAATAACCATAAAAATGAGTGCTTGGTAAAAGATTTCATATTTTTAATTTTTTGGTAATTTTGGTTCCTTTTCTAGGAGCAACGGTGTTCGGCCACCTCTATATGGTTCCCGTTGTTAACTGCTCCTGAAGTAAAATTGGGGCAACAGCCATCAGCTTCCTCAGATGTCTACAGCTATGGGATTCTTCTGCTATGGGTATGGTACATTATTATTTATTATTATAGCATCATTTATTCCATGGTGCTTTACATGTGAGAAAGGGGCATACATAGACAAGTACAATAATTATATAATATTAAATCTTTATTTATATAGCACCAACATATTCCGCAGCGCTTTACAATATAGTGGTTAGGGTACAGAAAATATAATATAGTAAGTAATTGCAGTATAGAACAAATACAGTACAATAATTGGATACAAAACAATAGGCATAGAATCAATGTACAAAAGAAAATACAATAATAAAGCAAGAAATGAAGGTGACCCTGCTCAAAAGAGCTTACAATCTACAACGGGATAGCGGTTGCACAAGGTGCAGGGGCTTAATGCACTAATGGTCCAGGCATCTTGAGGAAATGGGGGATAGAAATAAGCTTACATGAATGGTCATCAGACAATCTGTGTAGACCTTTTTGGTTTGGTGGAGTTTGTAGAAGAGTAATGTCGAGAGATGGCCCATTCACTATCTACTGTGCAAAGGACTTCTATTAGGGAGTATGATAGGCTGCCTTAAAAAAATGTGTTTTTAGGGATCGTCTGAAGCCATGCAAGTTGTGGATAGTCCTGATTTCTTGGGGTAGAGCATTCCAGAGGATTGGTGCAGCTTGGGAGAAGTCTTGGAGCCGGGAGTGGGAGGATCGGATTAGTGCAGATGTTAGTCGAAGGTCATTTGAAGAACGTAGAGAATGGGTGGGGTGATAGACAGAGATGAGGGAGAAGATGTAGGGGGGTGCTGCACTGTGAAGAGCTTTGTGGGTGAGAACAAGCAATTTGAATTTGATCCTATAGTGTATGGGTAGCCAGTGCAATGACTGGCACAGAGCAGATGCATCTGAGTAACGATTGGCCAGATGGGTGATCCTGGCTGCTGGATTAAAGATGGACTGGAGAGGAGAAAGTCTAGTGAGGGGGAGGCCACTTAACAGAGAATTGCAGTAGTCAAGGCGGGAATGGATTAGGGCCACGGTGAGGGTTTTTGTTGTTTCCATGGTGAGAAAGGGGCGGATATAAAGTATATTCTTCAGGTGTAAGCGACAGGAGCGGATGAGAGATTGTGTGTGGGAGGAGAAGGAGAGATCGGTGTCAAACATAACACCCAGACAGCGAACCTGTTGCCTAGGCGTTATCGTGCTGCCGCAAACTGAGAGACAGATGTCAGATTTAGGGAGCTTAGTGGAGGGTGGGAGTAGAAGGAGTTCAGTTTTGGAAAGGTTTAGTTTCAAATAGAGAGCAGACATGATGTTGGAAACTGCAGCTAGATAGTCATTGGTGTTCTTTAATACCGCAGTGGTAAGGTCAGGGGCTGAAGTGTATAATTGTGTGTCATCAGCATAAAGATGGTACTGGAAGCCAAATCTGCTGATGGTGTGTCCAATCGGGGCTGTGTAGAGAGAGAAGAGAAGAAGACCGAGGACTGAGCCCTGAAGGACCCCAATAGTGAGAGGAAGAGGGGAGGAAGTGGAGCCAGCGAATGATACACTGAAAGAGCGGTCAGAAAGATAGGAGAAGAGCCAGGAGAGAGCAGTGTCCTTTATGCCAATGGAGTGCAGCATGGAGAGTAGGAGATAGTGGTCAACAGTGTCAAAAGCTGCAGAGAGGTCAAGGAGAATAAGCAGAGAGTGGTCAGCTTTACATTTTGCTGTCAGAAGGTCATTGGTCACTTTGATGAGGGCAGTTTCTGTAGAGTGAAGGGGGCGGAAACCAGACTGTAATGGATCTAGAAGAGAGTGAGTGGAGAGGTAACGGTTGAGGCGGGAGTAGACCAGGTGCTCCAGGAGTTTAGAGATGAAGGGGACATTGGAGACTGGTCTGTAGGTATTTGTGCAGGATGGGTCAAGAGAGGTTTTCTTTAATAATGGAGTAATGATCGAGTGTTTGAAGGAGGAGGGGAAGATGCCAGAAGAGAGGGAGACATTGAGATTTTGGTCAGATCAGTGGTGACGACTGGAGGGACTGGAGTAATTATGAACAATACAAGGCACACACAGGTCTGAGAGGAGAAAGGACCCTGCCCATGGGATGGGTGAAGATACCCTAGAAGAGGGTAGAGCTGTTCTTGCGGCGATATAGTTAACTGAGGGTTATTGCAGGTTGTGGGCTTGTTAGAAGAGGTGGGTCTTCAGGTTCCTTTTCAAGGTTTTTATGGTGGGCCAGAGTCTGATGTGTTGGGGTAGAAATTTCTAGAGTACGAGAGAAATCTTGTATGCGATTGTGAGAAGAGGGGAGAAGAGAGAGATTTTCTGAGTATTGGAGGTCACGTGCAGGTAAGGACTGGAAGACTAGGTCACAGATTTACGGAGGAGACTAGTTGTGGATGGCTCTGTATGTCATGATTAGGGTTTTGCTCCCAGGACACAGTACCTCGAGGTCCGCGCTGCCACTTCAGAAAGGGACAAAAGAAGCCAGTACAAGAGAATGTCTGGATCAATGATTCTTCTTTATTATCCAACGCGTTTCAGAGTTATCTCCCAACTCCTTCATCAGGGAATTCTTTTGTCCCTTTATGAAGTGGCAGCGCGGACCTCGAGGTACTGTGTCCTGGGAGCTGATTATACCACAGGGATCTGTGGAAAGTACGGTCCTGCAGCAGCTACTTATATTTGAGCGATCATCACCAGTTGTGGGTTTTCACAACTGCATCAGGTGAGCAGCCTCTTTGTATAACCTTTTGTTTTATTAGGGTGATATGTCAGGGTTACCTGTTTATTGTGCAAGTTTTAGTATGTGTGAGGAGAGCGGCTTATTCAAGAGCTGCAGTTATGGTGGTATATAATGTGGCAGCAGCATCTGCATTGTGTAAGAAACAAATGTCTGTGAGAGGGAGAAGGGACTCAGTGAGTGACTTAGTAAATCAAGGTGTTGAGATTTCTGCAAGGAGTGTAGGTTTGTGCAGTGGGGATTGTGCACTGGGAAAGGAGAGGAAAGAGAATGTAAGTAGGTTGTGGTCAGAGAGGGGGAGAGTGAAGTTTGAGAGGTTTGATTGGGAACAGAGGCAGGTGTGGGTCTAGTATGTGACCATCTTTGTGAGTGGTGGTGTAGGACCATTGAGTGGGTGTTAGGAGCTTGGAGACAGCTGAGTGTGAAGTGTCAATGGAGATGTTGAAGTCATCCATGATAATGGTGGGGATGTCAGCGGAAAGATGAAGTAGCCAGACGGTGAAGTTGTCAGGAAAGGTGGTGGCTGGCCCTGGAGGGTGGTAAATCACAGCTAGGTGTAGTTTGGAGAAGGAGTAGATGCAGATGCAGACAGAATGCACCTCAAAAGAGGGGAGAGTAACGTAGGGTGGCAGTGAAATTTGAGTGAAGGAGCAATTATCTGATGGGAGAAAATCAACTCCACCATGCTTGTTGCTGGGGAGTATGAGAAAATTTGAATCCACTATAAGAAAGCTAGAGCAGCTGTTTCGGAGGGGTGAGCTAGGTTTCAGTGATACCAAATGAGAGGATAGTTTGTTAGTGATGAAAAATTCATACATGTATGAAAGTTAGTTGCTGACAGAGCGTGTGTTCCATAGGGGCCCTGTTAGAAGGGACTAAGGGAGCTATGGTTTTGAAATAACTGTGGGGTTATGGTGAGGAGGGCCATGATTTGTAGAGGTCACAAGCAATGAGGAGAAACAGAGTGTTAGAAGGTGGGTGTCGGAAAGAGCATTATGTGACCGGGTTTGATTTTAGACAAAATGTTTTTATTTGGGGAAACAGTTCTGAGGAGGAGGTAGAGATGACCAGTTCATTACTAGGTGAAGGGATTAGTGGGGGTGAGTAAGATGTGAAGTATTATAGGGGTGATGGTGAAAAGAAGCAGAAACATTTACAGTGGCTATGTATCCAGTTACCTTCCGGTCCAATTGTGGTCCAAGTATAGCTCATTTTAAATGATGCACTTCAAACTATGTCCTGAGCAGACTACCCCTCACACTATGTAAATCCAGTACATCTCACATGCAGATATATTACTATTAATACATATATATATATAATATAAAGTTTCATCTCAAGGCAGGATTATACTCCTATTTATAATTCATGCTTGTGATCATGGTGACTTCTATTACCTCATAATCTTTATATAGAAATACCATTTATAGTTTTTATTTATTTAAAGGAATACATATCTCCAAAGAACCTCAAAGTCAAAGACCACCAAATATCCTATCTCAATTAGATATAATTCGGAAAATTACATTTCCTAACTTGGTGATAAAAGCTCTGTGTCACGGGTAGACAATAAAGATGTCTGCAGCATTGCGCAACACATGTAAGTAAATTGGTAAAGCAAGGAAGACCATAAGTAGGAAGCGGGGGATGGGGACACTGGCTGGTGATCATGTTAGAAGGTAGTTAGTAATGACTGGGGATCAGGTCTCTTAGACTGACGAACAGGCTAGAGGGGCCCTAGTTGTCCCTTATCCCATAGCTCTGAAGGTATGTTTGAGCCGCCACCCTTGCCCTGTTTCTGGTCAGCTTTGGTCTTATACCCCCTCTCCCTCACGCAGGCAGGCCGGGAAAGGAGTGGCAATACTTCATCATGCAAATAAAACAAAAAGGATACAAAACAAACTTAAAAGCTGTAGCCCAACTCCAAGGCTACAAAATGCTCGGCTCCTGGACAGCATCTCTCCAGAATCAACAGGAGAGCTCCGCACAACAGGATGGTCTTGAATAGAATGAACTCAATAAATGATGTCATGTGAGTATTTAAAGGGCAGTGGAAGAGGTCAGCAAAACAACGTCACCTGACCAGCAGCATCAGAGAATTACATTAATCTTCGCAGGTCCAAAGGAAAGTAACCCATTTATAAACACTACAGACTCCTGAGCTGTAACTCATGACCGTACCTCCCTACTACAAAGGTACTTGGGACTCTCACAGCCTGACTTATCCGAATATTATGTCAACTGAACCCACCCTATACCCCACCTGATTAAAAAAATTGTAGATTGGGAGTGATGGTAATAGTCTGCTCCCGAGGCACATTTCCTGAGCGATAACTGGATATTTAGTACTAGGGGTAGCTCAAGTTGAAAGATCATAGAGTTGGAAGTGGCAGTCACAATAAGAGGACCAATAACTTTAGAGCTAGGAGACTCTGATGCACACTTCTGCCTGACATGTTTAGAAAAAAACGGTACAAAGTCATCCACTGACAGGTTCGGACCTGAACGTCTGCACATACATTTGCTGGACAAAGGTAGTCTCCTAAGAGGATAGACAACAGAGGAGCCCTCCTGTGTCTTAAGACTCTTACTCTTAGGGTGCTTATTGGGAGACTCCACCGACCCACTTTCACAGGAAGAGACCAAGCCCTAGTATTAACCTAAGGTGTGGGAATAGACTCACCCCTATCCTCTGGTAGCACTTTTGCCACCTCTGCGGTAGAGGTAGGATTAACAAAGATGGCAGAAACAGTAGTACACAGGAAATCGTCTTCACAAAACCTGCCCCAACAGACTATTTCTCCTTCGCCTCATTGGGGGACACAGACCGTGGGTGTTATGCTGCTGTCCACTAGGAGGCGACACTAGGCAGAATCTGCAAAAGAGTTAAATGTTTCCTCCTCTGCAGCATTACACCCCCGAACAGGAAGTGATTCTCCAGTTTTTGCTTAGTGTCTAGGAGGCACACACAGATTTTTTAGTGCTCCTAAAATACTTCCTTTTTTGAATTTTTTCCTTCAAGAAGAAGAAAAGTGGGTCTCTGACGAGACTCCCGGCATGGTCCCTCCTCGGCCCCCCACTGTTGGGGGCGCCTGGTTGAGGTCAACATTTTTCCCCCACATGCCGCTCCCTCCTCGGCCCACCACTGTTGGGGGTGCCCGGTTGAGGTCGAGAAGATGGCCCCCCTTCCCCAGCTCCCCACTGTTGGAGACCCTGGGTTGAAGTAGAGGCTCCACAGGAGCCCCCTGACGGTGGACGGCAGCATCCCTCCCTAATCGCCCCTCCGGGGCTTTTTAGGCTGAGGCACCGCAGGTAGGGCACAACCATACTGCAGGGTCACTGCAGCACGATCCAGAAACTTCAGCTCTGCTGAGTGTTTCTGAGGGCCACGGGCCCCAGCAAAGCCTCTGCCTGCCAAATGCTATTAATGGGCACAGACTCCAGGACACCCAGCTCGCTGTGTGCTCCTCATGGGGCTGGGGAACCGCATTTTGAGGCATCTGTAGCCATTGCCAGGGCCACAGATCCTGTGCTCCTGCAAGCATCGGGCACATTCACAGGCTGCAGCATACTCCTGGAGCCCCGGGCCTCAGTTGCACACCAACAGTCACTCCCCACTCTCTGTACCTGGGTTGTGGCTGCTTCGCTGCCGGTCACGGTGCCCCACTACGAGGGTCTCTAGGAAGCGGGCACCCCCGTACCCCGGGCTCCATACTATCCCGGCTGCGCCCGTTTGAGCACAGCAGCGGTGGATCACTCAGCGTGCTCTGGATGCCAACGGGGCGTCTGCCCTTTCGTTGGCGCAGCCTCCGGTGCCTGCCAGCGTTGCCTCTGGTTCCGGCCGCGGACCTCCGCGCCGGACCTCCGCCGTTCCCGGGCCCGCGATTCACGCGAGGCCCCGGCTTCGGCCTAGCCAGACGTCACCGCCCCTTTTCCCCGCCCAACTGCCCGCCCCCCGCCTGACGTCAGAGCCTCGCAGCGTCAGCACGGGAGGCGGAACAGGGCTGAAAAAGGCGCCCTCAGCTTCTCTGCGCGCTCTCGTGCTGGCTCCGCCCCCCTTCTTTACATCGCCGCCATTACAGCCCCGGCGCTGACACCGCTGTATAACAGCGGCGAACGGCGCTGAGGCATTAGGGGGCACGGGCCAACCAAGCCATCGTTGCAGGCATGGCTAAGAAGTCCGATGTGGGGAAAAACCCTAAAAACTCTAGGGTTGCTCCTAGGGCTCAGTACTGGGTGGAATATTTACAGGGGCACCCACTAAGAGGCAGATGGCAGCAGGCTCATGCTTGCCACCACTGCGGCATCCCTTTGTCCCTATCCTGCTTGCAGGAGATAAGAGGAACATAGGGATTCATCTCAGGATCCTTGTCCAACATTACAGCCAGTGCGGGGTACACAGGGACCCATTGGCACAAAGCTGTGCTGCAGCCTCCGACGGTTACTGAAGGGCAGCTAGCATGATACAGCCTGCTGCGACCTGTCCTCCTTCCCCCCCCCCCCTTACAATGCATGGAACATGTAATGCTACCCCCTGTACACCGGGTATCTATTATATAATCACAAATGGGTTTTTTGCCCATTCTGAGTCCACACGCGCTGCGAGTCAGCGTGGTCATGTGGATACGCCCGAAGCATTGGCCGCGCAGCGGCCGTTGCGAGCGGTTCTGGGCGACTCGCTATGCTCGTGCAGCGGGCTTGGCGAGTCGCCTTGGCGGCGCGAAGCATTGGCCGCGAAGCGGCCATTGCGAGTCAGAGACTCGCCCTTCTAGAATCCCGATGCATGTGCATCGGGCACCCAGCTAGTAGAGTAATATCATACTACGAGGAATACTGACTATGCCCAGAGCAGTACAGGCAGAGTCCCTCTGCCCAGCGCACGGACCAATAGCAGTTGTTCCTACCACCGTGCCAGATACAGGTACA
Organism: Allobates femoralis; assembly: GCA_033576535.1. Classification (NCBI taxonomy): domain Eukaryota; kingdom Metazoa; phylum Chordata; class Amphibia; order Anura; family Aromobatidae; genus Allobates; species Allobates femoralis. The sequence continues at coordinate 479,603,978 of JARQOC010000005.1, read as the reverse complement.
TGTGGTTACACCTATTCGACCTGATAGCTTACCCGGGGGGGGCAGCTAGGTTTAAGGAATATACCGACATGCCTTTTTTAATCGATCCACCAACGTTGGCGGAGCCCCGTTGATCTTCAAACCTCAAATACTCGCCATCATACCCTTCCCAGGCCCCCACACAGTTGAGAGAACTAGTTTGTGGGGGAATTATTACTACTTTAACTCGCAGGTTTCTTCCTCGGCCCTCCATTGTTGGAGAGCACAGTTGAAGTTGATGTAATCTACAATTACCTGACAACCGCAAGGATCCCAGGACCGTTGCCAATCCTCTCCAAATCTCACAGCTGGAGTTCTGGTTGGCGGTGATGACAGTCAAGTCTCACAAGACGCAGGCTTATATACCTCGGATCCGCAACTGCACGAGTGATTTTGCTACGGGTCTCTGGGACCTAAGACCCATAGCATACTCCCTCCTCAGCGCCCCACTGTTGGAGGCGCTGGTTGTAGCCGAGATTGCTATACACCATACTTCTTCCTAGACTCCCCACTGTTGGGGGCTCGGGTTGAAGCTGCGACGGTACAAGGCCTGGCTGGCCTCCGTCCCCAAACTACATCAACGAAACTCTGGGTCGCAGAAAGTGGAATGCGAGCCCTGTTGCCAATCCTCACCATACCTATATTAGGTACTTGGGTTGAGATGACACGTGCGGGCGCTCTGAACAGCCCGCTTCAAAGCAGGCCCTCGCAGACCCCCGACTGCGTTATCCCAATGGATGGGCCCTTCTGGACCCCCTATGAACGTGGCCCGAACATTCTTCACGCACTCTGTCCTTTCTCGACTCAGGAGTCAAAATGAGAATACTCAGGTGGGATAGCGCTCGCTGTGTGCAGCGCAGCACACCGGCGATGCACTATTGTGGGCGCAGCCTCCGGTTTCGGCCAGCGCTGCTCCTGACTTCCGGCTCCCTCCGTACCTCCGCGCCGGGCCTCTGCCGTTCCTGGGCCCCGCGATTTTCGCGAGGCCCTGGCTTCGGCCTAGCCGTGACATCACTGGCTCAACCGCCCGTCCTCTGCCCGCTTGACATCGGAGCCCCCGAAGCGTCAGCACAGGGAGTGGGCGCGAGGCTAAAAAGGGCCTGAAGCGAAAACACTACAAAGCTTTTTCCCAGCCTGAAGTTGGCAATGTCTATACTACAATTCAGCAGTCTCCCATTTCTGGAGGACCCTTTTATCAATGCATGACTTTCAAGGTCTGCGAACAGTGGCATTTGCACCGTGCTCGTTAAGAAGACTCTGTAGGATCAAACTCCACAGGCCTACCGCAATTGCAAGGCACATGCTGCAGCACAGCATACACATTCCAGGAGTCCCTGCTCCGCTGCGTACTCCTGACGGCCACATACTGCAGCATCATGTATGGAGTCTCAGCCGTATTGGACGCACATCATCGCATGAAAATAGCGGCCTTTAGTTGCAACACCTTCACAGCTCTAGCCAAAATTCCCCAGACAAGGCACGGATTTTTCGGCTTGGAATCAGCAACCTCCGTCAGAGGTCTCCTCAATTCTTCACAACTGCTATAAGAGTCCTAGACAGCATAGTGGCAGCTTGGAAGTCAGTTCCATTGGCTCGGCTGAGTCGCCGGCCTTTTGCAATTATCCATGCTCAGGCGTTGCATGAAAACAGGATGGGGTGCGATGTACCCCCATCACCATGCACATGGCAGTAGTCTTGCCCTGTCTCGAAGATGCCCCTCAGTCTACGATCATTCGTGCAGTATCTCTAGTACTGAAATTTTCAGTTACCTTCTGGCATTTGAACATGTCAGGATACAGTCAGACAATGCCACATCTGTGGCATATGTCAACCACCAGGGGGGAACCCGCAGTCTAAGCGATGACAAGTTCGCCACATCCTTTACTAGGTGGAAACCTTGGAACACTGTAATGCCAGCTGTTCTCCTACCAGGTGTACACATCTAGGAGGCGGATTTCCTAATCCACCAAGGGATGGACTCAGGGGACTGGCCCCTTCATCTAGAAGTCCTCCGTCGAAACGCCAACGCCAGGAAACCACAGATATGGACCTGTCGGACTCACGCCTCAATGCCACGGTCCCGGCCTTCCTGGCCTGGTCTCAGGATCCACAGTCAGTGGCACAGACGCATTAGTCCAAGCCTGGACCGGTATCCGTCTCTCCTATATTTTTTTCACCACTAACGGATAGTCTGGAATATCAAACGAGGACATTGTGGAATCATCTTCGCGGTCTCAGCCTGACCCACACGCGCTTGCTGCGCAGACTCGTCCAATTTAGAGCAGCAGTACCAGGACGTCTCACAGACAGTCCAGACCTGCTCGATCACGGCCAGTTCTCCCTCAGAATTCCTCACGTCCGTGGTTAATGGCGTAGCCTTGAGACCTAGAATTTAACCAAGGGTTTTTGTTTTTTCCAGGATATTGTAACAACCGTAGTCACAGTGAGGACACCAGCCTTATCAGTGATATCCCATCACACATGGGTAATCGTTTTGTTTTTTTTTTTTGCTTGGGGCACCTCTAGAGGTCATTCCCCTTGGCCTTACTTCATACCAGGGACACTCCTTTTCTTTCACTCAGACCTAGACCAGGTCTGTCCTTAGGGTCTATTACACAGCGGGTTTTCAGCTGTTCGTCACCCTCTTACAAACACATCTTGCCACCAGACTTCTATGAAATCCTTCCTTCGGAGGGTATGCTATTTAAGGTCTCCATACCACAAGATTACACCCGGGGCGACCTGAACTTGGTCCTCACAGCACTACAAGAACCATCTTTTCAGCCTCGATGGGATGTTACCTTTAGCATCCTCATCCAAATAGTAGTATGGTTCGGTAGCATTTATTGTCTCTGCAGAAGTAACAGTACTTGCAGCGGTCTCATGTAATCCATCTTTTTCTAGTCTTCCATCTGGATAAGATTGTCCTATGGCTGGTTCCATTCTTCTTTGAAGATGGGTTTACTCCTTCCACCTACATGAAGACATCTCTGTGCCATCGCTGCGCCCGACTCCAGTCCGTCCGGTCGTGAAGGACCTACATATGCGGGACCTTGACAGGGCCTTACGCGTCTGGGCATCCAAGACAGCGCCCATCTCAGAGGTCGGATTCCCCTTTATCCTTCTTCCAATGGGCAGACCTAAAGACACGTCAGCCTCTAAGGCTTCCCTAACCAGGTGGATCCCTCTAACCATCCAAGACGCTTATACCTTCAAGGACTCTTCCCTTCCGGCAGGTCACAGCACATTCTAGTACGGCCGTGGAAGCTTCCTGGACAGTTCGGTAAGAGGTATCGGCGCAACAAGTGTATCGGCAGCCAAAAGGTCAGCCTACACCCAAACTTAAGCCACTATAGTGCTTACACTCAGTCCTCGACAAACGCAGGTCTGGGTACATGTGCCATCCAGACGGCAGCAGCTCGCCTGTCGGTGCATAGTTCTTCACTGACCATGCTCAGTGTCACTAGTTCCATTGTTCTTCCCACCCAGGGACTGCTTTGGGACGTCCCACGGTCTGTGTCCCCCAATGAGGCGAAGGAGAAAAGGAGATTTTTGTGTACTCACCGTAAAATCCTTTTCTCTTAGCCTCTAATTGGGGGACACAGCACCCACCCCTTTGCCCTTGTGGGCCTTTTTCTACAGTTCACACAGCCTCTCAGCTGTTACATGGTTAACATGTTTGCCTATCACTTGGTTGACTGTTTAACCTTGTGCCTGTTTATTTCCAGGCCTTGTAGTACTGTGAGCCTGTTTAGTTACAGACCTTGATATACGATTATTACTTGTTAACTCTTCACTGTTTTCCACATGCTCCTGCCTAGTTACAGGCCTTGTGGTACTAGTATTACTCTGCAAACTCTTAACTGTTTACACACGTGCCTGTTTGTTTTCAGGCCTTGTTACACTGTTATTACCTTGTTAAGTATATTTGTTTACACAGGTTGCCTACGTAGACTTCCTGTGTCAATGTTATTATCTGTTAACTCTCCTACTGCTTTAGCACAAAACTGGAGAATCACTTCCTGTTCGGGGGTGTAATGCTGCAGAGGAGGAAACATTTAACTCTTTTGCAGATTCTGCCTAGTGTCGCCTCCTAGTGGACAGCAGCATAACACCCACGGTCTGTGTCCCCCAATTAGAGGCTAAGAGAAAAGGATTTTACGGTGAGTACACAAAAATCTCCTTTTCTCAGGAATGCTAATCTATGACTGGATTGTATTTTTTCAGCCAGGGAAGGCCCAAGACAATTGTAGTAGACAGACCCTGCAAGACATAACACAACAGGAGCGGTTTGTGAAGAGTCCCTATGTGCAAGTTAATTGTGTATGACTTGAGTCAACCTCTTCTGGCTAAGAGCAGCAGAATCCATGGAAAGCACCAAAATGGATCCTGCACTACAATTTAACCATGAGTCTGAGCGAAGCAAGAATCCACCAAATTGACTCCTGCTCCACTGTCCACAAGAACCAAAAGTCTGTTTTTTCACCAATCACTATTCCTGCCGAAGTGGTAAACTGAGACCTGAAAATGGAGGAAATAATACACACCCTGGTCATCTCCCTCCACACAACCAGAGGAACATGGCTTCTGAGATGGCGTAATATGTTTGGGGTGAAGTGGACAGACCTTGATATAATGATCACTATGACCACAATAGAAACGTGCCCCTGTCCCACGTTGAACCGCTGGTCAACTAGTATGAGAGGAAAAGTCCGTCCCCCAACTGCAGTAATAAAACCTGGGGGAATTCCACCCTAGGGAAAACCACAGGGGGCAAGGTCAGTTTTGGTCTCTCCCTTATCTCAGCCTCCAACACCCTCAGAGCAGCATGTTGGACCAGCAAGTCCTGAAACTTAGCGGACAGGCCCTGACAAAACTGACCCATAAAGGTAATGTGTTTTCACTGAGTGTCAATCTCCCATCTCCGTAACTCAGAGCAGTACTATTCAACTGGCCGTGTTCCCTACCATACGTTTACCATACACCAGGCTAAAGGCTATGAAAAACTTGTCCATTGACCTCAAAGATGGAGAAATGGTAAGTAGGCAGAAGGCCCATGACTGGGGATCTCCTGAGAAAGGAGAGCCTGAAATATAGTTTACAGGCTTCCCTAAACGCCTTAAATTTATTTCTCCTCCCCCTGAAAACCTACCAGGGAGCGAGATCTTGGGCTCAGGCTGAGCCTGGGCTTGTGCTGAGGTAAGGTATCCAATCTCATCAATGAGGGTCTGAATCAGGCGTGCAAAGGCTTCAGCTTGAGCCAGCAAGTGGGTCGTTTTATAATTTTACAGGTAGACCATAAAGGTATCAGCCGCACAGTGCAACACAAAGGACAGCTGGGTGATAAAGAAAGAAAGACCTTAACAGTAGAGAGTGGGGGATGGGGACACCTCCTGACTGGCTGGTGATAATGTTATGAGGTAGTTAGGAGTGATTGGGTGACCAGGTCTCCTAGACTGACCGACTGACTAGAGGGGCCCTAGTTGTTCCTTATTCCAGAGATTCCTCTGAAGTTTAGGATGTCTGAGGCACCACCAAGGGGGGCTGGCACAGGAGTGGTAAAACCCAGCACAAATAGAACAAAAAGAATACAAAACTAACTTGTAAGCTGTAATCCAACTCCAAGGCTAAAAAATGCTCAGCTACTAGACAGCAGATTTCCAGAATCAACAGGAGAGCTCCACACACCTGGATGGTTTCTTCCGGTAGTACCTTTGCCACCTCTGCGGTAGAGGTAGGAGTAGGATTAAAGGGAACCTGTCACCTCATTGTAGCCTCCTGACCTACCTCTAGCTGTTCCTACACCTTCCTAGCGGCTCCCTAACCATCCCTCTCTGCTGTAAATCGGCCTTATAAAAATTAAGAAAAATGACATAACTTACTGGAGGTCGCTCTGTCAGGAGATTGGAAAGGCGGCCCCAGGCTCCATTCTCCCCTCCTCGCTGCTTTACAACACACCCCACTGGGCGTCATTATTATTTCTTGTACTCCTCCTCTGTTGGAATCTCCCGCCCTCCTCTCCTACTAAGATGCACTGGCCGGTACGTCACATCCGGCCCGGTGTATTGTGGGGGCGCATCCTGTGGTACGGCGCATGCTTCAATATGCGCACTGCGCATGCGCCAGAACCCTGGGCTGTACCACATGATGCACCCCCACAATGCACCGGCTACTGCCGCGGTCCCTCCCCCCTCCCCTCCCTGAAACGAATCGTCAGACTTTTGTTTCAGGTGCTTGGCTAGTTCCTGTGTGCACAATGACTGTGTGGTACCGAACATGTAAATCATACATAAGAGCCCCTTTTCTTTGATATTGAATTTAGCTATGTATGTGGCAAAATCAGAATGTTCTCTGTATACTACTGTATAAAGCAGGAGTACAGGTAAATCCTACAGCCTTTTAAGGCTGCTTTCACACTGGTTTTTTTTCAAAAATGCAGCAGTTACGGTAAAAAAAAAAACGCATCTGCCGCATTTACCGCATAACAGCCGCACTTGCGGCAAGCCCCTTGCATTATCTATGGGGCCTGCAGTAAGTGTGCGGCAGCCTCGGCAAGTGCGGTTTCAGCAGATGCGGCCGCGAAAAAAACGCCGTCAGCAGCGCTTTTTTCGGTGACCGCATCTGCCACAACCCCCGAAACCGCACACTTACTGCAGGCCCCATAGATAATGCAAGGGGCTTGCCGCAAGTGCGGCTGTTATGCGGTAAATACGGCAGATGCGTTTTTTTTTTTACCGTAACTGCTGCATTTTTTTTTAAAAACCCAGTGTGAAAGCAGCCTAAGGGTGGGTTTGGCTGCTGCTTTGTGTACTATATAGTAATTTGAGACTCGATTTAACCCTGTATACACAGCTGTGTTTTCCAGTTAGCAGATTAACCCATTATAAACAGCTATGTCTTCTTCCTTTAGCTGCTCTACAGAAAACACAGGACATGTATGCTAAAAAGCATAAGTATGTATCACATAAAGTTCAGATTCCTGGTTGAATAGAAGGAAATTTGTGCCTGATTCAAGACCCTTGGAGGTGCATTTTTAAAACTATTCGAGAAAAATAATTGAATCAATTCTCGGATTGTATTCAATGGACATTTGATCTGACCAAACATGCACATTCATGAAGCCACCCTGAATCCTGCAGGTCTAAGCACAAGGCTTGAGTTGCTATTCAAATGCTGAATCGGATCACTCTCACAGTTGGTACAACTCAACCCCGCCAGGGATCACTGAGAAAAAAACCCTAAAAAGTGCCTCCATATAATACTGAGAAAAATCAACAGTTTTGTTAATAACATGTATTTCAGAAAAGTATCACAATTTCATCTATTGTGCCTTCTTACACATTTCTTAAAACTGGTTATTTCTCTTTAAACACTTTAAATTTGACAGTGTCACAAAATAAGTTATTGTATGAATACTTTTCTGTAACCATTCAGTGTTGTATCCAAGATCCCTGCTTTCATTTTGAATATTCATTGTTTACTTCTAGTATGTCTACTAGCCTCTGTCCCGGACTGTGGTGGGCTCACAGCTTGGTTGCTTGTTACAGTACAAAGCTGCATCTTGTAGTTGTATAAAATATGGTGCCTGCCTCTTTCTGCCAATCCCATATAGAACTTTCTATACGCTTTTGTTTTTCTTTAAATTTACACAATTCTCCTGAAAATCGCTCACTTTCCTCTAAATAGCTAAACTCTTTTTTTTTTTGTTTTTTTTTTGTTTTTTTTTCTCTTTTAACAGCTCTGTACAGGGAAGAAAACTGTGACACACAAATATGATGGGACCCCTGATCTTCAGAATTGTGCTTTGGTATGTTGTATAATTCTCCATACATCCAATTATTGTCTATTGTACTAACTACTACAGAGATTGTGAGAGAGGTTTAGTTAGACATTTTTAATAAAAATAAAATAAGCATTCTTAAGTGACAAAACAGTAAGATCCTCGGTTTGATTTCTCTTCTGAATGACAAGTTTCTGTAGCAGCTTGAAGTTGGTGTCTGTGTATATCTTGGACCTTTCTGGTCCATCACTTTTTCACTGCCCTTGACTGACACATTAAGTTAATCTGTGTTCTGCATGGTTAAAAAAATTAATTACAAGTCAGTGTCCATACAGATAAAAATGGCAAGTTAATACTCATGACCATAGCATGAGCAAACCCAAAGAATGCCTGATTACGTATCCTGACGAGTAAGAGAATGGCAATGAGCTTTGTAGAGCTCACTTATGTCATTACGAACAATAGTCCAGAATAATGAAATAATTGGTAGTCTTCCAACAATTAAAATCTCTGTTCTTAAATAGTAACATGGAATAAATTAGTAATTATTTTGATACAGGCCTTTCCTCTGCTGAAGATATTTGGGGGCCAACCTTAAATGATGATCGATATCTGAATCACATATAATTCTGCCATATTATTACTTAATGGTAATTTTATAGTACCATATATACTGGAGTATAAGCTGAGTTTTTCAGCACAATTTTTGTGCTGCAAAGTGCCCCTCCTCGGCTTATACTTGAGTCACTCGGTATGTGCTGTGGGGGACGCTGTGACCGGGAGCTGGAGGAGGCAGGAGGGGGCTGCAGTGACAGTGGGAGGTCACGTGGGGTCGCTCATTAGTGTAATGAATATGCACTATATCTCCCTGTCCATCAGTGGCAGGGGGAACGGTGCATATTGCACTACACTAATCAATGTGTACTCGCCCCTCCCCCTTTTCCCCCATATCATAGAATCTGGTCCCCTGCGGGACATGTTAAAACAACAAACAATTTCATCGCTGCGCCGGTCACATGACACCGGCACAAGCGGGAAGACCGGAGGACGCCGCGGTGCCTGCAAGGAATCGCCGGAAGGGTAATGTATAAATCGTTTGTTATTTTAACATATGCTGTAGCCTTGGGGGTCCAGATACTATGGGGGAGGGGGGGCGAGTACACATTGATGGGGGCATATGCCAGCATGGGGGGGCCTATAGAAAGTGCTGGAGGGCATGTGCCAGCATGGGAGGGGCTATAGAAAGTGCTGGGGGGCATGTGACAGCATGGGGGCTATAGAAGGTGCTGCGGGGCATGTGCCAGCATGGGTGGGGGGCTATAGAAAGTGCTGGGGGGCATGTGCCAGCATGAGGAGGGGCTATAGAAAGTGCTGGGGGGCATGTGCCAGCATGAGGAGGGGCTATAGAAAGTGCTGGGGGACATGTGGCAGCATGGGGGGGCTATAGAAAGTGCTGGGGGGCATGTGCCAGCATGGGGGGCATGTGCCAGCATGGGGGCTATAGAAAGTGATGGGGGGGGTAGGGGACATGTGCCAGCATGGAGGGCTATAGAAAGTGATGGGGGGGCAAGTGCCAGCATGGGGGGGATATAGAAAATGTTGGGGGGCATGTGCCAGCATGGGGGGGGCTATAGAAAGTGCTGGGGGGCATGTGCCTGCATGGAGGGCTATAGAAAGTGATGGGGGGGGGGGGTTATAGAAAGTGATGAGGGCCAGGCACCAGGATGAGGGGGGCTATATACACTAAGGGACTATATACCATGATAGGGGCTATATACAGTGATGATGAGCTATATACTATGATGGGGAACATATACAGGGATGGGGGGCTATATATCAGGATGGGATAGGCTATATACAGTGATGGGGTGATTATATAACAGGATGGGGGCTATATACCATGATGGGGTGCTATTAACCAGAATGGGGGACTATATACCAGGATGAGGGGCTATATACCAGGATAGGGGCCTGCGGCATTTCCCACCCTAGGCTTATACTCGAGTCAGTAAGTTTCTCCATTATTTTGGAGGTGAAATTAGGGGCCTCGGCTTATACTCGAGTACCGTATATACTTGAGTATAAGCCGAGTTTTTCAGCACAACAATTGTGCTGAAAAGCGCCCCCCTCGGCTTATACTCGAATCAGTGACGGCTCAGAGTGTGGGCGGGCGGTGTCCGGGGGCTGGAGGTGGGGGAGTCTAATATGAGCGGCCGGTCACGTGGGGCCGCTGATTAGTGCAATGCAATATGCACTGCATCCCCCTGTCCATCAGCGGCAGGGGGAGCGGTGCATATTACACTGCACTATGTCAGCGCTCCCCCCACCCCCAGTGGTATATACAGGTGCCCCCCCTGTGGTATATACAGGCCCCCCGTTGCTGTCGCACACCTGTAAAAGAATAGCTTTCATACTTATCCTCCTCGCTGTCACCGTGCGCGCATCCTGCGCTCTCTTTCCTGCTTCTACCTGGCGTCCATCCATGTGACCGCGCACAAGTATTGACGTCATTACTTGTGCGCGGTCACATGGATGGAAGCAGGAAGGAGAGCGGAGGATGCGCGCGGTGACAGCGAGGAGGATAAGTATGAAAGCTATTATTTTACAGGTGTGCGACAGCAACGGGGGGCCTGTATATACCACAGGGGGGGCGCCTGTATATACCATTGGGGGGAGCTGTATATACCACAGGGGGGGGCACCTGTATATACCACAGGGGGGGGCACCTGTATATACCACAGGGGGGGGCACCTGTATATACCACGGGGGGGGGGCACCTGTATATACCACGGGGGGGGGGGGGGGGCACCTGTATATACCACAGGGGGGGGGGCACCTGTATATACCACGGGGGGGGCACCTGTATATACCACGGGGGGGGGGGGGCACCTGTATATACCACGGGGGGGGGGGCGCCTGTATATACCACAGGGGGGGCGCCTGTATATACCACAAGGGGGGGGCGCCTGTATATACCACAAGGGGGGGGCGCCTGTATATACCACAGGGGGGGAGCCTGTATATACCACAGTGGGAGGGGTGCCTGTATATACCACTGGGAGGAGTGCCTGTATATACCACAGGGGGGGGGGCGCCTGTATATACCACTGGGCGAACCTGTATATACCACTGGGCGGGCCTGTATATACCACTGGGTGGGCATGTGTATACCACTGGGTGGGCCTGTGTATACCACTGGGTGGGCCTGTGTATACCACTGGGTGGGCCTGTGTATACCACTGAAGGGGGCCTGTATATACTGTACCACTGGGGGGGCCTGTATATACCACCATTGAAGGGGGCCTGTATATACCACTAATGGGGGCCTGTATATACCACTGAAGAGGGCCTGTATATACCACTGATGGGGGGCTGGTATATACCACTGATGGGAGGCCTGTATATACCATTGATGGAGGGGCCTGTATATATCACTGATGGAGGGGCCTGTATATATCACTGATGGGGGGCCTGTATATACCACTGATGGGAGGCCTGTATATACCACTGATGGAGGGGCCTGTATATACCACTGATGGGAGGCCTGTATATACCACTGATGGAGGGGCCTGTATATATCACTGATGGAGGGGCCTGTATATATCACTGATGGGGGGCCTGTATATACCACTGATGGGAGGCCTGTATATACCACTGATGGAGGGGCCTGTATATACCACTGATGGGAGGCCTGTATATACCACTGATGGAGGGGCCTGTATATATCACTGATGGATGGGCCTGTATATATCACTGATGGAGGGGCCTGTATATATCACTGAAGGGGGGCCTGTATATATCACTGATGAGGGGCCTGTATATACCACTGATGGGAGGCCTGTATATACCACTGATGGAGGAGCCTGTATGTATCACTGATGGAGGGGCCTGTATGTATCACTGATGGAGGGGCCTGTATATACCACTGATGGGAGGCCTGTATATACCACTGATGGAGGGGCCTGTATATACCACTGATGGAGGGGCCTGTATATACCACTGATGGAGGGGCCTGTATGTATCACTGATGGAGGGGCCTGTATATATCACTGATGGAGGGGCCTGTATATACCACTGATGGAGGGGCCTGTATATACCACTGATGGAGGGGCCTGTATATATCACTGATGGGGGGGCCTGTATATACCACTGATGGAGGGGCCTGTATATACCACTGATGGAGGGGCCTGTATATATCACTGATGGGGGGCCTGTATATACCACTGAGGGGGGGGCCTGTATACTCCACTGATGGGGGTTGTAACCTCTGATGGGGGGAACTGTATACCAGGGATGGGAGATTATATACCAGTAATGGGGTGCCATTTATCATGATGAGAGGGGCTGTATACCGTGATGAGAGTCTGCTTCATTTTCCCCCTAGGCTTATACTCGAGTCAATAAGTTTCCCTAGTTTTGGAGGGTAAAATTAGGGGCCTCAACTTATACTCGAGTATATACGGGTAGTTCTGACTTCATACAGTTAGGGCCAGAAATATTTGGACAGTGACACAAGTTTTGTTATTTTAGCTGTTTACAAAAACATGTTCAGAAATACAATTATATATATAATATGGGCTGAAAGTGCACACTCCCAGCTGCAATATGAGAGTTTCCACATCCAAATCGGAGAAAGGGTTTTGGAATCATAGCTCTGTAATGCATAGCCTCCTCTTTTTCAAGGGACCAAAAGTAATTGGACAATGGACTCTAAGGGCTGCAATTAACTCTGAAGGCGTCTCCCTCGTTAACCTGTAATCAATGAAGTAGTTAAAAGGTCAGGGGTGGATTCCAGGTGTGTGGTTTTGCATTTGGAAGCTGTTGCTGTGACCAGACAACATGCGGTCAAAGGAACTCTCAATTGAGGTGAAGCAGAACATCCTGAGGCTGAAAAATAGAAAAAATCCATCATAGACATGCAGACATGCTTGGAGCAGCAAAATCAACAGTTGGGTACATTCTGAGAAAAAAGGAATTGACTGGTGAGCTTGGGAACTCTAAAAGGCCTGAGCGTCCACGGATGACAACAGTGGTGGATGATCGCCGCATACTTTATTTGGTGAAGAAGAACCCGTTCACAACATCAACTGAAGTCCAGAACACTCTCAGTGAAGTAGGTGTATCTGTCTCTAAGTCAACAGTAAAGAGAAGACTCCATGACAGTAAATACAAAGGGTTCACATCTAGATGCAAACCATTCATCAATTCCAAAAATAGACAGGCCAGAGTTAAATTTGCAGAAAAACACCTCAAGAAGCCAGCTCAGTTCTGGAAAAGTATTCTATGGACAGATGAGACAAAGATCAACCTGTACCAGAATGATGGGAAGAAAAAAGTTTGGAGAAGAAAGGGAACGGCACATGATCCAAGGCACACCACATCCTCTGTAAAACATGGTGGAGGCAACGTGATGGCATGGGCATGCATGGCTTTCAATGGCACTGGGTCACTTGTGTTTATTGATGACATAACAGCAGACAAGAGTAGCCGGATGAATTCTGAAGTGTAACGGGATATACTTTCAGCCCAGATTCAGCCAAATGCTGCAAAGTTGATTGGACGGCGCTTCATAGTACAGATGGACAATGACCCCAAGCATACAGCCAAAGCTACCCAGGAGTTCATGAGTGCAAAAAAGTGGAACATTCTGCAATGGCCAAGTCAATCACCAGATCTTAACCCAATTGAGCATGCATTTCACTTGCTGAAATCCAGACTTAAGACGGAAAGACCCACAAACAAGCAAGACCTGAAGGCTGCGGCTGTAAAGGCCTGGCAAAGCATTAAGAAGGAGGAAACCCAGCGTTTGGTGATGTCCATGGGTTCCAGACTTAAGGCAGTGATTGCCTCCAAAGGATTCGCAACAAAATATTGAAAATAAAAATATTTTGTTTGGGTTATGTTTATTTGTCCAATTACTTTTGACCTCCTAAAATGTGGAGTGTTTGTAAAGAAATGTGTACAATTCCTACATTTTCTATCAGATATTCTTGTTCAACCCTTCAAATTAAACGTTACAATCTGCACTTGAATTCTGTTGTAGAGGTTTCATTTCAAATCCAATGTGGTGGCATGCAGAGCCCAACTCGCGAAAATTGTGTCACTGTCCAAATATTTCTGGCCCTAACTGTATATAAATCATGACCCTTGAGTTGAATATTATTTACAAGTCTCTCCTTGTGTATGCAGAAGAAATTTTAAAATCAGTAGCTCTCTTCTAATATCTTATGGCATGGGCAAAATGTTAGAGATTGACAAGGTAAAGAACCAGGTTACATTTTAGAAGTGCACTTTCATTGACATAAATCAGATCTGTATAAATTTCATATGTTGTTAAATAGATATTTGAGCCCTGATGAGACTGCTGTACTTACCTTAACAATCCATATTAAAATTGGTGTATAATCTTATTTGAAAGATTAAATTCAACTTGCACGTGACTAGTCTGACAGCTCCACCGTGTTCATTCGTACTGCCGCTGCTGAGACCTCTGACCGACAGATACAGCCTGTATTGAGCAGTGAAACTGTGTGGGTGGTGACTGAACGTGAGCTTGAACTTGAGCTCTTTCTAAAGCCTGACTCAAAATGCTCATCTTAATTACTCACTTGTACAGTCGGTCTTCCATGGATTTTCAAAGTAAATACAACAGTGTCATCAAGTTTAAGATATATTCAATAATGTATTACAGTAAGTATTGTGAAATCTGGAGACAGGTCCGTTATAAAGTTATTAGAATCCTAAATGTAAAACTGCATCATTTTTAATAGTGAAATAATAAATTTTTCACTTTATTAATTATACTTCCTGTGCTGCCTGCTCTGTTCATTCGATGATTGATTCATGGGATATATATTGACAAAAACCTCTTGTGTAGAGCAGGGTTCCCAAAGTCCATTCCTCAAGAGCCACCAACAGGGCATGTTTTCAGGATTTCCTTAAAATTGAACAGATGATAATTTATTCACCTACACAGATTATGATTCCAACACTTGTGTATTGCTAAGGAAATCCTGAAAACCTGCATTCTTGGTGGCTCCTGAGGACTAGAGTTTGGGAACACTGATGTAGAGTAAAACATTAACCACCATGGTCAGTTGATGTCATTGCTGTAGACAACAACATGTGATGAACTGTTAACGCTGCTCTCCAGGGAGCCAAGCACAATTGGCGATAGGTTGTAAAGTTTATTATTTATATGTTTTAATTGCTTGTATTAATACTTATTAAAACCCATGAGTAACAAAAATGTTATGTGCCACACTGTGGCGCCTTTCTTCTCACTCTACAACCTTGGCTTTCTAGTATGTCAATATGTAATGATTTATGTCTTCATTTTTATTTACTCCAGGAACCCAAAGCCAAGTCTCTACTGTCACGTCTTTTAGACTGTGGAGATCGTATGCCAACCGAGCAGATTAAAATGCATGAATATTTTCAGGTTTCTGAGCCGAAATTTCCTCATTTGCCAAATGATGAAACTGATGACAATGTGCCAGCAGACTTTGCCTGATAAAACCATATTTTTTAAGTTCATCTCTTACCTCTGCCCTAGCTGTTGTTCGGTTACCTTATTAGCACTGTTTAGAGAGGTATAGTTCGTTTGTTTCCATTTTTGTGGTTGTTCAGTCAGAATGAGAGTTTTCTTTAGTTTTATTGAATAAAGTCCCTAAAATCTGTTGTTTGTATGTTTATAAAAGTAATATATCATTGGGGCACTGGAAAGGTGAACAACATTCTGCTTAAAGGGAACCTGTTACATGCAAAAACGCTATAAACCTGCTGATAATGTGGTTAATCTGTAGGTTAATAGCGCTTAAAATATGCCCGGTACCTGCACGTTGAACCCCCATTAATGGGAGGAAATTAACTTTAATTCTGAATTGCGCTTCATTTATGATAGCTCTGGGGCTGATTCAGTCACCGCTCTGTTACCACACTCCTGCAATGACTGACAGCTGGTTATAATGCTGAGCAGTTGTCTGTCAGTGTGTGTGGAGGGAGTGTGGTTACAGCTGCTGCTCTCTATATACAGAGCGGTGACTGAGCCGGCGCCGCCCCATGACAGAAACCCCAACACTGGCAGGAGGATTAAAGTCAATTTCCTCTCAGCAGAGGGGTTCAATGTGCAGGCGTCGGATAGTTTTCAGACTATTAGGTTAATAGTATTTTTGCACGTGACAAGTTCTCTTTAAGCAGCTAAATACCATATTTTCAGACTGTAAGATGCACTTAAGTTTTAGTTTGCAGGTTAAAGTGCTCTAGGAAGACTTAATATATATATAAAAAAGTAAAATATTAAAGTTAAGATCTTTTTTTCGTTTTTAAGGTTCGAAAATAAAGAAATTGGAACATGAAACAATTGGTATAAGCGTGTCTGTAAACGTCCGATCTTTCATATCATTGTTTAACCCCTTAGTGGCGGAGCCAATTTTGACCTTAATGTCCAGGCCAAATTTTGGAAATCTGACCAGTGTCAGCTTCAAGGAATTTTAATGTTTCTGAGATTTTTTTTTCATAACACATGGTTCTTTGTTATTGGTAAAATTAAATAGAAATTTTTTGCATTTATTTGTGAAAATATCTGAATTTAAGGGAAAATTTAGAAAATTTCCGTTTTTAAACCTTCAATTTTTAAATCCTCAAACCAGTTAGTCATGCTGTTCAAAATTAACATTTCCCATATGTCTACTTTACATCTGCATCGTTTTTCAAACATTTTATTTTGATAGGCTATGGTCAGACCTGCGTCTGCCCCTGAGCCTGGTGGATCTGGCAGAAATTTAGAAAATGTCTGCCTCAGTGCATAGCGTTACCAGCAGGTAACGCTATGCGCTGCCTGACTATTGTTCCCTATGGCAACCAAACGCTTACTGCAGTCGCCAGTTCCACAGGATATGCGCTTTTGCAGAGCACACAGGAAGCTCTGCTTGCAGCGTTTTCCTGTGCGCTCTGCAAAAGCGCATATTTTGGAGATCTCTGTGGAGCCGGAGGCTGCAGTAAGCGTCCGGTTGCCATAGAGATCTATTGCTTGGCAGCACATAGCGTTACCTGCTCTGGTAACTCTTTTCGCTGAGGCAGAAAATTTCTGGGTTTCTGCCGGATCCGCCAGGCTAGGGGCAGACGCAGGTCTGACCCTAGCCTTAGAATGTTAGAAGGGTTACGTTTTTGGCAGAAATTTCTAATTTTTGAAGAAATTTATAATACATGTTTCTTAGGGATCTATTGACAATTTAATGGAATTTGAGGGCCCTACATACTGAAATGACAAAGGTAACAACATTTTGAAATTTTGACTTTGTCTTCACATCTCACCATCCACTACAACTTTCAGTGTGAGACTACCTTTAAGGAGCCCATACAATTTAGACTCTGGGACCGTGCTTGTAAATTAAGTTATCACGCCCACCGGGGCAAGTTAACCACGGAACGAGGGGGTCATTCCCGAGAGAATGCCCCATCAGACTAGATACCACATAATTACCATACTAAATGATTTTAGAAACACTCTACAGCTGATGACTCTGCTTTTGCCCCCAGTGTGAGCAGTTCAAACATGGCAAGCAGCTCGGTTTGGGCCTAGTGCATTAAGAGCACAGCGTTGCTCGCTGAAGTACTTTGGATACGTAAAGCATCTGAACTCTGGCCTTGAACGGGTTTGCTCATCTCTAAATTAAAATAATAAAAAAAAAAAATATATATATATATATATATATATATATATATATATAGGAAACGGGCCATTTGGAGTGAGGACACGAAGGTCAATAGAGTAGACTCTAATGGGTGCAAATAGGTCTTGACGAAATAAGGGAAAAAGGGGATAACGGATCGGAAAAAATCGAAGGAACAGTCCAATTTCAGTGGAGGACACCTGATGATATGGGATTCTTTTACAGCCAAAGGTGTTGGACACTTGAACAAGATCTATGATTTGTAATTAACAGAATATCCATAAATTAAAAAACCAAGGCTGAATTTGTACAAACTAAACACCCCGGCAATCAACAACTCGAACTACTAAAATGTAAAGAAGGACAATAGAGTTGGGAAAAACTCATTCATTTAGGTAGAAGACATCTTGTTTTTCTGTCCGATCATGCCCTGACGGACTCCGTATCCGAATACCCACTTATGACTGGCCGTAGATCCCACAACCTTAGAGACGTATTGGTCAGGAGCTATTATGTTCCTCAGGTTCCGAATCAGTTTAGATCCCATGGTCCAGTGCTGGGCTGCTATCCTTGCGGGCATTGCGTCACCTGCAGCAATGTCGTACGTACAGCCAAAAAAAATTGCCTCTAAAATGTTGCTTTAGCACTGATTTCTTTCACTTTTACAAGAGGTAATATGACCTCACAATTTCTTACCCAGTTTTACCACATGCGGCCAGAAAACTGTTTGAACAAACGGGAAGGCTTAGAAAGGAAGGAGCACCATTTCAATTTTGTAGCACAAATTGTGCTGAAATAGATTGCAGGCACCATGTTGCATTTCCAGGGCCCTTAACCCACTTGAACCGCAGAAACACTCCACAAGTGACCCAATTTTGGTAATGAGACCCTTCAAGGATTTTATCCAGGGGTATAGTGAGCATTTTGAACCCACATGTACTTCACAGAATTTAATAACATTAGATCGTCATATTGACGTTTTTTTTTTTTTTCTTTTATTAAAATGTTGCTTTTTGCTCCAAATTTGTCATTTTCACAATGGACAAAAGGAGAAGTCAGTATCCATTATTTGATATGCAATTTCTCCCAAACACAATAATATTCCATATGTGGTCAAAAACTATTTTTTGGGCATATGGCAGTGCTGGGAACAGAAGAAGCGCTATTTGATTTTTGGAGTGTAACCCTTTCTGGAACGGTCTGCACAGAGCCCCTGACATGTGAAAACAGAAACCCACTACAAGTGACCCCATTTTGGAATACCTCAAGCAGTTCATCTAATGGTGTCATGAGAATTTTTAAGCTACATGTGATTCACAAACCTATGTGAAAACAAAACATTAAATCTTTTTTGCAAATACTGTTTTAGCACCAGATTTATACTTTCCATGAGTAGTAATATGAGAAGGGACAGGATAATTTGTTATGCAGTTTTTACCGAATGTGGCAGTACCACATATGTGGTTGTACACTATTCTTTGATCAATTCAGCAGGGATAAGGTGGGAAGAAGTGCTACTTGGCTTTTAGAGCGCAGATTCTGTTATGGATTATTGGATCCATTAGCTGAGGCCCTGAGGTACCCAATCAGCAAAAAAAAAAACACAAAAGTGACCCCATAATGGCAACTTCACTGCTTAGGGAATTCATCTAGGGGCGTAGTGAGTATTTTGAAACCAGAGGTACCTGAGAGAATATATTAATATAGGTACCGTATATACTCGTGTATAAGCCGACCCGTGTATAAGCCGACCCCCCTACTTTTGCCCCCAAAACCTGGGAAAATCTATTGACTCGTGTATAAGCCGAGGGTGGACCCTAGCACAAGTGTACAGCCCCCAGCAGTGTGGTATACAGCAGTCCCAGAGGTAGATACAGCAGCCCCAGTGGTAGTATACACGCAGCCCCAGTAGTATATACAGCCCCAGTGGTATATACAGCCCCAGTGGTATATACAGCCCCAGTGGTAGTATATACAGCCCCAGTGGTTTATACAGCCCCAGTGGTTTATACAGCCCCAGTGGTAGTATACAGGGCCCCAGCAGTATATACAGCCCCAGTGGTATATACAGCCCCAGTGGTAGTAGATTGCAGCCCCAGCGGTAGTATACAGGGCCCCAGCAGTATATACAGCCCCAGTGGTAGTATATACAGCCCCAGTGGTAGTATATACAGCCCCAGTGGTAGTAGATTGCAGCCCCAGCGGTAGTATACAGGGCCCCAGTAATCCAGGGCCCCCCCAGCGTCTCTCCGGTCACCTGAAAAGCAAACTATACTTATCAGTGTCCGCTGTCCGCGCCCGCTCGCCTCTGCCGTCTGCGATCCTCCATCTTCATGCGGCGTCTTCCGGTTTCTGTGCTCGTCGCAGGGAATGACGTCATTCCCTGCGACGAGCACAGGAAACCGGAAGACGCCGCATGAAGATGGAGGATCGCAGACGGCAGAGGCGAGCGGGCGCGGACAGCGGACACTGATAAGTATAGTTTGCTTTTCAGGTGACCGGAGAGACGCTGGGGGGGCCCTGGATTACTGGGGATGCGGGGGCTGCTGTATACCGATGTATACATCGGTATGTACCGATGTATACATCGGTATACAGCACTGACTCGCGTATAAGCCGAGGGGGGTACTTTTCAGCCCAATTTTTGGGCTGAAAAACTCGGCTTATACGCGAGTATATACGGTATGTGGAAATATAATATTTGTATTCAAAATGTAATTTTTATATTAGCAATTATTTTTTTTTTATTGCAATTTTGTCAGTTACACAAGAGTTTAAAGGTTAAACTGGACCCCATAGGTTATTGATCAATATTTCCACACAACCTCAGAAACTACTGTTGAGTCACTCGGCAGGGCTGAGCAGGAGGAAGCACCACTTGGCTTTTGCAGAACAGATTTTGCTAATATTATTTGCATTGAAAACTGATTGGTATTTACACAGTCCATTTGTGATGCTTTTTTGCTGCGCATTCCAGACCACAAATGCTCAGTCATGCAATTACCCTCCCCGGTGATACCGCGGCGTGCCTTGGCCATGTGTTCCTTCTGGGCACCGAGGACCCGTAACAGGACCTGCGAGAACTTAAAAGCACCTGGTCATGTGACTCAGTCAGATGATCTATTGCCACTTGATACCCAGAGGTGACACATCACTGGACACGGCGGACGGAAACTTGGAGAAGGTAACAAATTGGCTGAGCGAGGTTTGTTTTTGTGAGCTTAACCCCTTACGCCCCTTATGGAATACTACAATGTTTTTGCTTTGAAAAAGCGCAGTACAAAAAAAAGAGCAAAAAAGCAACACTATTGGATGATGCGTTTTGTGTTTTGTTTTTTTTTTTGAAAAAAAAAGACCCATTCTAGCTGCAGAAAATGCACCAAAAAACAGATCACCTAAAACACAGCAAAGACACCCAGTGGGCCCATAGTAGAAGAGGCCAGGATAGTAGAAAACTCCCATAAGTAGAAATTTGTAGAAATTGCAGCTCAATTAATTCATTTTAATTAGAATAATTATTCTGCAGCTGCAGTGATTATTTTGTAACATCCACATTATAATTTTTGTCTCAAAAATTACAAACATTTCAGCCTAGTGCCCAGCTTGTGCTTCTGGAGACCGCACCCCGTAAATTGATAATTCACATCAAATACAAAGATTATGTCTGCTCACCTGTCTTCCTTCTCCTGTAGATTCAGTGGGACCAGGGTGTGATACCAATGTAATAAGAATGGTGTGTGGATGTGAATAGACAGGTAATCATAATTAGAATGTAGTGACCAAAGGTCTTGTCATTCATTATTCCATATAAATGCATCAGTACTTGGTTGAAATACTAACAGGGGGACTTCCTCTTTTCTCATTATGCCGTTATGATGAAACCATGAGCTAAGCTGAAATTAAACCACATCCTCAGCCAAGGAAACAGATGGGGGTATTGCACAGGAAAGAAGTGAATATCTTGTGGTTGATGGTCATGGATGGATCATGCCATCAGCGCATGATCAGAAGATATTTTAAAAGGTATAAATTGAAGGAAGTCACATTCAGTTTAGGGAGGAAAACCTTTACAGAGTCCAACATGAATGGACGTCTATGTGAAGCAAGCTGTGATCCCTTCTCGCTGATCGTGACTTCCCCGATGAAGAAGGTGACGCAGCTACAATACACTGTAAACGTATTGATGCTTATTCGCTATAATTAAGTTTAGGTATAATTAGTATACTTTATGTTAAGCCTGTATTCAGTTGATGACAATTCATGTGCTACTTTAACAAATATATTTAATCTTGCTATAAAGAATATTATTATTCATGCCTGATTTGTAAGTCAGTGAGCGCTACGTAAGTACGGGCTCTGCCCCGATCCAGGTAAATTTAGCTAGACACAGGGAATGGGAATAAGCTCACCCCTCCTTCTCAGAAGATCCGGTCAGGTGCTTCAGCTGGCGGTCGGCCACCGTCCAAGTCAGCTAGCCACCTAGATGCATTTTAATCTTTGTTGTGATTTACAAAATAAAATAAAACATTTTTCATCGGATAAAGGTGCCAGCTTTTCCTCATTATATTCCTTCCTTCTCCTGTGCTCTTTTCTCTCTGCACGGATCTCACCAGGATCCAGGCTGCTTCCATATACATCAAATAACCATCCAGTGAGTGAAGGAACCTGGCAATCCGAGCTTCTCATAAACAACTTCTAATAAATGGAGATTTCTCCTTCGCCTCATTGGGGGACACAGGACCGTGGGTGTTATGCTGCTGTCCACTAGGAGGCGACACTAAGCAATCTGCAAAAGAGTAACAGTGGCTCCTCCTCAGTATACACCCCTGGGGCAGGCACTGCCTCCTCAGTTTTTTGCTTAGTGTCGAAGGAGGCACACGACCATTTTTACTCTCTATTTTTTTCTCATCTTTTTCTTCCGATGAAGAAAAGTGGGTCCGGTGTGACCCCCGGCATGCTCCCTCCTCGGCCACCCACTGTTGGGGCGCTAGGTTGAGGTTGAGAATCCATACATATGCCGTACTCCTTTCTCGGCCTCCCACTGTTGGGTTGCTGGGTTAAAGTTGAGACAGCCCAGCATAACACCCTCCTTCCTCATTCCCTTTGGTCTGAGGTGAAGTAGAAGCTGACGGCCTGCCAGATGACGTCCCCCTAATCACCCCTGGGTGTTTTAGGCAGTGGCACCACAGGTATCAGCAGCCCCTGGCTGCATGGGCTGGAGATTGTACGGCTGCCTGCAGCAAGGCTAGCAGGATATACAGCTTCAAGATGCTGAGGCTGCATGGAGGGGGCTCTTGCACCAGCACAGGCTTCCAGTGCTTATGCACAGCCTGCACAGCTGAGGGGCACACAGCACAAGGGCGTGCAGCTGCATCCACTGGAGCAGCTTGCACACACTGTGGAGCATCCCCCTAATATACTGGCGGTTCCCCCGCCAGTACCTCCATCTATACCCCCGGGACTTTCTTTTCCCGTTTTTCTGGGCCCCCAGCGCCGTTTTCGCGCCTCCGCGCCGGCCCCTCACTATTTCCGGAGGCCTCAACTAATTGAGGCCCCGGCTTGGGCCTAGCGCGGAGGCCGCAACCCCTGCACCGCCCCCGTCCCGCCCCGCCGGATGACGCTGACGCGCGTCATACTGGGGGCGGAGCCGAGAACGGGCGCGTTTTCCAGCACAGGAGCCCGCCCGTTTAGCTCCGCCCCTTCCTCCTTCTCCTGCACGGATGCCATTAGTCCTGCACGTGGACCCGGCCTCAGCCATCCGGGGGGACACAGGATCCAGGCGGCCTGTCACACAGCGGCGCTGGGGCTGGTAAGACCTCTGCAGGGATCTCCTCTGCAGAGGTTCTCTGTCTCTCTCTCTCTCTCCCCTCTGTATCCCCCTGCAGCAGGCACTGTTAGACCACAGTGACCCTACTCAGCCCCTCAACTAAGGGCCCAGGCACCTAGCTGGACAGCTAGACAGTGCCTGATTACACAGGGGACTCCTGGTTACCTTATATATTTCTCACTGGCCCATACCACAATGTCTGGCAATAAGAGTAAGAAAGGCTCCAAGGCAGCCAGCACTTACTATGCTACCTGCAACCTCCCTGCAGGATGCACCTCGCCACATTGTGAGAGCTGCACGCAGGCTGCGGATACTGAGACCCCCACTACCCGGGCTTCTAACAGTGCCCCTGACCCTACCCCTGCGTGGGCCACGGTCATGTCTCAGAATATGACGCAGTCCATGGACAGATTGTCTGACACACTGCTGCAGTTTATGCAAGCCCGTTCGCCACCTGCAGCCGCTGTTCAGGCTTCTGCGTCGCAGCCGGAAGTCCCAGAACCGCGACAGACTGCTGACCCTGCCCCGTCAGCCTCCGACTCTGGCCGTAAGAGACCACCACCTTCTCCAGAGTCCACTGCAGGCTCTGCAGCCTCTGCATCCCGAAGGCGTCAAGATGACGCGCAGGACTCCGAAGGTCTCTGCTCTTCGACCTCGGAGGATCACTTAGATGACTCCCTAGATTTGGATACGACCGATACGGTCGCGTTGGTGGAGGATTTAATTACTTCCATTAACCAGGTTCTGGAGGTGTCAGACCCTCCGGCTGATACTCCAGAGCATAAGGTGTCCTTTAAAAGGGCCAGGAGACCACATAAGCATTTCTTGGACCATCCAGAGTTCCAGGAAATCCTCAAAAAACATAGGTTACACCCTGACAAAAGGTTTGGTAACCGTAAGGCGCTGGAAACGCGTTATCCTTTTCTGCCTAAGGTCACCCAGGATTGGACAGATCCGCCACATGTGGACCCTCCTGTTTCTCGTCTCGCTACTAAGACCCTCCTGTCCTTACCGGACAGTTCATCCATAAAGGACGCCACTGACCGTCAGGTGGAGCAGATGGCGAAGTCCGTCTTTGAGGCCTCAGGCTCTTCTCTAGGGCCAGCCTTTGCCTCGGTTTGGGCCTCAAAGGCTATTATGACTAGAGCTAATTCCGTACACTCGGCCCTTCGGTCTTTGCAGGTCGATCCAGCCTTGTTAGACCAGGTTGCCCAAATAGCGGTGACCGCCGAATACTCCATGCACGCTGCCTTCGATTCAGCTAACTGTGCCGCTGCTGCGGCTTCCAACGCCATAACCATCAGGCGAGCCCTCTGGTTGAGAGAGTGGAAAGCAGATGCAGCGTCTAAAAAGTCGCTCACCTGCCTTCCGTACAACGGTGGACGTTTATTCGGCGAAAAACTGGATCAATTGATTTCAGATGCCACTGGGGGTAAGAGTACCTCTCTTCCACAACGTCAGATTAAGCGACCCTTCTCTCGTCGCCAACAAACCCGTTTCCGGTCCTTTCGGAACTCCTTTGGTTGGTCAGTCTCGAAACCCCCGACGACGGCCAATAGGTCCCCCCGTAGGGAACGCACCCAGACGACACGGAAGACTGGTGCAAACTGGCAGTCCCATTCACGCCAGTCCAGATCCAAGGGCTCAAAGCCCAGCAGATTTTCTTCTTCCTGACTCTCCCCCTCCGGGAGACACTATTCAGGTTGGCGGCCGACTTTCTCGCTTTCGTCAGGTCTGGCTCGCTTCTACCGACGACAAGTGGGTACACACCTTGGTGTCTTCCGGATACGCCATAGAATTCACGGCCCATCCTCCAAATCGTTTTATTCTGTCAATCCCACCTGCTCATCCCCCCCAAAGCTCGCGCCTTCTTTCAGGCGGTCGATTCCCTTTTGAAAGCCGGTGTCATCATTCCGGTACCGCCAGCCGAACGCTTCCAAGGGTTCTACTCGAACCTGTTTGTGGTACCCAAAAAAGGAGGGCTGTTCGCCCCATTCTAGATCTGAAACAGTTAAACTCCTTCGTGAAGGTTCGGCATTTCCGCATGGAGTCACTGCGCTCCATCATAGCGTCCATGGAGAAGGACGAATTTCTCGCGTCCATCGACATACAGGACGCTTACCTCCATATCCCGATCGTGACAATTCACCAGCGGTTTCTCCGATTCGCCATCGACCGGGATCATTATCAGTTTGTGGCCCTCCCGTTCGGCCTAGCGACGACCCCCAGGGTGATCACCAAGGTCATGGCGGCTGTCATGACCATACTGCACACAAGAGGAATGGTAGTCCTACCATACCTAGACGATTTGCTCATCAAAGCTCCCTCCTTCAGGGAGTGTCAGCAGAGTGTTTCCATCACGGTGGACACCCTGCGTCGGCTAGGCTGGTTGGTGAATCTGCGGAAGTCATCGCCAGTTCCGTCACAATCTCTAACATTCCTCGGGATGCTTTTCAACACCCCCAGGGGTCTGGTCCTCCTCCCTCAGGACAAGGCGAAGGCCCTTCGACAGGGGGTCCACAGTCTTCTACGGCCGTGTCCTCATTCGCTTCGGTTCGCCATGAGAGTCTTGGGAAGGATGGTTGCCTCTATGGAAGCGGTGCCGTTTGCTCAACTTCACCTCAGGCCTCTCCAACGGGCAATTCTGACTTCGTGGAACAGGAATCCTTCTGCCCTGGACAAGTTATTCCGGTTGTCACCTGCAGCAAGGAGTTCCCTCCATTGGTGGCTCAAACCTCGTTCCCTCACAAGGGGGAGGTCCTTTCTACCGGTTTGCTGGAAGATAGTCACCACCGACGCAAGCCTCAGCGGATGGGGAGCGGTACATTGTCATCACACAGCGCAGGAAACATGGTCCCCAGCGGAGTCGGCCGAGCCCATCAATCTCCTGGAAATCCGGGCCATATTTCTAGCTCTGAAGGCCTTTCATTCCATGCTGGCAGGCACACAGGTACGGATTCAGTCGGACAATGCCACGGCCGTGGCATACATCAACCATCAAGGCGGAACACACAGTCTCCAGGCCATGCACGAAGACTGGGCAGAATCAACGAACTCAACGCTGTCAGCAGTTCATATCCCGGGAGTGGAGAACTGGGAAGCGGATTTTCTCAGTCCCCAGGGCATGGACTCGGGAGAGTGGTCCCTACACCCCGACGT
This sequence comes from Allobates femoralis, assembly GCA_033576535.1. NCBI lineage: Eukaryota > Metazoa > Chordata > Amphibia > Anura > Aromobatidae > Allobates > Allobates femoralis. The sequence goes on along the minus strand of JARQOC010000005.1, from coordinate 479,577,520 downwards.
GTTCCAACAAATCTGCCGTCGCTGGGGGACCCCGGACGTAGACCTGATGGCATCTCGCCTCAACACGAAGGTTCCCATGTTTATGGCCAGATCTCACGACCCGCAAGCACTAGGGGCGGATGCCCTAGTTCAGAACTGGTCCCAGTTCCAGCTGCCTTACATCTTCCCTCCTCTGCCTCTCATTCCCAGAGTAGTGCGGAAGATAAAACAAGAGGGCATTCAACTCATTCTCATAGCCCCAGACTGGCCCAGACGGGCATGGTACGCCGATCTCGTCCAGCTCGCGGCGGACGTTCCTTGGCGCCTCCCTTGTTGTCCCGACCTTCTGTCGCAGGGCCCGTTTTACCACCAGAATTCAGACGCCCTGAATTTGATGGCGTGGCCCTTGAGACCTGGGTACTAACCCAAGCGGGTTTCTCCCCTGCCGTTATTCAGACCATGATCAGAGCACGGAAGTCGGCATCGGCAAAGATTTATCATCGCACCTGGAAAGCTTTCTTCGCATGGTGCTCTTCTCGAGATCAACCCCCTCTTCCCTACTCCTTGCCGCTAGTTCTAGGGTTCCTTCAGTCGGGGTTGGAGTCTGGTCTCTCACTAGGTTCCCTTAAGGGTCAGGTTTCGGCTCTTTCAGTACTTTTTCAATGTCGCCTTGCTGTTAAGCCGCAGGTTAAAACTTTTCTCCAGGGAGTTAATCGCATCGTCCCTCCGTACAAACGACCGTTAGATACATGGGACCTTAACTTGGTACTTACGGCTCTGCAGGAACCTCCCTTTGAACCTCTTCAGGATATCTCCCTCCACTTTCTGGTTCTGAAGGTGGTTTTTCTAGTGGCTATCACTTCTCTTCGCCGAGTGTCCGAACTCTCGGCGCTTTCCTGTAAGCCACCCTTCCTGGTGTTCCATCAGGACAAGGTCGTCCTCCGTCCGGTGCCGTCATTCCTGCCTAAGGTTGTCTCCTCTTTCCATTTGAATGAGGATATTTCATTGCCTTCCTTTTGCCCTGCTCCGGTTCACAGGTTCGAACGAGCCCTGCATACTCTGGATCTCGTCAGGGCGCTTCGCATTTATGTCTCCAGAACTGCACATTTCCGTAAGTCAGACGCTCTGTTCATTCTGACGGAAGGCCCCCGTAAGGGTATGCCAGCTTCCAAGGCTACACTGGCTAGATGGATTAGATCAGCTATCCAAGAGGCCTACAAGATGAAAACTACTCCTCTTCCAGCGGGGATCAAGGCACATTCTACCCGAGCCGTGGGGGCCTCCTGGGCCATTCGGCACCAAGCCTCGGCTCCCCAAGTGTGTAAGGCGGCCACCTGGTCGAGCTTACACACTTTTACCAAGCACTACCGTGTTCATACCCAGTCCTCGGCGGACGCTAGTCTGGGTAGGTGCATCCTTCAGGTGGCGGTTGCCCACCTGTAGGTATTTCTCTGTTCACTGACTTGTTCAGTATCATTAGTTCCATTGTCTTTCCCACCCAGGGACTGCTTTGGGACGTCCCACGGTCCTGTGTCCCCCAATGAGGCGAAGGAGAAAAGGAGAATTTTGTATACTTACCGTAAATTCCTTTTCTCTTAGCCTCTAATTGGGGGACACAGCACCCACCCTGTTGGCCATACGGCCTTGTTTCTAGTGGTTTTTGTTACTCTTATATTGTTACTTTATGGCCTTGCCAGGCTTTGTTGGTATTGGTTAACCTTGTTACTTCTCCTACTGCTTTAGCACAAAACTGAGGAGGCAGTGCCTGCCCCAGGGGTGTATACTGAGGAGGAGGAGCCACTGTTACTCTTTTGCAGATTGCTTAGTGTCGCCTCCTAGTGGACAGCAGCATAACACCCACGGTCCTGTGTCCCCCAATTAGAGGCTAAGAGAAAAGGAATTTACGGTAAGTATACAAAATTCTCCTTTTTAAGAACAATTTTTTTAGCACCTAAAATTCAAAAGGTCAGTGTAACATGGTCTTTAGGCGATACGTTTCGGCTACTTAGAAGCCTTTACTCATGATTCTACTCGTGGATTGCGAAGCCTAAAGACCACAATACACTGACCTTTTGAATCTTATGTGCTAAAAAATTGTTCTTAACCAATTTCTAATAAATGGAGATTTTATGAAGAGCTTGAAATGCCAGGTTCCTTCACTCACTGCATCATTATTTGATGTAAATTGTTAATTGGGTTCACCCCACTACAAAAATGCAAACATGGCCACTTACTGTGATTTAAGCACAGTGGTATTGAGAAGGAGGGGGCATTTGGATTTGGGAGTGCAGATTTCACAGAATTTTGAGGGGTGGGAGCCATGTCGCTTTCCAGAGCCTATGGTTTACCAGTAATGTGGAAACCTCGGTTAGGGTAAAGTCACATTCGCGTATGCATATGTGGTATGCTAATGACACTAGGCTTGGGTTCTGCTGCGATCCGATTGTCATGCAACTGTGATCTGATCCTGCGATTGGATCACAGGTGCGGAGAGAAGCTAGAGGTTAATTTTTCCATCTCCACCTTTGCCGGCCTCGATATATACAGTGCCTTGTGAAAGTATTTGGCCCCCTGAACTTTTCAACCTTTTGCCACATTTCAGGCTTCAAACATAAAGATATAAATTCTAATTTTTTTTTGTGAAAAATCAACAAGTGGGACACAATCGTGAAGTGTATTGAAATATATTGCATATTTTAAACTTTTTTGACAACTGAAAAGTGGGAAGTGCAATATTATTCGGCCCTTTTACTTTCAGTGCAGCAAACTCACTCCAGACATTCAGTGAAGATCTCTGAATGATCCAATGTTGTCCTAAATGACTGGTAATGATAAATAGAATCAACCTGTGTGTAATCAAGTCTCTGTATAAATACATCTGCTCTGTGTTAGTCTCAGGGTTCTGTTTCAGGTGCAGAGAGCATCATGAAGACCAAGGAACACACCAGGCAGGTCTGAGATACTGTTGTCGTGAAGTTTAAAGCCGGATTTGGATACAAAAAGATTTCCCAAGTTTTAAAAATCTCAAAGAGCACTGTGCAAGCGATCATATTGAAATGGAAGGAGTATCAGACCACTGCAAATCTACCAAGACCCAGCCGTCCCTATAAACTTTCATCTCAAACAAGGAGAAGACTGATCAGAGATGCAGCCAAAAGGCCCATGATCACTCTGGATGAACTGCAGAGATCTACAGCTGAGGTGGGAGAGCCTGTCCATAGGACAACAATCAGTCATAAGCTGCACCAATCTGGCTTTTATGGAAGAGAGGCAAGAAGAAAGCCATTTCTCAAAGATATCCATAAAAAGTCTCTTTTGAAGTTTGCCACAAGCCACCTGGGAGAAACCAAACATGTGGAATAAGGTGCTCTGGTCAGGTGAAACCAAAATCAAGCTTTTTGGCCACAATGCAAAACGATATGTTTGGTGTAAAAGCAACACAGCTCATCACCCTCAAAACACCATCCCCACTGTCAAACGTGGTGGCAGCCATCATGGTTTGGGCCTACTTTTCTTCAGCAGGGACAGGGAAGATGGTTAAAATTGATAGGAAGATGGACGGAGCCAAATACAGGACCATTCTGGATGAAAACCTGTTGGAGTCTGCAAAAGACCTGAGAGTGGGACGGAGATTTATCTCCCAACAAGACAATGATCCCAAACATAAAGCAAAATCTACAATAGAATGGTTCAAAAATAAACGTATCCAGGTGTTAGAATGGCCAAGTCAATGTCCAGACCTGAATCCAATCGAGAATCTGTGGAAAGAGCTGAAAACTGCTGTTCACAAACGCTCTCCATCCAACCTCACTGAGCTCCAGCTGTTTTGCAAGGAAAAATGGGCGAGAATTTCAGTCTCTCAATGTGCAAAACTGATAGAGACATACCCCAAGTGACTTGCAGCTGTTATCGCAGCAAAAGGTGACGCTACAAAGTATTAACTGAAGGGGGCCGAATAATATTGCACGCCCCACTTTTCAGTTATTTGTTAAAAAAGTTTAAAATGTCCAATAAATTTCGTTCCACTTCATGATTGTGTCCCACTTGTTGATTCTTCACAAAAACATTAGAATTTCTATCTTTGTTTGAAGCCTGAAATGTGGTAAAAGGTTGAAAAGTTCAAGGGGGCCGAATACTCTCACAAGGCACTGTATTGTGCTACTCTCTAATGTTTGCCGAGTGCAGTGCAATGTTCACTTGTACCCATAGACTTGTATGGGTGTGAGTGATCCGATACTTGCTGATAATCGCAGCATGCTGTAATTTTTTCCTCAAGTTGATTCAGGCTGAGGAAAACGCGCAGATCTGAACTGCGTCATTACATAATATTAGGCCGATTACAATGCAAGATTTTCTCACATTGTGCTCATGTGAGTCGCATGCTATTGTGTGACTGTGTTTACAACGATACCAGACATATGTGAGCTTTTTTTTTTAACCCCTTAGTGACGGAGCCAATTTCCACCTTAATGACCAGACCATTTTTTGTAATTCTGACCAGTATCCCTTTATGAGGTAATTAATCGGGAACGCTTCAACGGATCCTAGCGATTCTGAGACTGTTTTTTTCGTGACAAATTGGGCTTCATGTTAGTAATAAATTTAGGTCAATAATTTTTGCTTTTATTTGTGAAAAATTCAAAAATTTGGCAAAAATTTAGAAAATTTTGCAATTTTCAAATTTTGAATTTTTATTCTGTTAAACCAGAGACTTATGTGACACAAAATATTTAATAAATAACATTTCACACATGTCTACTTCACATCAGCACAATTTTGGAAAAAAAAAATTGGGGGGTGAGAAGTTATAAGGGTTCAAAGTTCATCAGCAATTTCTCATTTTTCCAGCAGAATTTACAAAACCATTTTTTTAGTGACCACATCACATTTGAAGTCCCTTTGAGGGGTGTACATGACAGAAAACACCCAAAAGTGACACCATTCCAAAAACTGCACCCCTCAAGCTACTCAAAACTACATTCAAGAAGATTATTAACCCTTCAGCTGCTTCACAGGAACTAAAGCAATGTGGAAGGAAAAAATGGACATTTTCATTTTTTCAACAAAAATGTACTTTTAGCCTAATTTGTTTTTATTTTCACATGGGTAACAGGATAAAATGGATCCTACATTTTATTGGGCAATTTCTCCTGAGTACACCGATACCTCATATGTGGTCATAAACCACTGTTTGCGCGCACAGCAGGGCTCAGAAGGGAAGGAGCGCAATTTGACTTTTGGAGCAAATTTTCCATTCAAAAAGTCAAATGGCGCTCCTTCCCTTCTGAGCCCTGCTGTGCGCCCAAACTATGGTTTAACAAGAAAAGAGAGGGGGGGGGGGGGACAAGAGGCGCAATAGTGCCCTTATCACTAGACACTAAACAAAGCAGGTGAGAAAAGGTTCACTCACCTAGTCCAGTTGTGCCACCCACAACTGGTTAAGAGGCCTGATATGATAAGTGTCCTGATGGCTGCTGCTGGACTTCCACCGGTCTCCACTCGGGTAGACGAACTTGAAGTTTTGGGAAAGGAAGGTGTGTCACAGTCCGCGCTGCCAAGAAATCCGCTCGTAATAACGCTAGTAGTCAGTATCCAAATTTATCCTCTTTATTCATCCAACGCGTTTCAACGCCCTCCTGGCGTTGACATCCCTGAGGAAGACGCCAGGAGGGCGTTGAAACGCGTTGGATGAATAAAGAGGATACATTTGGATACTGACTACTAGCGTTATTACGAGCGGATTTCTTGGCAGCGCGGACTGTGACACACCTTCCTTTCCCAAAACTTCAAACTATGGTTTATGACCACATATGAGGTATTGGTGTACTCAGGAGAAATTGCCCAACAAATGTTAGGATCCATTTTATCCTGTTGCTCATGTGAAAATGAAAAAATTAAGGCCAAAAGAAAGTTTTTGTGAAAAAAAAGTACTTTTCCATTTTTACGGATCAATTTGTGAAGCACCTGGGGGTTCAAAGTGCTCACTATGCATATAGATAGGTTCCTTGGGGGGTCTAGTTTCCAAAATGGGGTCACTTGTGGAGGAGCTCCAATGTTTAGGCACACAGGAGCTCTCTATACGTGACATGGTGTCCGCTAACAATTGGAGCTAATTTTCCATTCCAATTGCTAGCGGACACCATGTCGCGTTTGGAGAGCCCCTGTGTGCCTAAACATTGGAGCTCCCCCACAAGTGACCCCATTTTGGAAACTAGACCTCTCAAGGATTATATCTAGGGTTATAGTGAGCATTTGGAACCTACAAGCTACTTAACAGAATTTCATAACAATAGGTTGTCATTCAACATTTTCTTTTTTTCACACAATTTCTCACTTTTAGGCCTGGGTCAGATTAACGTTTTCATGGGGGTCGCACTAAAAACATAGGTTTTGGTAGCCCTGATGCCTTGTTACTGCCATGGTAGCACAACATCAGCTCTGCCAATGCTTACCTATGGAGATGAGGCCCCCAGGGCGGATCAAACACCGGCATCTGAGGTCTGAGGTTTGAAATCTTGCGCTTTTTCCCAGCGCTTCTGAAAGCGTCTTTTTTCACGTTAGGAAAAAGCGCAAGATTTCACTCAGATGCCGGCTTTTGAGCTGTGCTAGGCGCCGCGTCTCCATAGGTGAGCATTGGCACCGCTGACGCAGTGTTACCATGGCGGTAAAAAGGTGTCAGGGTTGCCAAAACCAATGTTTTGGACGCAAGCCCCAAGAAACGTTAATGTGAACCTAGCCTTTAGGGCCTGTGCACAATATCTGGAGACACAGTGTCCTGGACGTCTCCTCTCTTGCATATTTTTGTTACTGTTTATTACATTTTTAAAACAAACAACGTGGGGCTTCGCCATATTTTTGGTCCAGCCAGGCACAGCAGACAGCTACGGTCTGCCACCAACCCCCACTGCCTAGTTATACCTGGCTGGAAACCAAAAATATAGGGAAGCCCTTTTTTTTTTTTTTTTTTTATAATAATTTCATGAAATAATTAAAAAAAAGCGTGGGCTTCACCATATTTTTTGGACCAGCCAGGTACAACTAGGCAGCTGATTGCTGGAATCCTCAGCGTAGGGAGGCCCAATCTTTCTGGGGCCCCCGCTGCGAATTGCAGCCCGTAGACGCCTCAGAAAGCGGCGCATTCATAGAAGGGCCATTTTCTCGCGCTGTAACCAGCTCTTCCAGCTGCCGTGTAGCGGTGGCAGACTGGGTAATAAGGTGTTAATACCAGCTTTTTGGCAGCTGGCACTAAGCCCTAGATTCATAATGTCTGGCCAATATTAGACCGGGCCATTAGGAATCTCTAGTAAATAGTAAAAAGAAGACACAACACAGAGAAAAATATTTTTATTGGAAAAAAAAACCAAACACTTATTTAGACCCCATCTTTATTAGTCTGTGGTGTCCGACGTAGTCCCTCGATGATTTTCAGTCTTTTATAGTATATGTGGGCATTCCCTATATGCTATAAAAGCAGGCATCCTTCCAGGAGAATGACAGGTCATGATCTCAGTAAGGTCATGGCAGGTCACCATCCTTGGTTCACAAAGGGTCAATTGTGATCCCATCATGGGATCATAATTGACCCCTGTTGGAACCAAGGATGGTGACCTGCCATGACCTCACTGAGATCATGACCTGTCACTATGCGCAGGCAGAACAGTCTCTGTTCTGTCTGCGCATGCCGACAGACTGAAAGAGGAAGAGGCCGGAAGAAGCAGCGGGAGCCGCATCGGGATAATGGTATCAGGGGACCACCGGGGGTGGGAGGGCGAACCAACCGGGCAGGGGGGCAGAGCGGGGGAAAACATATCTCCCACCCATCTGAGCTGTCAGATGGGAGGGAGATGATGACTGCGGGGGCTGGAAGGAGCCGCAGCCGCTACAGGGCCACAGGGGAGGAGGTAGTGGATCGAGAGGATGACCAGGGGTGGAGGGGCAGAGTGCCTGGGCAGGGTTGCAGAGCGGGGGAGAAAGGACCATCTCCCTCCCATCTGAGCTGTCAGATGGGAGGGAGATGATTATGATTATGATGCTGCAGGCTGGGGGACTGAGGGGACCGACCAAGGGGACCCGGAGGCAGGGGGCTGTTCCTCTCCGATGTGATGTGTGACATGTCACATCGGAGAGAAATATACAGATGGCGGCTGCCGGTGTTAGCTTCTGACACGCTATGGTGCCATTTTAGGAGGAGGGGAGGGGGGCTGAGGACCGGTACCGATGGGCTGTGTACCGGTACTGGGGAACCGGGGCAGATGTTTTCTCTCTCATGCCACAGGTTTGATCCTGTGACATGACAGAGAAATCATTTATTTACCGGTGATTCTGTGTATACTTATGCGATCACTGTTATATATAACGGTAAACGGTGTAGAACAGTGATCACATGGCCGGTACCGGTAAAAACCAGCCCGATGCATAATCTGCAGGGTCTCAGCTACCCCCGGTGATTTTCAGGCACTGGAGGGCACTAAAGGTCCTTTTCTGTTCTGACTTATTTTCCCTTTAATGTCGCTGTATGTATACAGTGGGCTGTCACTAAGGCGTTAATACTTTGCTATGTTTACAAACAAACTATAATTTACAAAAATGTTTTTGCATCTCCATATTCTGAGACCTGTTACTGTTTTTTTTCCCCAAATGAACCTTATTAGGTCTTGTTTTTGTTGTGGGACAGTTTGGCCTTTTCATTTCTACCATTTTGTTTTCTTTGATTTATAACTGATCAGTTTTTATTTAACCCGTAGACGACAGCCTAACGTCTACAGACGTCCAAAAAAAAGGGTACTAAAGCCCAGCCATACGTCTGTAGACGTATGGCTAGAAAATGCCCTGTAGCACAGCCCCTGTAGCAAAAATCTCTAGGGTGTCAGCGTACCGATTGTAGCTGAGACCCTAGAGATTAGTAATTAGCTAGTTTTTTACCGGCACCTGTAATGTGATGGCCGGTAAACACCGTTTACCGATCATCACATTGCACAAAGTGAAAGTGCCGGGAAAAATGCTTTCACTTTGATCCGACATGAAAACACATGTCGGAACAAAGTGAAAGCATTAACCCCCTAGCCCACCAAGACCCCCAGTACTGGGGATCATCATCCCCCCCCCCACCCCACCCCCTAATCATCTGAAAATGGCGGCGGCCGGCGCCAAACCCGCCGCCTCCGCTGCATCTCTATGCGATCTGTCAGATCGCATAGAGATGCCGCCATTCCTGGGGGCCACTGGTCCCCTCAGTGGCCCCCCAATGCCATCCCCCCTCACCCCTGGTCTCACCCCTGATCTCCCCCTGCTCCCTGCGCGGCTCCCCCGCTCCCCCTCTTCCCTGCGCGGCTCCCTGAGTCCCCAGCTCCCCCTCCTCCATGCGCGGCTCCCCTCCGGTCATCAGATCCCCCCCCTCCTTCCCCAGGTCTTCCCCATGCTGTCCCCTCGATCCCCGACCCCCTCCTCCGATCTGCAGCCCCCCCGGTTCGCTCCGCTCTCCCCCCGGGCCCCCTTCCCTGCTCCTCTCATACTTACCCGTCCTGCAGCGTCGCCGGCCGTCTTCTCTCTGCCTCTGTCCCGGCGCCGCTGCTCAGCGTGCGCCGGAACAGAGGCAGAGTTAACCCATCAACGACCACACAGGGGTCTTCTGCAGTTAACCCCCTGTGTGGTCACAAGGGGTTAGCTGCAGATCATTATCCCTGTGTGGTCACAAGGGGTTACTGGATCTGCAGGTAACCCCTTGTGACCACACAGGGATGATGACCTGCAGTTAACCCCTTGTGTTTTCACAAGGGGTTAACTGCAGGTCATCATCCCTGTGTGGTCACAAGGGGTTACTGGATCTGCAGGTAACCCCTTGTGACCACACAGGGATGATGACCTGCAGTTAACCCCTTGTGTTTTCACAAGGGGTTAACTGCAGGTCATCATCCCTGTGTGGTCACAAGGGTTACTGGATCTGCAGGTAACCCCTTGTGACCACACAGGGATGATGACCTGCAGTTAACCCCTTGTGTTTTCACAAGGGGTTAACTGCAGGTCATCATCCCTGTGTGGTCACAAGGGGTTACTGGATCTGCAGGTAACCCCTTGTGACCACACAGGGATGATGACCTGCAGTTAACCCCTTGTGTTTTCACAAGGGGTTAACTGCAGGTCATCATCCCTGTGTGGTCACAAGGGGTTACTGGATCTGCAGGTAACCCCTTGTGACCACACAGGGATGATGACCTGCAGTTAACCCCTTGTGTTTTCACAAGGGGTTAACTGCAGGTCATCATCCCTGTGTGGTCACAAGGGGTTACTGGATCTGCAGGTAACCCCTTGTGACCACACAGGGATGATGACCTGCAGTTAACCCCTTGTGTGGTCACAACGGGTTAACTGCAGGTCATCATCCCTGTGTGGTCACAAGGGGTTACTGGATCTGCAGGTAACCCCTTGTGACCACACAGGGATGATGACCTGCAGTTAACCCCTTGTGTGGTCACAACGGGTTAACTGCAGGTCATCATCCCTGTGTGGTCACAAGGGGTTACCGGATCTGCAGTTAACCCCTTGTGACCACACAGGGATGATGACCTGCAGTTAACTCCTTGTGACCACACAAGGGGTTAACTTCAGATCATCATCTGAATGAGAATCGTCGCGGGACCTCCCACTGGACTACGTCGGACCTTCCCAATGGACTACGTCGGACCATGCCACTGGACTACGTCGGACTTCACTGTAATAAAGATGGGGTCTAAATATGTGTTTGTGTTTTTTTTCCAATAAAAATATTTTTCTCTGTGTTGTGTTTTCTTTACAATCTATTAGAGATTCCTAATGGTCCGGTCTAATATTGGCCACACGTTATGAATCTCGGGCTTAGTGCCAGCTGCCAAAAAGCTGGCATTAACCCCTTATTACCCAGTCTGCCACCGCTACACGGCAGCTGGAAGAGCTGGATACAGCGCCAGAAAATGGCGCTTCTATGAATGCGCCATTTTCTGGGGCGGCTGCGGGCTGCAATTCGCAGCGGGGGGGGCCCAGAAAGCTTGGGCCTCCCTACGCTGAGGATTCCAGCCCCCAGCTGCCTAGTTGTACCTGGCTGGCCCAAAAATATGGCGAAGCCCACGCCATTTTTTAAAAAAAATTATTTCATGAAATATAAAAAAAAAGGAGCTTCCCTATATTTTTGGTTTCCAGCTAGGTAAAACTAGGCAGAAGGGGTTCGTGGCAGCCCGTAGCTGCCTGTTGTACCTGGCTGGACCAAAAATATGGCGAAGCCCTACGTCATTTTTTTAAAAAATTTAATAAAGTAATACTAAAAAAAAATGCAGGGGAGGAGACAACCAGGACACGGTGTGTCCGTATCTTGTGCACATGCTCTAAGGGCCCTTTCACATCAGCGTTTTTTGAAATTTGCGGCAGATGCGGTGAAAAAACCGCATCTGCCGCAATTACCGCATACCGGCTGCACTTGCGGCGCGGTTGCGGTAAACGCCATGCAAAGTATAGGCGTACTTGCGACAAGTGCGGTTTTACACTTGCGGCAGGTGCAGCCGCGAAAAAAAAACGCGGTCAGCCTCGGTTTTTTCGCGGCCGCACCTGCCGCAAGTGCAAAACCGCACTTGCCGCACCTGCCGCAAGTACGCCTATACTTTGCATGGCGTTTACCGCAACCGCGCCGCAAGTGCAGCCGGTATGCGGTAATTGCGGCAGATGCGTTTTTTTCACCGCATCTGCTGCAAATTTCAAAAAACGCTGATGTGAAAGGGCCCTAAAAGTGAGAAATTGTGTGAAAAAAAGAAAATGTTCATAATGACATTATCAAATTCTGTGAAGTAGCTGTAGATTCCAAATGCTCACTATACCCCTAGATAGAATCCTTGAGGTGTCTAGTTTCCAAAATGGGGTGACTTGTGCGGGAGCTCCAATGTTTAGGCACATAGGGGCTCCCCATATGCGACATGGTGTCCGCTAACTATTAGAGCTAATTTTCCATTCAATTTGTTAGCGGACACCATGTCGCATATGGAGAGCCCCTGTGTGCCTAAACATTGGAGCTCCCCAACAAGTGACCCCATTTTGGAAACTAGACCCCCCAAGGAAAAAATCTAGATGCATAGTGAGCACTTTCAACCCCCAAGTGCTTCACAAATTAGTCTGTAAAAAGGAAAAAAAGAAGATTTTTGTGAAAAAAAGTACTTTTTCATTTTTACGGATCAGTTTGTGAAGCACCTGGGGGTTCAAAGTGCTCACTACGCATCTAAATACGTTCCTTGGGGTATCTAGTTTCCAAAATGAGGTCACTTGTGGGGGAGCTCCAATATTTAGGCACATAGGAGCTTTCCATACATGACATGGTGTCCACTAGCAATTGGAATTGTAAGTGGATACCATGTCGTGTATGGCGAGCCCCTGTGTGCCTAAACATTAGAACTCCCCCACAAGTGACCCCATTTTGGAAACTAGACACCCCAAGGAATTTATATAGATGCATAGTGAGCACTTTGAACCCTCAGGTACTTCACAAATGGATCCATAAAAATGAAAAAGTACTTTCTTTTCCACAAAAATTTTCTTTTTTCATTTTTACGGATTCATTTGTGAAGCACCTGGGGGTTCAAAGTGCTCACCACCCATCTAGATAAGTTCATTGGGGGGTCTAGTTTTCAAAATGGGGTCACTTGTGGGGGAGCTCCAATGTTTAGGCACACAGGGGCTCTCCATACGCAACATGGTGTCCGCTAGCAATTGGAGCTAATTTTCCATTCAAATTGTTAGCGGACACCATGTTGCATACGGAGAGCCCCTGTGTGCCTAAACATTGGAGCTCCCCCACAAGTGACCCCATTTTGGAAACTAGACACCCCAAGGAATTTATATAGATGCATAGTGAGCACTTTGAACCCTCAGGTACTTCACAAATGGATCCATAAAAATGAAAAAGTACTTTCTTTTCCACAAAAATTTTCTTTTTTCATTTTTACGGATTCATTTGTGAAGCACCTGGGGGTTCAAAGTGCTCACCACCCATCTAGATAAGTTCATTGGGGGGTCTAGTTTTCAAAATGGGGTCACTTGTGGGGGAGCTCCAATGTTTAGGCACACAGGGGCTCTCCATACGCAACATGGTGTCCGCTAGCAATTGGAGCTAATTTTCCATTCAAATTGTTAGCGGACACCATGTTGCATACGGAGAGCCCCTGTGTGCCTAAACATTGGAGCTCCCCCACAAGTGACCCCATTTTGGAAACTAGACACCCCAAGGAATTTATATAGATGCATAGTGAGCACTTTGAACCCTCAGGTACTTCACAAATGGATCCATAAAAATGAAAAAGTACTTTCTTTTCCACAAAAATTTTCTTTTTTCATTTTTACGGATTCATTTGTGAAGCACTTGGGGGTTCAAAGTGCTCACCACCCATCTAGATAAGTTCCTTGGGGGGTCTAGTTTTCAAAATGGGGTCACTTGTGGGGGAGCTCCAATGTTTAGGCACACAGGGGCTCTCCATACGCAACATGGTGTCCGCTAGCAATTGGAGCTAATTTTCCATTCAAATTGTTAGCGGCCCCTGTGTGCCTAAACATTGGAGCTCCCCCACAAGTGACCCCATTTTGGAAACTAGACCCCCCAATGAACTTATCTAGATGCATAGTGAGCACTTTGAACCCTCAGGTGCTTTACAAATTGATCCGTAAAAATGAAAAAGTACTTTTTTTTCACAAAAATTTTCTTTTGTCCTCGATTTTTTTCATTTTCACATGGGCAACAGGATAAAACGCATCCTAAAATTTGTTGGCCAATTTCTCCTGAGTACACCGATACCTCATATGTAGTCATAAACCACTGTTTGGGCGCACCGCAGGGCTCGAAAGAGAAGGAGCGCCATTTGACTTTTTGAATGGTAAATTAGCTCCAAAAGTCAAATCGCGCTCCTTCCATTCTGAGCCCTGCCGTGCGCCCAAACAGTGGTCTATGACCACATATGAGGTATTGGTGTACTCAGGAGGAATTGCCCAACAAATTTTAGGATGCATTTTATCCTGTTGCCCATGTGAAAATGAAAAAATCGAGGCTAAAAAACATTTTTGTTGGAAAAATTAAAATGTCCATTTTTTGTTTCCACTTTGCTTTAGTTGCTGTGAAGCACCTGAAGGGTTAATCATTTTCTTGAGTGTAGTTTTGAGTAGCTTGAGGGGTGCAGTTTTCGGAATGGAGTCACTTTTGGGTGTTTTCTGTCATGTACACCCCTCAAATGGACTTCAAATGTGATGTGGTCACTAAAAAAATGGTTTTGTAAATTTTGCTGGAAAAATGAAAAATTGCTGATGAACTTTGAACCCTTATAACGTCCTAACCAAAAAATTTTTTTTTTCCAAAATTGTGCTGATGTAAAGTAGACATGTGGGAAATGTTATTTATTAACTATTTTGTGTCACATAACGCTCCGGTTCAACAGAATAAAAATGACAAATTTGAAAATTGTCAAATTTTCAAAATTTTTGCCAATTTTTTTATATTTTCACAAATAAACACAAAAATTATCGACCTAAATTTACCAATAACATGAAGCCCAATATGTCACGAAAAAACAATCTCAGAATCGCTAGGATCCGTTGAAGCGTTCCAGAGATATTACCTCATAAAGGGACACTGGTCAGAATTACAAAAAACAGTCTGGTCATTAAGGTGGAAATTGGCTTCGTCACTAAGGGGTTAATTTTCTGTCAGTATGATTAAAAAGTAAATTTTTGGCATATTGTATTATTTTTACGTTATTCACTGTATGGAAGTACTAATGTGACAATTTTATACATAGTTGTTCTGGACACAGCAATACCAACTATGAGTACTTATTTATCATTGCCAATGCTGTTTTTAGTAGTATAATAGTAATCAGATTATTATTTTTTTTTTTTTCACAAATTTTACTTATTTATTATTTTTTTACTTCATCCCACTGGGGACATTAATTGTTTTTACTTTGATCACCGACTTTTAATGACCGGTGACCTGCTCATAACAGGATCTGACATACCAGCGTACCCTGATGTCATCAGAAGTCCCAAAGTACCATAGCATTTAGATCACAGGGGGTTGATCCTACCAAAGGGGGTCTTTTAACCACTTGGATACCACTGCCGTGATTGACAACTGTATTTAAGGCGTTAATCAGCCTCAACCTGTTCCAAAACCATTTGGGACCGATGCCAGCTGGTGTCAGCTGTCATATACAGCTGTCACTCATAAATTTTTGGCTGTAGTGGGTGGTTGGAGCTCTCTTAACTTATTGCTGATGAGGGAAAAAGGCCCATTAACGATCACCGTTTCTACGCATATCCGCAGTCGTTAAAGGGTTCAGCGTATGTTAAGTACCGAATAATGAATGTCAGAATTATGTTATCATTTTTTGGAGTCAACACAGAAAAATGCTATTAAAAGCAATCAAAAAGTTGTTTGTACCTCAGTCATTCAAAAGTACATCTTATCCCACGAAAAATAAGTTCTCAAGCTGTCAATATAAAATATGCCTTTTTGAAATAGGGAGAAAAAAATGAAATCACGAAAATTTTCTTTTTGAATGGGATAAATGGTTATTCTGGCATATACAGTGCCTTGTGAAAATATTCTGCCCCTTGAACTTTCCAACCTTTTGACACATTTCAGGCTTCAAACATAAAGATAGAAATTCTAATGTTTTTGTGAAGAATCAACAAGTGGGACACAATCGTGAAGTGGAACGAAATTTATTGCATATTTTAAACTTTTTTAACAAATAACTAAAAAGTAAGGCGCGCAATATTCGGCCCTCTTGAGTTAATACTTTGTAGCGTCACCTTTTGCTGCAATTTTAGCTGCAAGTCACTTGGGATATATCTCTATCAATTTTGCACATCGAGAGACTGAAATTCTTGCCCATTCTTTCTTGCAAAACAGCTGGAGCTCAGTGAGGTTGGATGGAGAACGTTTGTGAACAGCAGTTTTCAGCTCTTTCCACAGATTCTCGATTGGATTCAGGTCTGGACTGTGACTTGGCCATTCTAACACCTGGATACATTTATTTTTTAACCATTCTATTGTAGATTTTGCTTTATGTTTGGGATCATTGTCTTGTTGGAAGATATATCTCTGTCCCAGTCTCAGGTCCTTTGCAGACTCCAACAGGTTTTCATCCAGAATGGTCCTGTATTTGGCTCCGTCCATCTTCCCATCAATTTTAACCATCTTCCCTGTCCCTGCTGAAGAAAAGCAGGCCCAAACCATGATGCTGCCATCACTATTTTTGACAGTGGGGATGGTGTTTTGAGGGTGATGAGCTGTGTTGCTTTTACGCCAAACATATCGTTTTGCATTGTGGCCAAAAAGCTTGATTTTGGTTTCATCTGACTCCAGAGCACCTTATTCCACATGTTTGGTTTCTCCCAGGTGGCTTGTGGCAAACTTCAAACGAGACTTTTCTCCTTCGCCTCATTGGGGGACACAGGACCGTGGGTGTTATGCTGCTGTCCACTAGGAGGCGACACTAAGAAGAATCTGCAAAAGAGTAACAGTGGCTCCTCCTCTGTAGCATATACACCCTGGAGCAGGAAGTGCTTCTCCAGTTTTTGCTTAGTGTCGAAGGAGGCACACCACCATTTTTACTCTCTATTTTTTCTCATCCTTTTTTTCTTCCAATGAAGAAAAGTGGGTCCGGTGTGGCCCCCGGCATGCTCCTTCCTCGGCCACCCACTGTTGGGGCGCTGGGTTAAAGTTGAGAATCCTTACATATGCCGTACTCCTTTCTCGGCCTCCCACTGTTGGGTTGCTGGGTTAAAGTTGAGACAGCCCAGCATAACATCCACCTTCCTCACTCCCTCGGGGTCCTGAGTTGAAGCCAGAGCTGGACTGCCTGCCAGATGACGTCCCCCTAATCACCCTCTGGGTGCTTAGGCTGAGGCACCACAGGTATCAGCAGCACATGCTGCATTCTGGGCTGGGACTCTGGATGGATGCCTGCAGAAGCACAGGCTCAGAGACGACCCCCTAATCACCCTATGGGTCATTAGGCTGTGGCACCACATGTACCAGCAGCACATGCTGCATTCTGGCCTGGGACTCTAGATGGATGCCTGCAGAAGCCCCCTGATCACCCTATGGGTCACTAGGCTGTGGCACCATAGGTACCAGCAGCACTCGCTGCACTCTGGGCTGAGATTCTGGAGCAGTCCCCCTAATCACCTTGTGGGCTATTAGGCTGAGGCACATGGCTGCCTGCAGGAGCGCAGCTTACAAGCGCAGCTGCACTTATCTCCCCAGGATCCCGGTGGGGTCCGGGTACAGCCCCACTCAGCCCTGCACTCCTTCCAAGGACCTGGGACAGAGCCTGCTCCCCTTCTCCCTGCACAGCTCCCTCAGCACAGGCAGGGGAAAGAGGTACCCTGCTCCACCTATGCTGCCCCTTCAAAACCAGGCAGCACGGTACCTGGGGTGGCAGGGATCCATGGCCCCCCTCGCTGCCAGACCGGAGGTTCCGGATGGATTCCGGACCTCCGCGCCGACCCCCCCGCCATCCGCGGGTCCGCAATCACGCTAGGCCCCGGCCTCAGGCCTAGCGTGGAAGGCACCGCCTATCCCCGCCCACCGCCCGCCGGATCGCGTCAAATGACGCGGGGCTGCATCAGAGAGGGGCGGGAAGTTCCTCTGAGAGCTCGTTTTGCGCGCCCATTCAGGTTCCCGCCCCCTCCTTCTTCTCCTGACGGCGCCAAATGCAGCCTGGGCGCCATTACACCGGGGGCACAAACACTGTGAGGCAGAATGCCACAACAGTGTAGCAGGCTATGGGGGCATATACAGGTCCTAGCTGGGATCCTTCCCTGCTGCAGCTCTCTCTGCCCCCCCTCCCCTGGACACCAGTGGACAGGCTGTAGGGCAGATACAGGGAAGCCAGCAGGGACATATTCCCTGCTGCAGCTTCCTCTCTCCCTGTACACCAGACTGACAGGCTGTGGGGCAGATACAGGAAAGCCAGCAGGCATCTAATTCCCTGCTGCAGCTTCCTCTCCCCCTGTATACCATGTGTCACAGGCATTTACAGAAAGGACAGGGATTTTCCCTGCTGTTCTCTCTCATCCCTCTGGCTCCCACAGGAATAGGAGGGCCAGTACAAAAGTGGGCAGACCGACATATTTCTGTCCTGAAATACTCTGTGCTGCTGTGAATACAGTTTTTTTCTGTGAAATTTTCAATTTTATAAACTGCTGCAGCACGGTACTGCCCTCACTCACATCAATGTGTGTACCGTGCCCTACAAGATCTTAACAACATACCGGGCTACTGTACAATGTCAGTGAAGAAATTAGGTGTCAGACTATTTTCAGTACGCACAGGGAACACGTAATCCACTGAATACCCTATGGATGTATTGTGTTTATTCTGTGTCGTCACAAGGACACGACTTCGCCTATGTTCATACCACATTGGAGGTTTTTACCTCTTATGACTCGCACCCAGCGAGCGGAGTCCCTCTGCCTAGTGCGGTTGACACACTAATAGGCACAACCTGTTTTTTTCCTTACACCATGTCAGCCAATGGTGCAAGTACCTGTCTGAGCACATAATGTTACATCTAAATACACAGCCATTACGTCTGCAGCTATGTCGCAGTTTATAGGAAACTTTCATGCAGCAGGATGATGGCTCCGACGTCTGATGGTTTTCGCAATCCAAATCCCAGACTCGGACCTTTATGCGTCTTTGGTAGAACCCTAAATCAACGTTCCATCTCACAGGAAGCTAAATGTCGATACTTCGACGATTAAACTGTATCTGACAGGACACAAGACCGTACTCATGGGACCCTCAGCACCCCATTTACCATAAGGGAGTTTTGTTGGTTTGGGACTCCATGGCATGTTTGTGCGGTAACCTATCTGAAACAAGGTTCCCCCTAGGGACACAGTTCTGCTGAACAGAACACAACAGCAGGCATCAGTGTCTGCTAACATACCTTGAGGATGCCAATCGCATGGCACCAGACGGTGCCTCGCTCGCAGTCAGCAATCCAGATTCCAACCTTTTGGGAATTCATTTAGCGGATCCTCGGCTAGATCGACACAACCTCGATCAACGCACATATAGCGATCACCGAAAACCCTCAAAACTTGAGCTCCCCCCTAATTCAGGGAGTCATTATGCCTGTGCTACACGCAGAGCGTGTTTAAGGGTTCTATGACTGTGCTACACACACAGTGTGGTTTAAAGGTTCTATTCCAATTACCTTGTAGTCCCTAAACATTAATGTGCACTTCATCCCGTGCTAGACTGCCTCAGCTGGGACAGATTTTTCCGCACGGACTCCCTCCGCTCCATTGTACTTTTTCCATGGAACACGGAGAATGTCTTGCATCCTTAGATATACAGGACGACTACCTGCCTGTTCTCCTTGCAGCCACTTATCATATTTACAATTTGCAAAGACCATTCCTCAGCGTGGTGTTTCCGTGCACACTCTTTACAGTCCCCTAAGTGGTCACAAAGTTTGTGGCAGTCATCATGGTTTCCTGCGTTCCAGGGACGTCATCACTCTTCCATACTTGGTTGATTTCCTCCTCACCGCACGACCTTCAGGGACTGAGACCGCAGTGTCTTTTTGCGGTGAACACATTATTAACACTTGGTTGGCTGGTCATCCTCCACAAGTCTACGCCAGTTTCACGACAGTCTCTAGTATTTTCAGAACGCAGTTCAATACATTCAAAGCACTAGTCGGATGTTTCCAAGACTAGGCATGGGCATTTCAACTAGAAGTCCGCACTCTCCTTCAATGGTCGCCTCAGCCTGTTGGAGCTGACATGACGGTCAGAGACAGCACGGTTGCAGCACTGGTGGTTATTCCTTGACGCAGCTGCTCCTCAGGCCTCCCCAGTTATCTATGCTCACATCATGAGATAACATTGTACAATCTCGTATCAGGAGGTGTCTCCTCCAGTACCAGCCATGTAGTATCCCCTGTGGTGGCGCAGCCACTCACTAGTACGCAGGGGCAGTCATTTCTTACACCAAGTTGAAAGGTACTATTCACCGACGAAAGTCGGACAGAATGACGTGCGCTGTACCTACATCTCAATACTCAGAACAATTAATCCTGATCAGAGTAAACGATGCTCATCATCCTTCGGGAGATTCGGGCGAGGTTCCCAACACTGAAGATTTTATCCCTTCTCCTGGTGGTTCGCCATTTCAGAAGGCAGTCTGACAATGCCATGGCTGTGGCATATGTCGACTCGCTAGAAGCGAATCCCGCAGTTTCCAGGCAATGAAGGAATTTTGCCACATTCTTCACTAGGCGGAATTCACAAACTCAGTACTACCGGCTGTTATTCTACCGCTGGTAGATGATTAGGACAGACAGTTTCTCCGTCGCCAAGGGCTTGCCTCAGGATATGGTTGCTATATCTAGATGTTTTCAAACAACTCTGACGTCACCGGGAAACTCTGGAAGTAATAGTGTCACACCTCATTACCAAGGTTCCTAGCTTCATAGCCAGGTCTCACGACCCACAGTCATGGACGTCGGAAGGCCTGATCTTGGACTGGACCCAATTCCAACTCCACCACATTTTCCACAGGCTACCACAATCCCAAGGTAGTGAAAATAATCAAACTAAACTGTCAGCAAATCATCCTTGCGTCCATACACTGGCCCAATTGCGCTTCGTACGCCGATTTCGCAAACTTTATAGCAGACGTACCATGCCGCCTACTGAATCGTCCAGACCCACTCTCTCAAGACCGTCTTACCATCATAATTCATTGGCTCTAAAATCGACAACGTGACCCTGGAGGCCCGGGTGTTCACATAATATTGTCGCAACTTCAATCAGAGCACGCACACCGCCTTCAGACAAGATATCCCATCAACATGGAAGATCATTTTCTTTTCTTCTCGTGGTCTTTCACCTTAGCACTGTTCCCTCCCAAGGATTTCCAGTTCCATCCAACCGGATCTACACTCACGCCTGTCCTTAGGTCCTCTCTAGGGACAAGTTTCAATCTTTTCAGTCCCTCTCGGCAATGTCTTGCTACCAGACCTCAATAACATCTTTTCTTCAAGGAGTCTGCCGACTTGTTCCTCCCTCTCAAAGTCTAAGACCCGGGGGTCCTGACCCTCGCCCTCACGGCTTTACACTAGCCACATTTTAAACCATGAGGGAAAATTCCCTTCGTCTTCTCACACAGGGAGTTGTTTTCTGGATAGCAATTACCTCTCTCCGCAGAGTCTTTAAATTTGCAGCGTTTTCATGTAAACCACCTTTTGATTTTTGTTTTTTCTGGTCTACCACCCAGACAAGGTTGTCCTTTGTTGTCCACCTACCTGAATATATATTTCTGACGGCGCTAAGCCCACGCCAGTTCATCCGTTCAGAAATACTCTACATTACTAGACCTTGGTCAGGATCCTACGCATATACGCGCCCAGGACTAGTTCCCTTTGGAACGGGCTCTACAAATACTTGATCAGATGGCTTAAATCCATCCGAGGGGCCTATTGTATTATTACAAGAACAAAAAAAAAAAAAAAAAAAAAAGGAAAAATCATTAATATTATTGTTATTACACTTATATATTATTCCTTATTTAGGGTAGCACCATTCTTCCATGGTGCTGTATCCTTTCCGGTTGCGGGCACAGCATATTCTACTATGACCGCGGGGGCCTGCTGGGCTACTCAGATATTACGCACCAGGAGTTAGAACAACAAGGTGTAAGGCAGCCAAGCGGACAGCAGACACATGCTTACCAAACGCTTTAGTGTTCTCACTCAGTCCTCGGCAAATGCAAGTCTGGGAAGCTGTACCCTTCAGGCGGCAGTAGCCCACCTGTAGGTGCATTGTTGTTTTTTATCAATAGTGATTTTCCATTGCTGTTCCCACCCAGGGACTGCTTTAGGACGTCCCACGGTCCTGTGTCCCCCAATGAGGCGAAGGAGAAAAGGAGAATTTTGTGTACTCACCGTAAATTCCTTTTCTCTTAGCCTCTAATTGGGGACACAGCACCCACCCTGTTGCCCGTTTCGGGCCGTTACTAGGTTCTCATCTTACTCCTGAGAGGTTATATAGTTGCCTGTTTATTTTCCAGGCCTGCTTATACTGTTATTACGTAATTGCCTGTTTGGTTACAGGTTTTACCTTACTGTTATTATGTGGCTGCCTGTTTACTTAACAGGCCTTATTTTACTGTGATTCTTGTCATTCTTCTGTTCAATCTCCTACTGCTTTAGCACAAGACTGGAGAAGCACTTCCTGCTCCAGGGTGTATATGCTACAGAGGAGGAGCCACTGTTACTCTTTTGCAGATTCTGCTTAGTGTCGCCTCCTAGTGGACAGCAGCATAACACCCACGGTCCTGTCCCCCCCAATTAGAGGCTAAGAGAAAAGGAATTTCCGGTGAGTACACAAAATTCTCCTTTTTATGGATATCTTTGAGAAATGGCTTTCTTCTTGCCTCTCTTCCACAAAGGCCAGATTTGTGCAGTGTACGACTGATTGTAGCCCTATGGACAGACTCTCCCACCTCAGCTGTAGATCTCTGCAGTTCATCAAGAGTGATCATGGGCCTTTTGCCTGCATCTCTAATCAGTCTTCTCCTTGTTCGAGATTAAAGTTTAGAGGGATGGCTGGTTCTTGGTAGATTTGCAGTGGTCTGATACTCCTTCCATTTCAATATGATCGCTTGCACAGTGCTCCTTGAGATGTTTAAAACTTGGGCAATCTTTTTGTATCCAAATCCGGCTTTAGATTTTGCCACAACAGTATCTTGGACCTGCCTGGTGTGTTCCTTGGTCTTCATGATGCTCTCTGCACTTGAAACAGAACCCTGAGACTATCACAGAGCTGGTGCATTTATACAGAGATTTGATTACACACAGGTTGATTCTATTTATCATTACCAGTCATTTAGGACAACATTAGATCATTCAGAGATCCTCACTGAACTTCTGGAGTGAGTTTGCTGCACTAAAAGTAAAGGGGCCGAATAATATTGTACGCCCCACTTTTCAGTTTTTTATTTGTTAAAGTTTAAGATATACAATAAATTTTTGTTCCACTTCATGATTGTGTCCCACTTGTTGATTCTTCACAAAAAATTAGAATTTATATCTTTGTTTGAAGCCTGAAATGTGGCAAAAGGTTGAAAAGTTCAAGGGGGCCAAATACTTTCACAAGGCACTGTAACATGGATAGCTAATCATTGGAATAGACCATCAATGTATATTTGGAGGAGGTTTGCTAAAATGGGCTTGGCTTCAGTAAGCACACCACAAAACTTCGTTCTGGTGATATATTAATTATTATTATTATTTATTTATATAGCGCCATTATATTCCATGGCGCTTTACATGCTAAAAAGGGCAGACTAGGACAAGTAAAATAGTAACAATACAAGTAACAATAAATGTTGACAATTCGGTTGTACAGAAACAAGAGGGGAGAAATCCTGTCCACAAAGGCTCACAGTCTACGAGGGGCGGGTGGGGATACAGTGGGAGGGGGAAATTCCAGTCATGAGGCGGTGTGGTGGATCGGGTCTTATTGCAGGTGGTAGGCTTGGCGAAACAGGTGGGTCTTCAGGCTTCTTTTGAAGGTTCCCAGGGTAGGAGAATGTCTGATGTGTTGGGGCAGTGAGTTCCAGAGTCTGGGTGAAGCACAGGAGAAATCCTGTATGCGGTTGTGCGAAGAGGAGATGAGGGGGGAGTAGAGGAGAAGCTCTTGGGAGGATCGCAGGTTGCGTGAGGGTAGGTATCGGGAGACCATGTCAGATGTATGGAGGGGACAAGTTGTTAATGGCTTTGTATGTCATGGTTAATGTTTTAAACCGGGATCTCTGGAAAGTAGGGAGCCAGTGAAGGGCTTGGCAGAGGGGGGAGACAGGGGAGTAGCGGGGAGACAGATGGATTAGGTGGGCAGCGGAGTTCAAGATAGATTGGAGAGGTGCAAGGGAGGTATTAGGGAGGCCGGTGAGCAGGAGGTTGCAGTAATCAAGGCGGGAGATGAAGAGAGCGTGAATAAGGGTTTTAGCAGTGTCGTGGTCAAGGAAAGTGCGAATCCTATAGATGTTTTTGAGCTGGAGTCGGCAGGAGGTGGCGAGGGCCTGGATGTAGGGCTTGAAGGAGAGGGAAAAGTCAAGGTTAACCCCGAGGCACTTGGCATGGGGGACTGGAGAGAGAGAGCAGTCGTTGACGATGATGGATAGGTCGGGTAGTGAGGGGGAGCGTCTTGGGGGGGAAAAACTATGAACTCTGTTTTGTCCATGTTCAGCTTAAGGAAGCGAGCAGAGAAGAAGGATGAGATGGCGGACAGGCAGTGTGGAATTTTGGATAGAAGGGAGGCGGTCAGGACCAGACAGGTAGATTTGGGTGTTGTCGGCGTAGAGGTGATATTGGAGGCCATGGGACTCAATGAGTTGCCCTAGCCGAGAGTGTAGATTGAGAACAATTATGGTCCAAGAACCGAGCACTGGGGGACTCCGACAGATAGGGGGTAGGGCGAGGAGGATGTGTGGGAGTGGGTGACGCTGAAGGTGCGGTCCGTTAAGTATGAGAAGATCCAAGAGAGGGCAAGGTCCGTGATGCCAAGAGATTCCAGGATCTGTAGTAGAAGGGAGTGGTCAACTGTGTCGAAGGCGGCTGACAGGTCGAGGAGGAGGAGAACAGAGTAGTGGCGCTTGCTTTTGGCAGTCAGTAGGTCATTTGTGACTTTGGTCAGGGCTGTTTCAGTGGAGTGGAGGGGTCGGAAGCCAGATTGCAGGCGGTCAAAGAGGGAGCAGGAGGAGAAGTGAGAGGACAGCTCAGAGTGGACATGCTGTTCAAGTAGTTTAGAGGCGAAAGGGAGGAGAGATATAGGACGGTAGTTGGAGACAGTTGTGGGATCGAGGGAGGGTTTTTTGAGGATGGGTGTGATCAAGGCGTGTTTAAAGGCTGAGGGGAAGGTGCCGATGGTGAGTGATAGGTTGAAAAGATGAGTTAGGGCTGGGATGATAACGGAGGTGAGGTTGGGAATGAGGTGGGATGGGAGCGGGTCGTGGGCGCTGGTGGTGAGGTGTGATTTTGACAGGAGGGAGGAGAGCTGGTCTTCAGTTATAGGGGGGAAGCAGTTGATGGAAGTAGAGGGCAGTATAGGTGAAAGGGGAGGCTGTGGAGACAGTGGGTCAAAGCTGTCTCTGATTCTGTCAATCTTTTCTTTGAAGAAGGAGGCAAAGTCTTCAGCAGAGATAAGGGGAGAGGGAGGGGGAGCAGGCTAGCAGAGTAAGGAATTGAAGGTTTTGAAAAGTTGCTTGGGATTGTGGGACAGGGAGGTTGTTAGGGATAAGAAGAAGGTTTGTTTGGCGGTGGCAAGTGCAGTCTTGAAGGCGATGAGGGACTGTTTGAACAGCGCAAAATGCTCAGTGGATCGTGATTTTTTCCATCGCCTCTCGGCGACCCTGGATGCCCATCTCAGGTCTTTAGTGAGGGTGGTGTGCCAGGGTTGCCTATTAGTGCCTGGAGCGTGGTGTGTGAGGGGGGCTGCTAGGTCGAGCGCCTTTGTTAATGTGGTGTTGTAGAGGGTGGTGGCAGTGTCTGTGTCACGTATAGATGTTATGTTGGCGAGAGGGAGAAGGGATTCTGAGAGTGAGTGTAGATCAATGTGTTTTAGGTTTCTGCGGGGATGATCAAGTTTGCAGAGAGGAGGTGATGTGGTAGGGGAGGTGAGGGAGGAGAAGGTCAGCAGATTGTGGTCAGACAGGGTGAGGGTTGAGTTTGTGAGATTAGTAAGGGAGCAAAGACGGGTAAAGATGAGATCCAGCGTGTGGCCATCTTTGTGGGTGGCAGAGGAGAACCATTAGGAGAGCCCGAAGGAGGAGGTCAGGGAAAGAAGTTGAGAGGCGGTTTGGTCGGCAGTGTCAATGGGGATATTGAAATCGCCCATAATGATGGTGGGGATGTCAGTAGAGCGGAAATGAAGTAGCCAGGTGGTAAAGTGGTCGAGGAAGGTGGGGATGGATCCAGGGGGGCGGTAGATGACGGCTAGCTGGAAGTTACAGGGGGAGAAGATGCGAACAGAGTGGGCTTCGAAAGATGGGAGAGTAACAGAGGGGGGTAATGGAATAGGGGCGAAGGAGCAGGTGTCGGATAGGAGAATGCCGACACCTCCGCCATGTTTGTCAGAGGGGCGGGTTGTGTGGGAAAGATTGAATCCGCCATAGGATAGTGCAGCAGGGGAGGCCGTGTCGGAGGGGGTGAGCCAGGTCTCTGTGATGCCAAGGAATGAGAGTTTATTAGAAATAAAGAGTTCATGGATGTCTGTGAGCTTATTACAGACTGAGCGGGCGTTCCAGAGTGCGCCTCGCAGGGAGATTAGAGGAGTAGGGGCTGGGGGGATGGGTCTAAGGTTGGTCAGGTTGCGAGGGTGGGTGATGGTGGGGTTATGAGAGTTGGTGATGGGACGGTGGGGGTGGGGTGTAGGTGACTGTGGGGATGTGGCGGGGGGGGGCCGGGATTAGGGGAAATGTCACCAGCGAGTAGGAGGAGCAGGGAGAGGGTTAGCAGGTGGGAGCATGAGAGTTTACGTGGTGGCCGTGCCTGTTTGGAGATGGAGGATTGAAAGTGCATGAATAGTTCAGAGGAGTCGGTGAGGTGGTTAGGTAGGATGGAGGGTGAGAGAAGTACTTTGTTGCTGGGTGGATGGATGAGCGGGGGTAGCAGGAAGTGGAGAAGGATGGGAGTGAGAGTGCAAAGGAGGGGATACATTGTGGATGGTGAGCAGGGGATGGGAGTAGCGTGGGTCAGATGCAGCGGGAAGGAGAGCTGTAGTGGTGGGTGAGAGGTCAGTAGTGATGAGTAGTCTGGGGTTTACATAGTGAATACATAATTGCAGTACAAGTGATCAAATTGCATATCTGTTTGTTTGTCTTGCATGACTTACCCGTTTCCGGCCCGGTGTAACTGCACTTCTACAGTTGGCACTTATGCAGTTGGCATGATTGCAAGACCCCGCATGATTGCACCCCTTTAGGTGGCTCTACATATATAGTGAGTTTCTACTTAGGCCGGCTTCAGACTGCGTGTCTGATCCGATCCGTAGCTGTCCGCTTGAAGCAGACAGCCACGGACCGGATCAGCACACAGGACTGGGGGCTATTATGCCCTCCGATCCTGTGTGCAGCCGCACGCAGTTCCTGCTTCTAATAGGTGAGGACCGCAGGCGCCGCGGTCCTGACCTGTCAGCTGGTTCAGCTGCGTGCGGCTGCACACAGGATCGGAGAGCATAATAGCCCCCAGTCCTGTGTGCTGATCCGGTCCGCGGCTGTCTGCTTCAAGCGGACAGCTACGGATCGGATCAGACACGCAGTCTGAAGCCGGCCTTAGATCTGGGTCTATTACACTTGTTAATCAATCAAAGAAACTCCGCACAGCAGAAGGTAATAAATGCAAGACAAATAAACAAGAGTTTCTGGCCATCCTGGGTCATAAACACTTTTAAACCAAAGATGACCTCTGAACATCTCACATCACACACAGTAAGATGATTTCAGTATATTGCATTATTAAAAGACAAGTATATTGTTGATTGAAGTGATAGATTCATATACCTCTCTTGTGAAGAGAGACAGCCAGGAAAGATGAGTGAATTGAAGTGACTGATAGTTCTAGTGATGTATTCATAGAAGTATCCTTTTACATTTTTTGTGGCCTTTGAGATTGGTTCAGTATTAGGCTGGGTTCACATTTGCGGACCCCTCCGCAGCGTTCTCCGAAGCCCAACCAGAAACTCCAGTTGCATGTATGTGTTTCGGGTTGTTTGCCTCTCATTAGTGCATATCAGGGGTACTGGTTTGGCTAGGTTAGACGCCTCTAACACGAGGTATAAGGGGCAACTTTTCTCCTTGTTGAGAATGCCGAGTCAGAGTAAGGAGACTTTATAAGCTTTGTCATACAAATTTGGGAATTTCAATATGAAAATAGCCTCTTTAAAGACTATTTACGAATGGATTTGTTGATTGATGTGTTGATAGGTGGTGTTTTGTGCATTATGCATGAGCACTTGCATAAGCTCTAAAGCAGAGGTCCCCAAATCCAGGCCTCAGGGGCCGCCAACAGTGCAGGTTTTCAGGATTGCACAGGGGTTGGAATAATCACCAGTGCAGGTGATTCAATTATCACCTGTGCAATACTAAGGAAATCCTGAAAACCTGCACTGTTGGCGGCCCCTGAGGCCTGGATTTGGGGTCCTCTGCTCTAAAGTATTACCAATAAACATTGGAAGTTGAAACTTACCATTACATAATGACTCCCAAGTCTTTGACAACGTGATTAAACCAACACAAATGAGAGCCATTGGAACTTCTATGAGTGCTAGATCACTTTTGTACCCCTAAGTCCACAGTTACCTTTTTTTCTTACTATGTGTAGAGGGTGTATGCATTAAATTGTATATGGCATTATCTGTTTTTGACCACCAGGTGTCATCATTCTCCTTTTTCAGCAGAGTTTGCTGCTTCAGCTATATAAAATTATGTGATCATCGGCTGCTGAAATAGAGGCAGTCATTCACCCTAAATGCAATATTTAAACTAGCTTGGATGAAATGAAGGTTCAATGAAATAAAAAAAACTGCAATACTTTAGGGTATGTGCGCACATTTTTTTTTCAAGGATCCGATTCCTGTCTAGAAAAGTGTTAACATTTAAGAAAAAACTTTTGCTTTTCTGTGTAAAAATGACTTGCTGTTTATATGTCTTTGAGTATCTTTTAACCTCTTCTGGTCTCCAATGACGTCAAGTAGTAAAAAAAAAAGTGAGCAGACCATTTTCTTGGGAGTCTTCTGCTTTGAAGACTCTCTATACTTTACAATACAAGTCATTGGGAAGTCCCCCAAACTTTGGACTAATAATAAAATCTCATAAGCAGCCAAAAAAGCACTGCAGAAACATCCAAAACAGTGCTAAAAAAGATAGTTTTGGAAAGAAATGCATATGTTTCATGAAGTCTTGCTCTTGAAAAACTTAGCGAATTGGTTCACCTGAAAAAGACGACGTGTTGAACTGCTGAACTTGACGTGGCATGAAAAGATTTGTGAAGATATGTTTAAAACAAGACTGGAAATGTGGAGCCCTTGAGAATGTACGTTTAGGCGAAACTGGAAGTTGTCGCAGACTTTATGTACTATTTTTATTCAGTTCTTTTTGTTTGTTCTTTTTTGTTTCTATAGTAAATAACATAATGGTGCTATATAAGTGAATAAACAATATTACAAATAAAATGGGGGTAGAATCTGTGCTAGGCTGTTCAGATTTTGGTCATTTTTCATTTAGTCCTCGTTTTGGCTTACAAAACCTGAAGTTCATCCCTGCCATCAGCTAGACCTGTCTTGCTGTGGCCCAGTCAGCAGTCAACTCCAAAGCCAGTGTAATACCCTGGCATCATTACCGTAGAGGCGCACATCATAATAGTAATTCTTTACATGGAGCAGTGTACACTTGCGATCAAAATTAGAGAACACACAATTTCCTAATTGTCAAGGTCATTGGGTTGCCCTATGTGAAAATATTCTAACATGAGTAAAATGGCAATATTTTAAGCTTATTTCTTAAATTGAATATGTTCTAAAGCACAGAATAATAATGTAAATGAGATCAATGAAAAAGAACACTGATCAAAATTAAAGAACACTTTCAGATACCTGCAAGTTATTGGTGTTAATCTGGCACCTGGTGCTAATTTCCTTAATTATCTGACAAATCCTATTTAACTGGCAGTCTAAATTTCTAGTTTGCACTCACTTTGCAAAATGATGTGCTATTTCAAAGTGACTGAAACCATCTGAGAGCAGATTGTCCAGATTAAGGCCAAAGGGGTCACCCTATCAGCCATAGCAAAAGAAGTTAGTCATTGCAAGTATGTGATTTCTAGAATATTGCATCTTTACAACATTGCATGCTTTCAAGTTCCCCAAGAAGGCTGGTTGCCCTCAAAAGACAAGCCAGAGAGGACATGGAAAAATAATGGACCAGAATCACTCCAGAGCAGTGTGAGAGAGTAGTGATGTCCTGTGGCCGCAGATGTGCTGAAGTCATTCAAAGCAAAAGCCTGTACAAATCGAAGACCTGTGCACTTCCTACTGATTGGTGACTGTTGTAACCTTCACAAAATTTTGTTTTAATCTTTCTCTGTGATAGTCATTGCTGTTGTTCTAATTATGATCGTCATGGTTTGTGTAAAATAAAGATTTTAAATTGATATCAACTTTTGTTATTTTGGAAAACACTGTTCCCTTACAAAAAACCTTCAAATGTTGAGCAATGTAGATCATTCTGTCTGTAAAAATCAATTTATCATACATTGTCCCCCAAATTTTGATTGCTTGTGCGTAATTTCATATATACACTGCTCAGAAAAATAAAGAGAACATGTTAAATGTTCCCTTTACTGTTTTGAGCAGTGTACTTATGGACAATTGCATAGGTCTAAGACTGCTCTCACAAAAATAAACGGGAACACTTAACATTTAACATGTTCCCTTTATTACTTTTCTTACCTATAAGAAAATAGAAAGTCTTAACAATGTCTTGCATCTCTGTGCTGAGATTTGTGGGCTGCTATTGGAATACAGGGACTTTTTATCCTGGTGTAATACAGGGCTGTGTGTGGCAGAAACTGTAATACTAGGGCTAACTGAGGCCTCCTGCTGTAATGCTGGAGTCTGTGTGCATCCTCCGGCTGTATACAGAGGGCTGAGTGCAGCCTCCTGCTGTCATACTGGGGGCTATGTTCGGCCTGCTGTAATACTGGGGGCTGTGTGAGGTCGCCTGTTGTGTAGTGGGGCTGTGCATGGGAGGTTGTTGGAAGAATAACAAAGAGGTGTCTTAGGGGCCTTTCACACTTGCGTTTTTTTCCTGATATGGAAGATCAGGAAAAAAACAGATTCTTACAGTATTTTGCCCATTCATTTTAGTTTTGTCAGGTAAAATCTTGTTGCTTCATGTTTTCTCCTGAAATCATTAAAGGGATCCTGTCACCTCCAAAACGCCTCCTAAACTAGCAAAACATGTCCCTGCACCATCCTATCACTAATCTCACACTCCTTTTGTCTCCTAAAAGCATCCTGTGAAAGTGCATAAAAACGTTTTAATACTTACTCATTACTCATACTCATTACTCATTAGGGATTATAATTAGCAGGAGCTATATTCTTTAGTCACCAAGGCGGGCTGTTACGCAGGTCCAGGGATCCACCCTGTCTCTGTGTGTTCTGCTGTGATGTGCAGGCATTACCCTCCCCCCTCTCTATCACTCACAGAATGCAAATCATTAGTCCTGCCTTCAGTTTCACAGCAGCACAGACAGAGAGAGGCTGGATCCTGGAGCTGCAAAACAACCCCCCCTGGTGACTAAAGAATATAGCCCCTGCTAATTATAATCCCTAATGAGTAAGTATTAAAACGTTTTTCTCCACTTTCACAGGATGCTTTTAGGAGACAAAAGGAGTGTGAGATTAGTGATAATATGCTGCAAGGACATGTTTTGATAGTTTAGGAGGTGTTCTGGAGGTGACAGAATGGGTAAAAAAATGAATCCTGTAAGAATCAGGTTTTTTTCCTGATCTTCCAAATAAGTACTACTGGTCCTTCCGCAAGCTTCCCAGAATGTTTCACAGGCATGCATAAGCTGTGTTATACTATGAATGCCTATAACAGCTAATCACAGCTCAGCTTCTGATAAATTTCTACTAATTGATCAGAAAAAGTTGGCACACACACAAAAAAATGGGACGGTTAGGTGTTAATTCAAAATTCAAGGTTATTCCCGTTTCGACTCTAGTGAGTCTTCTCCAGGGAAAACCAAAGTTTTTACAAGTAAAGAAACAATATAAAAACAATCAGGAAAAAATAAAGTTGAATCCAAAATGGCAGACTTAAAAATGGCCGCCATGGTCACCACCCGTCTGGAAAAGGTATCCCCGTCCCATATACTAATGTGCCACAAAGTTGATATCACCAACCATTCCCATTTCATTTAGGTGCATCCATATAAATGGCCCACCCTGCTTATTGCTGGACAGGCAAAGCAAGGCTCATTCTGTTATGTGGTTCTGGAGTCTGGTTTATGCAGGGTAATAAACCAAATGGACTTGATATAAATAGAAACCATTGCTGAGTATGTCAATTCCTCTGCCAAGCAAGTGTACCCCTACTAGATCCAGCAAGCGTAGCCTCACACACTATATAGTCATTCTGATACGTACACCAGCCTTATCGAGTACATGGAATTGGTTTAATATTGTACACAGATTGTATGGTGAAATGAAATGAATGATTCATTTTAAATGCTTGAAAAGTTGGCTTTCATAATTGCATTAGTCATATATAATACCAAGAACAAAAATAAGAAGCGAGCTTGATGTGTGCTCCTGTCTTGTTCTTGGTATTTCATTAGTATTTCTTACCTCATTAGTTTTAGCTTGTAAAGCAGTTTTACAGCCTGAGCATTGCAGTGCACCTAATCCTCTGAATTCATTGCTAGAATTAGCCTGTAAAAACTTTAAGAGAATAAGCCATCTGAAATCCCACTTATCACCAAAGTAATAAAATATATAAATTTGCATCCTGATCTTATTTGGTACAACTTGAGATAGACTTACCTGCTGCAGAACCGAGATAACCCTCTTCATTATGAGTTCTGAAGATTGATGGTTGGGCGCGCACAACAGGATCTGCTGTTCAGTAAATATGCTCCACAAAGCTTTATGATTGCTATGGTTATTTTCATGGAACTTTATAGACAAATATATAATTTTCCTGTCAACAGTCTATGACTAAAGCATATGGAAACTTTGCACATCTTCGAGTATATGGCTCAGTGGTGTGACATTGTCATATTTGTTAGCTGTTTGATAGAAAATATTACAGCAAAGGGAAAAGCAGATGAAGAAAAACATAAAACACTAATACAAAGGCTGTGGTTGTATACTAGAAAAAGGTATACATATGTAAACCTTATAAACTAAATGCATTTACTTTGATATGTTTTATTTCATACTATAATGACCCAGTTGTGTTGAACACAGTTTCTGATCTGCCAGCAGCAAGTTATAGAGCAGGGAGAGCTGAACAAATTGATAGATTTACGGAAAACAATTCAGTTGTATTTAATTTAGTTAAAGAGGACCTGTCACCCCCCTGCTGCATGGCAAACTAAGTGCAGCACTGAATGCAGCATGTCTGCTGCATTCAGGGAAGGGGTCCCCCATGTGTCTGTGTGCTGTGTACCCTGAGATATAGCCTTTGTAAGACTTAAGGTACCGTTACACGCTTCAATGTTGTAACGATCTCACCAGCGATTTCTCCGGAGCGCGGTCGTTAGGACATCATTTAGAGATCGTTGGTGAGATGTCACACATCTAGATATCGTGAACGACGCACCAACCATGTGGCGAGCAGCTATTGTTCGCACAACCCAGTGAATGAAACTTGTTCACTGTTGTGAATAGGCGAAGTTGTTAATGAGATTGTTATTACGGTGTCACACGCAACGATGTAGCAGGTGGAATGAACGAAGATCATCTGATTTGAGATAATGTTCAGCGATCCAACGATTTATCATAGTCGTATGTCGGTGTCACACGCAACAATGTACTAACGATGTCGTTTGAACGACTCCAAACCCGTGACGTTTCAGCGACATCGTTCACAATATCGTACCGTGTAACGGTACCTTTACCGTTAGAAGTCATGGAAGCAGTCACTATGGCTGGAGGGAACTCGATTGACTGTGGCCATTCCATCCCCCACTGCCTCTGTGTGCCGCCTCTTACTGTGCTGTTTATGGTTTGTCAAGGCAGGAATCTGGAGCTGACATCAGGACAAATGATTTGCATGCTGTGAGTGACAGGGAGAAGGAGAGGAGGAAAGCATAAACATCTCAGCAGGAGTTTGCACACAGAATCAGTGGGGGATGAAATGGCCACAGTCAATCAAGCTCCTTCCAGCCACAGTGACTGCCTCCATGGCTTCTAACTGTAAGTTTTACAAAGGCTATTTCTTGGGGTACACAGCACACAGACACATGGGGGACCACTTCCCTGAATGCAGCAGACATGCTACATTCAATGCTGCATTTAGATTGCCATGCAGCAGGGGAGTGACAGGTCCTCTTTAACCCCTTCATGACCCGGGAATTTTTCGTTTTTCATTTTCATTTTTTGCTCCCCTGCTTCCAAGAGCCATAACTTTTTTATTTTTCTGTCAATATAGACATATGACGGCTTGTTTTTTGCGGGACGAGTTGTACTTTCATATGCAATAATTTATTTTACCATATAGTGTACAGGGAAATTGCAAATAAATTCTAAATGCAGTGAAATTGCAAAAAAAGTGCAATGACACGTTTGTTTTTTGGGTATTTTAGTCGCCATGTTTACTCTATGGTAAAACCGATATGACAGGGTGATGCCTCGCTTCAGTACGAGTTCGTAGACACCCAACATGTATACCTTTACTGGTATCTAGGTGGTGAAAATAAATTCAGAAGTTTGAAAAAAAAACAAAACAGACTTTTTGCGCCCTGTTCTGCGACTCGTAGCGTTCTAATTTTTCGGGATCTGGGGCTGGGTGATGGCTTAATTTTTGCGTCTTGAGCTAACGTTTCTAATGATACCATTTTTTGGGGATTCGCAGTTTTGATCGCCCGTTATTGCATTTTATAGCAATAACGCAGCGACCAAAAAAACGGAATTTTGGCATTTGGACCATTTTTTCCGTTACGGATTTTACGGCTCTCATTAACAGATTTAATAGCATGATAGATCGGGTGATTCTGAACGCGGCGATACCAAACGTGTTTTTTTTAAGATTTTTTTATACTTTTATTGTGATTGGGGGTAAAAGTGGGTGATTTGAACTTTTATATTTTTTTTCTTTTTTACAGGTTTTTAAAAACTTAATTTTTTCATTGATTCTTATTTTTACACTGCCTGTTTAAGAGGCACCTTGCTGTACAGTCCGATCGCTTCTGGGAGATACAGATGAGCTGCAGCTCATCTGTATCTCCCAGAATTGCTGACTTATTGTGGTTGGCAGCGCCTGCCAACCACAACAGGAAACTGCTCGGTGACAGCATCCGGGGTCTAGCCAGCACCCCGGGCTGTCACGTGAGTGCCGGAGATCCCGCGATACTATCACGGGATCTCCGGAGCAGGCGGGGAACAGCGCGCTCCCCGAAGCAGCCGCCTTGGATCCCGCTGTCAGTGATTGACAGCGGGATCCAAGGGGTTAACAGCGCCGATCGGATCCCGGATCCGATCAGCGCTGTTACCCTGACATCTCAGCTGATGAGATCAGCTGAGATGTCGGGGCTTTGATGTGAGCTCCGCGCTGGAGCTCACATCAAACACCCCTTACCGGACCATGACGTTCTCCTACGTCATAGGTCGGGAAGGGGTTAAAGAAATCTTC
Source organism: Allobates femoralis (assembly GCA_033576535.1). NCBI lineage: Eukaryota > Metazoa > Chordata > Amphibia > Anura > Aromobatidae > Allobates > Allobates femoralis. The sequence continues at coordinate 479,542,098 of JARQOC010000005.1, read as the reverse complement.
CCAAAACCAAGTTAATTTTACAGTTAGTTAAAAGTTAGTTTTAATCAACTGATCCTGGAATGTTAATAATTTCCACAATCGGATGTATTTTTTGATCTTTTAAACGTAGAGCAAATAAACTATTTTTTTGGATTATCACTTTTTCCCCCCCAATGATCGTGTACACTAATCATAGAGAATGGAGAGGCAGTTGTCTGACCAGTGTGACAGTATGTATAAGCCCCATGCCCAAAAGGGTTGCTAGCATGGAATATTCGGCCACATGCCCTAGACCTCTTGTCTAGTGTCCTGGATGCCACTTTTGAACTGTATTGCTGTCAACATTGTCATGGGACATTACTGTTTAAAAGGGTAACATAGTCTCGAACCTGCGCAGTTAATCACTGGCTCTTCAATAGAGCACAGTGAGGAGCATCACGGCACATGCATGAGACTTGTGAATGATGTCGCTATGTCATTCACTTGCATACACACAGGAGGAGCGGGTTTTCCATGTAGCAGGGCGGCGATGACCGCAGTGTGCAGACCCCCCCATATGACCCTTATAAAGTAGCATACAACATGGCACAGAATAAAAGTTGTTTTATGAGGTATGGAGGGGGCAGGGTTTAGAACCCCCAAAACAGGTAACAGGTGAACTTTAAATGGCATTATTACTTTTTAAGTGCCATTTACAGACCATTATTATTTAAACTGAATGGTGGCCTGATTCTAAAGAATTAGGTATTCTAGAATATGTATGTAGTTTATTTATGAAGTTTTAAGAATAATGCAATGACTACACAGGATTTTCCAGGAAAAATATCTACATTATCATTAAATCTATCAGCGACTCGGCTTCGTTCAATATATCTGCACGTGTGACACCTCACCAGCGATAGTAAGGTACCGCCACACTTGGCGACGCTTCAGCGATCCCTACCAGGTCGTATTGTTGTAGGGATCGCTGGAGCATCACCAGGTGTGACGGTCCAGCGATCCCTACCAGGTCGTATTGTTGTAGGGATCGCTGGAGCATCGCCAGCTGTGACGGTACCCCCATTCTGACATGATCAGCTATCTCACAGAGGGGGCCTGGTCGCTGCTGCGTGTCACACTGAGCGAGAGCGCTAGCGCCAGTTGGGTACTTCCACTGCGAGCAGCCGGGAGATAACCGGCTAGCGCCGGCCATCTCCCGGCTGTGTCGCCGCTGACCTCCGTGCGGCAGGAGATGACCCGCAGCTACCGTCGGGAGATCAGCGGTGGCATGCGTGGTTCAAATCCCGCGCCAATTCGCGGCCGGACTGCACCTGTTGCTGATTGGTCACGCCTAATCAGCGACGCGGGATTTCCGTTACAGACTGACTGAATTAGACGATTATATAGTAGATGGACAAATTGATCACTCAGATTAGTATTACATTTTGAAGAGGAAACTAATTAGTAAGTAATTATTACTTTAACAGGGAACTTAGTGGGAATGTTACTTTAATGGGGCTAATATTGTAAGTGCATTCTCATATTCAAATGAGCATGCGGGGACATTACCATTTTTCTGAGTAATTGTAGAAATGACTAGAGATGAGCAAACTTTCCCCAAACATGTTTACCAATTTCAAATTTGGCACGAACATTGCAAATTATGTTTGTGATTGGAAACATGAGCAATTTACCAAATTGACGAACACGGCTTTTTTCAGGAGAAAATTCAAAATTTTAAAAAGACCCTAAAGTTTTTCCTGAATCTTTGGGGCCAAAACGCTCACTGGAAGACTCTTAGGGTACCTTTACACGTGGCAACTTTTCTAGGAGTTTCACTGGCAACTTACTGGTTGCAGTGAAATCATGGACACGTTGTTCTATCTTGTTGCTGTGTACAAATGGAACAATGTGTCCATGAGTTCACTGCAACCAGTAAGTCGCCAGTGAAATTCGTAGAAAAGTTGCCTCGTGTAAAGGTACCTTAATGGTTAGGAATGTTCCCAGCCATCGGATCTACCATTTTCTTTCAACCTGTAGAGATAAATGGAGCTTTAAAATATTAAGCTTCCTTGTGTTTGCAGGGTGTGAATTTTTGGAACAGTGCCAGATGAGGCAGCAGCCGTGAACTCCAGGAAATTTACAATGTCCTTTAAACATGCGTTTAAGAGTGCTTTGTATTTTTTATATTTTTTAATTTAATTTAATTTTTTTTAGCGTAAATGTTTATTATTGCAGATGGTCATCAGCGTGTGAGGCCACCTCTTCTACATTTATCTCCTAGCAGTTCATATAAAAACGAGCGTATGGCCATTATATGATATTAATCCTCATGTCTTACACTGTTTGCAGCCCTTGAGGACTATAGTTGGCCACCCCTGCTCTAGAAGAATCTGTGGAGGTAGCCAGAGGGCAAGAGGAATCCTCATGCCCTTTCACCACAGCTGAGGCTCTCCATGGACCCTCTTAGGCCCTGTGCGTTGTTTGATGCTTTTTTTCTGCAGATTTTGAGAACCTGCATCAAAATATGCATGTCTATCCTGAGGCTAGCAAAGTCTGTGACAGTTCAGAATTGCTGTGCCCGTTTTGCTTTTTCTTTCCTTGCAGATTTGGTGCATATTTTTTTTCTGCACCAAATATGCAAGGAAAAAAAAACAACATTGGCACAGCACTTCTGAACTCTCATAGACTTTGCTGCCTTCAGGATAGACATGCAGAATTTGATGCAGATCCAAAAACGGCATCACATGCACCGTGGGCACATGGCCTTACAAGTATATGAGGGGGGGTCATGTTTACAAAAATCATCCCCCATATACTCTAAGAAAATGCATGCAGACACTGGTGACAGCATGACAAGAGGTGCCATCATAAACATTACTGCAGTTCAGACTTGAGGGTTCACACAAGAATATCCTGCAAGCTTGAACTGCGCTGCACTTTGACGTCACTGCTCCTCATGCATGTTGTCTCACGATATTGGCTAAATATACCCGCTACATCTCGTACGATATCACGGCTTTCACGAGACGGCGTGTGTTACGAGTGCTGATGCCACTGAGGTTATCCCAGGTCACATGGTGGGATGGCCTGCTGCGTGATACCACTGTGTAGCCTGAGATGACATCAGGGAATTCACGGCTTGTCACAGTGGCAGGAGTCATGCAGTGCCTGCTGTCCCACCATATGGGGAATGCAGTCACGGATCTTGCCCCTCATATGCTGGGACTACTACAGCATTTATTTGGGTTTCCTTTTTTTTTATTTTTCTAATTTGTGTACATCGTTTTTGGGGAGGTTGGGTGGAATGGGAGACTTTAAAAACATGGATTTTAATTTAAAAGAAAAATGTTGAAAGAGGAATATCTTGGGGCTAATTTTCAAATAAAATATTTATTGGTGTGGTTATTTGTGTCCTTACTGACTTGTTTAGTAATATCGGGTATCAGGTTGACACCTCGACATTACTAACCTCTGGGCTTGCTGTCAGCTGACATTAACCCCTTATTACCCAGTCTGCCACCGCACCATGGCAATTGGAAGAGTGTTTTAACCACCAGTTTTGGCATCTCTCATGGAGGCGCCAATTTTGGGGCAGCTGAGGGCTGCAATTTTTAGCATGGAGGGCCCAGAACACTTGGGCCTCATCATGCTGAGAGCCTGGGTTACCTTGGCTGACAATCAAAAATATGGTGAAGCGCAAGCCCATATTTACAATAATTTATTTAGAATTACTGTAATCTGACCCCAGTTTGGTTGCCATACTGGCAACAAATCACAGATGCCGGTAGAGAGGGTAGGCAGGCCTAAGTCTGACTTTAAGCAATTAAGGGGAGGGCAGCAGTTATCTTTGAGGCTCATGAGCAGGTCTGGAAGCAGGGTGACAGTAGCACTGAAGCTAAGTAAGTAAAAATCTAGCAAGCTAGTGTCTGCCAAAAGAGTAAAGCTCCACTGTAAAACAGTTTTAAGGGTGCTTTCACATGTGTGGTTTTGCAAATCCGGCAGAATTCCGGTGGCTTTGCAAAAACCACATACTGCAAAATTGCGGCAAGTCTGTGTTCTGTCTAATGCATTTCCCATTGGAATTGCGGACTTGTGCGGCACTTGCATTTTTGCCAAGATCCGGAAAATATGGCACTTGCAGCAAGTTTAAAACCGCAGCTAGTGTTGAGCCCAGGCTTTGGGGTACTCTGGTATCAGGCTCCATGGATAGCGTCTGCTGTGTCACGGGGAGTGGTGGACGCGCCTGATCCCGTGTCCTGGGTATATCTTCAAAAAGGGGAAATATTTAAAGGGGATTTTATATAAGTTTGTCATGATGCCACCTGTAGTTTCTGGTGAGGTGTCACCAGCGCCGCCACAGTCCGCCGGATGTAGATGGTAATGCGGCTAGTTGACAAAGTCCTCTACAGGTAGGGCTGGACCTCCGGGGCAACGTTCCTGTATGGGGAACCAGTTAATGCAAAAGGAAACACAGGCAGAGGCAAAGTCACTTTTCCTCCGGGTACTTTACTGTTAACTTGCATCGGCATCATACAAAGTTCACAGCTCAGCACTTTTGATGTTACAAGAACAGGTATCTTAACGGGTGGCTGAAAGTGGATCCCAAGGTGGTGTGGTGGAACCCTTGGTGTGCCTTCTTTCACTAACCCGTGTCTGTTCTTTCCTGCTTTCCAGTTTTGGTGTGAAGCCTGGTGACTTGGAATCCAGCCTGACCTCCTTTCCCCTCTCACCTTCGCTGCCGTCGGGTAACCCTCTACTTGCTGGCCGCTCGTTCCTTTGGCAGTGCCTTGTGTCCTTCTTGTGGACTGCTCTGGTGCCCGGGAGAATTGAGGACTCCACGGGAATCCGGATTCTCTGTCGTGCCCTTACACCAGAGAGCCATGGGACATTTTTGGTGGGAACTACACTGTTATAGATAACACTGCAGTGTTGGGACATGGTGAGTGACTGCACCCCCTATAATGTGCCCAAAACTTTTGCTGTAATGCAAAGTCCTGCAAAATGCAAATGTTGACACAGCACACTTGATTAACATTGGTTTTGAAAACCTCAGTTAGGATATACAGTACATCACATTTTTATGGTTAAGGTTACATGGAGACCTATTTCTACTGCAAATGTCCACTATAGGTAACTGAGGTCCACAATCAGTGTTTGGATTTGTCATACCAAATGACAGAACAAGTACAACATCAAAGCTTCTGTATTAAATGCAAGTGATGTGAATCTAACAAAGGACAGGAAGCCATTTAGTGTCAAAAATATTAGGCTACCAATCATATAGATCTCCATAACATAATCAGATGATAGGTGACAAAACAGGACAGACATTTCCATTTACATATGATTCTGTTAATGTTTTCTTGGCTTCAGCAGTCGGTCAGAGCCTGAGATTCAGGAGATTGTTAGATACAAACGACAAATGTGACATAACCTGTGAACATATGTTAAAGAACCTTTGGAATAAATGTGAGATGTGCACTACTGATGGGTGACCAGTAGATGGTGACAGATGGATGTAAATATTTAAAGATTGGAGTTCAGAGCAATCACTAGTTATAGGGAATCTCAATTCTAAATCATTCATAGAACAATATAATATAATATATTTTGCCGTTAATGTAATGGTTTCAAAACAGACGTATAGTTATGTCCAGAAGTTCTAAATTGTTGGAACGTGGGATATTATGGGGTTTTTCTGCATTCCTCATTGCGTTCCACTGACATCAACACAACTAAAGTATCAGATTCTCTAAGAATATGTCCGTAACCTGATTTAAGTTTGAGAAATGCATGTTTTCAGTTATTGCCTTACCAGATCTGTTCCTGGCAGTAACATCACCAATCAGCCCCTAAGTAGGATGTCAAGCATGCACGGATTTCTTGCAATGTGCTCCTCTGATATGATTCTCTTTCCAGGACCAAGTGCCTCCAGGTCCGCGCTGCTGCCACAAAGAAGTATCAAAGACATCGGAATGCTTTGGAAGGCACTTGGTCCTGGAAGGAGTTTGTATTCCCACATCGTGGAAGTGTGGTCCTTGCGGCAGCTGCTAAGTTTGAGCGGTCAAGCTGGTTGTGAGCCTCACAACCAAACCAGGTGAGCAGATTTATGCTATACGTTATCTGTCTCCTAAGTGGGATAAGACCCTATGCGCATTCTCATTTTTTTAGACCTCTGATATGATTGGCACTCCTGGGTTTCTTCCCTAGAGCTGCAGCTATTACACTGTCTGCATTGCAGTGCTTTGTGAGAAAATGGTATCACACAGCTGAGCCTAGAACCACACAATCAATATATCAACTCTTTTTAGGTACCTACCTCTGTTACTACTTTTATCCTGGTTGTGGCTTAGTGATGATTATTTAGACAGTGTTTACAACCTAGAATCCCGCCTTCAGTTCTATCTAATATCATAATTACCCTGTCCTGTCCCTCATCAAGTTCAACCTTCAGGGTGTCCTTCTATCCTCTGATTGGCCAGAGGCCAGAACAAGTTTTGGTCATCATATTTGGCGATGGGTGCCCAAATATGATGACCGCTGGTGGCGGAACTGACAAACCTAACCAACGCTGCACACACAGGGAGGTGGGGGCACACAGGTAGGAACAGAGGGGTGGATGGGCACACAGGTAGGTGGGGGGCATGCCCAGGGGGGCAGGGCCACAGACAGGGAGGTGAGGGGGCACTGGAGAACATAGAGGCAAGGGGCACACAGGGAGGCGGAGGAGCATACACAGGCACAGGGAGGTGAGGGGGCACACACAGGCACAGGGAGGTGGGGGAGCACACACAGGCACAGATAGGCATGGGGAGAGGTGGGGAGGGACACAGGGGGCACTTGGAGGCACAGACAGCCTAAGAGAGGCACAGATAGGCACTGTGAGGTGGGGGACACCCACAGGCACATGAAGGTGGGGGGCACACGCAGGCAAAAGAAGGCACAAACAGACAGCATGAGGTAGGGGGCACTCACAGGCACAGGGAGGCACAAACAGGCCATCAGCACCGGTATCCGAGTACTCCATACCCTGTCGACCGCCTCAAATCTGGCGTCACAAACAGGATCCCGTGCCTAGTAAAACCGGGTACTGTGTGTCAAGAACTGAACTTTATTAACTGTTTCTGAACTGTACAATCGGGCCGGCAGTACAGAAATTGAGCTGCGCCACAGCGCGGGAAGATAAGCCCCGCCCCTTCACTCTGCCAGAGATTCGCGAAGCGCAGCTCCCTGCTCCGGAAGTACCTGAGGTGCTCCGCTCCCTCTGTAGAGCCGCCGGCGACCGGAAAAGTTTGTTTCATCTCAACGGTTGGCAGCGATTAACTAGGGATACCATCAGAGACTATGCTTGCAGAACAGTTTACAAAGGGATTGAGGTCAGACTACCGCCGCCAGAAGGTACATATGTGGATATTGGTTCACCCAACTCTGAACTTTAATGACTTGAAAGATCGTGCTATAACTGTGTTAAGGTACCTTCACACACAGCAATTTTACTAGGCAATTTCACTGGCAGTTTGATGGTTGCAGTGAAATCATGGACACATTGTTCCATTTGTACACAGCAACAAAATAGAACAATGTGTCCATGATTTCACTGCAAACAGCAAATTGCCAGTGAAATTGCTTAGCAAAATTGCTGTGTGTGAAGGTACCTTTAAGGGCTCCAGTTTCTGCAGAGACTGCAATACAATCCTGGCAGGTTAACACCTCTCCCATAGACTTTAAACCCATTTCTACAGAGCCTGCAAAAGTAGAAAGACAAGCTGTAGCAGATAACTCAGATGATGACATGCGTAACCAGGTGCTGCAGTTAACCAAAAACATGGACTATGTAGTAAAGCTCTTGCAAACTATGCCTGGAGCACCACCACCAAGCAAAATCCAACTAGCTGATAGCCCTGAGGATGACCCATGGATGCGGAGGAAGACCAAGTCGACCGTGCAGGGGACCAACGCAGCATTCCAATGTAGATCCATGTTGCTCGTGGAGGGGACCAACAAGTCGCCCGCTCAGGGGAACGACGCACCGTTCCAATGCAGAGCCAGGGACTACACGGATTTTTCAGGGCAACCCATCTGCCTGCAATGCAACAAACCGGGCCACTTCGCAAGAAGATGTCCTTTAAACACGAGATTCCTGGGGCCGAGGGCCAGCCCCCAGGAGTAGAGCAGCTGGGCCCAACTGACTGGCGTAAGCGATACGTGGTAGGCCGTCCATACCTCAACATTATGCTAGAAGGAATCCACATGGCGGCCCTATAGGACACCGGGTCGCAGGTCACTACTATCCCACATATCCTTTACAAACAATTTTGGGCTGATGACGATCTTGAACCCCCAAACCCCAATTTTTATATTATTGTAGCTAATGGATAACCACAAAAACAGGTGGGGTACAGAGAAGCTACAATAAAGTTGGGGAGGGAGGAATTAAAAGGCCAAGGGTTGTTTGTGGTAGAAAACAATCCTAATGAAAAATACCCCTACATGGTAATTGGTACAAATGTCATTGAAAACTGCTTTGGAGAAGTGTTGTTTTTACTCCAACAGATTGCTGAGACTGCTGGTTATGGGTGGACAAGACTCATCCAAAGAGAGATCCGAGCCCTCATCCACAAGCAACAGGTAAATTTGTCTGGGGGAGAAATTGGCAGTGTGCGGGTAACAGACCCGGTTCCCATTGTACTACCACCAAAAAGTGAGATGATGATATGGTGTCGAGCAGCGATAGGTCGCAGGGGACAGGAATACCAGGCAGTTGTAGAGCTGGTATTTTCAGAGCACAGACCTACACTACTGACAGCCAGAGGGGTGGTGGATGTACGCAAGGGACGAGTACCAATCCGTGTATTAAATTAAAGAGGAAGCAAAGCTACCCCGGTATGCTACTGTAGCAAAGCTGTATACTGTTTGTGACGACAACATACAGACAGTGAGAGCTGTTTCCTCTATAACCAGGCGGAGGATAACAACTACTAAGGACAGCTAGAGGAGTGGTGTCAGCAGTTGCACGTAGGAACTGATGCCACCCCTTCTCACCAAAAGCGCAGAATTTACCAAGTAGCGCAGGAGTTTGAGCAAACATCTAGTTTGCATCCACTAGATTTACCAGTTACACGTAGACCCACTCTCACAGACCCTACACCAGAACCACGTAAGTCAACACGTGTCAATCTGCAAGAGAAAAGAGTGAGAAAGGGGCGCAATAGTGCGGTTACCAGGGGGGCTTTATTTAGCGTGGCGTACTAATAGGTGGCCACTCAGCTTATCAGGTTGTGCTGTCCTCGCACAACCCGGTAATACACTTGATAAGGCGCCCTTCACAGGCTCCAGCTCATCCACACACCGCGTGCTTCGGGGGCTCCGAGCATCCGGTCACATCACCGCAGGTCCTTCAGTTAAAGCTCCTGTTGCCAGGCGAAGCCTGCTGCCTTTGTGCCTGAGCGCCTCCAATTATACCGCTTACAGTTTGTTTATCTTCTAACACGTGTCAATCTGGGACACCCACCACCCAGGTTTAGAGAATAAGTTATAACGTGGGAAAATGTAAATATGTTTAAAATGTAAATATGTTCAGAATGTAAATATGTTGTTAATGGTAGTGTACAGAAGGGTGGAGTAACTGGATTAGCCCCCATGCACATCAAGTTAGGGAAAGAAAGTGCCTGGGGGTGGTATAAGTGAAGCCACGCTTCCTAAGCAGAGACACCGTATTGTTTATAGTTATGTTTTTGAACTTTAAGAGACTTTACCTGTTCGACTTTAAAATTTTTCTCCTTTTCCTATTTTCAAAAATGGACTATAGCCACAGGACTGGTAATGGCAAACCCCTGTTTAAGTCCCCTTTTTCGCAGCCTACAGCGGATGGACTAGTGCTGTATTTTTGTAAATTTTTCATTTTTAAGACTCTGTTCAATTATTATGTAAATAGTTATGTCATGTTATGGAAAAATGTTTCAGTCCCGGAGGACTGTATTTAACTAGAGGGGAATGTGACACCCCTGCAGGGGATTTCCACAGGATCCACCGGTGCAAGGAGGGAATTACACCTTGGTTCCCATACCACACACCACCTTTCACCCCAGACCTGAAGGGGAGCCCTACTGGCTGCTTTAAGTCAGTTCCCCTTTAAAACATCCAGGCCTGAGGGGAGGAGTTAGTCAGTCCCGAGAGTTAGTTCGAGTTAGAGTTGGAGAGAGCTGGAGTGAGGAGCTGGTCGCTGGGAAGGATCCAGGACCAGGGACCACTACCGCTGTGCGCACCCTAGGGAAAGGGTCGGAGGCAAGTGGAGAAAGAAGGGAACTAAGAAAAGGGAACCAGTTACTACAGCCCTTTAGTACACCCGGACATCGGAGTCCGACGCTGCCAGCATTTAGTGCTACAGCAAAAGCCTGGAAGACTCAGGTGGAGTTCAGCCTTGAGCAAAAGCCCGGAAGACTCAGGTGGAGTTCAGCCTTGAGGAGAGCAAGTAAGAGACACAAAAACTGACCAAGCACAGGACCAGGAGGCATAGGTTTAGAGCAAAGCCCTGAGAGGGAGAAGAAGCGGTGGGTTCAGGCTCAGGCATTACTTACCCCACACCACAGAGCACAAAGACGGAGGAGGCCTCATAACTTTGTAAGGTGGAAGTCCCAAGTTGCATCGGGGACCTGGTTAATACTCTGGACTGTACCTGTTACCCTGTCATCAGTAAAAGGTACTGAAACAACAATCCCTGTGTGTCTGTGTGCCTGTCTAACGGCCGCAATCTCACCGCTTTGTCAGCAAAGACTTAACTACTACTCCCCTCTTCCATCCCCGCTGCCCTGAGGTAAAGTTCCACCTGTGGGGAGCTGTACCACACTCTGCTGTACCATTACCTTAGCGACCGGCTGCAGCGCTGGTATACCCGTTATCAGGTACCATAGGTGGCGTCACGTTAACAATCCCCTTATCCCCCCACAGTTCCCCGCCATTGAGGTTCCAGGGCACGGGATCGGGGATCGACCAGCCGTGATCCCCCATCAAAGCCGCCATCAGCCCCGGTATCCGAGTACCCCATACCCTGTCGACCGCCTCACTAACGACCGCACGCTCATGAGATCATTAGTGATATCGTTTCAACATTGAAGCGTGTTACGGTACCTTTAGGCTATTTACCCATGATCCAGAGATACTGCATTCTGGACGTGTGCCGCCTCAGGGTATATGGGGTACTTGTTATCTGGGCCCTTACTGAGGTTGGGATGTCACTGATGGCCTGTCCAGACCAGTGCCCTGGGGACTATGCTTTTAAAAAAGGGGTAGTACAAATGGGAATAAAGAGTTCGTGACACCACCTGTGGTTTCTGGTGATTGCACCAGTGCTGCTTTGGGCCTCCAGGGATGATGTATAGGCAGCTAGTGGTTGAAGCTCCCCACAGGTGGAGCTGAATCCCCGGGGCTGTGGTGTGATGGGGAGGAGAAACAGGGATAGTCTCTACAAAGGAAAGGGTCAGGGGATGAAGAACCGACACACAAATCGTAGATTGTCTCTTTACCTTTACTGATGGTAAGGCAGGTAAACGTCCAGTACTCGGGTGGCCAGGAAACACTTATGGATCGCCACAGCGAGTGGGTATAAGGCCTCCTTGTCTCTTTTCTCTTGGGTGAAGCCCCTGCACTGTGTGAAACTTGGCTGGCCTCCTCTGCTGTCCTATCACCTGTGCTGAATTGGGATAACCAGCGTTGGGCTGCCGCTATCTCTCTTCCTGCGGTGCTTGGCTCCCTTGTTTGTGACTGCACAGATGCCTGGGAGACTGGAGTCTCCACGATAAACCAGAATTCTCTGCTGGGCCAGATGCTCTCCTGCAGATGCAGACTCCGGTGTCCAGGATGCTTTTTGGGGTAAACCAAGATGGCTCCTTGGTCCCCAAACTGCTCTTTCTCTGAGACTCTTTCTCCTTGCCTTCGAACCCACTCTTGGGCCCTGCAAAGACTAGGTTGGAGGCTGTTCAGTGTCGCTGGCTCGGGCCTAACGCGGCTCCGACCAATAGGACGTCTTCACAGCTCTTCTAGAGTCTGCCTACTCTAACTAACTCCTCCTCCAGCACCATTATTTATAGGGGATCAAGTTGAGCTCCCCCTAGTGTGCTGTGGTGGAAGGTGTTGTTTGCGTCTTGCACCTGCTGTGGAAATCCATCCATGCTCTAGGTGAGTCTGTGGTTACCTGTGTGAGCAGGGCGCCACAGACGCATTGTCTGTTTTCCTGCAGATACACGAGTATACTCCACAGGAAAAAACAGCATCCAAGACCACGATCAGGCTTCAGGGAACCTCACAATTTCACAGTGTTCTCCTGCCGAGAATACTCGCATCTCTGTAAGTATAAATTGAAATGATGTGGCTCCAGAAGCAGCGCTGCATGTCCGTTTACACTGTGGAGAAAAGAAGAACAGTGGGCAGAAGATTTCTATAAAACCACTGTGCTTGTACTGTACAATGCAATGTTTTGGACACAGTGAAAACATGCTGTGCTCAATTTGTCGGTCACTGTATAGTTGAATAAACTAAACAGTTGATCTTGCCTTCCATGCTTACACCCTGCAGGCAATGATGGATAATGTCAGCAATCTAGCCAACTTTTTTTAAACTTACAGTGGGGCCCATTTAGTGCATTGACGTGAATCAGGCAGCTTTGAATGACTTCCCGCAACTCTGCAGCCTGATGTATACAGTAGTATCCTTGTATATCATTCAGTAAAGAGACAGCGAAGTAGGTGAGGAGATTGTAGCCACTTCCCTCCTCTCAGATATATGCAAATTTGCACTTCTCTAAGGAAGTGGAGAAACTCCAGTGCCACATTTAAGCAGCTTCCTCAAAGTCATAATCGCTTTCCAACAAGCTTTCAATATGACTAAGGGATTTGTGCCAGATCAGGTACCCTGAAACGCAGCGTCTGTAGTTTGGGGTTCTGATCTGGCACAAATCCCTTAGTCATATTAAAAGCTTGTTGGAAAGCGATTATGACTTTGAGGAAGCTGCTTAAATGTGGCACTGGAGTTTCTCCACTTCCTTAGTGAAGTGTAAATTTGCATATATCTGAGAGGAGGGAAGTGGCTTACAATCTCCTCACCTACTTCGCTGTCTCCATAAGGTTGATAGCAAGTTCCCAGTCCTTGTCTTAGCCCACTCACACAGCCAGATCAGAATATCCCACACACTACACTGATGAGGGGCAGGTACCCCGAAACGCAGCGTCTGTAGTTTGGGGTTCTGATCTGGCACAAATCCCTTAGTCATATTAAAAGCTTGTTGGAAAGCGATTATGACTTTGAGGAAGCTGCTTAAATGTGGCACTGGAGTTTCTCCACTTCCTTAGTGAAGTGCAAATTTTCAGTAAAGAGTTTATATTTAAGTGGTGGTCTCTTTCATTGAACTATCCAATATTTGGTCCAGGCCAGCTGAAGTCCCCAGCATCATGCGCCCCTATAGCAAAAGTCCATACACCCAGTCAGGACCATCACCTTCATATAATATGCCGCAGTGTATAAGAAACATGTACGTTATCCAGGACTACAGCACTGTGCCATGTTACACTTGCATTACTCAGTAGAAGCCTACTTAGAAGAGGCCAAAGAAGCACTCAAATGGAATTTCATGTAGAGGTGTGAGGACATAGGTGAACTGTGTTAATTGGAAAAAGTAGAGTGCTTACTTCTTCAGATCATTTGTAAAAATGAGGAACCATTACACAATTTGCCATACCAGTTTCAAGGATGAGTTGTAGCCAGGAGAAGTTCCTATGAAGCACTTGAGCAGGTGAAGAAAATAAGGAGAATGACTCCATTCAGTTTGCAATGTCAATTATAAATTACTCGATGACTATTAAGTCTGTATTTCTATTGTATGAGCTGCAGAGATGAGAAATAGTAATTTTTTAGCTTGTTAATCAAACATACTGAATTATTTTGTATAATGACAATACTTATTACATAGTGTCCTTGTGAGGATCTGAAGTTGTGGGTTGTAATAATAACCTAGGCAGGTTAACGATGCAACACATTTTATTTGTATTTGTACAGGATATTTCAACAACTCCAGGTAGATGACCACAATGTGATGACCCCAGTCCACATGATCAAAAACCAGCTGGCAAAATAGACCTTAGGTTCCTCCAGACAACAGATGTTTCGATCGAACCACAAGTATCCAGCTACACGATAGTCCTTAGAAAAGTTCCTTAAATCCCGACAATAGCTATCAAGACCGAAGCACATGTATCCAGCTCCAAACTCTGTAGTCCATTTATTAGCTCAAGACCTGACTTCAACTAAAAAGAAGTTCAATTAAAGTCTCTGGCCAGCCTGCAAAGGTGTGTATCCAGAAGCACTCCCCTTTTCCGCCAAGAGAAACAAAGGCACAGATTTCCCCACCAAACGCAAGACAATGAATGTTAATGTAGGCATGACTGCAGTATGGCCGTGGAGGTTTACTAGGAGTACACACTGTTACAATCCCTTCCCCCCTTACAATTATGTACAAACAGGTGGTCTTAAAACTGACAAGCAAGCAAATCTCTAATAAAACAAAAATATCGATGTAACCAGTGCTCTGTGCTGTAAAAGTCCGATAGTCATTAGTTCATGGCCAACTCCTGACAGGACTGTTTTTCCTATAGTGCAGTCTCTAATTACATAAAGCGTCCATTGTCCACACTTAAACGAAAACTGTCACCAGCTTAATATAAAGTGCCAGCACCTATAAGCCATTATGTACATGCTGTGTATATCTTTCCTATCCACTCTGCATGACAAAAAAGACCTTTTTATTATATTCATCTAAGGCGCGGTATGGTGCAATGGGCATCGCTAGTCTTGATCTGGTGCATCCTCTTTCTTGTTATTGCTGTCCCCCTGCCCTGCTTTGTGTGGATGATGCATCTTGCACCATCCACACAGTATCTTAAATTGCTCTCCTGAGCACGCACACTTCTCTCTGCCCTGCTATTTGCTAGTGTGCATTTGCTGGCACTCTTTGCCATTCCCCGTGCATGCACACTACAGTACTTTGCTCTGCCTAACAACCTAATAACAGATTCCCTATAAGATATACCGTAAAACACTGTCCATTATTATATAATGTTTTCCCGTGTTAAATAGTGGTCCTTGAAAGTTTGTGAACTTTTCAAAATGTTCTATATTAAAAGTTTCTAAATTTAATGCAAAAATAAGCTGTAAAAGAAAATAAAAGAACCAAATCAAACAAATTAGTCAAAAAATATTAGTCATTTTTAAAATGTAGTAAATGATCCAATCCTATATATCTGTACTTGAGAGTATACCAGAAAAAAGGGGTGAATTCAGCGCTTCCAATGGAGAAGACCAGGATAGATGAATAAAGGGTTTATTAGTCTACACATTTTGAAGTAGGAGGCTTATTCTTCAGGACATACAACTACAAAAAATATTTGTATTTATACTTCAAGTCTATGACATAACAAATGTGTATGACTTGTCATTAAGAAAAATCTGGTCCACTGTAATTGTTTGACTTTCAGCCAGTGGGAATTAATGAGTAAATATGGGGATGAATGATTCTATGTTGCATATTTAGAAACTTATTGGAATCCCTTTGATCCCTGGTATTACTAAGCGCTCCTTCCTTTTCCAGCATGCTTCAATCACTAAGAACGGCCTTAAATATTTATTTCAAATAAATTCAACAAATAAGCTCAACACTTGATTTATATGTATGTCACATGGGGAGCATATGGCTCTCAGGCAGAAAGTTCAGCAGGAGCTGTAGCAAATTAATCATCTCATGGTGAGACAATTAAATATTACCAACATACACTCCAAAACATCCTTCACTTTCTAATATCTTTCATTTCCTTTATGGTAGTAACAGCCGGTCTATGTGGGCACAAAAATGCAAGCTTTCCTACATGGCAGCATTGAATTAGTCAACAGAAAAATAAAACTTTATTATGATTATGAGTTCTATCTGCAAACTAAACATTTCCCCTCCTCCCCAATCTTTATCCTCTTCACTCCCGGGAGATTTTCCATTTTCCATTTTTGTTTTTTTCCCCTCAATGTAGGCATATGAGAGCTTATTTTTTTGTGGATGAGTTGTACTTTTGAATCACTTCATTCATTTCACTATATGGTGTACTGAAAAACTGGGAAAAAAAACTCCAATTGTGGTGAAATTGCCAAAAAAAAGGGAAATTCCACAATTTTTTTTTACATTTATTTACCATGTTCACTATATGGTAAAAGTGACCAGACCATATGGTTCCCCTGGTCAGTACGGGTTCGTTAATACAAAATGTGTGCTTTTACCTTTATCTAGGTGGTGAAAAACAAAAAAACAAAATTGCAATTTTATGAGATGGGTTATTTTTTGCTACAGCGTGAAAAGTTACCACAGACTATCACCTGATACCAGTATTGGTAAGCTCACAGCTTAATTGCTACTTACTTAGTAGCTCATGACCTGTAACTAATGAAACACAATCGTTAGGCTGGAAACACACTGTCCGAGTGACATGCAAGTTACTCGCATGATTCTCGGATCATTCACCTGCCAAGACCCTGCCTCTTTGGACGGGATACTGTCAGTATTATGTTTTTCTATGTAGCTCCACTGCTCCCGTCCAGAGAGGGGAAGGCCATCCCAGGTGAATGATCTGAGACTTGTGCAAGTAAGGCGGCCGTCACACGCATCAATTTTGTGAGTGATATTGTTAGCGATCACATGCACGCGCGATCGCTAACAATATCGTTCACATCGCTGGTGAGCTGTCACACAGGCAGACTCACCAGCGATGTGGACCAGCGAGATCGCTGGTAACCATGGTACACATCGGGTTACTAGACACCGCGCGGCGCTTATTAACCCGACGTTTACCATAGATACCATCTCCCAGCATAGGTCACACACCACGATGATGCAAATTGATCAAGCGATTATCGCTTGATATGCGCTCCGGCTCACAAATCTGCAATCAAGCAATCAAGCGATTTTACATTGTAAAATCGCTTGATTACACGCAGCGATGCACAAGTGCACCTTTGGAAGTGCACTGAGATACAGGCTGATTTTCTGCTAAGGGAAAAAAAACCTCTATATATCTGAGTTTCTAGCGAGTGTGGCGAGCTGAGTGTGACAGAGCAAGTGCGACAGAAGTAAGTGTGTGACTTGTGATTCAGTGACTTTGGATTAAGGGAGTTTGGAAGGGAGGACTTACTGAATTGCTGGTTGTATTTTATTAATACTTTGCATTTCTTTTTACTTATCATTTCTGTCTGGTGCAATCCCCATTAGGAAATGAGCTCCATGATTGGCAATGCCATCCAGTGTACATCTTGCCGCATGTATGCATTCCTTGACCAGCCAGTCGAGGGTGCATACTGCTGTGTGAGATGTGAGTACGTTGTGCATTTGGAAGCCCAGATACTGGATCTAAATGAACAACTGACAACGCTGAGATCCATAGACAATATGGAAAGGAGTCTGCTGCTCACTGAACAGCTGCTCAATGGGATAGATGTGGGGGAGGATGGTAGTATGGAGCTGCAGGACTGTGAGGTAGCTAGCTGGGTGACAGTTAGAAGGCGGGGTAGAGGGAAGGGTGCCAGGGAGGCTAGCCCTGATCTGGCAAACCCCAATAAATTTGCTATGTTGGCAGATGAGGGGGGTGTGAGTTCAGGGATAGCACTGCTGCAGCAGGACATGACCTCTGAAAGCCAGAGGAGTGTCAGCTCCAGTAAGGTGGAAAACAGGAGAGTAGGGCAGGCCAGACAGGTGCTGGTAGTGGGGGACTCAATTATTAGGGGAATAGATAGGGCAATCTGTCACAAAGACAGGGATCGTCGAACAGTGTGCTGCCTACCTGGCGCTCGAGTCCGGCACATCGCTGATCGGGTTGACAGATTACTGGGAGGGGCTGGTGAGGACCCAGCGGTCATGGTGCACATTGGCACAAATGACAAAGTTAGAGGTAGGTGGAAGGTCCTTAAAGATGATTTCAGGGAATTAGGCTGCAAGCTTAAGGCAAGGACCTCCAAGGTAGTATTCTCTGAAATACTGCCTGTACCACGTGCCACACCAGAGAGGCAACGGGAGATTAGGGAGATAAATAAGTGGCTCAGGAATTGGTGTAGGAAGGAGGGGTTTGGGTTCCTGGAGAACTGGGCCGACTTCTCTGTTGGCTACAGGTTCTATGCTAGGGACGGGCTGCACCTCAATGGGGACGGTGCAGCTGTGCTGGGGGAGAAAATGGCTATAAGGTTGGAGGAGTGTTTAAACTAGGGATTGGGGGGGAGGGTATTCATTGTATAGGAGGGGAAGATAGTGTAAACAGTAACCTGGGCACAAGTAATAAAATTGGGGGTGGCATGGGGGGTGGGGTTAGAACAGTCAAACTAGTAGGAAGGAAGAGAGGTAAAGAGAGATGCATACAGTGCATGTTCACTAATGCCAGAAGCCTCACCAACAAAATGGAGGAATTAGAATTGATTTTATTGGAAAATAATTATGACATGGTGGGGATTTCGGAGACTTGGCTGGACGAGAGCCATGACTGGGCTGTTAATTTACAGGGCTATTGTCTGTTCAGAAATGACCGTACAAATAGGCGAGGAGGAGGTGTATGTTTATACGTAAAATCATCCTTAAAACCCATCCTGCGTGATAATATAGGTGAATCTAATGGAAATGTAGAGTCCCTGTGGGTGGAGATAAGGGGAGGGGGAAAAAATAATAAATTACTGATAGGGGTTTGTTATAAGTCCCCAACAATAATGGAAGTGGAGGAGAATATCCTCATAAAGCAAATAGATGAAGCAGCGACTCAGGGAGAAGTCATTATTATGGGGGACTTCAACTACCCTGAAATACATTGGGGATCAGAAACCTGCAGTTCCAGCAAAGGTAATAAGTTTTTGAAAACTATGAGAGACAATTACCTTTCACAACTGGTTCAGGACCCAACAAGAAGGGGGGCACTGCTGGACCTAATATTAACCAACAGGCCAGACCGCATATCAAATATACGGGTTGGAGGTCACTTGGGTAATAGTGATCATGACTTAATAAGCTTTCAAGTATCCTTTACTAAGACGTGTAGTAAAGGGGCCACAGGGACACTAAACTTCAGGAAGGCAAATTTCCAACGGTTGAGAGATGATCTTAGTGCAATAAGCTGGGACGATGTCCTGAGACATAAAAGTACACAACACAAATGGGAGATGTTTATTAGCATCCTGAATAGGACATGTGCACAATATATACCCTATGGGAATAAGCATGCTAGAAATAGGAGGAAACCACTATGGCTAAATAAAGCGGTAAGAAGTGCAATATGTGACAAAAAGAAAGCATTTAGGGAATTAAAGCAAGTAGGTAGTGATGAGGCATTAGATAAATACAGAAAATTAAATAACATTTGTAAAAAGCAAATCAAGGCAGCAAAGATTGAGACAGAGAGACTCATTGCCAGAGAAAGTAAAAAGAATCCCAAAATATTTTTTAACTACATAAATAGTAAGAAACTAAAAATGATGGTGTTGGCCCCTTTAAAAATAGTCTGGGTGAAATGGTGGATGAGGATGAGGAAAAAGCCAATATGCTAAATGACTTTTTTTCAACAGTATTTACACAAGAAAATCCCATGACAGACAATATGATCAGTGATAACAAAAAGTCTCAATTAAATGTCACCTGCATAACCCAAGAGGAAGTACGGCATCGTCTAAAAATCACTAAAATTGACAAATCCCCGGGCCCGGATGGGATACACCCCAAAGTGCTGCAGGAATTAAGTACTGTCATAGATAGACCATTATTTTTAATATTTAAAGATTCCATAATAACAGGGTCTGTACCACAGGACTGGCGTATAGCAAATGTGGTGCCAATATTCAAAAAGGGGACAAAAACTGATCTTGGAAATTATAGGCCAGTAAGCTTAACCTCTACTGTGGGTAAAATCCTAGAGGGTTTTCTAAGAGATGCTATACTGGAGTATCTGAAGAAAAATAACCTCATGACCCATTATCAACATGGTTTTACGAGGGACCGTTCCTGTCAAACTAATCTAATAAGCTTCTATGAAGAAGTAAGTTCTGGACTGGACCAAGGAAATGCAGTGGATGTGGTGTATATGGATTTTTCAAAAGCTTTTGATACGGTGCCACACAAAAGGTTGATACATAAAATGAGGGCAATGGGGATAGGGGAAAATATGTGTAAGTGGGTTAAGAACTGGCTTAGTGATAGGAAACTAAGGGTGGTTATTAATGGAACAAACTCAGAATGGGTCACAGTTAATAGTGGGGTACCACAGGGGTCATTGTTGGGCCCGCTTCTATTTAATATATTTATTAATGACCTTGTAGGGGGCATACAGAGTGGAATCTCAATATTTGCAGATGACACTAAACTCTGCAGGGTAATCAATACAGAGGAGGACAATTTTATATTACAGGAGGATTTATGTAAACTAGAAGCTTGGGCTGCTAAATGGCAAATGGCTTTAATGGGGATAAATGTAAAGTCATGCACTTGGGCAGAGGAAACAAAAGGTATAATTATGTGCTTAATTGTAAAACACTGGGCAAAACTGTCACTGAAAAAGACCTGGGTGTATGGATAGATGATAAACTCACATTTAGTGGCCAGTGTCAGGCAGCTGCTGCAAAGGCAAATAAAATAATGGGATGCATTAAAAGAGGCATAGATGCTCATGAGGAGAACATAATTTTACCTCTATACAAGTCACTAGTGCGACCACACTTAGAATACTGTGTACAATTCTGGTCTCCGGTGTATAAGAAAGACATAGCTGAACTAGAGCGGGTCCAGAGAAGAGCGACAAAAGTCATTAGAGGACTAAGGAGTCTGCAATACCAAGACAGGTTATTAAACTTGGGGTTATTTAGCTTGGAAAAACGAAGGCTTAGGGGTGATCTTATAATAATGTATAAATATATGAGGGGACAGTACAGAGACCTTTCTAATGATCTCTTTACTCTTAGGCCTGAGACGGGGACAAGGGGGCATCCTCTACGTCTGGAGGAAAGAAGGTTTAATCATAATCACAGACGCGGATTCTTTACTGTAAGAGCAGGGAGACTATGGAACTCTCTGCCACATGCTGTTGTAATGAGTGAGTCACTACTAACATTTAAGAAGGGCCTGGATGCCTTTCTTGAAAACTATAATATTACTGGTTATATATACTAGATTCTTTGATAGGGCGTTGATCCAGGGAATTAGTCTGATTGCCGTATCTGGAGTCAGGAAGGAATTTTTTCCCCCAATGTGGAGCTTAGTGTTGCCACATGGGTTTTTTTTGCCTTCCTCTGGATCAACATGTTAGGCTATGGGTTGAACTAGATGGACTTAAAGTCTTCCTTCAACCTTAAAAACTATGTTACTAAAAACTATGTTACAAACAATATCGCTTAAGCGATCAAACAGCAGATCGCTTAAGCGATATCGTTCAAGAAATTGATGCGTGTGACGGCAGCCTAACTCACATGTCACTCGGACAGTGTGTTTCCAGCCTTGTTGTCAATGCTCATAGCACTCCCAATTTTATGTGAGAGTTGTCCACACAAGTTGCTGAGTCCAAAGGTTAGTATTTAGATTTCAGAGTCCAACAAAAAGCAGAAGAAAAATCTGGCTGTGTTTAGGAGTAGATAAAAACTACTGAACTTACTGCAGCGGTCCTTGCCGATGACATGCACACAAAAAATCTCCACAGTTTCTTCCTGGTGGCGGGTGCACAGTGGAGAAGCACCAGAGTTCCCGGGAAGTACAGATCCGCAACACTATATATACTTCCTGATGGCCATATGTACTCCTCTCCTGGAGAAGGAACACGTTCGTTCAGAAACACGTAAGGATTGTACCTAAGGTAATTGCACAGTGAAATCACCTAAAGAGAGGTGGCACAGACAGAAGGGGGATCCTCGAGTGTTAGTTAATCTGGCCCGGCATGGCGCCCGACCCGGAGTGACCCAGTCCAACAACGGGGGACCGGCTCCGAGAGCAGTGAAGGTGTTCATCCCTGAGCCGCCAAACCGGAGGGACGTGAGCTGCCTCAGAGAGTCGCAACCAATCCTTGCATACATCCCCAAAAGCCCCCATATAGGGTCAAGGAGGCCCAGAGGGCGCTAGACTCCAGAAGGATCCGTGGGGACCAGTGAAGGGCTCTGTGCAGGGAAGCACTAGGAAGTAACAGGAGGGAAAAAGCGCAGAACTAGGACAGAGGGAGAAACCATCAGGAACACCACTGAAGGCCTCAAAGAGACATTCTATTCCCTGGTGGCTAGCTACGTTTGACTGTGTAAACCTGTAAGCTGCCTGACAGTTACCAGTAAACCCGTGCAAAGCCTAAGCAGTGCGTGGTGTCTTATTTCCATCTTGCAGGGGAAGTACAATCCAGCCTCCTCAGGATAGACTGCAGCAAGCCTCCACCTGCGGAGCCGCCTTCCTGTGTGAGTTCTCTATGTGGAGCCCTGCGATCAGGAGGCCACAAGAGGAGCTGTAGCCAGGCAGATAGGAGACAGTTCTCTAAGAACACCTTCAAAACACACACCCACAAGACACACAAGATTTCAAAAAATCCACCTGAGGAAGACGACAATCCGTTGTGGAAACGCGTTGTGGTATTAAAGTTGTATAGACCAGGTTTCCACCCATCTCCTAAGTGAATCTGCGCTCCCACTGAGTAACCCTTTCTTTATTGCAAAACTCTCTCACCCTCCGGGTGTGTGGTTACCGGAGCTGCGGTTTGCGGAGAAATCCCCAACAGAGGACGGTGTGGAACCATAGGACTTGCGGTGACGTAGGAGCCCTGGGACGCGCGGATCATCTGATTCCACCCCACTTAACGCGGAAGTGGAGGAGCAGCATCGATCAGTCGGGCATCAGGAGAACCCGGTGGAAGCTCTCACTGAGGTTGTGCTGCCTCCGCACAACCGACACAAGTGAGAGTCCCCCCGCACACCCCTCTAAACCACGCCAAAATAGCATACCGGGTCTCCTCTATAGGAGCGCTTCCTGTTTCTTTTCTTTCACTGTATACCTTGTCCTTTGGGCTTTCACATGGACTGGGTTCTTTTTCAGGTTCTGTCACGTCGCCATTGGACTCAGGGGCTGGTGTTCCTGCCTCTGCCGCTGGGAGGCGCCGGATTCCTTCGGCTAATGGTGCCGGTGATAAGAGGGCCATGTCCTCATATGGCCCTGCAGAGGTGTCTGATAGGCGCAGCCTTCGTTCTTCTGTCAGAAGTGGGGTGGTTGGTGCCAGTTGTGCATCACCATCTGGCCTGGTTCTAGGGGCGGTCCGGATGAGATCATCAGGCTGTGAGTTCCAGCCTATGGGAGGTAACCGCGCCCTTCAAATACATTGGAGCCTGTTTTGCAGGCCGCCAGATATAGTCTTGGTTCCCCAGTGATAGTGTGTGTTTGGTTTTGACTCTGACCTTTGTCTGGATTTTCGACTCTGCTACAGCCTGTCGATTTTGTACCACAGCTGCCCTCTTGGCTTTGACTCAGACTCCTGACTACGTTTTTCGGGTCCTGATTTTTCCCTTCCTGGCGACCTTACTGCTCTGCTGCTCTTAATAGGCAGCTACCCCCTGGGCTCTGCTGTAATTCCAGATCCCTGTATAGGGGTTAAGGGTCTCTGTGTTTCTCGGGGATCTGCCTTACCATGAGCTCAGCCTCACAGCGGATGGTTGTCACAGGTTCTGGTTCTTCTTTTGGTTGTGTTGGGGGATTCCGGTTTTCCCATTCAGTTGGACACTTCTTGATATGGTTCCTTGACACTGTCTGAGTGGTCTTTCCACCATTCTTACTAATGAGACACACTTTGTCATTGTCAAATCCCGAATCTAATAGGACGTAGGGTTCTTGTTCCCACTGGTCATTCAATTTGTGATGTTTCTTCTTTCTCTTCAAGACAATACTTCCAGGTACAATAGGTTCTGCTGGAGCATTTTTGTTGAAGTCCCTTTCTTGTTTCTCACGGGCTTTCTCCAGGTTGTCTTCAACACAAGCTTGAACCATTCTGTATTGTTCGAGGCGGTTTTTATTCCAATTGGACATTGAGGCATCTGCTTTAGGACCAACTACTCCAAGTTCCAGGTCTACGGGTAACCTTCCTGTATGGGCTCTCATCAGGCAAGCTGGTGTACAGTTGGTAGAACGTACTGGAATGTGGTTATACATGTCAACCAAGTCTGGTAGTTTCTCCGGCCATTGGTTCCTTTCTTCTAAGGGTAGGATCTTCAACATGTCAATGATGATATCTTTCATCTTATCACATAATCAGTTGGTTTGGGGATGATATGGGGTCGTCCTAATCTTCTTAAACCCATACATGTGGCAGAACTCTTGGAAGATCTCTGCTTCAAAGCTGAACTTTGGTTTGTTAGGATCTGCTCTGGATAACCTAATGGTCTGTAGAAAACATTTTGGAATGTTCTGGCAGCAGTGGCAGCTGTCAAATCTTTCATGGGGGCAACCATCAGGAACTTTGAGTAATGGTCTACAATGGTCAACGCGTATGTGTAGCCAGATCTACTTGCAGTCAATTTTACTTGGTCCAGGGCTACTATTTCCAGGGGCTGCTTTGTCACTAGGGGCTGGAGCGGTACTTTCTGGCTCTGTAAGTCTTTTCTTCTAAGGCTGCAGGGTCCACAATTCTTACACCACCTCTCAATGGATCCACGCATGCCTACCCAAAATAACTTATCTTTCAGTAGCATCTCCAACTTCTTCCACCCAAAATGACCAGTCTGGTTGTGGTAGGCGTTCAACACCATCTGCACTTCTGACTTCGGCACAATGATTTGCCAGACCATCTTGTGAGTCCTTGGGTTAATGTGTCTTCTGCAGAGCTTCTCCTGATAAATGAACAGCTTGCTCCTTTCGTTCCACAGATGTTTGACTTCTGGTTGTGGGTTTTCTGGCAGCTTTGCTGACTCCTGGGTTATCAGCTTCTTTACCAAACTGACAGCCGGGTCATTGTCTTGCACTTCCTTCCAACCAAAGTGTGGCAACAGGTTCACCATTCTCACAGGAGGGTCTTTACGAGTTTGCTGGCACTGAGTTACTCTTAATTAATGAAATGCAAGTAACTCCACTTCTAGCTCATCTTCATCCACACCCACGTCTGACAGGTGAGACATTCTGGGCAAGGCATCCACGTTTTCATTCTTGTGCTCAGCTCGGTACTTGATGGTAAACTGGTAGTTGGACAATCTGGCCATCCGTCTCTGCTCCATGGATCCCAACTTTGCAGTCTCCAGGTGGGTCAGCGGATTATTATTCGTGTAGGGTGTAAACTTGCTAGATGCCAGGTAGTGCTTAAACCTTTCTGTGACGGCCCAGACCAAGGCCAGGAATTCCAGCTTGAAGGAACTGTAGTTCTCCGGGTTCCTCTCTGTGGGGCGCAGCTTCCTACTTGCATAGGCAATCACTCTTTCTTTGCCCTCTTGCCTCTGAGAAAGGACGGCTCCTAGTCCCACATTGCTGGTATCCGTGTACAGCAGGAATGGCAGGTTGTAGTCCGGGTAAGCAAGGATTTCTTCTCTTGTCAGGGCTTCCTTCATCATCTGGAACGATTCCTCTTGTTCCTTGCCCCACTCTCACGGAGAATCCTTAGACTTGCCCTTCTTGGGCTGGCCTACTAAAAGGTTTTGCAGGGGAGCAGCCTTCTTTGTGTTCTTGATGCGGCCAGGGCTAGGGGTACTCGGACACCGGGGCTGATGGCGGCTTTGAAAGGAGGAATCACGTGTGGACGGAAACCTGGTTCTGTGCCCTGGTTATCATTTGAGTTAGATGGTGGGGGAGAAGGAAGTATTTACAATGGGACGTGATGCCACCTGTAGTTCCCGGTAAAATGGTACCAGCGCTGCAAGCCGGCCACTGAGGTGATGGTGGGTGCAGCAGAGAATGGTACAGCTCCCCACAGGTGGAGCTGTTTCCTCAGGGCAGCAGTAATGGAGCAGGGTTGTAAGCAGGGGATGTTGGAAGTAGTTGGTGATGCAGTACTTACCCCTCTGCTGAGCTGCTAGTGATGCTGAGCCCTCCGGGCACCGGCGGGAAGAACAATGGAGACCAGTTCAAGTTTTACTCCACTTTACTAGGTACCGGCAGATGATAAAATGAAACATGGCACAGCTTGGTTTACAAGGTGTATGTTGCCGGCTCAGGGTCCCCCTTATAGAGTCTCTAGATGTTTACTCTCTTTGTCTTCCAGGGTTAACTTCGCTCTTCCCATACCACCCTCGCAGAGCTCTCCCCCCAGTCCTACGGTCTGTAGGTAGTAGGCAAGGTCTGTGCCTTACCAGTCCGGACGGGGGGCCCAAGTAAGCAAAGCCTCCCTCCACCACCGGAATTGTGGCCCTTCTCCTCTAGTGTCCTGAACCGGTTCTTAGTCCTGAAGGGTGAGGTACCTTGTGGCGCTGTCAGCAACCCTGTTATTGGGGCATGCAGCTCGTCGGTCTGCGGTCAGAGTTAAATTTCTGGCCGCCTCGGCTTCCCGCATTGCTGGTGTTTCCCTCAACGTGACCAGCTGGCTCCAACCAGTTCCCGCCTGTTGCCTGCTGTTCTGGGCCACCACTTAAAGATGGGGATCCCTCCTGTCGGCTGTGCTGTCAGGCCTGTCTTTCCTGACTGCCTTCCCAGCACCATCTGACTAAAACTATCACTCTCTCACCAACTCTACCCTAGGCTCCACCCCCTTTTAGGACCTACTAAATTATCGGTCCCCCCTACTCTAAGTGGACTAGTCCTAGGTGTGTGCAAGAACAGACTCTATAGGTTAAACCCTGAACCAGCAACTTACAGGGATAACACATTTGTTGTCACAGTGTAGTACTTCCCTGTGGCGCCTAGCCATAGGGGCGCCATATACTCCTTTATGAACCTCCTATAGTAGCCCACCAGTCCCAGGAATTGACGTACTCCCTTCAGGGTCTTGGGTTCTGGACACTCCTTGATAGCTGTCACTTTGTTTGGATCAGGGGCCACACCCTCAGCACTGACTATGTGTCCCAGGTACTGTACTTTTGGCTTTAACAGGTGGTATGGTTTCAGCTTCATCCTGTATTTGACCAGAGCTTCAAACACCTCTGCTAGATGGGCTACGTGTGCCTCATAGGTCTTAGAGTACACAATCACGTCATCCAGGTAGAGCAGTACAGTCACAAAGTTCTTATGCCCCAGGCAACTCTCTATCAACCTCTGGAAGGTTCCGGGTGCATTACATAGTCCAAATGGCATGCTGTTAAATTCACACAGGCCCATAGGTGTTGTGAATGCTGTCTTCACTTAGTCTTCCTCTGCTATGGACATCTGCCAATACCCACTAGTGAGGTCTAAGGTGTAAAAGTAATTGGCAGACTTCAATGCAGCTAGGGATTCCTCTACCTGTGGGGATATTTTGTTGCACCCCTTTTATCCTACCAAAGTCAAATGAATGCTTACTAAAGACTTGTTCAAATTCTTTGACTACCCGGTAAACAACTTGCTTTTCATACACAGGAGTGGTGTCTGTTCCTATATGGAGCTGCTGGCACCAGTCCTCCAGTGGCCCTGTTGTATCATCAGGTTTTGCCCCTTTGGTATGGGGTAAAGGTCCCACTGCTTGGATCTCGTTATTGTTTACTGTGTGCAATTTAGCAACAGTTGCATACCTGGGTAACTTAACCTCTTCACTGCTACAGTTTAATATGCGAACTGGCACTCTCCCATTGTGTACATCAACCATCCCCCTGGCTGTCAAGAGTGTAGGTCTGTGCTGATGGGCTCCACTAATGCCTGGTAGTCCTGCCCTCTCAGACCTATAGCTGCTCGACACCATATCATCTCACTCACTGGGGGAATCACAATAGGAAACGGGTCCGTCACCCGTGCAGTACCAATTTCACCACCTGTAATTGTTACCTGTTGATGGTGCAGCAGGGCTCTTATCTCATGCTGAAGGACCTTCCTCTGAACAGGTTTGGCAGTATCTGCAATCTGTTGAAGCAAAGGCAAAACTCCCATGCAATTGCTAACAACATTAGTACCAAGTATTATATACGGTTCATTTGCATTACTTGCTACTGCTACTACTAGAACCCCTTGGTTTTGCAATTCCACCCTCCCCACCTTTATTGGTACTTCTCTAACCCCCATCACAGTTAGTGGTGCACCGTTAGACGCACTGAGGGTGAAGTCCATGGCAGGCTGTTTCAGTTCTGCATCAGCCCAGTACTTTTTGTAAAGGATATAGGGGATGGTGGTCACCTGCGACCCAGTATCCAGCAGAGCAGGTGTTGGCATGCCATCTAGTACAATTGACAGGAACGGCCTCTGTCCAATGAAGATCTTGTACCAGGTGGCTGGGCCCTGTTGAGTTATTCTGGGGTTTGGCCACGGCCCCCAGGGTCTGCTTGTTTAAAGGACAGGTTCTTGCGATGTGGCCGGTTCTGTTGCAGTGACGGCAGATGGGCTCCCCAGTGGAGCATTAGCGGTCGGTGGTTCACCCTTGGTATGCTGTGGCTTGCCTAGCTCTCATCCAGGGTACATCCTCCCGACTGTCAGCAAGTTGAATTGTGGCGCCCCACGTAGTCAGGCGTCACAGTGGGGTATTGCACCCATAAAAGAGGTGTCATTTTCCCCAGCTGCAAGTGGATACTAGGCTGGTGGGTGGGACCCATTCCTGCACTCCCACATTAGAATAGGAGTGGAAGGTTACTCCTGGGAGGGAGATATATTCACCTCTAGGGGAACAAACAAGGAGAAAGAGTAGTCTCTCTAGTTGGTGAGAGAGAGTCGGGACAGTAGAGGAGGAGGAGAGAAGTTGGAGTGTGGAGCGAGGCGGAAGGTTTTACCCAGACAGCTCTACACTGATCTGGAGGAAAGGAGAAAGAGGATCCTGAGGGGATCCTGAAAGAGGGCACCTGACGTGCGGTGTCTGGGCCCTAGAGAGAAAAGGGGGAACCCCAGCATGTAGCGACCATACTCCAGGACTTCCAGTCCAACATGGGAACGCCGGACCCGAGGAAACGCCCAGAGTCCATCCCTGAAAGTCGTCAACCGGCTGCTGTCTGTTCAGCGGCTGCAGCACCCTGCCAGACGGAGCGGTCTGCCTGCTCCTCACCAGGAGGGAGTGGAGCCCCAAGTCTACCTACAAGGAGCCATTGGGTATAGACTCGTCCTAGGCGGGGAAGAAAGGACACAGGTTTGTCAACTAAGGTTTACCACGGGTTCCACCATACCACCTGGCATCCACTTGCAGCCACCCATAGGGCTACCTGTTTGAATACCATCTTGTTAAACTGTGGACTCTGTATTTTGCTGCTGAACATTTACAGTAAAGTACCCGGGAGAAAGTGTCTTTGCCTTTGTGTGGTTATCTCCATCAACCTGTTTGCTTGCAGGAACGCTGCCCCAGAGGACGAGCTCCACCTGTAGGGAGCTTTGCCAT
This sequence comes from Allobates femoralis, assembly GCA_033576535.1. NCBI lineage: Eukaryota > Metazoa > Chordata > Amphibia > Anura > Aromobatidae > Allobates > Allobates femoralis. The sequence continues at coordinate 479,512,678 of JARQOC010000005.1, read as the reverse complement.
CTCAGCTGCATTACCATTGACCTCCGGGTACTGTGTGCCTTGGACTATTGAAGCAAACTTTTTCCCTTCATTGCTTGGCGCCAAAAATGGGTTCCCACCATCACTGCAGGAGGACCCAAGATGGCGCCATAGCTATGTACTAAACACCATGTTCAGGCCCAGGGGTGTGCCTCAGCCCCTAGAAGAAGAAGGGCCAAGGCGGAGGCGCCAAAAAGTGTAGCCGCCCCGATTGCCATCAATCAATCAGGGGGGCGCCCACAGGAAGTTCTCCGAGAATGGCTGCCAATAAAGAGACAAACCGGAAGAGAAGGACAGAACGATCTAGGTTCCTTTATACCCGGCAGCATGGCGGCACCCCGTTGGAGAGATATCGTGCATGAGGTCGAGGAACAGGCCAGAGCCGCACAAGGAGACTCAGCAGCGGCGTCCCTCTTAACACTAGAGGGGGATGCCGACTACTGGAGAGACTCATTTGGACGGCTCCGCCAGGACATGGAGGGAGCCCTGGCATGGGTGTGCCAAAGGTGGAGCGCGGAGAGGGCCTGTGAGCTGACGTCGATGAGAGAAGGCCGAGAAGCACAAGAGGCAGTGGTAGCAGTGCAGGCAGTCGTGGAGTACCGTGCCTCATTACCACCTGTACCACCACCCGTCCAGACCCGGGACGCAGGGACTCAGACCGAAGCCCCTGTAGCACCACCGTCCCATACCCGCAGCTACCTCCAGCTAGAGCCAACGCAACCGTCCCCTACAGAATCAGACATTGTAATAGAAGCTGAGGAAGAGGAAGACCAGACTGACTTTGAGGAACCGGAGGACGTAGAAGGAGCTTCAGGAGGGAGCAACCCAAAAGCTGCATGGTGGTCCGCATGGCAGCGGCAAGGTACCCCTACCACGGTGAGCTCAGCGGAGACCAGAGCGTTGTCCAGAGTCCCAACCGGCAACTCACCACCACCAGAATACCAATCATCCCTGAACCAGCGAGATCAACTGGCAAGACAAAGACGCAGAGAAGAATGTTTCCAAAAAGAACAGGCAACCCGGCGACTTCGAGATGAAGCACGAGCACAGCCCCCGCTTTCATTGGAGTTGCGCCGCCAAGGAACTGTTGTTTCTGTTTACCATGATGAAGGATGGGGATTCCTGTGTGAAAGAAGACATTTTTTTTGATCGAAGAGACGTTGAATCATACCTGCGACGTGGACAGCCGGAGCATGTTCTGTACCGAGGTGAGCAGGTTACATTTGAGAGGCATCCAGGCCCCTTAGGCTGGTTTGCAATCAGAATATCCTGCCAACAATAAGACTCCCGTTGTAGAGACTAGAACTGTATATAGCCCCTTTTTCAGCAACCTTCCCCTTTATTTTTTTCCTCTTTTTGCATCCCTGAATAATGAGAAGTGCACCTGTGTGTTTTGAACTCTGAAGATCCATAGACTTTTCTTTTGAACGTTGCCCTTTTGTTGATAATGTGTGATATGTAGGCAGCGGTCCGGCGGTGAAAATTCACACTGGACTGTGCTGGACAATACGTTACCATCGAACTCGCACTGTTAGTACCGATCCCCGTTGGGCCGAGTAAGATTATGTTTTTTGTGCAGAATAGTGAAGCCGGAGAGTAATAAGTTTGCCAACAGGTGACCCGAGGACCGTGGGGTCTATTATACTAACTACTGCAATGTGTGTGTAACGTTGTAAGAAATGTGCCTCCTAGAAATAGGAAGAAATCTAAGTATGCTTGATTGTAAATAGTTTACCCGTTGATTGTGAAGTTGAATATAAAAAGAAAAATGTTTTTCACTCTCCGGTTAACAGGTACCAATACTCGAGGACGAGTATGTTCCATCAGGAGGGTATGTGGCGCCCCACGTAGTCAGGCGTCACAGTGGGGTATTGCACCCGCAAAAGAGGTGTAATTTTCCCCAGCTGCAAGTGGATGCTAGGCTGATGATAGTTAGTAGTGCTAGTGGGCTCCCACTTGAGCATAGACATTCTTGGAATTGCATCTTGATGCTAAATGTCTATGCCCAGTGGCGTTTTGATTAATGAGTTGCCTAGCAACCCACACATACCCGCGATCGCGGCACTGACTAGTGCAGGCTGCGGTTGCGTATGGTGGCGTGTGAATGAATGAGTCGCCTAGCAACCCCCACATACTCGCGCTCGCGGCACTGTCTATTGCAGGCGGCGATTGTGATTGGCCACTTACTTCGCGCTGACGCTCCCCAGAATACCTCGCGGTTCGCGCGAGAGTACCCAGAGTCCCGCGCGGCCCGCGCGAGATCGGCGAACAGAGGGAGAAACGTAGCTTAGCTCCACCCACAGGTAGTGTCTCTCTATGGGATCCAGCTGTAAAAAGAAGGGTAAGATAAACCTATTAAGTTAAAGGTCTCTTTATTGTATTGTAATGTCTGTTACTGTGTGTTTATTTTCGTTTTGTGTACTTTATATGCAATTCACGGCTGATTGGTGACTCCTTGTTGGGCGGGCCTGCTCCGTCCATATAAGATGTGAGCAGGCACCAGTAGCCATGTGTGACCAGTCGAAGGGCAAACGCCCGAAACGGCCCGTCGTCACCCTCGGCACCCCCTCCCTGTATCTGTGCAATGTCCCTGAAATAAAGGACACCGCTGATTCATCTTCAACCTGGTGAGTGCCGTCTGTTTTCTCCTGTTTGACTTTGGGACCCATTCCTGCACTCCCACATTAGAATACGAAAGGAAGGTTACTCCTGGGAGGGAGATATATTCACCTCTAGGGGGAACAAACAAGGAGAAAGAGTAGTCTCTCTAGTCGGTAAGAGAGAGAGAGTCGGGACAGTCGAGGAGGAGGAGAGGAGTTGTGCCGGGTGGAAGGTGTTGCATGTATTAGGTACTTGCTGTGGAAACCCAGCTCTGCAGTAGGGAAGGCTGTGGCTACCTGCGTGAGCAGGGCGCCACAATAGCAAGTGCAAATTTTACGCTACTCACTCATCCCTAGTTAGAATTAAAAGATGATATGATGCGTTTTTGTATAAATACAAGAGGGGTGGGAGACAAGAGGCGCAATAGTGCCCTATCACTAGAGACACTTTAGGCTGCAAAGGTGGTGCTGTGGAACCACTCACCTGATTCAGTTGTGTTACCCACAACCGGTTGATAGAGCATCAGTACTCCAGCTGCTGCAGGACCTCCACCGACCACTCGCACGTGGTGTTATCCAGAAGATGATGGGAAAAAAAGGTGTATCACGGTCCGCGCTGCTTAAGTCCAAAAAAACTCATATAGGAGTCAGAGTTTCACAAAACAAATCCTTATTCTTTATTCTTCCACTCCAACGCGTTTCGGTGCCCCACCTGGCACCTTCCTTCATGATGCGTTTTTGGTGCAGGTGTGAAGCTGTATTTTTAACCCCTTGACCACCCACCCTGTTTTCACCTTCCTTACCAGGTCTTTTTTTTCAGTTCTGACCAGTGTCACTTTATGAGGTAATAACTCTGGAAAGCTTCAATGGATCCCAGTGATTCTGAGATTATCTTTTTTCTTGACACATTGTACTTCATGTTAGTGGTAAATTTATGACAATATTTTTTGCATTTATTTGTGAAAATATTGAAAGTTCGTCATACATATAACAATTTTAAACTTTAAATTCTAGAGAGTTATGTCACACAAAATAGTTAAAAATAATATTCACCAAGTATACTTTACACCATTTTTGAAACGTCATTTTTTTCTTACAAATTTAGAAGCATGACCGGTCCTGATCGGCAGGGGGTTCCGCTTTCCCATCAGCCAGATAGGTTATGGGCATGATTTTCCCATCATCTAAGCCAGCTATCGAAAATGCTTTTCCACTTCTTTGAAAGGTTGTGGGGTTTTCTTCCCTATCACCCTGACAAGCAGTGAGTACACTTTTCCCATCACCTGGATCATCAGTGAGCGCACTTTGCTTATCATCTGGCTCAGCTGTGGGTATCACTTTCCCACTACTTTGACAGGTTATGGGTTTTACTTTTCCATCACCCTGACAGGTAGTAAGCACACTTTCCCATCACCCGGACAGATTATGGGTACAGTGTTCCCATCATAATACCTGGCTAGGGGACACACTTTTCCCTTCTCAGGTGATCCCTCTGGATCAGTGCTAATCATGGAGCAGGTTAAAATAACCAACATGTGCACAACATAAGTCTCATTGACATTGCTGGCATAAAGACAGGCATGCAAATTTGTGACAAAACTGCACCAAAAAACATAAAAAAGCATGCAGTTTACAATTTGTTTTGCTACCTCTCCTGAGTACACCATATGTGCTGGAAAACTACTTTTTGAGCTCACGGCAGGGTTCAGAAGTACCATTTGAAATTTAGAATGCAAAATTGTCTTGAATCAAAAGCGGATGCCATACTGTGTTTGGAGAGCTGCTGATGTACCTAAACAATGGAAACCCCCCACAAGTGACCTCATTTTGGAAAGTAGACCCCTTAAGGAATTTATCTAGATGTGTGGTAAGCCCCTCAAACCCCCAGGTGCGTCACAGAATTTTTTGACGTTGAACAGTAAAAATGAAATAATACATTTTTACCCCATTTTTACCCCAAAAATGTTGCTTTAACCCCCAATTTTTCATTTTCACAAGAGTAACAGGAGACATTAACCCATACAATTTGTTGTACAATTATGCTGATGTAGATTGAGGATGCCATATCACATGTGAAGACCCCAAAACATGCCAAAACAGTAGAATTCTTCCCCCACACAAGTTACCACATTTTACAAACTGCGCCCCTGAATGAATTCATCTAGGGGTGCAGTGAGCAAATAGACGCTCTAAGCATGTCATAAAAGTTTATAGTATTGGGAGGTGAAGAAAAAATAATTACATTTTTACCATTAAATATTGTTTTAACCCCAGATTTCTAATTTTCACAAGGGACAAAAGGTTACGCAATTTCTCCTGAATTTGGCAATACCCCACATGTGACTGTTTGGCCACACCACAAGCCTTGGGAGGGATGGAGCGCCATTTGATTGTAGAGCACAGATTTTCCTAGAATAGTTTTGTGGACTCCATTTGCAGAATCCTTAAGTGCCAGTACACAAGAAACCCCCTCAAGTGACCACATTTTCGTCTGAACCAAGCTTTTCAAAGATGTACATACAGTCCCCATTGTAAGTGTTCAGTGTAAAACGCAGAATAAATGTATGCTGAGCCTTACTGCGATGTTTGGGAGGCAGAATATACAAATCAGCAATAGTGGAAGAATTGGCTTTATTACTATTTTTACGTCGTTCACCTTGTGGTATAAGTGACAGGGCGGCTTTATTCCTCTGGTCAGTATGTGTCACGCTCTTTGATGGCGCTGACATTCCTGGATGCTGCTGGGTATGTTGTTTGTCTTTAAGAGCTGCATGAGGTATTGGTGTGAAGGTCTTGCCTCCTGTGTTGTGCTGTAGAGCTGCACTCTCTATTATGTTCAGCTGCTGGTTGAGTGGTTGAAGTGTAACTCACCTGGAATCCCCTCCCCCTGTCTTTAAATAGCCTTCCCTCTCCTATGTCTATGTCCTAGGCTGCTGATAGTTACTTGCTCTAGCTCTTGATGCTGTGCTGTTGCTTAGTTTTAAACTATAACAAATTGTGGGGTATTGGTTTGTCTTTTGGTCCAAAACACGTAAGCTTGTGAGCCCCTACACGGCTCCCCACGGATCACAAGTCCTATCCACTAAATTCTTATCTCAAGTGAGCAAAGGACAAAATAGAAAATAAATTCTCTTACCACAGCAGATTCTGGTCAGACGACCATTACACTCAGTGCTGTGTGCAGCTCTGCCCAGGTTATAACTGAAGGCATTATGAATGCAAGACACCAGCCCCAATCACTAGCAACCTCCTTTCACACAGAGGGAGTGACCACTGGTTGTCCTGCACACACAATGGGCTTCATATAGGGCACAGTTCACACAGGCCTGCACAGTGTATGCCCAGCCTCTTACATTAGCCCCCATTTCAGTAGGCGGGCTGTTGTGGCATTCAACACCGCTACCTGCGCCGGAACAAACGCACCCATACGGCCCAGCTACACACAGCAACAAAAGAGTGCAAGGAAAAAACACAATGACAGAAAACTGTGCTGTTGCTTAGCTGCGGGGCTGAAGTCTTTACTTGGGAGTAGCTGTGATCCCGGATCCGTGGGTGGAGGTAGGGGCCCTCAGCCTAGGGCTATTCAGGAGCCAGGGAATAGGGCAGAGACTCAGACCTCCTCACCGTCAGAGGTACCTCTGAGAAGAGCAGGGCGAGCTAGGGACCCCCAGGGTAAGGGTCAGATTAGCTCCTCCTGATCCCTTCGCCCATTACACCTACCTGTTGCCTGATTCCCTTACCTCCCAAGTGTTACAAAGTAAAGGTTTATCTCCAAATTTTGATATCTATAATTTTTTTTTTTCTGCCAACAGAGTCATGTGAGGAATTCTTTTGCGGTATAAGTTGGAGTTTTTATTGGTACTATTTTGCATCCCTTACTGTTTTTTGATCACTTTCTGTTTGTTTTTCTGTGAGACAGAATCAAGAAAACACAGAAATTCATTTTTTTAATCCAAATTAACGTGTCAAAAGTGATAAGACAACTATATTCTTCAGGTCAGTATGAACAAAGCAATACCATATTTATATTAGGTTTTTTTAATGGTTTGCCGCTTTTACACCATAAAGACTATTTCACAGAAAAAAATGCTTTTTCAATGCTGTATTCTCAGAGCTATAGCTTTTTATTTCTGCCATGACTGAGCTGTATGGCAGATTGCTTTTTGCGCAGGACAAGATGATGTTTTCATTGATACCAAATATGTGTACTTTTTTATTTATTTTTTTTACATAAATATACATACTTATTGGTATCAGATTTCTTTTTATTTTTTTTTGCTTAATTTTTTTAGCAAATATTTTGACTTTTTTTCTACTTAGTTTCTATATTGGACATTACTTTTTTTTATCAGTGTGATCGCTGTATACTTGTCAGTTTTACGCTGCTCCTGGCATGGTGTAAGGCTACGTTCACAAGTAGCGTATTCGCTGCATCTTACTGCGTTTACACAGCGCTATTTTGTGCTTGCGTAAATGCAGTGAAACACAATGCTGGATATGCATTTGTGGCGCCCCGCAACGAGTGTGTCACAGGAAGGTATTGCATCCCTGACTGAAGATGTAATATCTTCCGTCTCAGTGCTGACATGGTTAAACTCAGAGCTCCATGCACCACACAACACACCAGAGGTAGAGGACCAATCAGGTCCTGGAGGGAGGAGTGTAAGGTGTAGAGTGTGGGGGAAGTTAGAACAGCAAGTCAGTCTGTGAGGAAGGAAGAGGAGAGAGGCTGCACCGTGCCGTGCAGCCCTGAACAGACAACTTAATGGAGAAAGCAACCTAACCGGCATGGCACCGTTATGCGGTGACCCAGGCCGGAACACGGGCAGCTACCGAATGGGCTCCAACGTACCCGTGCCCAAAACCACAGGATCACTGGTTCCAAGGCGAGCAAGTCGTTCACCGCAGCTCCGCAAACCACGGCAAAGAACAGCTCCTTAGGGGGCATCTCACCACCACCGCCATTCAAGTTGTCTTGCCAGCAGGGACCTACCACTGGGACACAGAACCTTACAGCGCAATTCAGTTAAGGATTCGATTAGAAGTCTCCCTAGTACCCTGACCTGGTATGCTAAGGCAACACTGGCAACCAAACTAGGAAAGTGAGGAAAAGGAGGAACACAACGGAGCTCTGAACTAACACCGGTCATTGCTGGGACCACCCGGTCCGTTACCTGTTGACTGTATACCCTGTATCACCTTGCCGGTTACAGTAAAAGACCCGTTACAGAGAGCACTGGTGTCTGTGATTTCTTCAAGAACTGTGTTAACCCTTTGAATGCTAAGAACTTACAAGCTGCCATACTCCATCTAGTGCAGCTCCTGGCCCCGGGGATCTCCCGCTCGTCCTGTGGGGAGCGTCCCATCTTGCTGCCGTACATCCCCCGGAGGCCCAAGCAGCGCCGGTGAAATTCCTGCAGGTGGCGTCACGACAAGAAGAATCAACCCTTATCTGCTCAGCCAACCGCTATTGATCTAGACCACCGGGCCCCACAGCCCCGGGCGCGGAACCGTGACAGGGAGAAGCAACGCCCGAGGCGTGAAGACCCGGCTACGGTGAGTCACATTCCTGCAGAAATGCGTTCACACGCTGTGTATCTTTGTGCTTTTTTGCGAGTGCACTTTCACTGCAAAGCGCACGTGCAAAAAGAATGACCATGCCAATTCTTTGCACTTCTTTCAGCGTGCTTTTCCCATAGGCCACATGATAACATGGTCTCGGGAAAAGCAAACAAAAAAAAGGGCCACTGCAAAAAAAATGTGGCACATAAGCCAAAGTTCCAGTGGTGATTGAGCTAGCACAGTAGCAGTGCCTGCGCGATCGCCTTGACGTACCTAAACATCATGGGTTGGGAACTCCTTGAAAACCAAGATGTATGGCTATGTCATGGGTCATGAGGGGGTTAATCTATGTGATTTAGTCTTAAAGGATAAAGCGATCTCTGTTCACTAGTAGATACACAGTAATGCTAAGCTTCCAGTCATTCGTGTTGTACAAAAAGCTATACACCATTCAATATACATTGAGAACATAGTGATCACTCCCCCTGCACCTACATGACATCCTGCTCTGCACATAAACATTGCACACACTCACTGCACGCACAGAATGCAGAGAAGGATGTCAGTGAAGGTGCAGGAGGGAGGGGAGTTTAGTGAGCTATGACTGTTACAGATCCCTGAACCACAATGGCCACTGGTATCGAGCATCTGCAGGGAGGATATCAATTCATTTTCTCCCTGTAGCTGTTCTTCCAGTGAGGTCAGGTTCACATGATGTATACAAAGAATAAGAGGTTTTTTTCTAGAAAACTCAGATGATTTATTTTTTCACATGTCATCCATTTACAATCTGTAGTTTTATACAGGAGCAGTCAAGAAATCATATACAGTTTCTTTTGTTCATATGTTCGGTTTGTCTATTAAGTATATTACATACTTCCCAGGCTAGTATTCCCTTTCTCTGTGTTCTTTATGTTGAGAATGTTGCAATGCTCCTGTGTGCCAGTCCAGGCATCATTCATTAGCATGCACAGCCCTGATATTTACCGTAATAGCATAACTGTGCTGTTTAATAGTTTTACTGTGCTTTATTCACTGCTGGTAAATATTAGTGGATGTCTTATCAGTGGGCTGATATATATTTATGGTTCATCATTTAATTAAAGGCAGTCACAAGTCCTTGTAAGTGATCTTGTACTAGAAGACATTCTTTTTTTTTTTGTCATAAATGGTACTTATTAAAATTTTGACAATAACAAGGAAATATGTTCAGTCATAACTCTCAAGGGTTTTCGCGTGTAAAACCGCAGAATTAACGGCTCATGAAGTTTACAAATATCAAAAGGGAAACCAAGGGAGAGGTATCTGGGGGGGAAGGGGAGTCAGAGGGGTATAAGGTCTTCCACAGCACAAAAGAAAAGAGGGAAAACCAGGGAGGAGAGTGGGGATTATAAAGGGAAAGGGAAAGAGTAGGGTTAAAAAATGAGCCGCAATAAGGATAAATGTGACTAGGTGTCGGATGACAGGGGAAAAAATCTCCAGTCCGATGTGTAAAACAGCCAACTGAGGGGTGAGAGGCACCTTTGTGTCCAGTAGGGAGTCCATTAAGGAACCAACCACTGTCCAGAACTGTGCTACTTTCGGGCAACTCCACCACATGTGTGCCAGTGTGCCCTCATGCCCACAATTCCTCCAGCAAAATGGCGAGACTGAGCTATCCATTTTAGCTTTTCGGGAGGGAGGCAGATACCGCCTCGGTTGGACCTTTTTCAGCTGCTCAAGATGATTGATGCACTTTGTCGCCTTGTGGACACACCTGATCGCGCCCTCCCATTCATCCAAATCCGCATGAAATCCCAGTTCCGACTCCCATCTCCCACGGTATAGGAGCCCGGAAGGGGCGCTCTCCTCCAGCAAGCCTGTGTAAAGCGACGCCAGGCCCTTACGGACATGCGGATTGGACAGAAGGAAGGCACGGAGAGGAGACGGCCTCAGGCCTGATTTTCCAAGAATACGTTTTCTTGTGGTCAGAAAGTGTGATAATTGACATAGTTGGAAATAAGTATGACCAAGCTGTGGGAATGTCCCGACAAACTCCTCCAAGGTCATAGGCCTGTCAGCTCTAAGAAGATCCGAGCGAGTAGTTATATCCTGATCAAGCCAGGGACTAATCTGAAGTGAAGGAATATGGAGTTGGAGGGCACCGAGATGAATCAAAGGTACTGGCAACCTGGTCCACCACTCCGGAGATTTCCTCCAGGCGAGCACCAGTGCCTTAATTGACGTGAGACGGAGAGGGGCCACAACAAGGCCAAGTGCCTCTGCCGCTAGCAACTGCTTCAGAGAGCCACCCAGCACCTCATTCGATTCAGAAGACATTCTTTTAATTTTGAAATATGCTGGATAGTTTTGGAGAAAAACAATGTTTATATTTATATGCAAATTAGGTACTCAGAGCATTGTGGGCAGATCCACAAAATACAGAACATCCTTACACTAAACCTGGGGATCCACTAGAGTATGACATCTGACGCGATATGTTAATGACACTTGGCTCAGTTTCTGTTGCAATCATGAGCTTAATGTCATTCTACTGTGATCCATTCCTGCGACTGGATCACAGGTGCGGAGGAGAGGGAGAGATTAATTTCTCTGTGTTAATCAAACTGAACTCTGATGAGTGTGAAGCGCAGTGCGATGGTTCACTTGTATGCCATTGCCAATAAGGGTATGTGCACACGATCCAGAGGCTGTGCATGTTGGACGCAGTGCCTCCGGACTTGAAGAAAGCCGTGGGTGAACGCAGGGTGAGAGCAGCTACACTGTGCCCATGATCTGCGTTTGGTCAGGTTTTCTTGAATTCACACACACATCGCTTCTGACTCCGCAACATTAAATTAACATGCTGTGGAGATGTAGAAGCACAGTAACCTGCACCCCAGCTGAAATAACACTGCAGAGTGGAGAAGCATTGTGAGCATGGGATATCTAGAAATCCCATTCACTGTGCTGGTACTGTACAATGCAGCGTTTTGGACGCAGCAGTAATATGCTGCTATTCCATATCGTGAGTATGCACCCTTAGGTATGAGAAAAAACTCACAGATGGATGCTACCTGATTGTTTAAAGGGAATCTGTCAGGTCAAAAATCCATATGTAACTTCTATCATTTTATAATTCCTTTCACTAAGCTCTCTCTATTCATATACTGTATTTCTATTATTTATACTCCCCTCCTTCTCTGTAAACTTCAAAATAAAAGATTAATTCCAACTGTCAATCACACTGAGCTCTCTGCTGCACACTCCCCAAGGAATGAATATTCATACATCATTGCACTGCCCTTCTCTCTAATCTGTATGTTGTGTGACTCATTGCAGAGCAGAAAGGAGAGGGAAGGAGGTGTGTGTGCTCTTAGAAATCTACATTGTGTGTATAAGACATATGTATAGTGTGTGCAGTCTGAGATATTTCTATGTGATTATAACAACATTTGATCATTTGCTCAGCAGATACACACATTACATGTCTGCTGGAAAACCAACCTTCATATTATAGAAATCTAGTACAGACAGTGCAGGACAAAACACCTCCCCCTCCCAGCACAGGGGGGAGGCACAGAGCACCAGCTTAGGTGAGTGTGGATATTTAAATAACACTTATACAGCCAGACTATTCGGCTGTGAATATAATGGACAGGACTAATACAGGAGCTGCTGTCGGGTCTAAATATGGTTATAGCATGGAAATTACAAATGGTACAATAATGATTTTACATGTTTTTAAAATATCTGCCCAGTCAATCTACAAGGGTAATAGACAGAGTCCCTTCAAATATGGTGCACCTAATTTGCATATACACATAAATAATGATTTCAGCAGAGTTTGAAACTAAAGCTATGTCTTCTTCTAGCACAAGATCCCCTAAAAAGGTCTGTCATCACTTTGATATAGATTTCAGAGCTGACATACTCCCTTGAAGACCGTTTTAGATTTTCTTTTGTCTGCATTGTTTACTTTTTTTTTTACAGATTTTTTCATTCCCAAAAAATGCCAAAGAACGTGAAAGTAGCATAAAATCCTAAAAATCCATAAAAGCTTAAAAATCTGCATACTGAAGTTTTGATTCCCTGTCAAAAATATAAAAATCACCTAATATAACTCAACCATCTGACAATAAGTGACATATAGTGCAACCACGTAGAGAAATTGAATAATTTTTTTTATCACAATATTATGCTAAAAGCTCTTGTTAAATGGCAGTGTAATTTTATTTGTCATTTTCATAATTTGCACTGCAGAAAATTGAATATGAGTCAAAATTAATTACATAATTTTGCTCTGATGTACCCCATACAGTATTATTAACTGGCATTGCCTGCCTCGTTAGTAACTTGGTGACAGTTTAGTCACGTTGTCAAATTAAATGTTCTTTTGTTGCCCTTTCCTCGATTCTGAAAGGTTAGTAGGGGAAAGATGACACCTTGACTTTTTAACTACATTCTTGCTCTCATCAGTATTTCTGAGAATAAATTGTAAAAATATAACACAGAGACATAATTGTACATCCAATATCACTTTCTATGTATATTGCTTTAATGTCAGATTCTCGGCGTATTTCACAAAACTGGTCATAATGGGCTTCTTATCATTTTGCTCTTTTATGTATGCCCCTTTGACTATATCTATCAGCAACAGCCTGCAACGAGCAAGTAAAGTTCTGTATAAGCTAGATTTTTGCATTTATTTTGCCTGTGCTGCTATTTGTAGTGTGTCCCAGCATGATAACAGCTATTACACAAAGGGTTTCGATTCTAATAACGTCACAAAGCCAACTATAAAGACTATGGTTCAAGATGTTTCCAGCTGCATCTAACCGCCAACTCAGTCAATTCTTTCTCGACTACTATGGCGCTATTAGGCTTCAGCATGATATTATTGATTCTCCCAGGTTGGGCCCTGTTCATATCTTTATTAGAAAAATATTAAAATCTGAGAGTCCTCAGTGGTTGATACCTTTTAATTCCTAACTGAGAAAATGGTAAATATTAGCAAGCTTTTGAGACTCTCTGGCCTCTTCATCAGGCTTAGTAATGACACAACTTATTAAGCCTGATAAAGAGTGATTCACCCAGGGGTCTATGGGAACTTGGAACCCGGGTGTGGAGTTGGAGGGAAGTCACTGGTGGCCCGCCCGAATCCGTATCCCTGGTGGTCAACTGACAATTGGGGAATAATTGAGAGGGAATAAAGAGAATAAAAAATTGTCCTGACACCACCTGCAGAGTCTGGTGATGTTCATCAGCGCCGCTGTCAGACCGCCGGGGATGATGGTATTGCAGCTTGGGTGATATGCAGGAGGAGCCGGGTCCCCGGGGCAGGATAGCACTGCACTTGTTGTCGTGGTGCTGGTTGTGGGCAACGCAGTTGCGCAGCGATCATTGTAGAAAGGAGACACGGAGGCCTTGTGACTCTGTACTGGTACTTTACTTGTAACTGCTTTAGATGACACTTCACAGTTTGTGCAGTCTTTGAATGGGTAGGTGGCCGGGTAGTGGCTGAGGAAAGTAAAGTCTCTTTGAGGCTCCCGTAATATACCTTCTTTTGTCTATCCTACGTCCTGCTGGCTTTACTTGCGCCGCCCTGCACAACCCGCTTGTCTACCAGGCCCATTGGGTGCTATGAGGTACCCTTCTTCTTTCTAAGGGGCTTGACCCTTTTTGGGCGATCCTGGTGGGTTTGTACATTCTGGACAGGGATGTCGGGGCTGCTAAACTAACCCACGACGGCCGGTGTTGACGGCTCAGGGGGTGAACTCGCCTGTCCAGTTCCTCGGCGCCAGCACTCCATTAGTGGACTAGATTCCCCCGGACTATGGAAGATCCGGCATGGGGTTTCCTGTTTCTTTTCCTGGGCCACCGGTTTCTCTCTCAGGCACCCTCCCTGGGAGACCCTCTCTCTCTTGGGCTCCCTCTTGCTTCACTCTTCAGTACGGACTACTTCCAACTGTGTGACTCCCCGCTTTTCTCCTTCTGTAACTCTTTTTCACCTGGGACCGGTTACCCTGGTGACGGGTTGCCAATTGGTCCCCTATCTAGGTGTAAGGATGCCAGCATGGGAGCCTCAGGTTAACTTTACTCTCCCCAATGACAGGAATACTGCACACTCAGTTGTGGGTGCAGTACCCCTACTGTGGCACACTGACCAGTGGTGCGCCACAAGAGCCCTTAGAGTCTTGGAAGCTTGCTATTATTTACTATCTTCTCAGTTAGCCATTTAAAGGTATCAACCACTGAGGACTCTCAGATTTTAATATTGTTCTATCTACTGGCTAACACGCTGCAAATGTTTTTTTACCATATCTTTATTAGGAATTATGTTCTTGCATGCAGTTTTTGGAATAGGAGTATTGAATTCTTCAGTGATGTCACCTAAGAAACCATTTGGACAGTAATGAATTGGGGTCTTTGGTTTTGTGTCCATAATTTTATTTAAAAAAAGTAGTGCAGGTATAGCAAATTTTCCCACCACATTGGACTAGCAAAAATTAAAGAGGCTCCTAATGGGCTTACAGAAGCTGAAATGGTTCCTCCAATGCAGATGTGACCAAAGTCTAACTGGCTAAACCATAATGGTTTTAAAGAGCAAGGTTCTTTAGTGCAAGTATGTCTAGCACTCTCTAAGGATACCTTTACACGCCGCAATATCTTGTGGCGATATGAGGCAATCTAATGTGCACGTGCATGTTTTCATGGTCGCCTCAGATCGGCGATGGCGGCATTACACGCCGCAATTTCTCCCTCAACCTAAGGCGATGTGTCGCCCCGGAAATCGCCTCACCCTCAGCGGAACCAATCCGGTCGACTTCCCTCGCCACTTCACACGCCGCAGTCCACAAAGCAATGTGGACTGCGGCTACATTCCAGCTACGTGGCCTGGTGTCCAGACATCCCTTCTGTAGCTTCTATACACGCCGATACAGCTCGCTGCAATCGGCTTTGTAGCCACCTGTTTCAGAGCAGTGCTCGGAAACAGATGTATCTGTTGCCGGCTGCCTCTTACCGTCTTCACACGCCGCTACTACGGGCAATATTGACGACGCAAGCTACAACCGTAGCCTGTAGCGGGTTGTATCCATCCTCCAGTAGCGGCGTGTAAAGGTACCTTTAGGGTACCTTTACACACTGCTACTGGCGGGTGGATACAACCAGCTACTTCACGTGCACGAGCACGCACAAACGGTTACAAACGGTAAACGCACCATCTTTACACGCCGCCACAAGGTACGCTACGCTATGTGACATCTATCCCCGGATACACCGCTGGGTGCCATAAGTCACCTTCTGTAGCTCACCGTACCTCATTTACACACCGCTACAACAAGCTAATATGGGCGGACCTGGTGCAGCAGGGACAGCACATAGGCGTGCCACAATTGTGGATTACGAGACGTCCGTACGCTGATAGGACAAAGCAAGAAACCCATGATTGGCCAGGCATTGCAGGAGGCTGTTTAATACATGACGCTCGAGCAATTGTGTAGTGTGACTGGTCAGCTCCTTAAATATGCCGCCCTAAGCAGCGACTACCAATCGTAACGCAGGAGCTTCCACCAATGATCGCTGAAGGGGGGCGGTATCCCGGAGCCTGTGTCACGCCCCAGCTACATACCAGGTACATTGCCTGGTGTCGACACATCCCTTCTGTTGCTTCTTTACATGCCGATACAGCTCGCTACAATCGCCTGTGTAGCCACCTGTTTCCGGGCAGTGCTCGGAAACAGATGTATCTGTTGCCGGGTGCCTCCTACCATCTTTACACGCCGCTACTACGGGGTATTTTGCCGCTACAAGCTACATTTGTAGCCTGTAGCTGGTTGTATCCACCCGCCAGTAGCGGCGTGTAAAGGGCCCCTTAGGATACCTTGTCACGCCCCAACTGCGGGAGACATTTTTGCAGTGCTCCAAAATCAGGCGACCATGGCGAGGCAACATATCGTCGCCAAATTCCCAAATTACATGGCGCAATTGGGAGGCAATTTGACAGCGATAATTCCAGGGCGACATATTGCCATAAAAAATGTTTCCCGCAGATGTGGCATGACAAGGTACCCTTATGGGTATATTATGTCAATACTTTAAAAATAAAGCAATAAAGAGAACCTGGCAGCACGATTTTGTAATTTAAAGTAATGACATGATGTAAGGGCACTGTAATACTGATTGCATTAATACTTTTGGTGAAGAAATCCACCTTTTTGATCCCCTTTGATCACCATTTGATTTTTTCCTGCTAGTTAGATTCAGTGCACAGGATTTCTCCTCCCTGTCTGTGATGCCTCTACCCTTCCATCTGCCTCCTATCTCTACCCCAGACATTGCGGTCTGTGAATGATCTGCCTCCTCTGTTTGAAATCTCAGCATCATTTACAGGCCAGAGGCAGCGGAGAGGCCGGGGAATCACAGACAGGGAGGAGAAGACCTATTTAATAGAAAACTTCAAATACTGATTACACAGCACAAGCGAATTTCTTCCCCAAAGGTATGAATGTAATCAGTATTCTAGCTATTTACATGACAAAATCATGCTTAATTTATATGCAGAAAAAATGTCCGTGTTTTTTTACAGCTAGTATACATGGAATATTGTAATTTATATCTACAGCCCTATATTTTTTTTGCATTTTTATGCAATTGGGTTTTTAGGCCTTTTAACACTGTTTTTGACATTCATTATACGCTAGTGCATCTCAATGAATTAGAATATAATCAAAAAGTTAATTTATTTCAGTAATTCAATACAAAAAGTGTAATGTATATATTATATTACATTTTACAATGTAATTTTACAAACAGAGTGATTTATTTCAAGTGTTTATTGTTAATGTTGATTATTATGGCCTACAGACAATGAAAACTCAAAGAAATGCTACTGTGAGTGCTAAGGTAAAAAGAGACCTACACTGCTGTCCACCCTATTTTTCTGATATAACACAGTAGATACCTTGGGCTCACACTGCTGTCCACCCTGTCTCTCTGATCTAGAACTATATATACAAGGGGTGCTGAGGGTAAGAAGAAGCTGCTCTCACTGCTGTCCACCCTGTCTTTCTGATCTAGAACTATAGATACAAGGTGTGCTGAGGTAAGAAGAGGTTGTTAATATTGCTGTCCAACCTGTCTTTCTGATCTAGCATTGGAGATATTAGGTGTGCTAAGGTATAAAAAAGCTGCTTACATTGCTGTCCACCCTATCTTTATGATCTAGCACTGAAGACACTATGGGTGCTGAGGTAAGAAGAGCCTAGTCACACTGTTGTCCCCCTATTTTTGTGATCTAACACTGGAGTTACTATAGGTGCTGAGGTAAAAAGAGGCTGCTCACACTGCTGTCCACCCTGTCTGAATGACAGTATGGTATAGGTATCTCTAGGTCACAGCAAAATTATTGAATAGCTGTCAGGAAAGAGGAGTTATTTATTGTAGTAACTGGAAGCACTAGAGATCTGGCGCACTAATGGTTGAGGTCACAATAAAAAGGCTGCACACAGTTACTACATAGTAACTAAAAAACAGGATTAACTGTACGTTTTTGAATAGAAGCACACTTTAATTTATTGTTAAGCATAGAACATCTATCTGTTTTACCATACTCCTAGTAACGCATAGTATTACAAGATGTTTACTTCATTTCTGCAACATCTGGTTTGCCAAATGTGAAGTCAGTGATCAATGCATCATAGCTCAATAAACATCATTGTTCTAAATGCTATTGTTCATATCAAGTCAGTCCTCAGACACATAATAACTCTCCCAATCAGGGGTGTGCCGATCATCACGAAGATTGAGGCAGCTGTCACAGGCAGCAGGTTTTGTAGGGCTATGAATTATAGGGAATTAATTGCCAAAATGCTAATTTACTTGATCCAAAAGTCTAACTTAATGCTGACATAGTCATAATGAAAGGGATATGTATATATGTTATAGTGCTAAAGGGAATCTGACAGCAGGTTTTTGCTATGCAATCTGAGGACAGCATGATGTAAAGGATTAAAACACAGAAATGAAGGATGTGTCACATGCCACCTCCTGTGCGGTTGTTTACTTAAACTGAGTGTATTATCACTATGGCATTATCATTGCTGTTAGTAGCTGGCTCATTCCATGTTGTTTGACTCCATCCCTCTATTGATTAGCACCTCAGTGTCATTAACATTGCACATTGGAAGCCTGGTGTGGGCAGGTAAAACCTCTAATTGTGTCAGAATCACTGAACCCAGTAATGTAAGAAATACATACAGTAGTTGGTTTCATGGCCTCTTTGCTTGCATTATGCTGATCTCAGATGATATACTGTCGCAAAAAACAGCTGACAGATTCCCTTTAAGTATACTAATAAGGGATTGAGCTCCTTCTGTCTCCTATTATCTGCTATATAAGCTCCTGCCTGTATGTGTTATATGTGCTTTGAACTGAGTGGTTTCTCTGTAGAATTTGGCTGAATCCATCATTTAATAGTAGGTGTGCAAATGAGGCATCAAGGAAAAACTCAGGAATTCAAGGAACGTGTGCATGTATGACAATAGTGTGATAAGTGTAAGAAATCCTAAAAGTAAACCGCTACCTTTTTATAATCATATCATTTTTATGTTTTATTACTGTATTAATAGAACTTTGCTAGCTGTAGCTGAGCTGTGGAGTCGGGGAACTGCGGTCACTTGATGTCATGTTGTCACTTGATTGCTATGCTTTTCTTCAGCATCTTCTCTGGGAGCATACGCTTTCACCCCTCCCTTCCAGATGCTACCAATCACACAATGATTTTTTGGTAAAAGGTGTCATTTTGCTCACCATCTTGCAGACCATAAAGGCACTTCACACACACAGATATCTGAGTCCAATATCTGAACAGATCTCTGGTTGCAGTGAAATCATGGATACATTGCTCCATTTTGTGGCTGTGTACAACATAGAGCAATATATCCATGATTTCACTGCAACCAGAGATCTGTTCAGATATTGGACTCAGATATCTGTGTGTGTGAAGTGGCCTTAACGCTACTTCCAGCAGACTCCAAATCCAATCCACTTAAACTGAACTAATTTACAAGGCAGAGAGGTAATAGCAGAATCTCTACTCCAGCATCTGTGTTCTGTTAAGCGGAAGAGTGTATTCATATTGCAATCTCTAACCTAAAAGACCAATTTCATGGAACGT
Organism: Allobates femoralis; assembly: GCA_033576535.1. Taxonomy (NCBI): domain Eukaryota; kingdom Metazoa; phylum Chordata; class Amphibia; order Anura; family Aromobatidae; genus Allobates; species Allobates femoralis. Next base: position 479,493,340 of record JARQOC010000005.1, on the reverse strand, counting down.
GATGTATGTACTGACTGCTGGTTTCTTGACTCAAACTCAACCGCTTCATACTGGATATTCCTATGGTTTCCCACATAAGTGTTTATGAAGCTGGTTTGGTACAGTAGAATTGTAGCCAGTGTGTAGATCCAGGGCCATCATCAAGGCATAACTGCTCTGACTCCTGTGAGGGTAATTACTTAGCGCTTCATTAACTCAGCGCCCAGGCCCCACTCTATCCCCCGAGATCTGCCTCCTCACCTCTTAAACGGGTCCCCTCCCCTATCAGCATCGCAGCCCGCAGCCGCAGAAGCAGAGGGTGCTGGCCGAGACTGACATCTTCAGTGATGTCAGGCTCGGACAGATTTGTACTACGCATGCACCCAATAGGCTGCCATGCGCAGTATAAACAGGAAGTCACTGCACAGTATGCCAGCAGGATTTGAAAATGTCTAGTGAGTATGATGGATGTCCCGTCTGTCTGTACAAAGCATTATACTGAATATACATGTCCACACTACATCATGTATTATAGTGTGTATACACTACTGTATGTATATATTTTAGTGTGGATCTGTGTGTACAATATAGTGCTGTATATACAAGATATAGGGCCAGCAGTCATCTATTGTGCATACGGCCAGCAGCTGTCTATTGTGCATCTGGCCTGCAGCCGTTTATTGTGTCTACGGCCAGCAGCCATCTCTATTGTGCATATGGCCAGCAGCCGTCTTCATTGTTTATATGTCCCGCAGCCGTTTCCATTTTTGTGATACAAATGGGACGTCTTTGTTTGTATGTATGGAATAGATAGGTATCCAATCCAGTCAATAGAATAGGTAATCAATTTGTTTCTCTGCCTACAGAATGAAGGAGCACAAGGTTATGTAAGTTCAAATCTGCTCTTGCATAAGTGGAATAAACAGGCAGAAACTGGTTCTGATAACTCCTTATGGGAACCAGGAATTTGTGAAAAACAACTAACTGCGCATGATCCCTTGATATGATCATGAGCCAAGAAGCTTCTAGAAGCAATAGTACGCATGTCTGTGTATCATCAGCCACGTAATCATAACGTATGTAAATAATATTCTGCATATAGACTTGGAACTTTCAGGGGGAAAACGGCATATCATTAGAAGCTTGGCAGACATGCTTGCAATTTTATGTTCCCGGATTCCTCCTGATGAGATCGTTTGGAAGTCCCCCGTTCATGGAGTGATGCTACAATATCCATTGATGCATTGATGCTTGCTCTTATTATGGATGCTATAGTGCTTAACCACATGTACTAGATTGTTAGTCTAGCTAAATAAACTTTGATAACTGTTTTACCTTAAAAGTTGTTTTCAGCTGTGCTTAATTTATATGTTAGTGAGCAAGCTGCAGTAAAATCTCTGAACAGGTAAGACAATTGTATATATAGACCGCAGTCATCTCCATTGTGTATAAAACCAGCAGCCGTCTCTATTGTCTATACAGACTGAACCAATCTTTATTGTGTATGCAGCTCACAGCAGTCTCTATTGTGTATTCTCTGTTGTGCATATAGCCAGTAACAGTCTTTATTGCGTATACAGACTGAAATGGTCTCCACTGTTGTGTATGTTCTATTGCGTATTCAGCCAGCACCAGTCACTATTTTGTATACAGCCTGCAGCAGTCATTATTGTGTACTCTCTATTGTGTGTATAGCCAGCATCAGTCTCTATTGTGTATTCAACCTGAAGCAGTCTCTATAGAGTTTGTGTGTGTGCATGTGTATAATATATATATATATATATATATATATATATATATATATATATATATATATTATGCTGGGGTGGAGGATGAGTGGAGTCTCAGGGGGCCCCAAATTTTTCCAGTAAGGGGCCCTGAAATTCCTATTGGCAGCCCTGTGTACATCACGGTTTGAGGCGTAGCTCAGGGTTCAGCTCTGGAGGGGATAAACATCTGAGTAGGCCCCAAACCAGGTAACACCTGTGATGACGCAGGCTAGTCATATGTATAGGGAAAGCTGAGCAGATGACCGACCTGTTACTGAAAATCACTACATAAAGATTAACATTATTACTGGCATAAAGTGATCCTATAATGGTAGATGGTAGTCCTGCAGAACATATAAAAGATTACAGTACAGTTATACATGGTGACTTCCAACTGACATTCTTTCTGATGGACTTGTGCACTTTTCCATCTGGCTCAGACCGACATAACAACTTCTTCCAGTCACAACTTGTCAGCAAAAATTACAAAAGAAAACACATTTGACTCGTCACATTTCGAACATCGTCTCCATCTACCGTATTTTTTGGACTATAAGACACACTGGACTATAAGACGCACCCAGATTTTAGAGGAGAAAAATAGGGGAAAGAAAAATTAAGTAAAAAATGTGGTTATAACTAACTGTTATGGGGGAAAGATTTGCTGCTGACACTGTTATGGGGTTGATGTCCAGATCCCTGGCCCCGTCCAGGTAATATATGTCCCCCATCCTGGATATAGCCTCCAATCCTGGTATATAGCCCCCATCCTGGGATATTGCACACCCTCATCACTGTATATGCCCCCCATCCTTGGATATTGCACCCCCCATCACTGTATATGCCCTCCATCCTGGGATATTGCAGCCCCCATCACTGTATATGGCCCCCCTGCTGCAGCACACATTAAAATAATAAAAGGTGTAACAGACCTGTCCGCCATCCCCTCCATCTCTCCCTCTGCAGCCGCATCGATCTCTTCCCATCTGTGCGTTCCCGGGGCATCTTGTCGTGTGACCCAGCACTGCACAGTGATATCATCACTGCCCGTCCTGGTCCCATGACAGGATGCCCCAGGGACACACAGACAGGAAGAGATCAATGTGGTTGCAGAGGGAGAGATGAAGGGTCTGATGGACAGGTATGTTACACAGTTTATTATTTTAATGTGTGCGACAGCAGGGCGGCCATACCTAATGATAGGGGGCTGCAATATCCCAGGATGGGGGCACATACAGTGGGGGGTCAGTAAACGTAATATACATTGCCCACCGCTCAGTACTGCTGCCTCCTCCAGCTGCTCCAGAGCCACCCCCCTTTCAGCACAGCCCCAGAGCCAGCATAGCCCCATATTCGGACCATAAGACGCACCCCCCACTTTCCTCCACAATCTGGGGAAAAAAAGTGTGTCTTATGATCTGAAAAATACGGTATTTTCAATCTGCTCAAATTCCTCATTCTACCACCAATACTGAGCCACTGCCAGGCTCGGTCTGGGCCGCCGGGTAACCGGTTAAAAGTCATGGTGGGCCCCCAGGCATTGTGGCCCCGCCCCCCAACGGGCCGAACGGGTCCCCCTGGAGCAGGGCCGGCGTCAACACCCGGTGTACCCGGGCAAGTGCCCAGGCGTGACTGAGGGGCCCACCGCCGCCTGCCCGCCCGCATCGCGCCGCCGGTATTATCTTAACTCCTACCGGCGCGGCGGTGCAGTGCTTTCATTAATTTCAGAAACCGGCCGCCAGGCCTCGCTCCGCCCCCGCATCCGGGCGTCACTTCCGTTGTCTTTGCGTTCCACAATGTGGAACGCATAGAAGAGGCACCCCCGCTCCGCCTCTTCATTTCATCTTCCTTTGCAGACCACAGTGTGGAATGCATAGAAGAGGAGGAAGATGCCAGACTGCAGGTGAGCATGGCTGGTGTCCGGGGGGAAGTCAGGGCCAGTCAACAGCACCCGGGCCCCTAATTTGGCAGGTAGGCCCCCTGTGAACTTCTCACCTAGCAGGGGCCCCTGAGCGCTGCCCCTCTCCCCTCCCCCACACCCTCTCTCCCTCCTAACTTGAGTCGCAGCTGCAGATATCTACTTCCCGTACCTCGATGGTGCAGGAGAAATTGATCTGCTGCTGCCTGCTGCTCACTACAATCAGCATCTGCCAGCTGACTCTCAGGTTAAGAGGGGGGGGGGGAGAACCAGCACTCAGGGGCCCCCCTGCCAGGGGCATGTTACAGAGGGCCCCCCCCTGCACCCTACCAGGGGCAGATTACAGAGGGGCCCCCCCTGCACCCTGCCAGGGGCAGATTACAGAGGGGCCCCGCACCCTGCCGGGGGCATATTACAGAGGGCCCCCCCCTGCCAGGGGCAGATTACAGCGGGGTCCCCGCCCCCTGCCAGGGGCAAATAACACCATGCCCAGGGGCTTCCTATCAGGAGAAATGTGCACAGTGGGTAGATAGGCACAGGGGGAGACAGCCAGGTGTAGGGCAAAGACAGCGCAGACGTGGGGAGAAAGAGAGTGAACGGAGAGGGAGAGAGAGTGAACGGGAGAGGGAGTGAGAGAGAGTGAACGGAGAGGGAGAGAGAGAGAGAGTGAACGAAGAGGGAGAGAGAGAGAGAGTGAACGGAGGGGGAGAAAAGAGAGAGAGTGAACGGAGGGGGAGTGAGAGAGTGAACGGAGGGGGAGTGAGAGAGTGAACGGAGGGGGAGGGGGAGAGAGAGTGAACGGAGGGGAGAGAGAGGTGAACGGAGGGGGAGAGAGAGTGAACGGAGGGGGAGAGAGAGAGAGTGTGAACGGAGGGGGAGAGAGAGAGAGAGTGAACAGAGGGGGAGAGAGTGAACGGAGGGGGAGAGAGTGAACGGAGGGGGAGAGAGTGAACGGAGGGGGGAGAGAGTGAACAGAGGGGGAGAGAGAGTGAACAGAGGGGGAGAGAGAGTGAGTGAACGGAGGGGGAGAGAGAAAGGAGGGGGAGAGAGAACGGAGGGGGAGAGTGAGTGAATGGAAGGGGAGAGAGAGTGAGAGTGAACGGAGGGGGGAGAGAGGGAGAGAGAGTGAATGGAGGGGGATATATAATATATATTTATTACAGTGTACAACATTTACGATATGATATATTTACACATAGAGCAACATATGTTAAAGGGGACCCACTAAGACTCTTTCCCCCGGGGCCCTCAATAGCATGGAGCCGGTCCTGCCCTGGAGCAGCGGTGGAGAACGTCTGGCCGCTGTGAGGAGCAGAGAGAGCACTGTCTGCAGCCGAGACTTCCTCACACAGCACTGACAGTAGGCAGTGCCAGAGCGAGGATGAGGTGTGTGGGCGGGGACAGCACATGAAGTCCTGCATCCCACATGAAGAGGAGCAGACAGAACTGCAGCAACAGTGTGGAAGTAGATGAGGTATATGTGCCCCCCAGCAACAGCTGCAGCAATCAGTGTGCCTCCCCCTGCAACAGCTATATGTCTCTCCCTTAGCACCAGCAATAATCAGTGTGCTGTCCCGCAGCAGCAACAATATGTGTGTGTACCCGTGCAACATGGAGGGGGTCCGTCCTGTGCAGCATGGAGGGGCCCCGTGCAGCATGGAGGGGCCCCGTGCAGCATGGAGGGGGTCCTGTGCAGCATGGAGGGGGTCCCGTGCAGCACGCAGGGGGTCCCGTGCAGCACGGAGGGGGTCCCGTTTACTTTTCCATGAGGGGAACCAAAGGGAGGCCTTGTTACTGTGCGAGGCGGCACGATGTTGCTTTTTTGGTCATTTGATGTAGTGTAGAAATCTTGGGAAAAGTGTGGAATGTGCTATGGAAGTGATCAGTTTTATACAGTAGATAACTGTGTTATTTTCTGCAGAGATGAGTCCTGGCTAGAAGACGTGATATTTGTCTGCGACAGGGGAAGAAGAACCCTGAAGATGAATGACTTCACCAAGATACATCTCTGGTGAGTAGGTGTATTACTTATCCACGCACACTATACACTATATACAGAGTTTCTGTGTATAATGTCACTGGTGATCTCTGCATCACCTGTACACTGACACTATATACTGAGCTCCTGTGTATAATGTCACTGGGGATCTCTGCATCACCTGTACACTGACACTATATACTGAGCTCCTGTGTATAATGTCACCGGTGATCACTGTATTACCTGTACATTGACACTATATACTGAGCTCCTGGGTATAATGTCACGGGGGATCACTGCATTACCTGTACATTGACACTATATACTGAGCTCCTGTGTATAATGTCACTGGGGATCTCTGCATCACCTGTACACTGACACTCTATACAGAGCTCCTGTGTATAATGTCACTGGTGTTCTCTGCATCACCTGTACACTGACACTCTATACAGAGTTCCTGTGTATGTCACTGGTGTTCTCTGCATCACCTGAACACTGACACTATATACAGAGTTTCTGTGTATAATGTCACTAATAATCACTGTATTTACACTGACCAAATATACAGAGCTTTTTTTAATCTTCATTACTGTAGTATTATTGGTCACTATTCACACTGAAGAAGAAACAGCTGGGCACCACAGAGTACTGACATGTAGTAGTGGGTCTGGCCCCAAACTTGTGGTTTATCAGTTAAGAGGAGAGGGGAAGGAGCAGACGACAGCAAACCATTTTGAGCTGGGTGGTGCTTCTATGGGTTGACCGGATTTTATTGGTCACTATGTAGTGGCATTATGTGCTCTGGTCATGGCGTTGTGTATTTGTCCCTTGAATGTGGAATTATTCAATTACAATATGTCAGTTATATGTGGTCTTATCATGGTGTGGCAGTATTTATACCTTGCACGTGGTAGTATTTGATCACAGTTTAGTAGTAATATGTGCTCTGATCACAGTGTGATGGTATGTCTCCTTTATATGTGCTATTACTGGTCTTGGTATAGTGGATTGTGGTTGATTATTAGTTTTTTTCTGATATCAATAAGGGGAAAATTCTTTATTTCCAGTAGATATTAAAAACTTGGTTGCTTAACCCCTTCCTGTCCTGTGACACAGCAGCAGCAAAATGCACTTACAGAGGTTCTCCAGAGAAAGCAAGTAATGATCTCGTCTAAGGCCACGTTCACACAGTGGGTATTTGGTGAGATTTTCACTTCAGTATTTATAAGACAGAAGCAGGAGATAGTGAGAAATGCAGAACATATTACCTCTGATTGCTCCACTCCTGGTTTTGTCTTACAAATACCGAGGTAAAAAACTCACCAAATACTCAATGTGTGCACATGGCCTAAGGATGTGATGAGGTATTAGTTGTTGGGGGTGCGACTGCTGAATGTGCAGCTTTTATCCCCATTATGTGTTCATAAAATAGAAAAATATCCAGCATAGAGTCTTGAGATCTAGATCCTTAAAAATTCATTATATTTGAAAAGTATTAAAAAGCACATTTAAATCAATGTCCTTAAAGACAGTCCTTAGTCATAGGTTTGCTTTGTCCCCATTAGACTGGAGGTGATGTACAGCTCGCCCATGATCCCTTCACTCCCTCAGTGGCTGTGAGCGCTGTGTTTGCCTTTTTCTGGGAGCTCCAATGATAATGAATGGAGCCGCGGTCACATCATTACCGGCCGCTGCAGTTAATAAAAGGGGTAAAAGTGCCACATTCTTCCTACGATGTGGTCGGATTCCACCAATAACTAAGCGATCACCTGCCAAACCTTACGATTGTTGGTAACTTGTTTTAACCAAAGTATCCCTTTAATGTACACTACAGTAATGGTACATCACAGTAATGGTGAGCGCAGAGTGATGTGCAGGAGTAACCGCTATAATGGGTATAACGGCTAACAGGTATTTGCATATGGCGGGTGAGTGGGCCCCTGGAGTCAATTTCCCTGGTGGGCCCCAGACACCCCAGTCCGACCCTGCCCACTGCCATATGTGTCACTATTACGTATCTCCTTAACGTCCACTGTGCCTCTTACTAACTAAAAGGCCTCCTTTGTTCCATCTGCTGTAGACTAAAATTCCCCCTAGAAAATATTAATGCCCTGTGCAAGTGGGCTTAGTAAATACTGCCCACATTTTCCCCCCTTGGAAGTAATAATGCCCAAAGTGTGCCCATTTCACAATCGCAATACATGGAGTGCCCCTATAACAATAATGCTTACGTGCACACATAACATGTAATAATGTGTACTGAGTCCCCCTACATAGTTCCTCTCTACACAGCCTATGACCCCCACAGCTCCCACATACACAGCATGATAGATACACAGCTCCCTATACTTAGCATGATGGGCCCACAGTAGCCCCCTCCTACTTTATAGCTCTATTAGTAGCCCCCCACTGTATGATGTACGCCAGTAGCAACCCCATATATGATGACCCCAGCAGTTCAAACACTATATGAAGGCCCCAGTAGTGTCCCCCCCCACTGTATGATGGTCCTCAGTAGCCCCCCAATGTATTATGACAGTCCATAGTCCTACTCAGACTCTGAGATCCTCTATAGTCCCCCATACTGTATGGATAATCCCCAGTATTTTCTCCACTGTATGAATGGACCAAAGTATTTTCTCCACACTGAATGGCTGGCCTCTAGTATTTTGCCCACACTGTAATATGACCCCCAGTATTCTCACCACAAGCAAAAGAAGAAAAACATTTTATACTCATGTACCCGTGGATCCTGAGGAGTCCACCAGCAGACAGGACCAAGGTCTGCTACAACCAGCGCAGAGTCATTATGCTGCGGTATTCAGAGTCCAAGTGTGATGACATAATCATGCCGCTCCATGTCCACGCCTCATCTGTCAGGCTGCCTGCTCTTCTGTAGACCACAGGCCTAAATTAACTTGCACTCTATAAAATGAAGAACGGTAGTGCTAGGGGATCATGACTCTACTGCAGAGTTTAACTAATACAGGGCGACTGCACCCTTGGCCCCCAGCCATATAACTATGCTACTGATCACAATCCATAATTGATCAGTGATATTTGAATGTGTGAAACTGGCCTTAACTCACTATGACAATTCAAGTCTATAGGTGCACAAAAAACTTACCATATGTTGCATGTGATTTTTATGGGTACATTGCAATTACTCAAGATTTTTACTACCAACTTCAAAAATGTGCTAAAAAGGTTCTTTATTAGTTTCCTTTAAAAATGGTGGTCTCCCTTACCTCCTAGGTTGCATAAGTGGTACTTTCAACCTTGTAGGGCAACCAACCACCTCTGTAATAAGGGTGATTTCACAACTTGCATTTTTCAAGCCAGTGTCCTAATCAGGCCGAAACCTGATGCTACCTGATCAGGCCTGCCTCCATAGAGTTAGAATGGAGACACAGGTACATGCGGTGCGGTAAGATTTCCTCCAGATCTTGACAAAGGAGTTTTTTTTACCTCCTCACCGGTTGGAAAAAGTTGTGATTTTGTGGCTGGTTAACAAGCCTGATATCACCAAATGCGGTGCACTGCAGCAAAAAAATAGAATGGGCATCAGAGGGGCTATATTTGTCCAAGCTGGATCTGGTTTCAAATTGAGCATGTCCAGAGCCCCTCCCAACACCCTCCCAGTAGGCGTGTCCTATGTAAAGTTTCAATTTTCCACCGTATCAGGCAAAAAAACGTGTGCAACCGCAGCTTTTTTTGCCTTATCCAGCACTCGGAGTAGGTATAATACTGCTGCGATTGCATATGGTTGCACAAACAAACCTGGATGCGGTCAGACTCGTTTTCAGCCTGATCACACCTAAACGCAAGTGTGCCTCCAGCCTTAGGAGAAGCCCTGTTCAATGAACAATCACTTTCATTCTTGTAGTAATACGATGAAATCTCTATCTTTGAGAAGGTAACATTTTCACTCTCGTTGGCATTTCTAACCGATAGCTGAGTATGCCGCAATTACTGCCATCCAAATGTTGGATATGTTTATTTTTCCTGCTTAATTACAATTGATATCTGCGTGAAACCTGTGATTTGTTTGCATGTGTTGCTCTTCTGCTCCCTTCCTCACAAAGTATATATACGTGTTCAGTGAAACGTACTTGCAGGACGAGCCTTTGAGCTGCAGCTGTTGTTTATATTTCCAATAGCAAATGTAGAGACATAACAATGTAAACTATACCTGAAATTAGTGCGCTGCCTGATAGTAACTTCTTGAAATGTATCACCAATACTATAAAACATTGCGAGGAGGATGACAGGCTGATATTTATTTAAATACAGAGCTGGCAAATTTACTGAGAAATGTGGAAAGTGGCTAACAATGGAGGAGGTATTGTTACATTTCATTGTCACCATTATTGTTCTTTGCTTCAGGATTTTACCAGTTTGTCCCTTCTTAGTCTGATGGATAAAGACTTTCAGGTACTGAAAGTAAAATGGCAATTATATTTTTGTCCATTCTTAAGGAGATTTTTTTAAAAGCATTATCAGGGATTAATAAAAAAAAGTGCCTAAGCACTAACAGGCTGCCACCAACCTGCCTGTTGTGCCCGACACCGTTCACTGCTAACACAGAGCGGTCTTCGAACGCTCCTGTCAGCGATTTTGCTGCTTCCGCAGACATCACATCTACAGAGGGGCGGCTTTACCACCCTGTCAACGAGTGACAGAGCCGGTGTCAGGTTTATTGTCATCCGGCTCCCTCAATTAGGTAGCAGGGTCACCAGATTGGGTCTCGGAGTCGAGCCATGACACTTGCCTTTTCTATCTGTTGTCTTTCTGCTGTCATTCTATTCCTATTGGTCATGCTTGGACTAAGCGCAGCTACCATGCGTGACAGTGACGCACGGACTAACAACAACACAAAACAGATGGGAAGACACCAGAGGGACAAGTACAGCGGAGGGCACTGCTCATAGGGAATGGGGGAAGAGGTGACCTTCTGCACTTCCCTGCAGCTGTGCCCTGATCTCCCTACCATCCCTATATGAGTTTTTTTCAACTCATTGCTAAGCAGAATATCTAGGCCCTCACGGGCCGTGATGTTAATCCTCAATAGGGAATGGCCGGCTGGAGAACTAGTCCCAACCACTGCAATAAAGAAGACAAGAGGAAAGGGGTGACAAACAGGGTACAAAGGCAACTTAACACCTGCTGACATGCTCCTTGACAGCAGATGGCTAAGCAGTAGACAGCTCTCCAGAGAGCTTCCTTCTCCTCAGGAAGCTTGGCCACGAATGGGTTCAATCACCAGCAAATCATGTTGGAACCATGTGACCATATAAAGGGGATGAGAGTAATAACAAACTATCCACACCTGATAAGGAAATTAAGGAGTCTACTAGCAGCACAAAACTGACGTTAATTCCTGAACTGCCAAAGGAAAGAAACACGTTTAAAATGGAGTCTCAATAAAGGAATAAGACAGAGGTCAGAAACCAGTAAGACGTCTCCCAGGTAAGAGAGACCATCATGACAGTACCCCTTTAATGAGGGGACTGTGGACCCCCAAGAGCAGAGTAGACAGGATAACACCTATGGAAAGAACGCCGTGACCTACCAGTGTCTATTTCCATAACCCCCTGTCCCTTAAGGATTCCACCTGCGCAGTGAGGTAAAGATGTAGTAAGCGTCGGTTCTGGAGACACAACACATCTCCGGAGCCATGACCTGTGAAACATGTTGCAGGTCCAAAGGGTTGCTTCAGCCTCCAGCCAGACGGTCAAAGGGTTAACAATGTCGGTCACCTGATATGGACCGACAAGCCCAGAGCCCCCGAAGCATGCTTCCACTTGATGACAGTAGTGGACACCCATACACAGTCATTCACATACAAGTCCGGACTTGCACATTTATTACCAAGCATGCGTCTTTTGGAACGTGAACATCCCCTTGAAGAACTGAAAACCATGGCGTCACCCCGAAACTTGCAACTCCCACCCTAAGAATGGGGAACTTCCATAGAGGCAACTACCCCCTCCACCACTTCTCGTGGGGGAACACAGAGATCTAGAAAGAGTCTGGTCAGAGGAAGAAATCAGGAGTCTTCTCTCTGGTTGCACCTTATGCACATTAACTGGAAGAGGGGGAAGTACGGAAAAAATCTATATGCCCCGGTCGTATTCTTCAAAATGACCTGGAGAGGGCGGCTCTTCAGATAGTGTATTTGGAGTGTACACCTCTAACAGAACCAAATTAGGAACCATACATTCAGGAGCTAGGTCCCCAGTATGGACAACTCCTCTCACAGAACTCTGGAAGACAGACTGAGGCCTAGCTAGATCCTGAAGAGTGGGAATGGTATCCCCTCTTTGTGCCAAAGGGATAGCAGCCAGAAAAGAGGGAAAAATTGAGGAAACATATAGGCGCTGGTCGCTACCCTCCACATGACCTGAGGGAGACGGATTTTGAGATGTTTGTCTGAGTATGGATGGACAAACCCAATTAGGTGACCCTTAAGCCCACAGTAAAAGCTTGCCACATCTTATGGTGAACTACAGGCGAACTATCACGAGAGGACACCCCTCTATCTGCATAGGTTCCTCCACTTGCACCTGTGGGACCTCCTCCATGGCGAGAACAGGGCGCTGGGTCTGGGTGGATCTTTCCCTGAGGCATCAATCTATTCTGATGGCAAATGATATTGCAGCCTCTAGTGACTCTGGAGAAGATTACTAAGCCATGGAGTCCTGGAGCCAACAAGACAACCCATGACAGAATTGACTCCTAAGAGCCAGGTGATTCCATTGGGGATCTGTGGCCTACCTCTGGAACTCTGAATAGTACTCCTCAGCCAGCTGCGTCCCCTGACACTATTCCAGTAGTTTTAAAGCATGGGGAGAAGTGATATGGGGTGGTAACTAGAGGCATAGGATGGGTCAAGTGATTTTTTTTGTGGATAGGTGTGATCAAGGAATGTTTAAAGCATGAGGGAAGACCCTAGTTGTTAGTGATAGATTGAATAGATAGGTTAGGGTTGGGATGCAGACTGAGGTGAGGTTTGGGATAAGGTGGTACTGCAGAACTTGTGCTGAGCTTTATAGTTCTACTAATACTACAATATTACTGTTCAACAAAGCTGTACCTCAATGAGGACAGTCCATTCTGCCGGAAACCAGGAACCGAGGAAACTAAAGAAAATTCCTAGCACTGAACTTCTTAAATTAATTTACTATATCATTTAATTTTCAGTACTGCATGATTTAAAAAAAATAAAAACATAACAAAAAAAGAAGTCATACTTTTCAATTTCAGGTTTCAATACTAATGCTCTATGGCATAGAACAAGCCCCCATGATAAAAGGCAGAGGCTGCACAGGTGCAAAATTCAAGTTTTATAAATGGTCACAGACATGGTTTGTATAAGGTGCCAGTTCCAGTTATATGTGGTGCACCATGCCAGCTTACAACATACTGGTCATTGTAGTGGTATAACTAGAGTTCTGTGAGCCGCAGGGCAAAGTTTTCTCCTTGACTACCTTCCAACTACTTCCAACTACCACAAGCATGTTGATGTGATGTATGTGTCCCTGTAGTATTGGTAGAGCCAGAGTTAGCCGCCCATAAAAAAGATGATACAAACACATTCACTGATGAGCAAAATGGTAACAATAGTTTGAACTTTTGCCTTTCAGGCTCCATATCTAATCATCCACTACAGCTTTGAGTGTGAGACTACTTCATTTTATACCTTAATTTTATAGCCAATCATCTTGCCTTCTCATATATAAATTTGACTTTTTAGCATAGGATTATTAATGTAGATTCTTATTATGTCATTGCATTGTTACTGATTTGCACCTGGTGTTTGACTTTGATTCTCTTTATCTATACTATAAATAACAACCTGTTCTCACATCCTCTAATAGCTCAATGTCTTATTAGGTTGATTTTGACCAGCCCAGGAGTCTTTGGGAACTTGGTACCCGGGTTAGCACTAGGGTGATGTCTCAGTGGCCGGTGGCCGGGCCCATAACCCTGGTGTCACTGGGTATGTGATGGTGTACTCCTTTTATCTTCCTTAAATCAAGTGGATGCTTACTGAATACCTGATCATATTCTTGGACTACCCGATAAACACCATGCTTTTTATGGGCAGGAGTGGAGTCAGTCCCTACATGCAGTCCAAACACAGTCCTCCAGCTGTCCCTTGGAATTGTTATCCTCCACCGAGTCTGCTGAGGTCAAGGGTTCTACTGCTTGGATGGCGTTGTTATTTACAGTGTACAGCTTAGCAATGGTGGAATATCTGCGTAGTTTGACCTCGTCCTCTCCACAGTTTAGAATGCGTATGGGTACCCTTTCCTTGCGTACATTAACCACCCCCCGGCTGTCAAGAGTGTAGGCCTATGTTCCGTACTGATGGGCTCCGAGTCGCGTACATGCGAGTCCATCCCTGGGCCACCAACACCGGTGGGTCGCAGGTCTGTTAAGCAGCCCCCGACCTTGTCCATGAAGAACAGCCTCACCAGGAGCTCCAAACTGGGTTGAGCCCCTTATAGAAGAATGGTATCCTTATTACACCCAACAGGCCTGGTAGGAAGTGGATTTGTGCAAGGCAGCGAATGGGGGGACCCTGCTCTACCTGCAGGGAGCAAGACCAACTGGTTGCAATAACATCATTCCCAGAGGTCTGAAGCAGCACTGGTGTCATCATCAGAAACTGCAGGTGGCGTCATGAGACTTTATTTATTTTTCTTTTATTATTATCCCTTAAAACAACCCCCCTTTTTAAGCGACCACCAGGGCCAGGCCCCGGGCAGGCCACCAGTGACATCCGATGCAAGCACAGTTCAATATAGGGGTGAGTCAGTACATGTCCAACTCCCTGTCTTTACTAGTTGGGAGATCTGCCCTTTGTATCTACGCCTATGAGACGTCACCCCATGCTAACACCAAGGGGAGGTGTGGCGCCCCACTTAGTCAGGCGTCACAGAGGGGTATTGCACACGTAAAGGAGGTGTAATTTCCCCAGCTGCAAGTGGACCCTAGGATGGTGGGTGGGACCCATTCCCAGCACTCCCACATTATCTGAGCGGTGGGAGGTTACCCGGGAGGGGATATATTCACCTCTAGGGGGATCAAGGGGTTTTTTCAGCAGAAATGGCAAGCTAGGAGAAAGAGTAGTCTCTCTCTAGTCAGTGAGAGTGGGAGAGGTTGGAACAGTCGGAGAAGGAAGAAAGTTGGAAAGAGTGTGGAACGAGGCGGAAGGGTTACCTGGACGGTTTCAAGCTGATCCAGAGGGAAGGAGAAGGGATCTTGAGGAGATCCGGAAAGAGGGCACCCGACGAGCAGAGTTTGGGCCCTAGAGAGAAAGGTAGACCCCCAGAGTGGAGCGACCATACTCCAGGGTATTGTCCAGTCCACCACGGGAACACCGGGCACGAGGATCCGGCCAAAGTCCATCTTTGCAGTTGGCAACCGGCAGCTGTGGTCCGTATATCGCCACCGCACCCTGCCAGACAGAGTGGTCTGCCTGCTTCCTCACCACGAGGGAGAGGACCCCCAATACTACCTAAACGTAGCCATTGGGTATAGGCCCATCCTAGGTGGGGAGGAAAGGACATGGGTGCGTCAACTAAGGTACACCACGGGTTCCACCATACCACCTGGGATCCACTGGCAGCCACCCGTAGAGCTACCTGTTATCATAACATCTTGCTCAACTGTGAACTTTGTGTGATGCTGCTACAAGTTGACAGTAAAGTACCCGGGAGAAAGTGACTTTGCCTGTGTGTGGTTTTCTCCGTCAACCTGCTTGTTTTCAGGAACGCTGCCCCAGAGGACCAGCTCTACCTGTAGGGGGCTTTGCCATCTCAGCCGCACTACCATCTACCTCCGGAGGACTGTGGCAGTACTGGTGACCTGTCACCAGGTACTACAGGTGGCGTCACATGACAAACTCTTATTCCATGTAAATATCCCCTTTTTGAAGTGTCACCCAGGCCACGGGATCAGACGCTGCCACCCGTGACCTCCCAAAACAACCACCGAGCCTGATACCCGAGTACCCCAGGGCCTGGGGCTCAACAGAGGCAGTGAGGCTATTAAGATTTTTGCAATGCGACCCCACGATTTCTACGGACTCCCAAGGCAGAATTTTTGTAAACTAAATAATTTGCTGAATATCATGTTTTGTCTTTTCTATATGGCTGATAAGAGCATCAGGGCTATCACAGCTGTCATCCCCAGCAGAGAGAATTACTCAATTTGTTATACACTTTTAATGAAGCATCTAGTAATTACAATGTACATGTCATTGCCTACAAGGAATGATAAACCAGACAATGTTTTGTTTTTCTGGGCTCTTCCATGTCCTACAAGCACTCAGTGTGCATCCATAGTTGTGCATTGATGCGCTGACTTATATTCTACACTGATCCTCAAATTGCAGGAATTTCACTAACAATGCTCATTGACATTTCTCAGAGAATGGCAAGTAAGAAAATGTTGATAATTGGGGTTACCTTTAGCCAAATAACTGGATGTAGAAATAATATGACCTTCCTAATAGAGAATTAGATACCAGAATCTTTTTGAACAATCAGGTGGAGTAACTAAGCATACATGTAATTGCTATGGACATACAGAAGTTTAAACAAATGATTTTGTTCAAAGGTTTAAAGTAATTTCACAAAAAATACTGGTTCAGAAATTCCAAAATTCACTTACAAAAACCACATTGAATTTGCTTGCAACAATCTCATTGATTGGGAAGACAAATGCTCATTTGGCATTCTTATTTGGCAAATATTTTAACGTATGAAAAAAAAAAAAAATCACATTAATAATTTTCTATAATACATAGCAAATGTTATGTTTTTGATGTGTTTCTTGATATGGGTCTTGTAGTGGAAACTGCTGCACTAATCATTGTAACTAAAATACATTATACAACAGATAAAAATTCATCAAAACACATATTAAAGCTATATCAAAAGCTGCATGTTTTTACAAAACCGCAACCAAAATCACATATTTAGCAACATTTTTTGTTGCATTGTATGAATTTATATGCCAGAAAAATCCATGTAAATATTCAGTGTGAATAAACCATGATGAAATAAAGTTCGTTTTGGAATTTAATCTTTTAAACCTGGTTTCGATATTAAATTCCCGGCACAGCTGTTGGCTGTCAAATATCACTACGTGGGGGAAAAAAATCTAATGGGGAAGCAGTGTCATACTCCAAACTGGTGTGCCTAAAGCCATCAAAGTTCAGTGGTGACATACTTTACTACAGTGGCTAAAGTTTGGCATTGTGTTTGGTTAATCTAGGCTTCTTAGCAGCTGCTCAAACATGGAAACTTATTTTATGAAGGTTCCAACGCACAGTACTTTGGGTAGTGTAACCTGCAGACCTTTTGTGTCACTCTCCACAAGGCCAAACCTTATTCCTTAGATCCCCAGTCTAAAGGTACCATCACACTTGGCGATGCACCAGCGATCCCGACAGCGATACGACCTAGTAGGGATTGCTGGTGCGTTGCTGTCGGGATTGCTGGTAAGATGTCAAACAGAGATCTCACCAACGATGCAAGAACGATCCGGAATGATACGGAGGTCGTTTGGACTCTGTTACACAGACCTGTAGTATTGAGGTCATTGGTCATTGTCCCTGTCAAACACACCGATGCACGCTGCCCAGCGGGACCCCAACGATCAAAAAATGGTCCCGGCGACTCTGACACGACCAGCGATCTCACAGCAGGGGCCTGGTCGCTGCTAAGTGTGAAACATAGCGAGATCGCTGGCAAAGTCGCTGTTGCGTCACCAAATTTGTGACTTAGCAGCAATCTCACTATCGATCTCGCTTAGTGTGATGGGGGCTTTAGTCTCTCACCTAGCCAAATTAGTTCTCATACTTTGCAATGATGAGGAGCACCACCCTGAAACACTGTGTCTGCAAACTGAGATTCTTGTTTGGCTTAAATCCTAAATCATATGGCAAGGTTGTTCAAAAAGGTCAATACTGACTTTTAGGATTGCTACTTCCAATTTGCATATTTAACTTCCCAGAGGAGCATGTAAGGTGTTTGTCTCCTCATACTGGCATGTGATGTGACTATCCACAAGGAGAAACCTTATCCCTTGGTTCTTGAAACTCCGAAGTGAAAGATACTCCATAGAATAAAATGCTTTTCCTGATCGTCCTACAACAGCACATTATGGGTTAAGCCTTTAATCTCTAGTTGAAGCAAAAGATATGTTAATTAGCAATAAATACACAATTGACTAATTGACTCCACCTGTGCTCTTAGGGCGGCTTCAGACTGCGGCAGCGTCCGGTCCGGGGCTGTCAGGAGTGACAGCCTGGAGCGGAGTTTTTCTGCATAGAATCCTGTCGGGCTGCACGGAGCTGGATCGCGCCGGGTGGTAATTAGCTGCTATCCGGCTGCCAGCTCGCCGGATGTATCCTGCAGAAGTGGGGATTTGTCTGCTGATTGCAAAACCGGTGCATGCACCGGTTTTGGAATCGGCAGACAAATCCCCACTTCTGCAGGATACATCCGGCGAGCTGGCAGCCGGATAGCAGCTAATTACCACCCGGCGCGATCCAGCTCCGTGCAGCCCGACAGGATTCTATGCAGAAAAACTCCGCTCCAGGCTGTCACTCCTGACAGCCCCGGAACGGACGCTGCCGCAGTCTGAAGGCAGCCTTACCCATCACCTATAAAGTGGGGGAAAAAATCATACACCACGTATTTTTCCTTCTTCTCGTGGCTCAGAAGATTTCTCTGGTGGATTGGCAGGTTCTATATTTGTATTATATGTCATTCGGTTCCCAGCCATATAATCCTTTTATCTGTCTAGACTGCAGGTCCTGTATACGTATTCCCATACGTCACTCGGTTTCTTGCACCATAGATTGGGAAGTTTAGACTGCGAGTTCTGCAAACATATGTTTATATGTCCCTCGTCCTGCTCTATATATGTATGTATATACTGATGGATGGTAGGTCCTGTATATCCATTACTATGGGTCACTCTGTTCCTAGCCCCGTATGTATACACCTCCCCATGCACTCCGGATTTTGGTCCTGGTCCCTGAAGGTGGAAGACACAGTGGTAAAGTTGACATTGTGCAGCAGCTGGAGTCTGGGTGGGGGCAGATTGCTTGAGCTAGATAAGCGTTGACGCATGTCACCAATTAATCCAGATGGCTCTAATCTCTGTCTTCTACTTACAGGTCTGTGCAGGAGATGTATGCGGTGTTTTTAGGATTTCCCGATATACCTGTGGTCTGTGAGTCATGCCACCACAGGTGGAGCTGAACAGTGGACCACTAGACAACGGAGATACCGTGGAGGCTGACAGCAGAAACGAGCCGGACAAGAACGTCAGATAAGGAACAGAGTTTATTGTATACAATTAGAGATAGATCCCCAAGGGAAGTCCACAGGGCCAGAGCACCGGGGTCCCCTTAAGGGAGCAAGAAGGAGTGTTACCCCATAAAGAAGGATTCCTCCAAGCGCATCCAGAGAGGGTCCAATGAATCAGTCAAACCTGTGGGTCCGACCCAAGGCAGAACAGGACACGGAAACCAGGGAACCGGAGGAGAAGGCATGGACAGAACTTGGTGCAGCAGAAGGGATCCAGGAGGTAGCCAGGGACTAGCGAGAGTGGTTCAGGTCTGTGGGTGAGTTAGGCAGAAGAGATCCAGCACTGAAATCAAAAGAATACATGTTAGGATCTCAGGGGACACAAGAAACCGCATGCGCTGCTTAGGGATCTGAGTTGGCAACTTAGACTAACAATGAAGTTGCCCAGGCACCTCCTATATGAAATGAGGGCCATATATACCCACCAGCCTCTCAGCAAAAGGGTGTCCTGGTCCTTTAAATTTGCTGAGAGTGGTGCGCGCGCCATATGTGTCTTCCCCTGCAAACCAGGAAGTGAGGAGGCAGGAGAGAGATTCCGGGGAGCCGCTGGAGATGACTTGCCCAGGGATCTGCGGGAACTCAGTATCCGGGCGTTTTACTGGCACGGGGGCATGTCACCGGTGGCCTGCCCGGACCCGAATTCTGGGGTCACTTGTTAAAAAGGGGAAAATTAAGTGGAGAAATAATAAGTCTCATGACATCACCTGTGGTTTCTGGTGATGGCACCAGCGCTGCCATGGGTCTCCGGGGATGATGGTCGGGCAGCTGGTTGGTATAGCTCCCCACAGGCGGTGCTGGGTCCCCGGGGTTGTGATGAGATGGATTGGGTTTTGCACAGGGAGGTGGCTAGGCAGCTGGGCTGCTGCTACTGTCTCTGAGCTGGATGGGGGCAGGGATGGACAAACTGAGAAACACACTGTGGCTCATTTCTGTACCTTTACTGGTGGTATTGCAGGCACGGACCAGGGTACACTCTGGTGGATGGGAAACACTTCTGGATCTCCACAGTGAGTGAGTAAGTGAGTGTCACTTTTCTCTTGGTGAAGCCTCTACCCCATGTAAAACTAGGCCTGGCCTCCTCTGTGTCTCTGTCACCTATGTTGTTTGGTGGGAAACGTCCTTGTGGACTACCGCTATGTCTTATCCTAAGGTGCCTGGCTCCCGTCTTGGTTGCTGTACAGGTGTCTGGGAGACTGGAGTCTTCTCGGTGAACCGATGTTTCTGCTGGGCTAAATGCTCTCCTGCAGACTCGGACTCCGATGTCCGGGATGCTTTCTGGGGTGAACCGGTATGGCTCCACTGCCCCCAGTCTGCTGCTACTTTGTTCCACTCGCCTTGCCCTCGACCTCACTCTTAGCTCCCTGCACTGGCTAGGCTGAGTAACTGTTTCGTTGTCAACTGGCTTGGGCTTGGCACGGCTCCGACACACCAGGACATCTTCACAGTTCTAGCAACTGCATACTCTGACTAACTCCACCCCCAGCACCGGTATTTATAGGGGACCTTGCTTAAGGCAGCAAGTGGGGCTCCCCCTACAGGTCTGGGGTGGAAGATGTTGTATGATTATGGGTACCCACTGTGGAAATCCATCCATGTTTTAGGTAGGTCTGTGGCTACCTGTAATGGCAGGGCACCACATTCCCCACTAGGTAAGAGCAATACTCCTGGACTGAGAAACATTTTTACACACAAACAAGCAATAATCATTACATTAATAACAATAATTGATATTATGTACATAGTCTCAAAAAAAAAAAACATACAAAAACCTCTGAAAAAATGGTAAAAACAGGGTGCAGTCGATACGGCGCTAGTCCATCTGCCGCAGACTGTGAAAGGAAGGTAAGTTTTTGTCACAACCAGTCTTGTGACTATGGTCCTTTTTAACTGAAAACAGGGAAGAGTGCGGGGAAAATGTTTTTCAAGAGTCTTTACAGTATAGTCTCTGTAATCTCTAGGTATAAAGGGGTTAAAGTCTTTCAAAAGTACAATAAGTCCTTTATACACATAAACCAAACATTTTCCCTATGGGTGTCTCGGCTTAGGAGACCTGGTACCTCCTCTCCACCCCAGGCACTTTCTGTTCCGAACTTAATGTGCATGGGGCTGGGCCCAGTTCCTCCACCCTTCTGTACAGTATTATTTACATTTAATGTATAAAATTGGTTCCTATTTACATGTTACCTTTTTTGCAATCTTATATTGTACCTACTAAACCCATTCTCCTTACCTGGATGGGGGTTGACCCTGATTGCTACACCTAGATCTACATAGTGTTGGTGTCTCAGGTGATGTACTTAATGTAGGTAAGTCAGGTAACTGTCTGCATGGCCTTAGTCTCACTAGAGGGCTGGCAGTCTCACCGATTGCAGGATCCTCTGGTTCTCTGGCAACGGGGGTTTCTTCTTGAACTAGTTCTTCTGGAACTCTTGAAGTTTCTTCCAGCGTACTTTGTCCTTCTTGAGGTTAGAAAAAGTGAATAACAGGGACTATCACTGCTCCTTCACATTGGGGCCAATCTTCTGGAAAGTCTCCAAGTATTGTATGAATCACTTTTTCCTTTGGTTGATGGGAAGATACACAAGGTATTTCTTCTTCTTGTGGTTTTTGTGTCTTCAGCTGTTCTGGACAGGGTTTCAAGTGGTCTCTAGATATTGTTGCTGTAGTCTTTCCTCCATCTTTACTAATCAAACAGGTTTTGGTGTTATCAAAGTTGAAGTTTAACCCTGTGTAAGGCTCTTTTTCCCACTGGTCATCAAACTTTGTTGTCTTCTTTTTCTTTGTAGTACAACTGTTCCTGGTGTTAAGGGTTCAGCTTGTGCACTTTCGTTGAAGTCTCTTTTTTTGTTTTTCTCTAACCTTGTTGAGATTATCTTCTACACAGGCTTGGACTAATTTGTACTGTTCTTGACGAATGGTGTTCCAGTCAGAATTGGATTTGCTTCTGGTTCTATGATTCCTATTTCTAAATCAAGTGGTAACTTTCTGCTACGTGCTCGCATCAGATAAGCTGGTGTGTAATTGGTGGAACTCACAGGTATGTTGTTATACATATCCTCTAAGTCAGGCAATTTGTCAGGCCACTGATTTCTCTCTTCCAAAGGCAATGTTTTTAACATGTCTATAACTATGTTGTTCATCTTTTCACACATGCTGTTTGTTTGTGGATGGTAAGGTGTGGTCCTAATCTTCTTGCACCCATAAAGATGACAAAATTCTTGGAAAATTTCAGCTTCAAATGCAGAACCTCTGTCAGTCAATACCTGTTCTGGATATCCACGTGGTCTACAGAAATAGGCTTGAAAGGTCTTTGCGGCTGTTTCAGCTGTCAAGTGTTTCACTGGAGCGACTACCATGAATCTGGAGTAGTGGTCTACCATTGTCAATGCGTAGGTGTAACCTGATCTGTTTGGCGTTAATTTCACATGACCTAAGGCTACTATTTGAAGTGGTTGAGTGGTGATAACTGGCTGGAGTGGTGCTCGTTGACTCTCTTGATCTTTTTTCCTTATGTTGCATGGTAAACAGTGTGATGAAATGGACTCCTTCAATGTAGAACATATGAAGATTTCTTATGTAACCCAGACAGTATTGTATATTGGTTTGTAAACTTATAATGGCCAAGGAGAATTTCCTACAGCTTTTCATAGATTACTGTGGTTTTAGCTAGCATGGTAATGTAATTATCTAACTTGTTTGTCATTGAAGGCCAGAGAACTTAATTATGCTAATCGTCCATTGTATGTTACCTTGTGGATCCCTAACTCTATGTGCATGGCCGCAGCTACTATTGTTTAAGTGTCATTGATTGCAGACTCAATGTCTCATACTAACATTCCATTGTATCACTGCTAGGTGCTATATCAATCAGCATTTGGCCCTCCATGTCTGGACTGCAATACGACCAAAAATGGTTATATGAGGCTTGAGGTCCAGCCACTGAAAAGACAGTGTTATTGCACCAATCGTGACATCCCCAATATTCTGCAATGAGGGCTGAGGGTATATAAGGAGGACTTTTCACTTTGACCAATAGTTAGATTAAAGATTGGATACAGGCAGCTAATCTAGGATCTTCGGGTCCGGTTAGCGAGCCATAACCCCAGGCCTAGGTATTTCAGTGCTGACCAAGGGGACCAGAACACGGACTATAGAACCACAAGGACTTCAGCATCGGATTATCGGATTCGGCTGTGATAAAGACTGCATAAGGATAAGGAAGCAACCCAGGTTGGGACGATACAGTCACCTGGCTACAGACTTTGCTGTGCTACATTCTAAACCCTGGTGAGCCAGCGGAAGGGTGAGACTCTGTTGCCTGTTACATTATGTGTTGTGCTTGGTTATGCGTTATATGCTGTTAACCTTGGGGATCCAATAAAGCCTTGTTATTGTGGTTCCCTCACCCTGTGTTGTGAGTAGTGTTCCGCCCACGGTTAAGGAGCTCGGGCGTTCAGTTGGGGATAAGCCCTGGTCCACGTTGTCTTTGTAAAGGCGGCTGGTCCAGAGGACGAGAGCACCCACTGACCCCCGGGTCTCCACAAACAGTTCTTACACCATCTCTCTATGGATCCTCTCATGCCAACCCAGTAGAATCTGTCTTTCAACAACATCTCAAGCTGTTTCCATCCAAAGTGTCCCGCTTGGTTGTGATATGCATTCAACACTATCTGGACATCCTTCTTGGGCACCACTATTTGCCAAACCATTTCATGGGTTCTGGGATTGAAGTATCTTTTGCAGAGCTTCTCTTGGTAGATGAATAGTTTGCTTCTTTCATTCCATAGGTATTTTGCCTCTGGTGGAGCGTCTGGAGCGAGACGGGAACCTTCCTGGATTACCAGTCCTTTAACTAAACTGATAGTCGGGTCACTGTCTTGGGACCCTTTCCAACCAAAGTGAGGTAATGGATTTACTGTTCTTTTTAGGGATATTTCTGTTGGCTTGCTGACATTGGGACGCTCTGTGGCGATGGAAGGCGGGTAGCTCTACTTCTACTAGCTCATCCATATTTTCTCCCTTATCTGCCAGGTGAGGCATCCTTGACAAGGCATCAGCGTTGGCATTGTTATGGCCACCCTGGTATTTGATGGTAAACTGGTAATTTGACAACCTGGCCATCCAGCATTGTTCCTTGGCACCTAATTTCGCGGTTTCCTGGTGTGTTAGAGGATTATAATCCATGATGGCAGTGAATTTTGCAACTGCCAGGTAATGCTTGAACCGTTCTGTGATGGCCCAGACCAAGGCCAGAAACTCCAACTTGAACGAGCTGTAATTATCAGGGTTCCTTTCTGAAGAGCGAAGCTTCCTGCTGGCATAGGCAATCACTCGTTCTTTGCCATTCTGCTTCTGTGCTAAGACAGCTCCCAACCCCACATTCAGGGGCGGGCTGGCCCAGGTGGCAGGGGGGCAAGTGCCCCCTGGGCTGGTGGTATAGTCCACCATTAGGGCCGCCCCCTGCAGAAACGGGCCGGCCGCGGGCTCGCTTTGCGGCTGGAGGAGGTGAGGACCTGACAGCACCCCCCCCCCCCCCCCCGCTTCTCAAGGCTGCCGGACCGGACCCGACAGCACCCCCCCGCTTCTCAAGGCTGCCGGACCGGACCCGACAGCACCCCCCCCCCCCCCCCCGCTTCTCAACCAGGGCCGGGGATACCTAACTGCCACCCAGGGGAAGAGGCTCCAGCCAGCCCCTGCCCACATTGCTGGCGTCAGTGTACAGTAGAAACGGTTGGTTGTAATCAGGGTAAGCTAGAATCTCTTCACCCGTCAGGGCCTCTTTCATTTGTTTGAAAGACTTTTCTTGTTCCTTGCCCCACTCAAATGGAGGACCTCTGGACACGCCTTTCTTGGGCTGGGCTACCAGGAGATTTTGTAAGGGGGTGGCTTTCTTTGTGTATTCTTTGATGAATCTCCTGTGGTATCCTACCAATCCCAGGAATTGACGTACTTCCCTAATACTTCTTGGCTCTGGCCACTCTCAGATGATGGTTACCTTGTTTGGGTCTCGAGTCACTCTTTCAGAACTGACTACGTGACCTAGATACTGGACCTTTGGCTTCAGTAGATGGCATTTGGATGGTTTTAGCTTCATCCCGTCCTTGGATAACACTTCAAATACCTCTGTCAGGTGTATCAAGGGTTCTTCATAGGTTTTTGAATACACTATGACATCATCTAGGTAAAACAATTGTAGCGCCCTGCTGGTCAGCACGCTACAAAAGGGTGCTGCACCCCAAACAGCGGTGCAGTATTCTTGTCTTGGTAGGCACTAATGGAAGTCTGAAGCTCCCCACCACACACATACACCTAGAGACAGGGGGACAATTGGACAGCCCGTTACCAGGGTAACCGGTCCCAGTGGGAGGAGTGCTAGGGTATATAGTTGTCACGCTGGGGGCGGGAGAGGCACTCAGCGTAGGACCAAGACGGGGGGGGGGGAATAAGGAGTCCCTAAAACTATGGGCACAAGAAGGAGAGGGTGACCCTGGTCTTACTGGGGCTGACCCTGTCTGCCCTAACGTCCCTATACAGTTTCCTCAACTGTCGCCGACCACGAACCTCGTCCCTCTCTGATCCTAGCACTACCTTAGCTAAGGATCAGATGGAGAGGTTCACTAGACCCCTCCACTAACAACTAAAGACAACACAAGGAAATAACAGACAATGGGGAAAGAAAACACTTATCTTGCAGCAGATCACAGCAACCTCCACCACCTCTGCTTCTGCTGGAGCAAGTATAATGAGTGCACAAGGAAATATCACCTGCACTGAGGGAGGGCAATGAAACTCCTTATAAAGGTGGGAAGAACCTGCTGGGTCCTAGAGACCCAGGATACTGGTGTAGAAACCAGACCGAGCACAAGACCTTCCCAGCCGTCTCCCCATGATAGGGAGATCTTATCATACCTTCTCTTCATCTACACAGAAGGTAAATGCCCCTGAAAGACGGACCGTCCTCAACTCTTATGGCTGATTGGCCAACCGCTGGGACCGTCTGCGCGTGGCCTCTACCCTGTCATCCGTGCCACCCGTGACAATAGTGAGTGGGAAAAGAGCGGGAAGGTAGAACAGCAGAAGAGACAGAAAGTAGAACCTGAGAACAGAAAACAGGAGAGAAGGAGAAATAACAGGGAAGGGGACCTCAACCTGGTGACCCAGACAGAGAGGGGCAGACGGAGGGTGACTGAACACGCTGGCCTAGTCCAAAGCGGGGTACTGGCTCCGAAGCGGTGCAGAGGTCCATCCCTGAGCCACAAACACCGGTATGATCGACAGCTTCTTAGGAGCACGATCCGCCCGACATACGTACGGTCCTCACCAGAAGCACTAAACCGGGTTGAGTCCCTTATAGAGAAGAAGGGTATCTCATATCACCCAACAGGCCTGGTAGTAAGCGGGATTCATGCAGGGCAGCGCGAGGAAGAAGAAGTGCCCAGAGGTAAGAGAGTGGAAGAGACAAGAAGGGACATAGCTGGAGCTTCGGACAGACATTGCCTCCTGCCAGGACCACCTGGTCCACTACCCTGGCTGTAACAACCGCATACCCTGTAAACTGCAGATTACCGGAGTAAAGACCCATGCAGAGCAAGCAAGTGTCTGTGTTTCCTTCCTGGTGAACTATGACATTCCAGTCTCACAGCAGACACTGTGCTGCCCTATTCTTATCATCACACTACACTGCCCCGGGGGACCCTGCTCTGCCTGTAGGTAGCTACAACACCTTGCTGCCATCCATCCCCCCTGAGGTCTGGAGCAGTGCTGATGCATGCCATCACCGGATCTACAGGTGGCGTACGACATTCCTTTATAAACTTTTACCCCTGTAAATACCCCTTTTTACTGTCACCCCAAGGGCACAGGCTCGGGCACCGACCACCTGTGACATCCCTGCACCCAACCGCCCAAGATCTGGGTACCCTAGACCCTTGTGGGCCCGACACAATACAGTCTTGAAGTTTTTGTGCCCCAGACAACACTCCATCAACCTCTGGAACGTTCGGGGTGCGTTACATAGTCTGAATGGCATGCTGTTAACCTTACACAGACCCATGGGAGTTGTAAATGCCATTTTCTCACTGTCTTCTTCTGCAATGGAGACCTGCCAATACCCACTAGTGACATCTAGGGTTGAAAATAATTAGCAGACTTCAATGCAGCAAGTGACTCTTCTATACGGGGCAACGAGTAAACATCTTTATGTGTTATGTGATTTATCTGCCTATAGTCCACACACATCCTTCTTTTTGACCAGGACTAGTGGAGCTGCCCAGAGACTGCAACTATCTCTTATGACCCCTGCGTCCTTCATGTCCTGCAACATCTCTTTGGCACGCTGATAATGGGCTGCTGGGATAGGCCTGTATTGCTCTCTGTTAGGTGGGTGTGTACCTGTGGGTATATGATGATGTACCCCTTTGATCCTACCAAAGTCAAGTGGATGCTTACTGAATACCTGTCCATACTCCTGGACTACCCGATAGACACTGTGCTTTTTATGTACTGGAGTGGAATCAATTCCAACATGGAGCTGCTGACACCAGTCCTCTAGCTGACCCTTGGAGTGGTTGTCCTCCACCAAATCTGGTGGGGTCAAGTTTTCCACTGATTGTATAGTGTCGTTGTGCACAGTGTACAGCTTAGCTATGGTGGAATATCTGGGTAGTTTCACCTCGTCCTCTCCACAGTTTAAGATGCGGATGGGTACCCTTCCTTTGCATACATTGACCACCCCCCTGGCTGCCAAGAGTGTAGGCCTATGTTCTGTGCTGATGGGCTCTACTAATGCCTGGTAGTCCTGTTCCTTTAGGCCTATAGCACCAGATCATCATTTCACTCATTGGGGGTAACACAATAGGAATCGGGTCTGTTACCCGTGCACTACCAATTTCACGACCGGTCAGTTTTACCTCTTATTGATGCAGGAGGGCTCTGATCTCTCTCTGGAGAACATTCCGCTGCCCGGGTTCGGCAGTGCCCACTATCTGTTGGAGTAAGAACAGCACTTTACCCAAACAATTGCTAACAACATTAGTACCAAGAATTATGTGCGGATCTCGGTCATTAGGATTGTTTGCTACTACAATAAGCCCCTGATCTTCTAGCTCCACCCTCTCCACTTTTATTGGTACCTTTCTCACCCTGACTATGGTAAGTGGTGCTCCATTGGAAGCATATATAGTGAGGTTTGGATCTGGTGGATTAAGTTCAGTTTTAGAACAAAATTGCTATAAAGGATTCCATCTAGTATGATAGACCGGAACGATCTTTGCCCAATGTATGTATCATAACAGTTTGATGGTCCGGGTCAGTCTACTCCTGCGGTTTGGCCCCGGCCCCCAGGGGTTGCTCGTTTAAAGGACAGTGCCTTGCAATATGGCCGGCCTTGTTGCAACAACGACAGATGGGTTCTCCAGTGGAGCTGCGTGGATCGATGGTCCTCCCACGGAGCGACAAAGTCTTCCTGCTTTTCATCCATGGGACGTCTTCTGGGCTGTCGGCAAGCTGGATTCGTGGTAGTGGCTTGGGCTCTGCTTGCAGCTGTCGAGCTTCCAGGACTGCTGCTAAGTTCTTACTCAGCTGGTGCACCTCAGAGCACAAGGTGTCAATCTGGTTGGAATTTGCAGCCTGCATGTTGTTTTCAGCTGCAGGTAAAGGAGCGGGTGTTACTGCTGACTGAACGTTATCATTCTGCCGCCGCCGGATTGCAGCATAAGGGGTTTCTATGGGTTGCAGCCCCTTTATTTCCATGTTAACACGTTGTGGAGGCCAGGGTAGAAGGGAGCGGGATGTAGGGAGTCAGGGGAGCCTACTTTGGCTCTGATACTAGGGTCCCTGGCTCGCCCTGAGGAAGTTCGAGCCACCGACCTAAATTCCTGACTTCTAAGGAGCCCTAGGCATAAGCCCCTACTTCCACCCATGGACAAGGAACCCAGCAAACTCCAATGGAGAATATTACAGCAGCTGAGGATCAGCTTCTGCTCACTACAGGTCACAGTCCAGAAGTGAACTGAATCAGCGACAACAGGTGGAAGGGAGCTGATCCATTTAAGGCTGAGGGGTGTGGAGCAACCAGCCCAGACATGCTCCTCAGCATACCTAAGCATTCACACACACACACACACACACCTGCTACTATATGCTCCTCTCTTTATCCTCATCTACTCACACTGAGCAGGAAAAAAAAAAGGCTTAATTTAAACCCACAACAGCAGCACTTGCATACTACAAGGCAGTCAATACGTAACAGTACCCCCCATGCTTCAGGAGAGGTCTCCAGACTCTAAACCGGACACGTCCAGCAATGGACTAAACTTCCGGAGCGATCACCTATGAAAGACATTACGGGTGCAGAGCACCGGGGAAACGGCTAGCTGGAACAACATGGGGTTGCAAGGGGCCGAAATCCTGAACGGACCAAGAACACCGGTAGTAGGAGCTCCAGCTGCACACTTCCACCTTACGTGTCATGCCCGCACCCACACATAATCATCCACTCTCAGGTCTGGACCTGAGCGTTTATGGCTTCGCACAGCCAGGACGGTAATCAGCAACATTATCCCCCTGGGACCAGGGCTACCTCCCCCGGCGTGCACCGTAGGGACCACCGTCCATCCTTGGCCTCCCTTCCTGAGATGAGTCCTAGCCCCCTTATGAACCCGAGACGCAGACCGGAGCCCACTCCTGGATCCAAACTTACTCCCAGGAACCTCCGTTAGAGGAACGGGAGCTGGTGCAACCAGAATGGTAGAAAGCAGTGTAGCCAGGCAATTGTTCGCACAAAAAGCCTCCCAGGTGACCACCTGTCCGGCCCACCAGTTGATCACCGGGTTGTGTTTTTTCAACCAGAGCAACCACAACACAATGCGAGTGGACAGCTTCTCCATGAGGTGACAGGACAGCACCTCCTGGTGGAAGCACAGTTAATACACACGGCACACAGTACCCGGTTTCACCAGGCCCGGGATCCTGTTCGTGACGCCAGAACAGGTGACCCACCCAGGGGTCTGCGGGAACTTGGTATCCGGGCGTTTTAGTGTTACGGGGGGATGTCACTGGTAGCCTGCCCAAACCCGTACCCTGGGGTCACTTGTTAAAAAGATAAATATTAAGTGGAGAAATAATAAGAGTCTCGTGATGTCACCTGTGGTTTCTGGTGATGGCACCAGCACTGCTATGGGCCTCCGGGGATGATGGTTGGGCTGCTGGTTGGTATAGCTCCCCACAAGCGGAGCTGGGTCTCCGGGGTTGTGATACATGGAAGGGGTTTTGGACAGGGAGGTGGCTAGGCAGCTGGGCTGCTGCTACTGTCTCTGAGCTGGATGGGTGCAGGGATGGACAAAGTGACACACACACTGTGGATCATTTCTGTACCTTTACTGGTGGTATTGCAGACACAGCCCAGGGTACACTCCGGTGGATGGGAAACACTTCTGGATCTCCACAGTGAGTGAGTATAAGGCCTCCTTGTCACTTTTTTGTTGGTGAAGCCTCTGCCCCATGTAAAACTAGGCCTGGCCTCCTCTGTGTCTCTGTCACCTGTGTTGTGTGGTGGGAAACCTCCACGTGGACTACCGCTATATCTTCTCCTGCTGTGCCTGGCTCCCGTCTTGGTTGCTGTACAGGTGTCCGGGAGACTGGAGTCTTCTCGGTGAACCAGTGTTTCTGCTGGGCTAAATGCTCTCATGCAGGCTCGGACTCCGGGATGCTTTCTGGGGTGAACCGATGTGGCTCCTCTGCTTCAAGTCTGCTGCTACTTCATTCCTCTCGCCTTGCCCTCGACCTCACTCTTAGGTCCATGCACTGGCTAGGCTGAGTAACTGTTTTGTTGTCAACTGGCTCGGGCCTGGCACGGCTCCGATATACCAGGACGTCTTCACAGATCTCCTAGCGACTGCACACTGTGACTAACTCTGCCCCCAGCACCGGTATTTATTGGGGATCTTGCTTAAGGCAGCAAGTGGGGCTCCCCCTACAGGTCTGGGGTGGAAGATGTTGTATGAGTATGGGTACCCACTGTGGAAATTCATCCATGTTTTAGGTAGGTCTGTAGCTACCTGTAATGGCAGGGTGCCACAGAGATGGAGCGGGCAGCGTGGGAGCATGGAGCTGGAGGGTGTCGGCGGCCAGATGGGACCCGATCACCCTGCGCCCTGAAGATGGGTCCCGCTGGCCGCAGGGTGACACTGTGTCTGTGCAGAGAGGTACGCTGTGTCACACAGTTTTCCCCAATGTCCCCATGGCCTGTGTAAGTAAGATGGTAACTCTACTTCCGGGTTTGAACACTGCAGGACTCCTGCATATCGCGCAAAGGCAGTCCCAGCAGGTGACATCATTGTTCAGCAGAAAATGTAAAAATCTGACATTGCTGTAAGCCCTGGTGCTTCTGACAGGCAGCTGAGCAGCAGCTAAACCGAGGTACTGTGGTTTCCTGAGGTACTCCATGCTATAGATCTCCACAAATCACATAATCCTCTTTCTTGTATCTTGCAGATGTCTTCTCTTAAGAGGAAGAGGAAGTCCAGACATAAAATGTGCAGTATTTGTCAGCAGTCTCTGCCAGAAGATTATAACCAGGATCTGTGCTTCAATTACCGTATATACTCGTGTATAAGCCGACCCGTGTATAAGCCGACCCCCCTACTTTTGCCCCAAAAATCTGGAAAAACCTATTGACTCGTGTATAAGCCGAGGGTGGACCTCAGCACAGGTATACAGCCCCCAGCAGTGTGGTATACAGGCCCCCCCCAGTGGTATACAGGCCTCCCCAGTGGTAGTATACAGCAGCCCCAGTGGTAGTATGTAGCATCCCCAGCAGCCCCAGTGGTAGTATACAGCAGCCCCAGTGGTAGTATACAGCAGCCCCAGTGGTAGTATATAGGAGCCCCAGCAGCCCCAGTGGTAGTATACAGCAGCCCCAGTGGTAGTATACAGCAGCCCCAGTGGTAGTATACAGCAGCAGCCCCAGTAGTATATACAGCCCCAGTGGTAGTATACAGGCAGCCCCAGTAGTATACAGGCAGCCCCAGTAGTATATACAGCCCCAGTGGTAGTATACAGGCAGCCCCAGTAGTATACAGGCAGCCCCAGTAGTATATACAGCCCCAGTGGTAGTATACAGGCAGCCCCAGTAGTATACAGGCAGCCCCAGTAGTATATACAGCCCCAGTGGTAGTATACAGGCAGCCCCAGTAGTATATACAGCCCCAGTGGTGTATACAGCCCCAGTGGTAGTATATTGCAGCCCCAGTGGTGTATACAGCCCCAGTGGTAGTATATTGCAGCCCCAGTGGTGTATACAGCCCCAGTGGTAGTATATTGCAGTCCCAGCGGTAGTATATTGCAGCCCCAGCGGTAGTATACAGCCCCAGTGGTAGTATATTGCAGCCCCAGTGGTGTATTCAGCCCCAGTGGTAGTATATTGCAGCCCCAGTGGTGTATACAGCCCCAGTGGTAGTATATTGCAGCCCCAGCGGTAGTATACAGCAGCCCCCGTAATCCAGGGCCCCCCCAGCCTGACTCCGGTCACCTGTAAAGGAAACTATACTTATCACAGTGCCGCTGTCCGCGCCCGCTCGCACCCGCTCGCAGCTGCCGTCCGCGATCCTACATCTTGCGTCTTCTTCCTGTTTCCTGTGCTCGTCGCAGGGAATGACGTCATTGCCCGCGACGAGCACAGAAACAAGAAGAAGACGCAAGATGGAGGATCGCGGTCGGCAGCTGCGAGCGGGCGCGGACAGCGGGCGCGGACAGCGGCACTGTGATAAGTATAGTTTCCTTTACAGGTGACCGGAGTCAGGCTGGGGGGCCCTGGATTACGGGGGCTGCTGTATACCGATGTATACATCGGTATGTACCGATGTATACATCGGTATACAGCACTGACTCGCGTATAAGCCGAGGGGGGTACTTTTCAGCCCAATTTTTGGGCTGAAAAACTCGGCTTATACGCGAGTATATACGGTATATAGCACCTCAAATGATCCTGCTGTGCAGTCTGAGGCAGCCACATTAGGATGGTTCAAGGCGCAGATGTCAGTCAGCCCCATTGCACAAAATTAGGGTCTTAGTGTTCAGAAGTTTGGAGGTCCACCAACATGAACTCCCACGTGACGTGGCTTCTGGTTTGTATATACAGTCAGCATCTGATGCTTCTTCAGAATGCTCTGATGACTATGGCTTGAGATGTACCTTCTGAATAAAGTTGGAGTGCCTTACATAATTAAAGCGACAAAGAGAGCCTTGGAGTCTGACTGACCCTCGGATCATAGATCGAAGAAACAGAGGTTGATTTATTTTCCGGCTCTCAAAGAACGAGCCTTTCCTGGACATCCATTGCTACCTAAATGTCTACATGGAGAGTGGTCTAAACCGGAAAACTGGCCTGGCTACTCACTCGAGTTCTGTTTACAAGCTGAATCCATCACAGTCTCAAGACTGGGAGTTTCCACCTAAAGTAGATTTGGCAGTTGCAAAACATTCTAAGAACCCCTTTTTACCTTAGGAGGATTCATCTCTCCTTAAGGATCCATAGGAAATAAAGCAAGATGCAGTTCTGAAGAAAGCGTTCATGGTGGTGGCAGCAGTAGCCAGAATTTCTTTAGCCACAGTTCCTTCAGCTAAAGCCCTGCGGGTCTGGTTAACTCAGCTTACTCATGACCTAGAACAAGGGGTCGCTCAGGAAGAAATTCTTGACAAGATCCCTCCTCTTAAATCTGCAGCAGACTTCATTTGCGATTCATCCGTGGATACCTTGAAGAGATCCTCTAAAGGTACCGTTACACGGTACGATATTGTGAACGATATCGCTGAAACGTCATGGGTTTGGAGTCGTTCAAATTACATCGTTAGTATGTCGTTGCACGTGATGCCGAGATATGACTACGATAAATCGTTGGATCTGAATCTGATTGCAGATTTGAGAACATGTTCTCAAATCAGACGATCGTCGTTCAGCCAGCCTGCTGCATCGTTGTGTGTGACACCGCGATAACGATCACGTTTGCGATTTCAGGGATCGTGAAACCCATCCCATAGGCGTGCCTTGGTGTTGTTTTCTGCGCCCCGTGTGCGCCAATTGTTGGTCAGTAGTGCGTTCCGATTGGATGGCGTTGGTTATAGGAAAGGCGCTATATTTGCTGATCCGTGCTTTGATCAGTAGAATCATTGACTTGTTTATTCTTTACACTATCATTAAACACATATAAACAAGGAGACTCATTGAAATCGCCATCCTTTTCTGTAGACATGTAGCTACCTGCGTGTGCACGTAAATAAACAATTGGTGTAACGATAGATTTGAGCAGTCCTATATATATATGTATGTACTTATGGTAAATCCTTATCTTTTTTTTATAAAATGTAGGAGGCAACATGTGCACCATATCTAAATAAATATACACATATGGCAACTTTCAAACTTCATTGGTCATGTATGTCTGCCACATTGGTACCTAAAGTATGTCAACATATATTACTTTAATTCAGAGATGCAAAGTACATACACACATTTGTACACATAACCAACCATATACAGTTACATGTACACATACATACATCTATGCACAGACACATAATTACTACATGCATCCTAATTATTATTATTATTATTATTATATATTTATATAGCGCCATTATATTCCATGGCGCTTTACATGCTAAAAAGGGCAGACTAGGACAAGTAACATAGTAACAATACAAGTAACAATAAATGTTGACAGTTCGGTTGTACAGAAACGAGGGGAGAAATCCTGTCCACAAAGGCTCACAGTCTACGAGGGGCGGGTGGGGATACAGTGTGAAGAGGAAATTCCAGTCATGAGGCGGTGTGGTGGACCGGGTCTTATTGCAGATGGTAGGCTTGGCGGAACAGGTGGGTCTTCAGGCTTCTTTTGAAGGTTCCCAGGGTAGGAGAATGTCTGATGTGTTGGGGCAGTGAGTTCCAGAGTCTGGGTGAAGCACGGGAGAAATCCTGTATGCAGTTGTGCGAAGAGGAGATGAGGGAAGAGTAGAGGAGAAGCTCTTGGGAGGATCGCAGGTTGCGTGAGGGTAGGTATCGGGAGACCATGTCAGAGATGTATGGAGGGGACAGGTTGTGAATGGCTTTGTATGCCATGGTTAATGCTTTAAACCGGGATCTCTGGGAAGTAGGGAGCCAGTGAAGGGCTTGGCAGAGGGGGAGACAGGGGAGTAGCGGGGAGACAGATGGATTAGGCGGGCAGTGAAGTTCAAGATAGATTGGAGAGGTGCAAGGGAGGTATTGGGGAGGCGGTGAGCAGGAGGTTGCAGTAATCGAGGCGGGAGATGATGAGAGCGTGAATAAGGGTTTTAGCAGTGTCGTGGTCAAGGAAAGTGCGAATCCTATAGATGTTTTTGAGCTGGAGTCGGCAGGAGGTGGCGATGGCATGGATGTGGGGCTTGAAGGAGAGGGAAGAGTCAAGGATAAACCCGAGGCACTTGGCATGGGGGACTGGAGAGAGAGAGCAGTCGTTGACGACGATGGATAGGTCAGGTAGTGAGGGGGAGCGTCTTGGGGGGAAGACTATGAACTCGGTTTTGTCCATGTTCAGCTTAAGGAAGTGAGCAGAGAAGAAGGATGAGATGGCGGACAGGCAGTGTGGAATTTTTGATAGAAGGAAGGCGATGTCAGGACCAGACAGGTAGATTTGGGTGTCGTCGGCGTAGAGGTGATATTGGAGGCCATGGGACTCAATGAGTTGCCCTAGGCCGAGAGTGTAGATTGAGAGCAGTAATGGTCCAAGAACCGAGCCCTGGGGGACCCGACAGATAGGGGGTAGGGCGAGGAGGATGTGTGGGAGTGGGTGACGCTGAAGGTGCGGTCCGTTAAGTATGAGGAGATCAAGAGAGGGCAAGGTCCGTAATGCCAAGAGATTCCAGGATCTGTAGTAGAAGGGAGTGGTCAACAGTGTCGAAGGCGGCTGACAAGTCGAGGAGGAGGAGAACAGAGTAGTGGCGCTTGCTTTTGGCAGTCAGTAGGTCATTTGTGACTTTGGTCAGGGCTGTTTCAGTGGAGTGGAGGGGTCGGAAGCCAGATTGCAGGCGGTCAAAGAGGGAGCAGGAGGAGAGGTGAGAGGACAGCTCAGAGTGGACATGCTGTTCAAGTAGTTTAGAGGCGAAAGGGAGGAGAGATATAGGGCGGTAGTTAGAGACAGTTGTGGGAGCGAGGGAGGGTTTTTTGAGGATGGGTGTAATCAAGGCGTGTTTGAAGGCTGAGGGGAAGGTGCCGGTGGTAAGTGATAGGTTGAAAAGATGAGTTAGGGCTGGGATGATAACGGAGGTGAGGTTGGGAATGAGGTGGGATGGGAGCGGGTCGTGGGCGCTGGTGGTGAGGTGTGATTTTGACAGGAGGGAGGAGAGCTGGGCTTCAGTTATAGGGGGGAAGCAGTTGATGGAAGTAGAGTGCAGTATAGGTGAAAGGGGAGGCTGTGGGGACAGTGGATCAAAGCTGTCTCTGATTATGTCAATCTTTTCTTTGAAGAAGGAGGCAAAGTCTTCTGCAGAGATAAGGGGAGAGGGAGGGGTGCAGGCGGGCGGAGTAAGGAATTGAAGGTTTTGAAAAGTTGCTTGGGATTGTGGGACAGGGAGGTTATTAGGGATAAGAAGAAGGTTTGTTTGGCGGTGGCAAGTGCAGTCTTGAAGGCGATGAGGGACTGTTTGAACAGCGCAAAATGCTCAGTGGAACCTGATTTTTTCCATTGCCTCTCGGCGACCCTGGATGCCCGTCTCAGGTTTTTTGTGAGGGTGGTGTGCCAGGGTTGCCTATTAGTGCGTGGAGCATGGTGTGTGAGTGGGGGAGCTAAGTCGAGCGCCTTGGTTAATGTGGTGTTGTAGAAGGTGGTGGCAGTCTCTGTGTCACGTATAGATGTTATGTTAGCGAGAGGGAGAAGGGATTCTGAGAGTGAGTGTAGATCAATGTGTTTTAGGTTTCTGCGGGGATGATCAAGTTTGCGGAGAGGAGGTGATGTAGTAGGGGAGGTGAGGGAGGAAAAGGTCAGCAGATTGTGGTCAGACAGGGTGAGGGTTGAGTTTGTGAGATTAGTAAGGGAGCAAAGACGGGTAAAGATGAGATCCAGCGTGTGGCCATCTTTGTGGGTGGCAGAGGAGGACCATTGGGAGAGCCCGAAGGAGGAGGTCAGGGAAAGAAGTTGAGAGGCGGTTTGGTGGGCAGTATCAATGGGGATATTGAAATCGCCCATAATGATGGTGGGGATGTCAGTAGAGAGGAAGTGAAGTAGCCAGGTGGTAAAGTGGTCGAGGAAGGTGGGGATGGATCCAGAGGGGCGGTAGATGACGGCTAGCTGGAGGTTACAGGGGGAGAAGATGCAGACAGAGTGGGCTTCGAAAGATGGGAGAGTAACAGAGGGGGGTAATGGAATAGGGGCGAAGGAGCAGGTGTCGGATAGGAGTATGCCGACACCTCTGCCATGTTTGTCAGAGGGGCGGGGTGTGTGGGAAAGATTGAATCTGCCGTAGGACAGTGCAGCAGGGGAGGCCGTGTCGAATGGGGTGAGCCAGATCTCTGTGATGCCAAGGAATGAGAGTTTATTAGAAATGAAGAGTTCATGGATGTCTGTGAGCTTATTACAGACTGAGCGTGCATTCCAGAGTGCGCCTGGCAGGGAGATTAGAGGCGCAGGGGCTGGGGGGATGGGTCTAAGGTTGGTCAGGTTGCGAGGGTGGGTGATGGTGGGGTTATGAGAGTTGGTGATGGGACGTGGGGGTGGGGTGTAGGTGACTGTGGGGATGTGGCGGGGGGGGCCGGGATTAGGGGAAATGTCGCCAGCGAGTAGGAGGAGCAGGGAGAGGGTTAGCAGGTGGGAGCATGAGAGTTTACATGGTGGCTGTGCCTGATTGGAGATGGAGGATTGAAAGTGCATGAATAGTTCAGAGGAGTGGGTGAGGTGGTTAGGTAGGATGGAGGGTGAGAGATGTACTTTGTTGCTGGGTCGAGGGATGAGCGGGGGTAGCAGGAAGTGGAGAAGGATGGGAGTGTGAGTGCAAAGGAGGGGATACATTGTGGATGGTGAGCAGGGGATGGGAGTAGTGTGAGTCAGATGCAGCAGGAAGGAGAGCTGTAGTGGTGGGTGAGAGGTCAGTAGTGATGAGTAGTCTGGGGTTTACATGGTGAATACATAATTGCAGTACAAGTGATCAAATTGCATATCTGTTTGTTTGTCTTGCATGACTTACCCATTTCCTGCCCCGTTTAACTGCCCGGTGTAACTGCACTTCTACAGTTGGCATGATTGCAAGACCCCGCATGATTGCACCCCTTAGCTGGGTCTAAATATATAGTGAGTTTCTACTTAGATCTGGGTCTATTACACTTGTTAATCAATCAATCAAAGAAACTCAGCACAGCAGAAGGTAATAAATGCAAGACAAATAAACAAGAGTTTCTGGCCATCCTGGGTCATAAACACTTTTAAACCAAAGATGACCTCTGAACATCCCACATCACACAGAGTAAGATGATTTTCAATATATTACATTATTAAAAGACAAGTATATTGTTGCTTGAAGTGATAGATTTCATATACCTCTCTTGTGAAGAGAGAAATGCAGGAAAGATGAGTGAATTGAAGTTACAGATTCATATACCTCTCTTGTGAAGAGAGACATGCAGGAAAGATGAGTGAATTGAAGTTACAGATTCATATACATCTCTTGTGAAGAGAGACATGCAGGATAAGATGAGTGAATTGAAGTTACAGATTCATATACCTCTCTTGTGAAGAGAGACTTGCAGGAAAGATGAGTGAATTGAAGTTACAGATTCATATACCTGTATGAAGAGAGAAGAGATGACCATTAGATTCTTGCCCGGTGTAACTGCACTTCTACAGTTGGCACTTATGCAGTTGGCATGATTGCAAGACCCCGCAATATGCATACATGTATGTACATAGTGTTGTGTGTAGCTTGCTAAAACAACATGTACACATAGCCATACATTGTATTGGCAACAGTGCACATACGAGCGTCCATATGTGACAATTTGGGAACGCATCAGTGGCTTGCACAGGCGTCACCAAATGAACACAGCCTTGAATGAAGAGATGGTTGAAAGGGCAAGAGCGCTAATAAAGTGGCCATCTTGCCAGACAAGGCTGACCAATGGTAACACAGTTGTGGCCACCAATCGCAGTTGCAGGAGAGCGGGAAAACACAATCTATTACGCCTAGCTCCTTGCCTGTGTCACAAACTACGCCCACATTGAGGTTGGAATTGTTCACTTAATTGCCGTGTGACAGCGTGATAACGACTGCCAAGATCTCTGGATCGCTGGATCATTGGTGCGTCGTTCACGATATCTAGACGTGTGACATCTCACCAACGATCTCAAAAAGATGTCCTAACGACCGCGCTCCTGTGAGATCGTTGGTGTTATCTTTACAGCATTGTAGCATGTAACGGTACCTTAAGTCATTGTCCACAACCAATTCGGTGAGGAGAGCACTGTGGATTAAACAATGAAGCAGTGATATGCCATCGAAGATGTACTTCTGCAGTCTGCCATTCCCACTATTTGCCTGTTCGGACCACAGCTGGGGAACATTCTCGGATCTCTAGGCGAGGATCAAGGCACTTCATTCCCAGAGCCTAAGAGGTTATTTCAGTTCTGATGAAATTGAATTAGGTCATTCCCAAGGCTCATGACCAGACCACAAGGAAGGACACGCTATGTTCCCAGGCCGCATCCATCTGCATCCAAAGGAAAACAGTCCTTTTGGAGGGATAAGAATTTATGACGCCAGTTGCTGCAAGATATTGGGAGGAACATTATTCATCTTCTATCTATTGTGGTCAGCAACATCAGGCGACGCATGGGTCCTGTCGATAATAGAGAGGGGATACTCTCTAGCATTCACAGAGCTTCTTCCAGACTTCTTCTTTGTGAATCAAGGCAAAGATGGAGTGGTATGGTCACTGGTTCAAGAATTCCTGCAGAAGGGGGCATTGAAGAAGTGCCCATGCATCAAGAAGACTAAGGGCCCTTTACAACGGCTACATTTCTTGGGTGGCTACAGGTAACTTACTGGTTGCAGTGAAATCATGGAGAGATTATTCATTTGTACACAGCAACAAGATAGAACCTTGTCTCCATGATTTCACTGCAACAGTAAGTTACCTGTAGCCACCCAAGAAATGTAGCCGTGTGTAAAGGGGCCCAAAGGGTTAATTCTCCTATATTTCTGGTTCCCAAGCCTGGAGGAAAATGGCGACTAGTGATAGACTTGATCTTCT
Organism: Allobates femoralis; assembly: GCA_033576535.1. Lineage (NCBI taxonomy): Eukaryota > Metazoa > Chordata > Amphibia > Anura > Aromobatidae > Allobates > Allobates femoralis. The sequence goes on along the minus strand of JARQOC010000005.1, from coordinate 479,453,034 downwards.
TGGACACCGTCCTCCAGAAGAAGAAATTTAGGATGGCGAACATTCGGTTGGTGCTGTCAATTCTGTGCAGAGGTGACTGGTTAGCAACTGTTGCGCCCTGCTCACGCAGGTAGCCACAGACTTCCCTAATGCACAGTTGGGTTTCCACAGCAGGTGCCTACTACATGCAACACCTTCCACCCCGGCACAGTAGTGGGAGCTCTACTCACCAACTTCAGGTGAGGTCCCCTATAAATACTGCTGCTTGGGGAGGAGTTAGTGAGAGTGTGCAGACGCTAGGAGAGCTGTGAAGATGTCCTGGTGGTCGGTGCCGCGGTTAGGCCAGAGCCAGTGACCCGGAACGGCCCTTCTGACGTCCCGCAAGCCCGAGAGTGGGGACAGAGGGCAAGTAGCAAAAGTCAAGGGAGTGAGGAAATAGTGGAAGTTCGCCCAGAGAAGTACCGGACTTCGGGGATCTGCACCTGTAGGATACTTCAGGACTACAGAATACCCCGTCACACCATGGAGACTTCAGTCACCCGGTCCCCCTGTGAGTCCAGAGAGAGGGAGCCAGACACCCCAGTATAGAGCAGCACAGCAGTGATTAGAAAGGGTAACCTGTGGACCGCGCAGGAAGAGAAGAGCAAGGAGAGAGGAGGCCGGTCTGGCTTCAGGAACCGTAGGGAGAAGCAGAGGAGGCCTTATACCCACTTGCTGTGGGGACCCACTGTGCACCTGGTCACCTGTCAGTGCCCTGGACGTTTTACCTGCTAAACCACCAGTAAAAGGTAAAAGAGACTTCTACAGTGTGTGTGCATCATTCCTCTCCGCTCCCGGTGCCTCTTATAGACTTTTCCATCATTCCCTATCCCGACCTAACACTCCATTCCAAGCTGCCCCTTCACTACATTGCCCCGGAGGCCCAGCTCTATCTGTAGGGAGCTTTGCCAACTCAGCCGCACCACCATCTAACTCCGGCGGACTGTGGCAGCACTGTGGACGCATCACCAGGTACTACATGTGGCGTCACAGGACAAAAACTCTTATCCCCTGTAAATACAACCCTTTTTGAAGTGTCACCCAGGCCACGGGCTCAGGCGCTGCCACCCGTCACATCCCCAAAACAGCCACCGAGCTGTACCCCAGGGCCTGGGGCTCAACATATCTATAGACCTGCAGGATGCCTATCTACATGTACCAATTCTCCCGTCCCATCCCAGGTTCATCTGAGTCGCGGTACAGCGTGGTACCCATCGCCATAGTTTCCAATGTACTTTTCTACCATTCGGGATCTCAGTGGCTCCAAGAGTGTTTACCAACACAGCAGTAGTTCTGGTGGCTGCTCTCAAGCGTCAGGGTATTTTCATCGTACCCTAGCTGGATGACTGGTTACTGGGAGCCTCTTCCAGGTCTCAATTTCAGGATCATCTACAGACAACAATGAATCTGCTGACCTCTCATGGGTTTCTGATCAACAAGGAAAAGTTGCAGCTATTCCCTTCCAGAGAGAAGAAATTTCTCGGATGCTTGATCAATTCCAAGACATGACGATGACATTACCCAACGAGATGATCCGGAAGCTTCAGGACAGTGTGTTTCATCTTCTCCAGGCATTGCACGTATCTGTCAGAACGGCAATGAGTGTCTTGGGAAGACTCACTTTTACTATCAACAAAGTTCCGTTGGCCAAAAACATTTCCAGATGCTGCGGACAGAGGTTCTAACATAGAAACAAGTTAATTGATCACTAGAGTCCTTGGTATCGCTGTCCTAGGTCACCAAGGAGACCGGTGGTTGTTGTTAGTTCCAGCTCATCTTAATCAAAGCTGGTCTCTCATGCCTCATCATACGATTATGCTGACAACGGATGCATCAGAATAAGCGTTGGGAGCTCATCTAGAAGATCTTTGGGTTAAGAGGCCCTAGTAAAGTTTAGAATCCGAAATGTCATCCAATCTCAGGGAACTGAGGGCGATAGGTCTTGCTCTTCGTTACTTCCAGAAGCAGCTATTCCAGAAAGCGGTGGTGGTCCGCTCCGACAGTTTGGCAGCTATGTTCTAACTTAACAAACAAGGTGGAACAAAGAGTTGCCTTCTTGCTTCAGAGTGTCACAGGATACTTGTTTGGGCAGAAAATATTCTTTGCATCCTGACGGCAGTCCAAATACTGTCAGTGTGCAAAATCAAGGCCGACTGCTCAGCCACAATCAAGTCCTTACAGCAGAGTGGAGCCTCAACATCAATGTGTTTCGGCAAATCACCATGATCATGGGAGTGCCCGACTTGGATGCGATGGCTATTCTAGTCAACATGAAATGTTCCTGCTTTGCTTCCCTTCAGAGCTGTGATCAACCCTGGGCTCTGGACAGTCTAGCCCTCTCTTGGATGTCTGTCCCCCCATACTGATGATTCCCCAGGTACTCAGTAAGAAGCGGACGAACAGGCGGAGGCAGTTGCATTCATTCCATTTTGGCCACAAAGGATTTGGTTTCATCTCATGTGGCAGCTTTCGAGAGGAAAATTTTGGAAGCTTTCGTTCAGTTCAGATCTCCTATGACAAGGAGACATTCTCCATCCAGATCCAGCCAGGTTACATCTGACAGCATGGGAATTGTCAGGGAAAATTTTATCTCCTGTGGGCTACCATACAGAGTCATTACTACGCTTGCAGCTGCTCGAAGACCAGCTACTTTGAAGGTTTACTCCAAATTATGGAAAATCTACAGCTCCTGGGGTTCATCGCAGGGTCAGGACAGAAGTACTATAGCTTTGATCTTACAGTTCCTACAATCTGGATTTGACATGGGCCTGAAGTTGAACACTCTGAAGACTCAGTTCTTAGCTATCTAGATACACTCTGATAGCTAGATTCTTCAAAGCAGTTAAAAATTTGAGACCTCCTTTTGTTCCACCGATTCCTTCCTGGGATCCCTCGCTGCTTCTTAACGCTCTCCAAGTTCTCCATTCGAGCGTCAGAACAGGCATCAATCAAACATTTCTCCTGGAAGACCTTATTCCTGATAGCAATTACATCAGCTATGAAGATAAGGGAGTTCCAGGCACTGTCTTACAGGGAGCCATATCTCCGCATAGCTCCAGATCAAGTGGCCTTAAGACTCATGCCAAGATTCTTGTCGAAAGTAGGCTCTGCAATGAACAAAAGATTGTTCTTCCACTGCTCGGGAAGGATCAAAACGATGATAGTGACCGATGTCTCGCCTTGTTGGACGTAAGAAGTATGGTCCTGATCTACCTTCAGAGTACATGCTTATTTAAAAAGGATGAAAATCTATTCCTTGAGTTTGCAGGACTTAACTGTGGTTGAAAAGCTAGCAGAACCACTTTGGTTAGGTGGATCCGTTCATTAATCTGTGAGACCTATGTGTGGCGCCCCACCAAGTAGGTGCCACAAAAGGGGTGCTGCACCCAGAAAAGCGGTGTAGTCACCCCACTGCAATTGGAACTATGGTCACTAGGTGGAACCCTAGAGCTAACACCCACACACTAGATTAGTAGGTGGGAGGGACCCCGGGAGAAGATATAGTGGCTTCTAGGGGGAATTAGTTAGTGAGTCGGAGAGTTCGGTTGAAGGAGTTAGAGGGAGTCAGGCAGCCAGCCTGAGGGAACAAGGAGGGTCTCCTCGGCTGAGGGGCCCAGAAATGCTAAAGTACAGATCCCAGAAGGAAGAAAAAGAGCAAGTAACCCAGCAAGGGAGTTCACTCTAGTGGGGAAGCGAGTAACCTGAAGGTTTGCCCCAAAGGAAGCAACCGTGTACCGGAGCCCGCAACTGTGAGTTCCTATACGGCTCATAGAGAATCCGATGACCGGGGATATTACATATATCCCAACTCCCAAAGAGCCCACAAGAGGGGAATCAGTTCTGCAGTTGGATCCTGCGAAGGACAGTAAAAGATTCACCCGACGGGTACAAGGGAGAAGAGACTAGGAAAGCAGCAGGAGGTCAGATAATTTTTAAGAGTCAGACTTCACCGCCACTGGGAGGCAAGGAAAGAAAGGAACAAGAAAGGTACACAAGGAGGGATCCATCTAACGGCCAGAAATTCCATTTGCAGCATCCGTAGCATTTGCCATTGTAACATCTTGCTGAACTGTATGACTTTGGAAACGTTTTCAGTAAAAGTGAAGTGAAGTCCCGACTCTGCTGCATCCTTTCCCATATAAACTGTTTTCTTACAGCATCGCTGCCCCGGCGGTCCAGTCCCACCTGCGGGGGACTAATCCATCCAAGCTGCAATACCATCGACCACCGGAGGACTGTGGCAGCGCTGGTGAGCATCACCAGACACTGCAGGTGGCATCACGACAGACAGGGGCGTAACTAGAACTGGCAGGGCCCCATAGCAAACTTTTGAACGGGGCCCCCTCCAAGACACGCCCCCAATGACACGCCCCTCCAAGACACGCCCCCCCAAATGACACGCCCCTTCAAGACACACCCCCTTACAGGCCCCAGCAGTATATACAGCAGCCCCAGTGGTATACCGCAGCCTCTCCAGTGGTATATACAGGCCCCAGCAGTATTACAGCAGCCTCCGCTGTGGTGGTATATACAGGCCCCAGTGGTGGTATACAGGGCCCCTGGTGGTGGTATATACAGGCCCCTGGTGGTGGTATACAGGGCCCCTGGTGGTAGTATACAGGCCCCTGGTGGTGGTATATACAGAGCCCCTGGTGGTAGTATACAGGCCCCTGGTGGTGGTATATACAGAGCCCCTGGTGGTAGTATACAGGCCCCTGGTGGTAGTATACAGGCCCCTGGTGGTAGTATACAGAGCCCCTGGTGGTGGTATATACAGGCCCCTGGTGGTAGTATACAGAGCCCCTGGTGGTGGTATATACAGGCCCCTGGTGGTAGTATACAGAGCCCCTGGTGGTAGTATACAGGCCCCTGGTGGTGGTAGTATACAGAGCCCCTGGTGGTGGTAGTATACAGAGCCCCTGGTGGTGGTAGTATACAGAGCCCCTGGTGGTAGTATACAGAGTCCCTGGTGGTAGTATACAGGCCCCTGGTGGTATATACAGGGCCCCTGGTGGTAGTATACAGAGCCCCTGGTGGTATATACAGAGCCCCTGGTGGTGGTAGTATACAGAGCCCCTGGTGGTAGTATACAGGCCCCTGGTGGTAGTATACAGGCCCCTGGTGGTGGTAGTATACAGAGCCCCTGGTGGTGGTAGTATACAGAGCCCCTGGTGGTATATACAGAGCCCCTGGTGGTAGTATACAGGCCCCTGGTGGTGGTAGTATACAGGCCCCTGGTGGTATATACAGGGCCCTGGTGGTAGTATACAGAGCCCCTGGTGGTATATACAGAGCCCCTGGTGGTGGTAGTATACAGAGCCCTGGTGGTAGTATACAGGCCCCTGGTGGTAGTATACAGGCCCCTGGTGGTAGTATACAGAGCCCCTGGTGGTGGTATATACAGGCCCCTGGTGGTAGTATACAGAGCCCCTGGTGGTGGTATATACAGGCCCCTGGTGGTAGTATACAGAGCCCCTGGTGGTAGTATACAGGCCCCTGGTGGTGGTAGTATACAGAGCCCCTGGTGGTGGTAGTATACAGAGCCCCTGGTGGTGGTAGTATACAGAGCCCCTGGTGGTAGTATACAGAGTCCCTGGTGGTAGTATACAGGCCCCTGGTGGGTATATACAGGGCCCCTGGTGGTAGTATACAGAGCCCCTGGTGGTATATACAGAGCCCCTGGTGGTGGTAGTATACAGAGCCCCTGGTGGTAGTATACAGGCCCCTGGTGGTAGTATACAGGCCCCTGGTGGTGGTAGTATACAGAGCCCCTGGTGGTGGTAGTATACAGAGCCCCTGGTGGTATATACAGAGCCCCTGGTGGTAGTATACAGGCCCCTGGTGGTGGTAGTATACAGGCCCCTGGTGGTATATACAGGGCCCCTGGTGGTAGTATACAGAGCCCCTGGTGGTATATACAGAGCCCCTGGTTGGTGGTAGTATACAGAGCCCCTGGTGGTAGTATACAGGCCCCTGGTGGTAGTATACAAGGCCCCTGGTGGTAGTATACAGGCCCCGTGTGGTTAGACTGGTGGTGTATATACAGAGCCCCTGGTGGTGGTAGTATACAGAGCCCCTGTGTGGTATATACAGAGCCCCTGGTGGTATATACAGAGCCCCTGGGGTGGTAGTATACAGGCCCCTGGGTGGTAGTATACAGGCCCCTGGGGTGGTAGTATACAGGCCCCTGGTGGTAGTATACAGCCTGTGTGGTAGTATACAGAGCCCCTGGTGGTGGTAGTATACGAGCCTGGGGTGTGTATACAGCCCCTGGTGGTAGTATACAGGCCCCTGGTGGTGGTAGTATACAGAGCCCCTGGTGGTAGTATACAGGCCCCTGGTGGGTATATACAGGCCCCCCACTCCTCCTCTGCTGCACACGTCACCTGTAAAGGAATACATCATACTTGCTTATCTCTGCCGGCTGCCGCCGCTCTGCACCGCGCTCCGTCTTCATCCAGCTTCTTCCTGGTTGTGACCGCCGGGCGCAGGAAATGACGTCACAACCAGGAAGAAGCTGGATGAAGACGGAGCGCGGTGCAGAGCGGCGGCAGCCGGCAGAGATAAGCAAGTATGATGTATTCCTTTACAGGTGACGTGTGCAGCAGAGGAGGAGTGAGGGACCTGTATATACACACTGGGGGCCTGTAGCTGACCGGATAGCAGCGTAGCGGCGCTGGGTCCGGGCCCCCCACAAGGGCCGGGCCCCAAAGCGACTGCTACGTCTGCTATGCCGGTAGTTACGCCCCTGACGACAGACATTGTATATAATAGCTGTAAATAACCCCTTATTTTCATTGACCGCCAGGGCCACAGCCTCAGGCAGCCACCTGTGACATCCCAGACTGAACCCGAGCCCGAGATCTGAGTACCCTGCCCTGGGGCGAGTCATATGTGTCAAACCAACTAGAACCGCTTCTATCGATAAGAGTCCATTTCACTTGCGCTACATCCTCCTCATGGGCTGAGAGAGCACACGTTCCTCTTGATCACATTTGTAGAGCTGCAACAATGGGCATCTTCATCTACATTCATGTAGCATTATTGATCAGACATCTTGGCCTCTGTGAGCTCAACCTTTAGCAAAGGAGTACTACAACAGGCGTCAAAAACCAATTCCCAATCATAAATTGATTATTGCTTGCTAAATCCCAAGTGCTGCTGTAGGACAATGAGGAAAGATTAAAATTTTCTTACCTGAAATTTTAATTTCCTGGGGTCCGTAGGCAGCACAAACTCCCCCTCATTAAAATTTCATATTGCTTGAAAATACACTAGGTGTGAGGACTCCGCCCCTCCCCCCTTTTATAGGGGATGGTCAGGGGCACAGGTAGAGTCAATTAATCATTTGTGTGGCAATTAATATATCTTCTGTTCCTACTAGGGATTAAGGGCTTAGGCTAGTTTCACACTGCGGTTGGATCAGGTCAGGTCAGGTCAGGTCAGGTCAGGTTTTGTGTTTCAAAACCAGGAGTGACTCCAAAACCTAGAACAGGTGTCAAACTTTCAATTATACTTTTTCTCTGCAAGTTCCTCTCCTGGTTTTGAAACACAAAACCTGACCTGACCTGACCTGACCTGACCTGATCCAACCGCAGTGTGAAACCAGCCTTATCCCATAATGTGCGCCTTCAGACTCCAGGAAATTTAAGTTTCAGTTAAGTGAATTGAAAAAAGCTGAGCATGCGTAGACGGCATGTAACTGCATTAATGAAAATGGAAATAATGTCACAAAAAGTAACTACATACTTATATCAGAATAGTTTTTAATCAAAACTGCAGAGCTCAGAAAAGTAAGTGGATACATCATTTGAATCAGGGTCTCTTACCCTACATCACACTGCTCTCAGATGCGATAGCAGAAACCGGGTGGCAGTTTCCCGTTATGCATTTTAAAAACATATTTTCTTTGAGGTTCCTTTAACGGATGGCCACACTACATCAACTGAATAATATTAGATTTTTTCATCATGGGGACCTGTCGATTGTAATAAAATACAGTCAGATTGTATCCATTCCGACGTGGATGTCGCAGATACATTTTAAATCCCCACTGGCACTCTGTTTATTTCATCCCACTATCTTTCAATTCACAGCTGCGCAGCAGAATTGGTTATAACTTTATTAATATAAATCACGAAAAACATATTCTGTGACTCTATTGAATACCCATAGCTAGCGCCTAATACCTGATCTTCCAAGAATAATTGAAAAGGGAGACGTTATATTCGTATCAGTTTCTACACTCTCAGTGCAGGACTATGGAATATCTACTACCGTATATAATTGCTTAATGTTCTCTGTCTGTCACTGAAATCGAGCGCCACCAAAAATCGAGGAGTATACAAAACAGCTGCGCGCATTCAAAATTCGCGCCAAGCTGAAACCAAGCTGGATACACGCGTCCGGCCGCTGCCATCATCGGGAGATCAGTGGGATCTCTCGATGGTGGCCGCAGTGCGCGCGAGCCAGCGGGATATGACTGGCGTCAGCCGGTCATCTCCCGGTTGGCGAGCCGCTGACCTCTGTGCAGCAGTAGCTCAGCCGCGGCCACCTGCTGCACAGAGGTCCGCGGCGAGCCAGCCGGGAGATGACCGGCGTCAGCCAGTCACCTCCCGGCTGCTTGCAGCGGTAGTGCCCCGCGCGGCATTCAAACTACGCGCCAAGCTGCGGTACTTTTCTGATTGGTCGCCGCGACGACCAATTAGAGAGGTAGCGTGGCTTGGTGCGCGGTTGCAATGCCGCGTATCTCATTGGTCGCCGTGGCTGACCAATCAGAGGAGCGGCGCGTCAAGGCTTCATATTTAAAGTACTTTTAAAATTATTTTAAATATGGCACCATGGCGCGCCACTTCTCTGATTGGTCAGCACTGAACGTGGCGGCCAATCAGAATAGCGCGCGCGCCATGGCACCAAATTTGAAAGTACACCAAGTGCCGCACATTGTATTTCAAATATGGTGCCATGGCGAGTGCCGCTTTTCTGATTGGTCGCTGCTGAACACGGCGGCCAATCAGAATAGCGGCGCTCGCCATGGTGCCATATTAAAAATTATATTAAAAGTATTTTAAATATGGCACCTTGGCACTCGCTGCTCCTCTAAATGGTCGGCGCTGAACGCGGCGACCAATGAGAGAAGCAGCGTGCGCCAAGGCGCACTGTGTATTTTTAATATGGCGCCTTGGCATGCGCTGCTCCTCTGTTTGGTTGGCGCTGAACGCGGCGACAAATCAGAGAAGCGGCATTCAAACCACACGCCGCTTCTCTCATTGGTCACCGCGTTCAGTGCCAACCAATCAGAGGAGCGGCGCTGGCCAAGGCGCCATATTTAAAATACTTTTAAAATAATTTTAATAATTTTATTTAATAATTTTTTAATTCAATGTGTGCCGCTCAGTGTATTTTAAATAAATATGGTGCCTTGGCGCGCGCCGCTCCTCTGATTGGTCAGCAGTATGAATGCCGCTTCTCTGATTGGTCGCCGTGTTCAGCGCCGACCATTCAGAGGAGCGGCGCGCGCCAAGGCGCCAGATTTAAAATACACTGAGCACTGCACATTGTATTTCAAATATGGCGCAATGGCGAGTGCCGCTATTCTGATTGGTCGCTGCTGAACGTGGCGGCCAATCAAAATAGCGGCGCGCGCCATGGCGCCATATTTAAAATACACTGAGCGGCGCACAGTGTATTTTAAATATGGCGCCTTGGCGCGCCGCTCCTCTGATCAGATTACATGTGCCTATTGAAGTCTATGGAGTGAAGAGGGTGAAACTGTGAGCCAGAGACAAAGAAAAACGCATGGACCAGTGCTGCTTCTTGCTAGACATTACAGCTGGATTCACAACTACACTGCTCTGTACTGCTTTATAATGTCCTCAATGCTGCTGCTTTTAAATACCGTATGTGCTACATTGTAACAGAAGAGCAGGGATCTCTCCTGTGTCTGTGTACTATGTATGGGAGAGATTCAAATACGAGATCCACGTCCTATAATAGCCAGAAATAATTTGATCCTTAATTTACACACAATAGCATATTCTGAAGGTGTTATATCTGTATACTGATTCTTCTTTGTATGAACTACTACCGTACTATGGGAGGATACAGACAGTGGGCAGTGTAGTTGTATCTACTATGCAAACTTATCAGAAAGTTTTTTTCCATTCTGCTGCCAAATAAACACGCTTTAACATGTTGCGTTCAGGGTGCGGACGTGAATGTATGATTTGTACGCAAGCATCCGCATGCGTAGAAATCACACACGGAAGTGAATGGGTGCGCACGGCAATCCACAGCCAAGCGCATCACCGTGCGTCCCCATGATAAACATAGGGATGAGTGGTGCTTGCGCTCAGCTTGCATTGGCCCTCTGCAAGACACTGCGGAGGCGAACGCAACTCTGAAGGCAGCCTAAGGGAGTCTTTCAGCTTCTTTTTGCCTTCTAGTCCTACAGTATACAGGGGCGAACTGGCCCAGGTGCCAGGGTGGCAGTTGCCCCCCGGGCCGGTGGTACAGTCCAGTTCAGGCCGCCCACATCAGGGAGAGTGGCCGCCAGGTGGCGCACTATGGCCGCGGCGGCCGCAGTAACTTCAGAGGCTGCTGGAACAGGGATGTCGCCCTGTAACTCCTGTATCCTAGTAATGAAATTGACTCACCGTAGCCGGGGGGTACACGTAGCGGGCGTTGCTTCTCCTCTGTCACGGAACCGCGCCTGCGGTAGTGTAGGCCCGGTGGTCCAGATCAATAGGGGAATGGCGGAACAGTGGGGGGTGATTTGTCTTCGTGACGCCACCTGCGGGTGTTCTGGTAACTTTACCAGCGCTGTTCGGGTCTCCGGGGGGTGTTATACAGCGAGATGGAACGCTCCCCTCAGGATGAGCGGGAATCCCCGGAGCCGGGAGCTGCGCAAGATGTTGTGAGGCAGCTGCGGGATGCTGCGCGCTGAATTCAGGAGTAATGTACAACCACACAAAGTCTCTTTTAGGTACCTTTACTGGTTGGTTGTCAGGTACACTCGGACCGGGATAGTGAAGTTGGCACTTCTGGAGTTTCATAGCAAGCAGTGTTAGGCTTCCTTTCTCTGGTTCTGGTGCTAGGGTCGGGTGGATGTGGAATCCCTCCGGACCGGGCAGTGTGTTCAATAGAACGGATTTCACCTGGTTGTCAGCACTGAGGGCACTGTAAAAGGGTGATGATAATTCTACCTTCTTCCCTGGGCTCTCGTTGGTAGGTGCGACAGGTGAACAGGGGCTAGACTCCCTGTGAAGTATGCTGGTTCTCTGCAGTGGCTTTGTAGCTTCCACAGCTTCGGTTCCAGTAACCGGTTATTAAAGGAGAGAATTGTAATCACTCTGGTGTCCCTGAGAGGTGATCTCTTTCTTCCTCTTGTCCCAATTGCAGGGACCTCCACTTGCTAACAGGCTGGTTGGGCCTAGTGTGTTCCTCATAGGGTGGAGGTTTCACACAGGCTGGCAGCTCTTGTAGCGTCTACCACACTCTGCAGTTTCTCCCTCCAAGACTCTATTTATAGGGGGAACTGGCTCAAAGTGACCAGTGGAGCTCCCCCTAGAGGCTCGGGGTGAAACCAGGTGTTCTAAGGTGTTGTTGTGTTTGTGGGTTTTGCTGTGCTGTTACTTACTCCATTTGTGCTCTAAGGATTTCTGTGGTGCCCAACAGGTGCCAGGGTGCCACAAAATTACACTGCTGGGAAGGGACGCTTCACTTTTGTATTCTTGCCCCTAAAGTTCCTATTGGCTACATATTTTGATGGGAACTTTTCTTTGTATGTGACACTACTTAAATAGTTGTATGCGCTAATAAACTAGAAATCCTTAGTACAACATACAAGGATGTGCTTTATTGATTTCCCAAGCACGTGTCAAACAAATTTTATTAATTTGGAGTCTAAAAGGCATAAAAGAGTGTAGAATTTACTCACAGGATTTAAACAAAATTGTAAGATTAACTTTGTGAGAGAAGTTGTATTATCTAATATTGTGGAGTGCAGGTTCTTCTTATGAGTTAATTGATATCAAGGGTGGGGTAACTCCTTTCCGCTATGTTCTTTACTCCTGCCCACGGGCATATTCCCAGGGGGCAGTAGTGCTTGGCTCTTTAATTACTACTTACAATGTGAGCCCTCCTGAACTCTGTGGAGCATCCTATGAAGGATTACATACTGATGCTGACCTGTGGTTTGTGGGTTGAGTCAATGCGCTCTGCGCTACAGACCCATCCATGGGGATAGCAGCCACAACATCTCCAGTGATATATACTGAAGCCCCAGCATGGGTTGTGAGGTATATGCTTCAGCCCCAGCATCTCCTTTGAGGTATATGATCCAGCCCCAGCACCTTCCGCTATATAAATACTCCAAGTCCAGTGTCTCCTAAACGTTGCATATGCTGTAGATCCAATGTCTATATCAAGTATGTGAGCCAGCCTCAGCCTTTCCTATGTAATGTGTATACTTCAGCCTCACCATAACCTGTGTGATGTATATTCTGAAGCCCCAGAATCTCTTATTTGATGTATATATTCCAGCCTCAGCATCTCCTAAGTAATGTATATGCTTTGGCCTCAGTGTCTCCAGTATGATGTATATGCCCCAGCATTGACTACTGTATATGATGTATATGCTCCAATCACAGCATCTCCTGAATGATGTATATGCTGCAGTTACAGCATCTGCTGTGTACTGTATATGCACCAGCATCTCCTGTGATGTATATGCCCCAGCATCTTCTGAGAGTAATATATTCCAGGACCAGTGTCTCCTAAATGATGTATATGATGCAGCCCCAATGTCTCCTATGTGATGAATGTGTCAGCCTCAGCTTCTGCTATGTGATGTCTACGCTTCAGCCAAGCACATGCTGTATGATGCATATTACCCAGCATCGACTATGTGATGTATATGGTCCAATCATAGCATCTCCTGGATGATGTATAGGCTGCATGCCCAGCATTTCCTGTGTAATATATGTATATATACAGTATACTGTAGCCTCAGCATCTTCTGTGTAATGTATATGCTCCAGCCCTATTATTTCCTGTGTGATAAATATGCTTTAGCCCCAGTGTCTCCTATGTGATGTATATGTTCTAGCTCCAGCATCTCCTATGACATTTTTCAGCCCCAGTGTCTACTATGTCATCTATATAGAGCAGTTTCTGTATCTCCTATGTGATGTAAATAGTATTCTTGGTGTCTCCAATGTGAAATATCCAGCGGAAATCCCACGGCTTGAGTTCTGTAAATGTAACATGAGCAGTGATGAATTTCCAACTGTGAGGAAACATGCAGTGTAATATACATTTTTGTTCAGAACTTAATGTTATGAGTTCTTGAATGGCCTATTAATAATGTTAAAAATGTCCAAATGGCCACTGGCAGATAAAGTTTCCCCACTCCTGCCTTTTATAATAGTTCACCCTTTGGAAGATTTACACTGCATTTGAAAGCATCTCATACTGCTGTGTTACTCCTCTCTCCCATATATTTATAAGGCTGCAAGTAGCCAATAGATTTTGCTGTGTCCAGCAACTCAATTTTTTCTTGGTAAACCTAGCTTTGTGCAGCTCCTTTTGTCTTGTATTCTCTGTCGTTTTTTGAAGTGTGGTGAGAGGGAAACCAGATTATGAGGGAGAGATGCCCACAAACATGGAGAAACACACACACTATTTGACCTGCTCCATGGCCGTGGGGTACTCTGTTCCGGGCGTTGATTCACGGGGGATGTTACGGGGGCCTGTGCCCAGTCCCGTGGCCATGGTGGTCACTAAAAGTCAGTAAAAATAATAAGAATAAAAGTAGTTTATGACGCCACCTACGGTTCTGGTATGGTTACCGCAGCTGCGGGTCAGACCTCTGTGGTGATGGTAGGACAGGCAGATGGTTAGGCTTCCTGTAGGTGGAGTGGGATCTCCGGGGCAGTTGTAATAGTTTTTACACAAGGAGACAGCTTACCACATGGGTTTGTCTCTTGTCCTTTCAATGCAGCAGTGTGCGGCTCCTCAGGTGAGAGAAATAAAGTACGTCACACCAGTCATTAACTCTGATTGGATTAACTTGGAAGTTCTTAAAGCAGATAGACAGATGATACAGTCCTTCGGGTCTTTCTGGCCTGGGTAGTCACCAGGGAACCGGGATGATTCATTCAGGAGGACTCTGTGGTGTGCCTGCCGTTCCCTACCGGTCCTTCACTGCGATCAACTTCTCCTCACAACTGTGCAGCGCCTCCGCGCACAGAGCCTCGAGCCAGCTCCCACGGGTCTTTGGTGGGCCCTGACCCTAGTTCGGTGTGCCTTTTTGAGGTATACGCTGGGTCTTTTTTCCGCAGCTTCCTGAAGAAGCTTGGGGACTCCAATTTAACGGCTCAGGGCTGAGGTGCTGCACTGTGTCCAGAGCCGATCCTCTGCACGGGACCAGACCCGTCTGGTCTGCAGTACCGGGTCCAGATTTGGGCGCACTGTAATTCCTGGTGCCCCTAGGGTCTCTCTCTTGTCTCGACGACCTACCCCTGCGTCGTCCTTAACTTGACTCTCTCTCCAACTGTCTAACTCTCAACCCACCCATACACTTTTTCTACCCACCTGACTCCTCCCCTGTATCGGGTTCACTCACGGTCCCATACTCTAGTGTGTGCATGGATGGGTAATGTGAGGGTCCCTTGTTTACCATCCCAGTTCCCTTAGTCACAGGAATACCACACACTCTTATTTGGGTGCAGTTCCCCTCCATGGCGTCCCGACCAGTGGGGCGCCACACATTACCTTATTCAGATTTAAATCCAAGACTCTAGTGTTGCAAAACAACAACACTTACTACAGAACCGCATATGCCCTAGAATTCTTAACCAGTAAACTAAATCTCCTCATTAGATGTGCCACTCCTGGTGCTTAGCCCCAGCTCTCTTGCTGCCCAGGTGCGTTGGCAAACAGGGTAATGGTATTTGGAGTTGATCCAGCTGGGTAATGTCAGCTGGCAGCAGGGCCAGAGGTTAGCAATGCTTAGGCATCAATCAAATAACTGATATTGTTAACCAAGTTGTGACGAAATGGACTCCTTTAATATATAACATAGGATGATTTCTTATGTAACCCAGACAGTATTGTATTTTGTTTGTTACATTCCTGGGACATCAGATGGGAAGTGGGTGCCTTCGTCCAGAACCCGCAACAATAGAAGCCATTACCCAGTGGTCAACCAAAAACACAACCGCACGTTCTTAGGAACCGTAAATTATTATCGAACGTTTATCCCCAATGACAGCACAGTAGCAAAACCGCTCACTGACCTCACAACCAAAAAATATGCCTGTAACCTTATCTGGACTCCAGAATGTGAAATTGCGGTCCTCCAGTTGAAAGACCGGCTAGCCCTGAGCCCCGTCCTGACTGCTCCTAAGTTCTGCCGCAGGTTCATCGTCCAAACTGATGCATCGGACACAGGACTAGGAGCTGTACTTAGCCAAGTGGGGGCTGATGGTGAGGAACATCCGATAGCTTATCTCTCCTGGAAACTGTTGGACCGAGAGAAGGCCTACGCCACCATAGAAAAAGAATGCCTGGCCATAGACTGGGCCCTAAAAAAATTGCAACCCCACCTCCATGGCAATGAGTTCACAGTCCTCACTGTCCTCAATCCATTGAGTAGGCTAAATAGTACTGCTGGGGACAATGGACTCTTGCTCATGTGGAGTCTGGCGTTACAATCTTACAATTTCTCCATCTCACATAAACAGGGCAAGAACCATGGAAATGCGGATGGGCTGTCCCGACAGGTGGAGAAGGATGATCGGAAGCCTGTCACATCTGGCTAAATAAGAAGGGGGAGGAATGTGACGAAATTGACTCCTTTAATATGTAACATAGGATGATTTCATATGTAAGCCAGACAGTATTGTATTTTGTTTGTTACATTGGGATAAGACACTCATTTTTTCTTTCAGACTCTCAGGAGTGCCTCTATTAAAACGTTTGTGATTCCTCGTGTAATTATGTCACTACTTTGTCAGAGAAGGTCATGACACACAGAAAACTTAATTATGCTGACCGTCAATTGTATTACTATGTAAACTATCTATGGTGCTATGTAAACTATGTCTTTGAGTCTCCTTTGCCAGCAATACAACACTACTAGATGTAGTTTATATACAGCTTGAGATCGAGCCAATGAGAGCACAGTCATATTCCACCAATCGTGAAGTCCCCATTATCCTGCAATGAGGGCTCAGGATATATAAGGAGGACTGTTCATTTGACCAGCAGACTTGATACAGGCAGCTAATCTAGGATCTACGGATCCGATTGGCAGGCCATAACCCCAGGCCTAGGTATTTTGGTGCTGACCGAGGGCATCAGAACCTGGATTATAACTGTAGTGTTGTAGTGCAGATGACGATGAATCCAGAAGCACACACAGATATGCTGAACTGCTCAGTCGAGCGGCCATACTTTATTGACTCTCTTCCCTTTCTCAGCTCCCCCTTTTCCTGCCACAGCTCCTCCTCTATCTTACATCACTGTTACTAGGCAGAAAAACAAACAGGGAAGACAACAAGCAAACTACAGAAGATATAACAACATTACAATAACCCTACAAGGACTTCAGCATAGAATGTTCAGATTCGGCTGGGATATCGAAAGACTGCATAAGGAAGCAACACAGATTGGGACAATCCAGTCACTTGGCTACAGACTTTGTTGTGCTAGCTCATCTTCCTGGCATTTTTCTTTCTCGGTGGGTGCCTGCCAAAAGCAGGGTGCTGCTGGTTTGGAGTAAGTATCCCTGGAAGGAGGCACGAATATTCTAAACCCTGGTGAGCCAGAGGAAGGGTGAGACTCTGTTGCGTGTTTTGCTGGTTATGTGATATATGCTGTTAAATGTTTGGGGATCCAATAAAGCCCTAATATTGTGGTTCCCTCACCCTGTGTTGTCTGAGTAGTGTTCCGTCCACAGTTAAGGAGCTCGGGCATTCAGTTTGGGATGAGCCTTGGTCCATGCTGTCTTTCTAAAAGCGGTTAGGCCGGGGGACAGGAGCCCCCACTTACCCCTGTGTCTCCACACAAGTCAGTAAGGACACAATTAACCACCCAAAAAAGTTGTAAAAATAATTGGACACCCCCCAAAAAATAATGAAACCCAAATAAATGCTGAAGTAGTCCAAAAATATGGGGGAAAGATCAGTTATTGCATCCCCATATGTTGGGACACAAGCCACTGCACAGCTCCAAGCAGTGTGATAAGCTGTGGCTTCCCTGAGGTTGCCTCAGGTTACACAGCAGGTACACAGCAGGTATCACACAGCAATGAATCCCGATGTGTGACCTGAGATAGCCTCATTGGCGTCAGCACTCATAACAGGCATTGTCTCGCAAGAACCACGATATCTCGCGAGACATAGTGGGTATATCTCACCAGTGTTACAGTGTGCATGAAGAGCGGTGATGTCAGGGAGTGCAGTGCAGTTCATAGTTGCTGGATAGCACCTGTGTGACCCCTAGAGTCTGCATTGCAGTAATGTTTGTGATGGCGCCGCTTGTCACACTGTCATATGTAGGATGCTTTCTATGAACATGACTCCACCATATTGTTATAAGGCCCTGTACCCATAGTATGTTGTTTGATACCTCATTTGAAGCAGATTTTGAGAATCTGCATCAAAATCTGCATGTCTATCCTGATGGCAGCAAAGTCTATAAGGGTTCAGATGTGCTGTGCCAACATTTTTTTTCCTTGAATATTTGATACAGATTTTGGGGCAGAAAAAATAAATCTGAACCATATGTGCAAGGAAAATAAAACAACATGGGCACAGCACTTCTGACCTGTCATAGACTTTGCTGGCCTCAAAATCATGTAGATTTTCAAAATCTGCGTAAAAAAAAGCATCAAACAAGGTACCTTGGGCACAGGGCCTAAGAGGGTTCAGGGAGAGCAGCAGCTGTGATGAGAGAGCTCAAGGATTCCTCTTGCCCCCTGGCTACCTCCACAGAAACCTCTAGGGCAGGGGTGGTGAATTACAGTCCTCAAGGGCTGCTAACAGTGCAAGTTTTCAGGATTTCCTTAGCTTTGGACAGGTGCTAATTTCATCACCTGCAGAGGTGATGATTTCAGCACCTTATGCAATTCAAATTAAATCACTGTTTGTGGTCCTTAAGGACTTCAGTTGGCCAGCCTTGTTCTACAGGAGTGTGTGTAGTGTCTTGCATTTCCATACTTCAGACCATCAGGCCAGAGGCCTGCACTTGTTCTCCAGCATCTGTAGGGAAGTATCAAAGCACCTCTTTGCAGAAACAGTCCAGCACACAAGGAGTGAAGTAAAAAAGCTTCACTGTAGCAACTTTAAAAAAAAAAGGCCATGATGGTACATGATGTAATTTGTAGAATTTATCAGACCCAAACAGTCATAATTTTAACATAGGCACTTAGCACAGACTAGTGACTAATGAAAGTCCTATAGGGATCAGCAGACATCATTACTATGGGGAAAGTCCATTGAGGGCTTTGAGGTGTAGCCCAAAGGCTGCAATCCTGCTAATCCAGTTAGGGGAAAGGGCCACTGGCACAAAACTTGGGAAAGATGGGAAAGGGAAAAATAAAATGAGCAAAAAAAAATTGCTCTTCTAAGATCTCAAAAACAACTGAAAAAAGTCCTATGGATGAAATGCCAACTGAAGGATGGGTCAGCGTCTATGTACTGCACATCCTCATGTTATTTTTATAGTCTATGTACTCTTACTACACATCAGCATTATTATTATTTTGAATATTATGGAGTTTTTTTTGTGAGTTATCATACACTTTATGTACCTTATGTATTATTTTAGGTGTATTATATATTTACGTGTTCCTTCTATCTGTGCTACCCACATGTCCAGATGTATCTTTTAATTTATATATTTATTTTTAACTAACTTTAATAATTTTTTTTACATTTACATTATGTTTTAGTCTTTTTCTTATACCATAGATCATGGATCTCAAACTTCAGGTCAGGTCAGGTTCTCAGGATTTCCTTAGTATTGCACAGGTGATAATTGAATCACCTGCACTGGTGATGATTCCAATGCTAAGGAAATCCTGAAAACATGACCTGTTTGTGGCCCTCAAGGCATGGAGTTGGAGATCCCTGCTGTAGATTGTATATTTTGCCATATTCTTTTTGTTGGCCTACATCCTTTAGTGGTTATTATTATTATTATACCCCTAAAGGTATCGTCACACACGGCAATATTGCTAGGCAATTTCACTGGCAATTTGCTGGTTGCAGTGAAATCATGGACACATTGTTCTATTTTGTTGCTGTGTACAAATGGAATAATGTGTCCATGATTTCACTGCAACCAGCAAATTCCCAGTGAAATTGCCTAACAATATTGCCGCGTGTGACGGTACCTTTATAGCCCCATGGTTTCTTTGGCAACCATTAATATAGGATTTTTAGGAACAATTTGCTGGTACAATTCAGACACTACATACTGGCAGGTGTATAGTGTTATTATTTTTAATATTGCTCTTTGTACAATATGTTTTGTTCAGTAGTATGATGTTAATAATTGCCCAATGTGTAATAGTAATAGTAATGGTGTATAGTATAATATAGACATAATTTAGTATTATCATGAGTAATAATTGCCTTTGTATAGTGTGTTTTGTTATTAAAAGTGTGCATGTAATATTTAGTCCTGGTATTGCAGTAATGAAGTAATATACTAATTTATATATTTATATATGTTATAGGGGTAAAAATGTAGTGGTGTTATTATATTGTTGGTATTGATAATTTGTCCTGTACTAGTATATAGGTAATATAATACTGAGGTGTCACCCTGAAACCTGCCACTCCCACCCTCAGGATAAGGAACTGCTGTAGAGACAACCACCCCACCACCACCATGTCTCCCGAGGGGGCACAGAGGTCCAGAAAGAACCTGGGCAGAGGGAGAAACTGTGCCATCTCTCCGGTTGCACCTTACGCACATTAACCAGAGGAGAGGGAAGTACAAAGGAAATGTATACGCCCAAGTCGCCTTCCTCAAAGCGACCTGGGGAGGGCAGCTCTTCAGACGGTGTAGTGGGAGCAATCACCTCTGACAGAACCGGTTGTAACCGTACATTTAGAAGTCGGGATCCTAGTATGGTCAACAGCTCCCTCAGATCCCTGGAGGGGAGACTGAGACCTAACAAAATCCCGACGAGTAGGAATGTGATCCCCTCTTTGTCCCGGAGGGATAGTAGCCGGAAAAGCTGGAAAAACGGAGGACACATACACATCTAGGTCACCACCTTCCACATGACCTATGGGACACGGCTTTTGGGATGGTCATCTGGGGATGGATGGACAGACACTTACGAGGTGACCCTTATACCCACAGTAAAAATATGCCCCCACGGCGAACTACAGGGGACCCAACACGAGGGGACAGCCCCCATCTGCATTGGTTCATCCACCTGCACCTGTGGGACCTCCTCAGTGAGGAGAACAGGGGCTGGAGCTAAGTGGGTCTCTCCCAGAGGCGCCGATCTATTCTGATGGCATGGGACATCACGGCATCCAGCGACTCTGGAGTAGACTACTGAGCCATGGAGACCTGGAGCTTACTAGAAACCAATGACTGAAATGACTCTTAAGAGCCGGGTCATTCCATTGGGTGTCTGTGGCTCACCTCCATATGAAAAAATAATACCGCGGTATTAAGAAGCGCTAAGGCACTTGGTGTTAGTAGTAATACACACCTTTATTAAGCTTCCACACTCTCCTATGCGACGCGTTTCGATAAACCAGTTATCTTCCTCAAGCAATTTGCAAAGGGAATAAATACAATGGAGTGCCCTGCTCATAGGGAACAGGGGAGAGGTGACCTCCTGCACTCACCTGCAGCAGCCTTGATCTCCCTACCATCCCTAAACGAGTTCTTTCACCTCGTTGCCAAGCAGGAAACCTAAGCTCTCCGCTGGCCCTGATGTTAACCTTACTAGGGAAGGCCGGCGGGAGCACTAGTCCCATCCACTACAATAAAGAAACATGAGGGAAGGGGAAGACAGACAAAGAACAACATGACAGCTACTTCACGTCTGCTGACACTTCACCAGACAGCAGACAGCTTGACAGCAAGAGGTTCTCCACAAAGCTCCTTTCACCACAGGAGCTTGGCTAGGAATGAAGTTCAATCTTGATCCTATAAAGGCAGAGGTAATCACAGAGTGGCTACACCTGGACAAGGCCCAGCTAGCTTGCTGGCAACAGACACTAACATTAACTCCTCCAGTGCCAAAGGAAAAGGACATGTTTAATATGAAGTCTCAATTCAGACATGAGACTTAGGTCCAAAGCAGTCATAAGTCTCCTAGGAAAGGGAGACCATCGTGACATGGTGGCTGTGGGTAGACATATACCTTGGTGCTTATGCTCCCAAATCATTGAAGACCCTAGTAAAGAGCTTGACTCAAGATTGTCTAATTGGATTTGAAAGGCCATTCCAATAAGAAAGGCTGATGCAGGCCATGGCATTCAGACTGTTAGGCTGGGAACATACTGGTGTGAAAAAAAATGGTCAGATTCTCATCCAGAAGAGTAGGACGAGTGACAACTTTTTTTTAAAACTCCATTTGGCATGCAACTGCTATGCGAGTGTGCCCGTGTGTCATCCGTGTGCAATACGATTTTCTCATTCGATAGTAATGAATAATCTTGGATTAAATAGGCTGCAATGTGTGGCCCTTTCTATTTATATGATTAGTTGCAATCCTGGCTGTTTGGAAGTAGTTTCCCAGGGACATACAGTACGTGGCTACACGTCAGTTCATAATTCCCATCAGAAATAGTTGTACTAATATTATGGAGCCGCTTGTACAATGGGTAATAAGCTAACTTTAAACACGACAGAGCTTGTGTGATTCCATTGGGTTATTTCCAGACGCTATTGAACGCCATACAAAATTATTGCAGATCCAAGGAGGCGTCGACGAGTGTCGGTCCATCCGCTACTCCTTCAGCGTAGCTCTCGTGGCCATTTTCATAGGCTGTAAAGTCAATTACATAGCCATCCTGAGAAATTCTATGCCTATGACAGAATGACCATACCCACATTTGACCTACTGTTGGAAATTCTGAGGCCTGGCATCACATACCAAAAAATACAAATGCGGCCAAGTATTTGTGCGGAAGAGCGGCTTCTGTTGACACTGAGGTATGTTTCCTGATATATTAAAAAACACCTATAAAAATGAGTTTATAGCCCAAATCTTGGTACAAAATAGCACTTTATTAATACAATATTAGATGTTTTGACATTAAAATTATAAAATAATTCACATTACAGGAAACAACAATGGGATAACATGATGTACGCATCCATGTATATCTAAATCCAGCAGAGCAAATAGACAGGAAAAGAGGCACAGTAACTCTTCACAATCTAGATTAGTCTATGTCAATATCTGCAATAAAAAATCCATAAGGTAAAAATGTTATTAAAACCTTGATTTGAAGGTGCTATAAACACTATAAGGTGTACAATAAGTAGAGGAACCAGTGATTATATGTCAAACATCAAAAAATGAAGGATAATACTTACCGTATATACTCGCGTATAAGCTGAGTTTTTTCAGCCCAAAAATTGGGCTGAAAAGTTCCCCCCTCGGCTTATACGCGAGTCACTACACGGGCGCCCCCCCATCGGTATACAGGCTCCCCCCATCAGTATCCAGGGCCCCCCCCCATGCTCCGCAAACCTGTAAAGTACCGTATATACTCGCCTATAAGCCGAGTTTTTCAGCCCAAAATTTGGGCTGAAAAGTCCCCCCTCGGCTTATACGCGAGTATATAAAAAATACCGCAGCAGCCCTGGAGGTATACAGGCCCCCCATCAAGTTCCAGGGCCCCCCCCTTGCGCGCCAGCCTGTAAAGGAAAACCATACTTGCCAGTGTCCTGACGCGCCGTCCGCAGCTGCCGACACGCGATCCCCGGCTTCATTCCGCGTCTTCCGCATTTCCTGTAGTCGCGGGCAATGACGTCATTGCCCGCGACCACAGGAAGTCGGAAGCCGTAAGACGCGGATTGAAGCCCGGGATCGCGTGTCGGCAGCTGCGGACGGCGCGACAGGACACTGGTAAGTATGATTTTACTTTACAGGCTGGCGCGCAAGGGGGGGGGGGCCCTGGAACTTGATGGGGGGCCTGTATACCTCCGGGGCTGCGGCTGTATACAGCCCCGGGGCTGCGGCTGTGTACAGCCCTGGGGCTGCAGCTGTATACAGCCCTGGGGCTGCTGCTGCTGTATACTACCTAAGGGCTGCTGTATATACCTATGGGGCTGCATATGGGGCTGCATATACCTCTGGGGCTGCATATACCTCTGGGGCTGCATATACCTCTGGGGCTGCATATACCTCTGGGGCTGTATGTACCTCTGGGCCTGCATATACCTCTGGGGCTGCATATACCTCTGGGGCTGCATATGGGGCTGCATATACCTCTGGGGCTGCATATGGGGCTGCATATACCTCTGGGGCTGCATATGGGGCTGCATATACCTCTGGGGCTGCATATGGGGCTGCATATACCTCTGGGGCTGCATATACCTCTGGGGCTGCATATACCTCTGGGGCTGCATATGGGGCTGCATATACCTCTGGGGCTGCATATACCTATGGGGCTGCATATACCTATGGGGCTGCATATACCTCTGGGGCTGCTGTATACTACCACTGGGGCTGCTGCTGTATACTACCACTGGGGAGGCTGCTGTATACCTCACTGCTGGGGGTTGTATACCTGTGCTGGAGTCCACCCTCGGCTTATACGCGAGTCAATAAGTTTTCCCAGTTTTTGGGGGCAAAAGTAGGGGGGTCGGCTTATACACGGGTCGGCTTATACACGAGTATATACGGTAAGATGATTATACTTATCACTGTTCTGTCGCCGCCGTCCCCGCCGCTGCCGACATCGCGATCCTCCGGCATCATCCGTCTTCTTCCGGCTTCCTATGGTTGGCGCAGGCAATGACGTCATTGTCTGCGCCGACCACAGGAAGCCGGAAGACGCTGGATGAAGATGGAGGAGCGCGATGTCGGCAGCGGCGGGGACGGCGGCGACAGGACAGTGATAAGTATAATCATCTTACTTTACAGGTTTGCAGAGCATGGGGGGGGGCCCTGGATACTGATGGGGGGCCTGTATACCGATGGGGCTGCTGCTGTATATACCCCTGGGGCTGCTGCTGTATATACCCCTGGTTTTGCTGCTGTATATACCCCTGGGGCTGCTGCTGTATATACCCCTGGTTTTGCTGCTGTATATACCCCTGGGGCTGCTGCTGTATATACCCTGGGGCTGCTGCTGTATACACCTCTGGGGCTGCTGCTGCTGTATATACCCCTGGGGCTGCTGCTGTATGTACCCCTGGGGCTGCTGCTGTATATACCCTTGGGGCTGCTGCTGTATATACCCCTGGGGCTGCTGCTGTATATACCCCTGGGGCTGCTGCTGTATATACCCTGGGGCTGCTGTATATACCACTGGGGCTGCTGCTGTATATACCCTTGGGGCTGCTGCTGTATATACCCCTGGGGCTGCTGCTGTATATACCCCTGGGGCTGCTGCTGTATATACCCCTGGGGCTGCTGTATACTACTACTGGGACTGCTGTATATACCTCTGGGGCTTCTGTATACTACCACTGGGGCTTCTGTATACTACCACTGGGGCTGCTGTATATACCTCTGGGGCTGCTGTATACTACCACTGGGGCTGCTGCTGTATATACCACTGGGAAGGCTGCTGTAACACTGCTGGGGCCTGTATATACCATTGGGGAGGCTGCTGTATACCACACTGCTGGGGGCTGTATACTACCACTGGGGAGGCCTGTATACCACTGGGGGGGCAAAAGTAGGGGGGTCGGCTTATACACGGGTCGGCTTATACACAAGTATATACGGTAATACACAAGTGCAAAAACAACACCTACAGAAAAAAGGGGGTCTTCTAACTGTGTATATACAGCATTAAAAACATGTGTGCAACAATATTGCTGCTAAGGTGCCAAACAGTGCTAAACATAATGTGCAAAGGTGACACAACTAACAAAAATTGCTGTGTATAGTGTATTAGGAAGGTGTCTCTAGATATCAGAATATAATGCCACACAACGAATAGTGTAAAACCATGCAAAAAATACACCAGTGAGAATAAAGGTTAAAATAAGCAGATATAAGACAATGATATAAGGTACAGTAAAAGAGTAACCAGCCTGCTGTACTACTAAAAAGATCAAAATATCAAAAAACTAGCCTGTCTCAGATAAATGAGTGATTCTTGCAGCCAGTTTTATATGGCATACACCTGGCACACAAGATCAATTGCTCAGTGGAGAATATTACCAAAGTGCAGGGACACACTAGCTCCTCTGCCACTGGGACTGATTACCCTAGTAACGGGCTGTCCAACTGACCCCTGTCTCTAGGTGTATGTGTGTGGTGGGGAGCTTCAGACTTCCATTATACCCGTACCAGGACGAGAATACTGCACCTTCTGTTCGGGGTGCAGTACCCTTTTGTAGCACACTGACCAGCCGGGCACTACACACTCAGCCTCAGTGGCCGTAGTATCTCCCCCAAGTAATTGCTAAGGCTGCGTCCAAATGCTTCCTCACCATCATCACTTAAAGTACTCGCAAGGTATTGTAACACACCCGAGTCCACATTGCGCCTTACGTTTGTGCTAGATAATTGCCTATCGCATCTTGACCTACGTGCCACAGGAGAGGAAAGAGGGCACATTGGCCTGGCCTGGTGGGTCACTTTGCCCTTGCTCCACTGGTGGCTGGTGTTTTGATTCGGACAGGGGTGCAGCATTGGATGGGCAGCCAGTTGACTATGACTCTGGTGCTGTTGCTGCAGATGAAGCCACGTTATCTTCTTGCGACACTGAGGGGACAAAGCCCTCTGCCCCAGATTCGCCAGGCCGATCTGTGTGGTATTGTGACTCTGAAGCAAAATGATGTCTCAAGTTGCTGTCAGTTCTACAAAGCAACATGTTTCATAAATTAAGAAATTCAATTTTAACATGTGACATATGGTAATAAACACAGAATGGTATGTAAAATACATACAGTCTTAGGTCCATCACATGTGCTAGGAAATGTAGACGGTCAAAATAAATGTACTGGTGTTTTCCCGGCGCCTCCGACCCATTTGTTAGAATATTCTTTAATTCACGGCGATATTGGTCACGGCAACTTCGCCATCTCTTAGCAACCAGTTTAACTGCATTTGACAAAATGAACAGTATAAGTTACTTTGCCAAAATCACATTTCAAATACAATGAAAACAGTGCTTTGGAAAAACAATGGTTTAAGAATGTGAAATAATACGGTACCAATCTGTACATCACGATAACTGTTGTCATAACATGGGAAGATTTGCACAGTAATGCTAGTCCAGGACGCATCTTTCCTCCTCCAGTCTGCATAGCCTTGGTCTCTGGGGTCCCGCACTTCAGACCTTTCCTGGACCAGGACGATAAGCATCTCCACATTTATGTTTTGAGACATGTTTTTGGGCCTGGTGGAGGTATGATTTGATGAGTAGTCAGACTTCAGCAGCCTGTTACTTCCTGATCTGTCATGGGACGCCTCCTTTGGAGGCTTTATAACTGTGTTCTGAGTGTTTCAGCTGTGAAAAAAAATGCATAGCACACGGATGGTCCGTGTGCGGTCCGTTTTTTTGTCGCACCCATTGACTTGCATTGGCCAGTCTTGCGCTTGAATCGCATACTGTCGCAACATGTTGCAACTTTTTTCTCATCCAGAATCTGGATGAGAAAACAGCGTCCCCCACACGCCAGTCTACTCTCAGTCATTGATTAACATTGGTCCGACTGCAATGCGAGATTTTCCGGTTTTCACGACAGTATTTCCTTACCCTAATCTTCTCTCTTTTACTTTATTAAATAGACGGATATGATGTATAAATAAATGGATAAAGTATTCAGATATAAAAATTAAGGGTATAATGTCAGCTGATGGGCGCAGGTCTTCAGACACAGGCGATGTGTCCACACAAAAATGGAAATAATCTTCAGGACTCCGAATAGAAACATTTATAACGCAATGAAAACTTTACACAGTGTATGAATGAGGGTAAAATTTCTATCTCTACTTGACTTTTCCATTTGCAGTGCTGTTGATTTATTTATTTCATTTTTACATAGAATGTAGATAGTAGTTAAATAAAATGGATATATCCTGTAAATACAGTAGATAGGCTCACTATAATAAGAGGGGTTGTATTTTAGCATATTTTAGGAGTACACGCATGTTTAGATTACGATAATGCTATAATACCAATTGTGTTGGACATTTTTATGACATGTGAGCACCGACCCATAAGGTGCATTGTCTCTTTCATGCTCTCATGGTAATTGCTTTATATCCAGATACAGTTCTCATGAATTATACTGTGAGTGACCTCAATGGGCCTCATTTCTGAAATGCCAATTCCTGTTCCAGTCCTACCTGATGATTTGCAGAAGAATATGTGACCTCAGAGAATATAACAAATGAACAGAACATAGTAATTTGTAAGCAGTTGTTCAGTTCTTATGTAAAAATACATTGAATTCTATAGAAATAGACTGTGCAGATAATTATACACTGCTGTTTGCTTATTATCCATTTTCAAGCTGTCATCTCTATTTTGTAATTGTACGATTGTATCAGAGGTTGCGCTCTCTAGTACCAACTAGTAACGCCATACTGTACAATTCCAGATGTATTTACCTTGTTAATAGAACACCTTTTCATTTATTCAGATACCTGTTTCTTTTCAACACTCATTACCACCGCATTGTTCTCTGGGCCGAAGATCCCATTCTAAGCCACATATGGACAAATGCACCTTATGCATTATATTAACATGGATAATGATTCACAGAGTATAATTAAGTACACCCCCTTTGAAAAGTTAGATTTTATTCACTATATCACTGAACACAAGAACGGTTTCTAAAATTTTGACAAGACTGGGTTTCATGAAACATTTTTTTTAACTCATAACATGAAAGTAAGACTAATAATGTAATTTTCATTACAAAATCTTCAGTGAGGCTGGGGTCACATTTGGAAGGCACAATCCAGTAACCGCATCAATTACCAGATCCGGTATTACCGTGTGCCGTGACATTTGGTATCACGTTGCAGATCTGGATCCAGTAATAGATCCAGATCTGCAATGAGAAAACATTGTGGCACCAAAAACCGGATCCGGTACCGCAAGTGTAATGTACAATAATTTGATCTGTCTCTTTAAGAAAACTAGGTCTGGTGTATCATGGGTAATAATAAGAAGGGGGTGAGAAGTTAAGTTTTGGTTTCACTTTGGAGCATGCTGAGGAAAGACTGTTATGTTATATGATGGAGAAAGATGGAAGAAAAGAATAAAGTACAGTTAAAGTTTACCCTTGTAAATTCCTCATATTGTGTGGACATTACAGCAAGGTACATTCATGTAACTTGCGGTATCGGATCCGGTTGCCATAGGCAGCCATTATAAAAAAAACAGATCTGGTTTTTCAACCGCTCCAAAAAACGCAGCCTGCATAATTTTTACTGCAGGTTGCAAAACCTGATGCGGTAACTGGATTGCATTAAGTGCAATCTGGTTTTTCTATTGCAGCCTATGGCTGCGGATCCGGTTTTGACTATTTTTAATGGTCAAAACCGGATCCGGATTTGAAAACAAAACCGCAAATGTTACACTAGCCTTATACTAAAATTAGCTGGTGCAAAAATGAGTACACCCCATATAAAAAACTACTATATGTAGTATTTTGTATTTTTAACACCTAGGACAGCACCTAGATTTCTAGGCATGGAATGAAGAATTTTAGTAAATTCCACCTCACCATATCATGTGGGGCATGGATTCCAGTCCTGCCAAGATAAATGAAAAAAAGCAGATTCCATCTCTTATGGTACCTTTACACCCCGCTACAACAGGATGGATACAACCCGCTACTTCACGTGCACGAGCACGCTCAAACGGTTACAAACGGTAAACGCACCTCCTTTACACGCCGCCACAAGGTGCACTACGCTACGCTACATCTGTAACTAGCTACATCGCCGGGTGTCCAGTGTTCCCTTCTGTGGGTTCTTTACACGCCGATACAGCTCGCTACAATCGGCTTTGTAGCCATCTGTTTTCGAGCAGTGCTTGGAAACAGATTTATCTGTTGCCGGCTGTCACGTCCCGTCTTCACACGCCGCTACTACGGGCTATATTGGCGCTACAAGCTACATTTGTAGCCTGTAGCGGGTTGTATCCATCCTGTTGTAGCGGCGTGTAAAGGTACCCTTAGGGTACCTTTACACGCCGCTACTGGAGGATGGATACAACCAGCTACAGGCTACAAATGTAGCTTGTATTGGCAAAATACCCCGTAGTAGCGGCGTGTAAAGACGGTAGGAGGCACCCGGCGACAGTTTGGCTTACATTGGAGTTGTGCCTACACAACCTGACAAGGTGAGCATTGCTCATTTCTAAATCACTTGTATATTGTTGATAAGACCCTATCGTACCTTTCTTTCCCTTTAGTTTATTGATTCAGTGAACTAGTCTGATTGTCGTGTCTGCAGTTGGGAAGAAATGTTGCCACTATTAGTGTTTGCCCCAAGGGCGCTTTTTTGCATTCATGTTAAGCTGTAGGTTAAATTTGATGGACTTAAGTCTACCTTCAACCTTAAATATTATGAAACTATGAATTTAATTTTAATGCCGGTGTGTTTGTACCTTGTTTCCCCGGCGTTACTGTGCATATCTGTGATCTTACCCAATGCTCCTTCCCCTCTAACCAGCTGGAATACTGTTGTCTGTTACCTGAATGGATGCCGCTCAGTTCCCTGCTCCGCTGCGTAGCCATAAGTGTGTTGGAGAGTCTTTGTTCTGGTCCATTACTGCGGTGCTCATGCCATCTTGCTTATGTTCCTTTCCAACTCGTATCCGATTTCCAGAACATGATTACTGATGACTGGTGCCTGATGACTGCTGCTTGGTGCCTGGGGCTTGTGTCCGATGTCTGAAGCCTGATAACCGCTGCCTGGTACCTGGAGCTCGTTTTTGATGTCCAGAGCCTGATAATCACTGCCTAGTGCCTGAAGCTCATATTCGATGTCTGGAGCCTGGTGACTGCTGCCTAGTGCCTGGAGCATAATGTCTTCCGGTGCCCCTGAAGTCCTATCGGTGTCCTTAGGTTTCCTGCCTGGAGCTGTGTCTGATGTCCGGAGTCCAGATGTCCCCCCTTGTCCTAGATGTTCTGCCTGTGTCCAGATGTCCAGTCCAAGGTCCTGGAGGTCCAGCCCTTGTTTTAGAGTCGGTCCTGCTGTTATTCCTAGATGGGTTGCTCCTCAGTGTTCATGGGGAGTCTTCAGCCTTGTATCCTGGTGACGTCTCTGCCTGTGTATCCTGGATCTGACCAGCCAATGCCCTAAGCTGACATGTTGGTGTACCTGGACCTGTGCTCTCCGTGTTCCGCCTGTATCCCGTTGTCCGGCCTATTCCCTGGGGTCCATCCTATGATGACCTCTGACCGAGGTCGGTGTCTGATGTTCTCCTACTGAGCCAGTGCTACACCTGAGGCCTAAGAGAGAGGTTCTCCTGATATGCCCATGCCAGATGATCCTGGACTGCATCAACCCGTAATGATCTCTTGTCTTTGCCTGATGCCTGACGTCTGTCTACCTGATATGTTCCCCTTGATTGATGTGCGGAATCGAGAACCTAGCTTAATGTCTTGTTACTGTGTACCTTGTACTGCGTCTATGTTTAGTAGACATTATGTTTCTTAATTCCTGAAGTTGTGCGGTGTCATCTAATGCTATGTGTTACCACCTTACTCACATGCTCAGCTGCCACAGACCCTGGTCGCTGCCCTTACATAGTCCGGGTCCCCCCTGTGGTCCAGTGGGTCCACATTCTATTACCACCTGGGGCATACGCCCCATGTCACAGTGGTCTGGGAGCATAAGCTAGCAAAGCCGCATCCCTGTTACATTACTATTATGAGACTATGAAAACCTGTGCAACACACAGGCGAAATAAAAACAAACGAAAAACACTATTTTCCAGTCATACATCATGTGTCTAGTTCAACATGAAAAATTTGTTGCAGACCACTTTATACAGGCACAAACTGGCCAAACAGGAAGCTGGTAAATTCCCTAGTGGACCCTTGAATTGATAGGAGCTCTTTCATATTGATTGATCTTACACAATGAGCCTCTCCTTACCTTCCTTGGACTTCTCACAAGTAAAGTTCTTTGTTTTAACATTGCATTATACAGCTGTTGTAACTGTACAGAAGGCTGGTTCATTGGAGGATAGCTTGTCAGTTGCTTGGTTTGATAGGTGCACTCCTGGAAAGGAAACCTGAGTTCACATGTTCTCATTTTTTTTAAATAAAACTGAAGCAAGAAAAGCCACATTTTGCTAAGGTTTTCAGGAGAAGCAGGTTAAGTGGACACATATTTACTGTGAAATGGAGAAGCTGTCTTTTTACAAAAACTAAAGGCCAAAAACTAAAAAGCTTCACAGGTTGCATTTACAGTGGATCAGTAACCAGATTTTACAGTACAAACGTCAACCATTATTAAATAAATGGATTTCTTAGCCTTGATGAAGCTGTTATACTTTGAAAATCCATGTCATAATGCCTGTATTAACTTTTGGAAATATTTCCTTACCTAAAAATATTTTTTTTTCTCCTTTTTTTGATTATACAGTCATTCTTACATGGATTTTAAAGTAAAAGCATAATTCTCATCAGGTCTGAGAGATCTAATCAATAAAATGTATGTACCGTATATACTCGTGTATAAGCCGACTTTTTCAGCCCAAAAATTGGGCTGAAAAGTCCCCCTCGGCTTATACACGAGTATATACATGTGTGTGCTGAGTGTGACGGGGACGGGGGCTCTGACTGGGGGCAGGAGGAGGCAGGAGGGGGCTGCAGTGACACCGCGCGGTCACGTGGGCCCGCCTCATTGATATGCACGCATCCCCCTGTCCATCCCCGGCAAGGGGATGCAGTGCATATTGCCGGACACAGCCCCTGGCGGCCCCCGGCAGTGGTATGCATCCCCAAAACCCCCCGCCTAGTACCGGGCCCCCATGCTGCGGCACAGCATACAGTAGTTCATACACTACCATCTCTCCCTGCAGTGCGCGGCTCCTCCATGTCCCAGCCGGCATCTTCCTGTAGTGTCATGTGACTGGCGCGTCACATGACACTACAGCAACAAGCCGGGCGGGAGATGGAGGAAGCGCGCGCTGCAGGAGATGGTAATGTATGAACTACTGTATGCTGTGCCGCAGCATGGGGGCCCGGTACTAGGCGGGGGGGCTGTATACCACTGCCGGGGGCCCTGTATATCACACTGCTGGGGGCTGCAGTATACACCTGTGCTGGGGGCTGCTGTATAAACCCCCGGGGGCCTGCTGTATAAACCCCCGGGGGCCTGCTGATACCCCCGGGGGCCTGCTGATACCCCCGGAGGCCTGCTGATACCCCCGGGGGCCTGCTGATACCCCTGGGGGCCTGCTGATACCCCTGGGGCCTGCTGAATACCCCTGGGGGCCTGCTGTATACCCCTGGGGGCCTGCTGATTCCCCTGGGGGCCTGCTGATACCCATGGGGCCTGCTGTATACCCATGGGGGCCTGCTGTATACCCCTGGGGGCCTGTTGATACCCCTGGGGCCTGCTGAATACCCCTGGGGGCCTGCTGAATACCCCTGGGGGCCTGCTTATACCCCTGGGGGCCTGCTTATACGTCTTGGGGCCTGCTGTATACCACTGGGGGCTGCTGTATACCATACTACTGGGGCCTGTATACCACACTGCTGGGGGCTGTATACCTCACTGCTGGGGGTTGTATACCTGTGCTGGAGTCCACCCTCGGCTTATACGCGAGTCAATAAGTTTTCCCAGTTTTTGGGGGCAAAAGTAGGGGGGTCGGCTTATACACGGGTCGGCTTATACACGAGTATATACGGTAGTTTGTATTTTAACATTTAAGGACAGATGCACATTAATGGACCATATCTTTTTTGGGCTATAAGGCGCACTGGACCATAAGTTGCACCTAGGATTTAGAAGAGGAAAATAGGCAAAATATTTTGAAGCAAAATATGTGGTCATGACACATTGGTACATGGGGGGATCTGCTGTTGACACTGATATGAATGTAATGTCCACCAATTCTGTACGAATGTCCCCCATTCTGGGGCCCTTTCAGGTATATACTGTATGTCCTCCATCCTGGTATATATGTCCCTAATCCTGGTATATATGTCACCCATCCTAGTATATATGATTCCTATCCTGGGCCCATCCACATACAGTACAGATGAAAAGTTTGGACACACCTTCTCATTCAAAGATATTTCTGTATTTTCATGACTATGAAAATTGTAGATTCACACTGAAGGCATCATAACTATGAATTAACACATGTGGAATTATAAAGTTAACAGAAAACTGTGAAACAACTGAAAATATGTCTTATATTCTAGGTTCTTCAAAGTAGCCACCTTTTGCTTTGATTATTGCTTTGCACACTCTTAGCATTCTCTTGATAAGCCTCAAAGCAGCAAAGCACCCCCACACCATCACATCTCCTCCTCCATGCTTCACAGTGGGAACCAGGCATGTAGAGTCGATCCGTTCACCTTTTCTGTGTCGTACAAAGACACGGTGGTTGGAACCAAAAATCTCAAATTTGGACTCATCAGATCAAAGCACAAATTTCCACTGGTTTAATGTCAATTCCTTGTGTTCTTTACCCCAAACAAGTCACTTCTGCTTGTTGCCTGTCCTTAGCAGTGGTTTCCTGAAAGCTATTTTACCATGAAGGCCTGCTGCACAAAGTCTCCTCTTAACAGTTGTTGTAGAGATGTGTCTGCTGCTAGAACTCTGTGTGGCATTGACCTGGTCTCTAATCTGAGTTGCTGTTAACCTGTGATTTCTGAGGCTGGTGACTTGGATGAACTTATCCTCCGCATCAAAGGTGACTCTTGGTCTTCCTTTCCTCATGTGAGTCAGTTTCTTTGTAGCACTTGATGGTTTTTGCAACTGCACTCGGGGACACTTTCAAAGTTTTCCCAATTTTTCAGACTGACTGACCTTCATTTCTTAAAGTAATGATGGCCACTCGTTTTTCTTTACTTAGAATTTGTATTATGGCAAGAAAAAAGCAGCTAACAGTCTATTCAGCAGGACTATCAGCTGTGTATCCACCAGACTTCTGCACAGCACAACTGATGGTCCTAACCCCATTTATAAGGCAAGAAATCCCACTTATTAAACCTGACAGGGCGCACCTGTGAAGTGAAAACCATTTCCGGTGGCTGCCTCTTGAAGCTCATCAAGACAATGCCAAGAGTGTGCAAAGCAGTAATCACAGCAAAAGGTGGCTACTTTGAAGAATCTAGAATATAAGACATATTTTCAGTTGTTTCACACTTTTTTGTTAAGTATATAATTCCACGTGTTAATTCATAATTTTGATGCCTTCAGTGTGAATCTACAATTTTCATAGTCATTAAAATACAGAAAAATCTTTTAATGAGAAGGTGTGTCCAAACTTTTGAACTGTGCTGTATATATGTCCCCCATCCTGGTATATATAATACCACTCCTGGTATATATGTCCCTCATTCTTTTAAATGTGTAGATCTGTTCCCATCATGCACCCATCCTGGTATATACAATAGGCTTCCAATTATGCTGCTTTTTTTTAACACATACAAAAAATAAATTGTTCTACTTACCTTCCCTCCTCTCCCCTGCTGCGCTTCATCCTCTTTTGATTCCGGTGCCTGATCTTGGCATGCAAGTGATGAACAGCTCATGACATTCACTGTTATGTACCCCCAGTCACACATCAACATCAGCTGCTGGCTAATCCAAAATTAATATTTACTGCTTCCCACACCCATAATCCCACTCACCTCCCTTCAGTTCCAAAAGATGGATGGTGTTATGAGCATGAGTAGCAGTGATTATTAATTTTCTTTAATAGCAGACACATGTGTCCGCTCCAGTCGCTGGCTTCCACCTGTGGCCATCCTGATCCTGCCTCCTGTTACCCGCTCCACCGTCGCGCCCCCAGCTAGCCAGGTACATCAAACTGTAAGACTTACCCCCACTTTCATTTCAAATTTTGGGGGAAAAATGCATCTTATAGTCCAAAAAATATGGTATCTTGTAACTGTTCTGTTTTTGTGTTGTTTAGTTTAATAAAACGCTTCTCCTTACTAATCTTAGAAGAGTTTAAACAGGTTCAAGTACAAAATGGAAAAGTTTGAAGCCCAACCTGAATTGACTGGATAGCAGGTAAAACTCTTGCAAAGGCTTGTCCTTCATGCTGGTAACTGTCAAAGTCACAAAGTAAATTATAAAGTACTTCTATGTTCCTGTTTTTACCAGTATGTCAAAAATACAGAACAATAGTTGTCAAGTACTTAAAAACCCCAGAAATATATGTATTGTAGAAAGACAAGCGGTTCAAGCAAATTATGGGAAAGTAATTAATTTCCTTTTTAAAGACATGCTGACAAATTACTAGACACATGTCATACTTATATTTATATTGTAAAGTGGTCAGGTATATAGACAGCTTACAGATATCACCAAAATTCAGAATTCATTTAGTCAATCGGAATTCATATCTAGTCAGACTCTCAAAGAGAAAATGTTATCAAATGTGATAATTTATTATAGATAGTTATGATCTATAGATGTGATAATTTTATAAAGATAATCTAAAAATAAAGAGAAGTGAAACTTCAACCACCCGCACATAGGATGACAAGTTGTTTCGGCTACACACTAAGATCTCATTCAGACACGAGTATTTTCCATGTACAAGAAAAACTGACCAATTGTTTTGATCAGAGTTTGATCAGAGTGTGGTTCAAGAGTCATCAGTTTTCCTTATACAAGGAGAAAAGAAAAAAGTTTCTCCACTTTCTGCTTTCTGAAGGGC
The DNA here is from genome assembly GCA_033576535.1 of Allobates femoralis. Taxonomy (NCBI): domain Eukaryota; kingdom Metazoa; phylum Chordata; class Amphibia; order Anura; family Aromobatidae; genus Allobates; species Allobates femoralis. Next base: position 479,416,963 of record JARQOC010000005.1, on the reverse strand, counting down.
TACACTTGAGTGTCATCCGAGCACGGTCTGATTTTTTTCACAGACCCATAGATTTGCAATTCTGATTTTGCCCAGCCCGCAAAAATTCATGAACACGGGAAAAGTCCCATTTACTATATTATAAGTCAAAGTACTATCTGGGAAAAACACAGTTAGCAATCGTACAAGAAAGACTGACGTCTCAAAAAGCCTTTAGGCAATGTTCACACCTTCAGTATTTGGTGAGTTTTTACCTCAGTATTTGTAGCCAAAACCAGGAGTGGAATAATAAGAGTAAAAGTACAGTGCCTTGTGAAAGTATTCGCCCCCCTTACATTTTTTAACCTTTTGCCACATTTCAGGCTTCAAACAAAAAGATATAAGTTCAAATTTTTTTGGGAAGAATCAACAACAAGTGTGACACAATCGTTAAGTGTAACAAAATTTATTGCATATTTTAAACTTTTTTAACAAAAAAAAACTGAAAAGTGGGGCGTTCAATATTTTTCGGCCCCTTTACTTTCAGTGCAGCAAACTCACTCCAGAAGTTCAGTGAGGATCTCTGAATGATCCAATGTTGTCCTAAATGACTGGTAATGATAAATAGAATCCACCTGCGTGTAATCAAGTCTCTGTATGCACCTGCTCTGTGATAGTCTCATGGTTCTGTTTCAAGAGCAGAGAGCAACATGAAGACCAAGGAACACACCAGGCAGGTCCGAGATATTGTTGTGGCGAAGTTTAAAGCTGGATTCGGATACAAAAAGATTTCCAAAGGTTTAAACATCTCAAGGAGCACTGTGCATATTGAAATGGAAGGAGTATCAGACCACTGCAAATCTACCAAGACCCGGCCGTCCCTATAAACTTTCATTTTGAACAAGGAGAAGACTGATCAGAGATGCAGCCACAAAGGCCCATGATCACTCTGGATGAACTGCAGAGATCTACAGCTGAGGTGGGAGAGTCTGTCCATAGGACAACAATCAGTCGTACACTGCACAAATCTGGCCTTTATGGAAGAGTGACAAGAAGAAAGCCATTTCTCAAACATATCCATAAAAAGTCTAATTTGAAGTTTTCCACAAGCCACCTGGGAGACACACCAAACATGTGGAATAAGGTGCTCTGATCAGATGGAACCAAAATCTAACTTTTTGGGCACAATGCAAAGCGATGTTTGGCGTAAAAGCAACACAGCTCATCACCATCAAAACACCATCCCCACTATCAAACATGGTGGTGGCAGCATCATGGTTTGGGACTGCTTTTCTTCAGCAGGGACAGGAAAGATGGTTAAAATTGATGGGAAGATGGATGGAGCCAAATACAGGACCATTCTGTAAGAAAACCTGTTGGAGTCTGCAAAAGACCTGAGACTGAGACGGAGATTTATATATATATTTATATGCTTGTGAAGAAAATTCTAAGAACTAACTGCAATTATTTTTCAGGTAAATACAAAATTAAAAAGAATAAAGATAAAGATACTGAAGCACTGCGTACTCAAGTGCTCCTGACTTATGTCACTACCCCAGGACGCAAGTGTGTGCTGTGCAACAAAAAGACTTTGGTGGAACGTTCAAACTGCACTTATTGTGGAAATCCTCTGGATCCACCTCTACCACCAAAGATACAAGAAAATGAGAACTACAACATTGTGTGAAACATTCAATATCATGGACTTATGATATCCCACAGTCTAAAATATATCATTTCCTTTTTACTTATTTTAAACCCCTCAAATTACTCAATATATTAATCTCTAGGTTAGGGGGTGTTGAGGGATGGAATAGGCCAGCTAACAGGGTCTTCCTGAATGATCGTGCTCCATAATATGCGTACGAAGTAGCCTTGCGTATTGTGTAGTAGGGCGGGCTCTGCGGACGTAGGGGCAGGCACGGATAGGTCAACAATAGAAATGATAAAAAGAGGGGACTGTTAAAGACGATATCATAGGTACTATATAGCTTCCGCCATATTGTATCTAAAGAAGCCAAATTATTAGTTTATCATGTCTATTCTGACTAACTAGCTCTGTAACAGTTTGTTCAGCGAAGATGAGCACAACTCAGCACATTCTTGTATTTGTCCTTGTTTTCTGGATAAGACCACCAAGCTATATGTAAGCCCGAGTGTACCGTTCTTATCATCTGTAACTCTCTTAAAGGTCACTAATTAATCATCTCAAAACTATCTATAATGCATACTCATCATATTTGTCATTGTATGATGTAACCTATTTTTTCTAAACTTCTGTAACGTATATAAGCTCTTACAAACAATAAATGTTCAGCTATTCTTTTGAAGACTGAGTCTGTGTCATCAATTGAGTTATAGCCATTACTAGGTATACCTGTGTACAGCTCTTTATACAAATCAGTCTACTCTGGTTAGTTGTAATTTGTTTACATCTTTTACACAACAAGACAATGATCCCAAACAAAGCAAAATCTACAATGGAATGATTCAAAAATAAATGTATCCAGGTGTTAGAATGGACAAGTCACAGTCCAGACATGAATCCAATCGAGAATCTGTGGAAAGAGCTGAAAACTGCTGTTCACAAACACAAAACAGCTCGAGCTCAGTGAGGTTGGATGGAGAGCAAGGAAGAATGGGCAAGAATTTCAGTCTCTCGATGTGCAAAACTGATAGAGACATACCCCAAGCAACTTGAAGCTGTAATCACAGTAAAAGGTGGCGCTACAAAGTATTAACTCATGGGGGCCGAATAATATTGCACACCCCTCTTTTCAGTTTTTTATTTGTTAAAAAAGTTTAAAATATCCAATACATTTTGTTCCACTTCACAATTGTGTCCCACTTGTTGATTCTTCACAAAAAAGTTAGAATTTTTATCTTTATGTTTGAAGCCTGAAATGTGGCAAAAGGTTGAAAAGTTCAAGGGGGCCAAATACTTTCACAAGGCAGTGTATATTAGAAACACGTCACTACTTCTGTGTTTATCACCCACTCCTGGTTTTCGCAAATACTGAGGTAAAAAAGTCACCAAATACTCATCATGTGCACGTGGTCTAATGGAGAGAATCCTTAACTCTATATTGTTTTTTTTGCGTCTTAAAAAAAATTACAAAATTTAGCACAAGTAGTATTTTTTAAAAAATTGCAGCGGAGTTAATAAGGAATCCTATATTTTCTATTATTATGGAGAAATATCAGGCCTGGCATGTCAGTATGAGGAGACAAACACATTGCATGCTCCACTGAGTGTGAAAAAAAAGGCCTCTTACAAATACCTTTGCATTTTGCAGGACACCATCAGCTACCTAGAGGCAACCCATATCTCTCAACACCGATGCTCCATCCCCTACAACCCTGACAACGGGGGCGATTGTAGCATCTGCGACCGCCGTGCCACAAGGAAGAGACAGGTGGTATCGCTGGACATGAGGTCACCACAGGGCGGTGGTACCATGTTAGCCAGAAAAATCGATGTGAATAAATATGTCCAGAAAATGAGAAAAGTATTCTAGGAGTGATACTGTTATTGGCTAAGCAGAAGAATTATATTTGCACTGTTAAAGAGCTCAAATGGCCCCTTCATCAGGCATATTTGTATTATTGGATATAAGTAGTTACATTGATGCTCCACTGGGAAATTATATATACTTGAACTCTAGTGCCACCTTTTGGAAGTGGCAATCCTAAAAGTCAATATTGACCTTTGACCGAGCTATATTATAGGCGGCCATCACACTCATCAATATCGTGAGCGATATTGTTAGCGATCACGTGCATGCGCAATCGCTAACGATATCGCTCACATCGCTGGTGAGCTGTCACACAGACAGACTCACCAGCGATGTGGACCAGCGAGATCGCTGGTAACTATGGTACACATCAGGTTACTAGGCGCCGCGCGGCGCTTAGTAACCCGACGTTTACCATAGATACCATCTCCCAGCATAGGCTGTGCCACTGGGAGATCGTTCATCGTAACTGCGACGGCCGGGGATCCCGGATGCAGCCGGACGGGAGCATGGAGGACGGAGCACAGAAGACCGGCGGTGCAGAAGACCGGGGATGGTAAGTTAAGCAGCGGGGGAAACCTTACAACAGAGGGGGGGCGAGTGCCAGCATTTGGGGGCCACTGGGGCTGCTATATACCACTGGGGCTGCTATACACCACTGGGGCTGCTATACACCACTGGGGCTGCTGTATACCACTGGGGCTGCTATATACTACTGGGGCTGCTGTATACCACACCACTGGGGCTGCTATATACCACTGGGGCTGCTATACACCACTGGGGCTGCTGTATACCACTGGGGCTGCTGTATACCACACCACTGGGGCTGCTGTATACCACTGGGGCTGCTGTATACCACTGGGGCTGCTGTATATACTGCTGGGGCCTGTATATACCACTGGGGAGGCTGCTGTATACTACCACTGGGGAGGCCTGTATACCACACTGCTGGGGGCTGTATACCTGTGCTGGGGTCCACCCTTGGCTTATACACGAGTCAATAGGTTTTCCCAGGTTTTGGGGGCAAAAGTAGGGGGTCGGCTTATACACGGGTATATACGGTATGTCAAATCCATACAATAGTCATAAATGTATAGTAAATGGAGAGAAAGGTGGAATTCCTATACAAATAAATGGGAATTCTGGTCAAGTCTCCCGCAAATGTTAGCTGTAGATATAGCTGCGTGTTGCACTGGTTGGACCCACATATACTATATATTTATAGCTCATCCTGCATTATGACATAAAGGTATGAGATAGCAGTAACATTTTAACTCTTTGCTCACAGACTCATATGATATATTGAGCAAATAAAACATCTATTATATAATCGCGAATCGGAAAAGCGCCCCTTCGCGCGCACTTTCCGATGTCGTCATGTGGACACGAATTTAACATTGGGCGCGAAGCGCCCAATGCTGCGCGAGCAATGGCCGCAAGGCCATTGCGAGTCGCTGGCTCAGGGCGAGCAATGGCCGCGAAGCGGCCATTGCGAGCCGCTGGCCCAAAATCGATCCACAGGCTCGGCTACAACCTTAGCGATTTACCGCTCAGGTAGCGCGAGCAATGGCCGCGAGGCCATTGCGAGTCGCTGCCTGAGCCGCAAATCGCTACCCGGGGGCCATGGAGCGGAGGCGGCACTGCCGCCTCCGCTCCCCGCTACCCACAATTCGCCACCCCCCGCCCCATGTCCGCACAGCCCGCCCCATGTCCGCACAGCCCGCCCCCAGCAATGTCCGCACAGCCCGCCCCCAAGTCAAGCGATGTCCGCACAGCCCGCCCCCAGCAATGTCCGCACAGCCCGCCCCCAGCAATGTCCGCACAAGCCCTGCGCCCCCGCTATGTCCGCACAGCCCGCCCCCTATGTCCGCACAGCCCGCCCCAGCATGTCCGCACAGCCCGCCCCCTATGTCCGCACGCCGCCCCTGTCCGCACACCCCCCTATGTCCGCACAGCCCGCCCCCTATGTCCGCACAGCCCGCCCCCGCAATGTCCGCACAGCCCGCCCCCAGCAATGTCCGCACAGCCCGCCCCCAGCAATGTCCGCACAGCCCGCCCCCGCATGTCCGCACAGCCCGCCCCCTATGTCCGCACAGCCGCCCAGTCCGCACACGCCCCTATGTCCGCACAGCCCGACCCCTATGTCCGCACAGCCCGACCCCTATGTCCGCACAGCCCGACCCCTATGTCCGCACAGCCCGACCCCTATGTCCGCACAGCCCGCCCCCTATGTCCGCACAGCCCGACCCCTATGTCCGCACAGCCACCCCGCAAAAACACAACCCCCACTAATGTCCACACAGCCCCCCCATGTCCGCACATACTTACATGTCTTCTTTGTCATCTGATCCTCCGTCCGGCCAGGCGTCCTCTTCCTCCGGCCCCGGGGGTCTTCTCTCTTCTTTCCGCCATCTCCGCCTCTTCGTCCGGCCCCGGGGATCTTCCACCTCCGACGTCCTCTTCCTTCTCATTAAGATAGAATGGAAGAAAAATCCCCCATTCTACCTCAATCAGATCTGAGGCCCTCTTCTGATTGGTCGCTGTATACTGCCCTCAGCCAATCAGAAGAGCCCCTCAAAACTGAGACGCAGTTCTCATTCAGGTCCGCCTTTTTTTCCCCATTGACATACATTACCGGTGTGTCGGCGATTTTATGGCCGCCCACCTGGTTCTATTTGTCGGCCCTAAAATCGCGGACACACCGCTAATGCATCTCTATGGGCAGTCAGCCCGATTTCGGATTGAACGCCGACCAATCAGAATTCGAGCTGACTGCCCATAGACATGCATTAGCGGTGTGTCCTGGATTTTAGGGCCGACAAATAGAACCAGGTGGCCGGCCATAAAATCGCCGACACACCGGTAATGTATGTCAATGGGGAAAAAAAAAGGCGGACCTGAATGAGAACTGCGTCTCACTCTGACTTAAAAAAATAAATAAATTTAATAATAAAAATAATAATTAAAAAATAATTTAAAAATAATAAAAAATTAAATTAAAAATAATAAATAATTAAATAAAAATAATAATTAAAAAAAAAAAAAAATGCGGACCTGAATGAGAACTGTGTCTCACTCTCACTTAAAAAAATAAATAAATTAAATAATAAAAAAAATAATTTAAAAATAATTAAAAAATAATAAAAAAATAAATAAAAAATATTAAATAATTAAATAAAAATAATAATAATAAAAAAAAAAAAATGCGGACCTGAATGAGAACTGTCTCTCACTCTCACTTAAAAAAATAAATAAATTAAATAATATAAAAAATAATTTAAAAATAATTAAAAAATAATAAAAAAATAAATTAAAAATATTAAATAATTAAATAAAAATAATAATAAAAAAATTAAATATATGCTAATTATATCAGCCCTTTCAGCGGACCTGAAAGAGAACTGGGTCTCAGCCTAAATAATAAATTTAATAATAAAAAAAATAATTAAAATATAATAAAAAAATAAATTAAAAATAATAAATAATTTAATAAAAAATAATAATTAAAAAATAAAATGCTAATAATAATAATGATATTACTGCTAATAATAATTCTATTAATGCTAATAATTATGCTATTAATGCTAATAATAATGTTATTAATGCTATTATTAATGCTAATAATGCTATTATTAATGCTATTAATGCTAATAATAATGCTATTAAATAATGTTATTAATGCATTATTAATGCTAATAATGCTATTATTATGCTATTAATGCTAATAATATTCTATTAATGCTATTAATAATGTTAATAATGCTATTATTAATGCTATAATGCTATATTAATGCTAATAAGGCTATTATTAATGCTATTAATGCTAATAATAATGCTATTAATGCTATTAATAATGTATTAATGCTATTATTATGCTAATAATGCTATTAATGATGCTAATATTATCATATTAATGCTATTAATACATTAATATGCTATTAATGCTAATATTTATATAATAAGCTATTAATGCTATATAATAATGTTATTAATGCTATTAATAATGCTATAATTAATGCTATTAATTATGCTATTAATGCTATTAATGCTAATATTTATCCTATTCATGGTATTATTAATGCTATTAATGTAATAATAATGCTATTAATTCTATTAATGCTAATAATAATGTATTAATGCTATTAATAATGTTATTAATGCTATTATTAATGCTAATAATGCTATTATTAATGCTATTAATGCTAATAATAATGCTATTAATGCTATAATTAATTATTATTATGTATTAATCTGCTATAATATATTATCTATTATGCTATTAATGCTAATGTATTATGCTATTATATGCTATTAATGCTATTAATGCTATATAATATATGCTATTATATCTAATGCTATTAATGCTATATATCTATTAATGCTATTATGTAATTAATGCTATTAATGCTATTAATAATGTATTAATGCTATTATAATGTATAATGCTATTATTAATGCTAATAATGCTATTAATTAATGCTATTAATGCTATAATCTATTAATGTATTAATGCTATTAATAATGCTAATTAATGCTATTAATCTAATTATTTAATGCTAATATATGCTAATTAATGCTATTAATGCTATATTAAATGCTATTAATGCTATTAATGCTATTAATGCTATTATATTGCTAATTAATTATTTATTAATGCATATTAATGCTATTAATGCTAATATAATCTATTAATGCTATTATAATGCTATTAATGCTATATAGCTATTAATGCTATTAATGCTAATAAATGCTATATCTATTAATAATGTTATTAATGCTTTATTAAGCTAATAATGCTATATTAATCTATTAATGCTAATAATAATGCTATAATATAATGATATTATATTATAATATTTATCTATTTTATATGCTAATTAATGCTATTAAATGCTAATATTTATCTATTATGTATATTAATGCTATTAATGTAATAATAATGCTATTAATTTTACTATTAATGCTAATAATAATATTAATGTAATTAATGCTATTAATCAATGTTATTAATGCTATTATTAATGCTAATTAATGCTATTATTAGTATTAATGCTAATAATAATGCTATTAATGCTATTATAATGCTATTATATATGCTATAATTATGCTATTAATGCTAATTATTAATATGCTATTAATATGCTAATAATTAATGATATATTAAATGCTATTAATGCTAATAATAATGCTATTAATGCTAATTAATAATGTATGCTAATTATATATGCTATTAACTATAATTTACTATTATGCTATTATTAATGCTATTAATGCTATTATTAATGCTATTAATGCTATAATAATGTTATTAATGCTATTAATGCTAATAATGCTATTATATGCTATTATGCTAATAAATGCTATTAATGCTATATATGCTATTAATGCTATTATTAATGTATTAATGCTAATATATATGCATTAAATGCTAATATAATAATGCTATTAATGCTATTAATAATGTATTAATCATTATTAATGCTATAATGCTATTAATGCTATTAATGCTAATAATAATGCTATTAATGCTATTATATGCTATTAATGCTATTAAATGCAATATTAATCTATTAATGCTAATAACAATGCTATTAATGCTATAATAATGCTATAATGCTATTATATGCTAATAATGCTATTATTAATGCTATTAATGCTAATAATAATGCTATTAAATAAGTATTAATGCTATATTATGCTATAATGCTATATTAACATATTAATGCTATAATGCTATTAATGCTATTAATATGCTATTAATGCTATTAATTATGCTATTTGCTATTAATGCTAATTTTATCTATTCTGTATTTAATGCTTTAATGCTATAATAATGCTATAATGCTATTAATGCTATAATAATGCTATTAATGCTATAATAATGTTATTAATGCTATATTAATGCTAATAATGCTATTATTAATGCTATTAATGCTATATTAATGCATTAATGCTAATAATATATGCTATTAATGCTATTAATTCTATTATAATACTATAATGCATATTATCTATATGATAATGATAATATGCTATTAATGCTATTAATATGCTATTAATGCTATTAATGCTAAATTTATCCTATTATGGCTATTATTAATGCTATTAATGCTAATATAATGCTATTAATGCTATTAATGCTAATAAATGCTATTAATGCTATAATAATGTTATTAATGCATATTAATGCTAATAATGCTATATTAATGCTTATTAATGCATTAATTATTAATGCTATTAATGCTAAATAATATTATCTATTAATGCTATTAATGCTAATAATATGCTATTAATGCTAATATATGCTATTAATATGCTATTAATGCTAATATTATCCTATTAATGGCATTATTAATGCTATTAATGCTAATAATAATGCTATTAATGCTAAAAATAATGCTATTAATGCTATTAATAATGTTATTAATGCTATTATTAATGCTAATAATGCCATTATTAATGCTAATAATAATGCTATTAATGCTATTAATGCTATTAATTATGCTATTAATGCTATTAATGCTAATATGTATCCTATTAATGCTATTAATAATGCTATTAATGCTAATAATAATGCTATTAATGCTATTAATAATGTTATTAATGCTATTATTAATGCTAATAATGCTATTATTAATGCTATTAATGCTAATAATAATGCTATTAATGCTATTCATAATGTTATTAATGCTATTATTAATGCTAATAATGCTATTATTAATGCTAATAATAATGCTATTAATGCTATTAATAATGTTATTAATGCTATTATTAATGCTAATAATGCTATTAATGCTAATAATAATGCTATTAATGCTATTAATACTGTTATTAATGCTCATAATACTGCTAATAATGCTATTAATACTGCTATTACTGCTAATAATAATGCTATGGCTTATATTATTGCTATTGATGATGCGATTATTATTTAAAAATCTTTAAAAAAACAATAAACATATTTTAGATACTCGATGCATTTGCATCAGGCTAACAGCTATAACTACTATAATCAAATTAATGCACGTTCTAGAATCCCGATGCATTTGCATCGGGCTCACAGCTAGTTTTAAAATAAAATACTTTCAAAATCAAAATAAAAGATAAGTAGTAATGCTTTCTGCTAAGAACCCTTATTAGCTCATGTGCATTTTTGAAGCTTTTACTGGCTTATTTGCTTTGTAGGACATTTGCAAATTACAGTTATTGAGTGAAAGCTACTTATTTTGGGATTTGTGTTCTATGGTTATTACTATGATTTCCGGTTTTATATTTTCTGTAATGTATATTCAGTACTCCATTGCTGTAAAAAAATCAAGTATTTGGGTGGATTGGATACTATGGAAAGTGAAATAAAAAATGGAGATGCACAATATGCATTTCGTGTAATCTATACAATACGTAACTGACATATGAGCCTCTCACCTCTGCCCTCCTGAAAGTGAGGCGAAGCTGCAATGCAACATCATAAGGCTACATTCACACATCTGCTGTAGATGTCTGTGTTATCTTTCTTTTTAAATCCATTTGAAGTGCCCCTGCGCTTTGGCTGCCTCAATTCACAATTGATTGTAATGCTATGTCTGAAGGGATTTGGAGCTCCCTCTGCTGGGAGTCTGAATCATTCACACAGTGGCTGAACTCTAGCCAGGAGGCTGAGCACTAGGACCTGTTTTTCGACTGTAGCTCAGTCTGTTGTAGGGTGATGGGTTAGTTTCAGTTCAGTGTCTAATAAGACTGGCAGGAGTTAATCCACAGCAGCTAAAGATGGAATACAGTATAGCACAAAGGTACCTAGAAACTTACAGAAGTCAGCAGGAATGGCAATATTTCTCACCCAGCAGAGTGGACTACAGTTCTCATCAGACTGGCCAGACCACATGCCTGATGGTGCTTGTATCATTCTGGACATTGTGCAAGGACTTCAGTAATAGGTAAAGCAAAAGACTGTTTCCTGCTGTTTATTCTTTTGCTACCCTGCATGTCATCATTGCCATTACTATCCTCATCATCCTCTGGGAGTCAGCCCTATTTGGCAAGGATTTAACATATTCACTGCTACACCATCTAACTCCCAGAGATCTCCTGCAGTGTGAGTCATATCTGGCTAATTTTCCCGTCTGGCGTCACAAACTCTATTTATTTCTTTATTAATTTTAGTTCTCCATTTTTACTTTCCCTGTTCAATGTGAGCCAGGGCCATTATGTAAAAGGGTGGACCTGCAGTCCTGTGCCCCCTGAAGACATCAATGATTTTATTGTATTGTGTGTGATTTCATTACATATAGTGTATTAAGCAAACTGTAACATAGTAATAAGAATAATGTAGGATATGTTATATAATGGTGTGTTATAAGGTATGATGTGTTGCACTGTTTGTAAGTAGTATATAATGTGTAATGTAAGCCATAGATATAGCAGAGCTGGTTATATGCAGAAAGTACATTGTAAGCTGTGTGTAGATTGTAAGGGAAAGGTGAAAGTTTATACAGACTGATTGCAGAAACCAAAAGAGTTGAGGTTGGGATGAGGTGACAGAGGACTCCAAAAGTGAACAGTCACAAATCGTCGAAATATTGCTGTTTTTGATGGGAATGGTGATTTAGGATAACATGTTACCATTCAGCAAAACTATGTTGTACAGATATATGTGGCGTCCCGCAACGAGTGCGTCACAGGAGTGTATTGCAGCCCAGACTGCAGCTGTAATATTCTCTGACTAAGCAATGACATGGTTAAAACTCAGAGCTCCATACCCTACATGCACATCAGAATAGAGGGCCAATAAGGTCCTGGTGGGCGGAGTGTAGGTGTAGTGTGTTAGTGGAGAAGTTAGTGTGCAACACACAAGAGTCTGGAGAGAACAACAGACGAGTCTGCAAAAATGTAGGAGAAGGAGGAAGCAGAACGTGGCCAGGAGGAACGTAGGAGAGGGAGCCCTGCACAGTTCGGTGCAGCCCCTAGGCCACGACCACCACCAGTTAGGCGCCATTACCCCGGTGCCTCAACAACCGGACCCTGGGCAACCACACGTGGGTCAAAATACACCTGTGCCTATCTCCAGCCGGATTACTGGTTCCGAAGCTGGGAGTAGTTTATCACTGCCATGCAAACCAGGAGTGGAGGGATCGCTCTACAGGAGTACCCCACCGCCGCCGCAAACAGAGCCGTCTTGCCAGCGGAGTACCCACCAAAAGGACCCAGACTACCCCTCACACTGGAACGTATGCACCGTCAGGGCAATATAAGTAGTCCCTTGTACCCGACCTTGGCACTCAAAGGCGACATCGGCAACTCACCTATAATAAGTTAGAATGGAGGAACACCGCGGAACTCTGAGAAACACTGGTCATTGCTGAGTCCACCCGGTCCGTTACCCGTTACCTGTATACCATGTATCACATGCTGGTTACAGTAAAGCACCCGTTGCAGAGACTTTCAGTGTCCGTGCCTTTTTCAGAACTGTCCATCTCCGCATGCTAGAAGTACCGCAGCTACCTCACAACATCTTGTGCAGCTCCTGGCTCCGGGGACACCCACTTATCCTGTGGGAAGCTCCTATCTTGCTGCATTCCATCCCCCAGAGGCCCAAGCAGCGCCGGTGGACATCACCGGAACACTTACAGGTGGCGTCACGACAGTAAATTAACCCCTAACTTTTCAGCCAACGTTTTTGTTCTGGACCACCGGGCCCCACAGCCGCAGGCGCGGTTCCGTGACAGGAGGAGAAGAAACGCCTGCAACATGTAGACCCGGCTACGATGAGTCATATACAGTCATGACTAAAAGTGTCATCACCCTTGAAATTGTTCCAGAAAAGGAATAAAATGTTAGCCAGTAAAAAAATGGTAAGTAAAGCAAGCTTTCGAGACATTATGGTCTCTTTATCTGGCTAATAATGACGCAAATTCTGAAGACACATGTCACGTCCTACTGACGGACTCGCACGTGGACCCACTGGACCGCGTATAGCGGATACTGATACCGGGTGATAGAGAGTCAGACAAGTACCATAAAGTCAACAGGTTTATTAACAACAACACAAGACCCCACGCCCCTGGAGAGAGCCACAAGGTCGCAGCACTGGAGACCCACCGAAGGAGGCCCCGGAGCGCTTAACTCCTATACAGGGATCCCGCCGGTACCAACCTCGGAGGGGCCAATGAAGCGGACACGAGTGTTAAACTGACCCCAGGCGACATGATAACACAGCAACCGGGTATAATAAGAAACGGAAACCGGGAACACAGAGGATCCGGAGCAGGGCTGGAGGAAGCTCTTCAGCAGGAAAGAGATCCGGGGAACAGACCGAGACCACTGGAGTCAGCGTCGAGCCGGCACAGAAGGAATCTGCGGGAAGGAACAAGAGTAATCAGATATCGAGCTGATAAAGAAACAACCTGACCAGACCAGGATTAGCAAGTTCTCTACATAGAAATTGCCCTGGCAATGAGTAAGAGAAAACAGGAAGCTTATATCATAACAGGGTACTCCTGATTGGTAGAACACAGAGACCTGGTGATTGGCTGAGGGGAGGAGCACACTCCCTGCAGTCCTCCAGCAGATATTAACTTAGAGATGAATTGTCACAGCTCAAGCAGTGGTCCCGGAAGTGAGAGGAGCAGTGTTGCTCAAGCAGAGGGTGCAGGACCCCTGCGGCTGGAAACAGGTGCGCGCACCCGGGGAGCATGCGGTAAGGCAGACTCTACCCGACCGACCCGCAGGCGGCGGCTGCCAGCGCCCTGGAGCCGTCGGCGGATGGTCGACACCTGGGGCCCTTGAGGCCGGACAGGGGCAGTGGGAGCCGAGGGGGTAATGGCAGCATGCCGCGGGGCATGGGCGGCAGACCCCCAGGTGGTAACAGTACCCCCCCTCCACGCCCCCCGGACGGAACCCGGCCAGAAACCTGTGCAGAAGGCGCGGGGCATTGACGTCAGCCTCGGGTACCCAGGACCGTTCCTCGGGACCAAACCCCTTCCAGTCGACCAAATACCACTTAGAACGACCCCTCATCCTCATGTCCAGAATAGCGCTGATCTCTTACACGTCGGAAGCTGTAACCGGTGGCGGACGCGAGTCCGGATCCGGGAAGTAGCGGTTGAGGACCAGAGGCTTGAGGAGAGAACGGTGGAAAGAGTTATGAATACGCAGTGATGGAGGCAAACGTAACTGGTAGCACACCTCATTCAGTCTTCGGACCACAGCAAAGGGACCGATATATCGCGGACCGAGCTTGTAGGATGGCATCTTGAGGCGTACGTACTTGGAGGAGAGCCATACCTTGTCTCCGGGGTTGAACAGGGGGGAGTCCAGGCGACGTTTGTCGGCATGACCCTTCATCCGCTGGGAAGCCTTCTCCAGAGCCGAACGGGTCGTCTCCCAGATCCTGGAAAAGTCTCGAGCCAGCATGTTTGCAGCTGGGTTCGGAGTTGCGTCCGCTACGGGACGTGGGACCCTGGGATGGTGTCCGTAGACTATAAAGAAAGGACTTTAACTGGAGGACTCACCCACATGGTTGTTATAGGAAAACTCGGCCCAGGGAAGCAAGGAGGACCAGTCGTCATGGTGGGCATTGACGAAATGTCGCAGGTACCCGGACAACACCTGGTTTACCCGTTCCACCTGCCCATTGGACTGTGGATGATAAGCAGAAGAGAAGTCGAGGTTGACATCGAGCTTCTTGCAGAGGGAACGCCAGAACCTGGAGACAAACTGCACACCCCTGTCGGAGACAATGTTGGAGGGAAGACCATGCAGACGGAGAACATGAGAAACGAACAGTTCAGCCAACTTGGGAGCAGACGGAAGACCGGGTAGGGGAATAAAATGAGCCATCTTCGAGAACCGGTCAACCACGACCCATATCACAGTGTTACCGGAGGAGACAGGAAGGTCTGTGACGAAATCCATAGCGTTGTGCCTCCATGGTTCCGAGGGCACCGGTAGGGGTAGAAGGAGTCCGACGGGCCGTTGCTTGGGCGTCTTGTTCCGAGCGCAGGAAGGACAGGCGGAGACATAGTCGGAGATGTCCCGATGCATCTGCGGCCACCAATAGTACCGCTCAATCAAGAGCTGGGTCTTTGTTACCCCCGCATGGCCTGCGAGTCTGGACGAATGACCCCAACGCAGGACGTGCCTGCGATCAGCCTCGGGTACCAGCGTCTTACCTGGAGGCGGAAGGGACAGACGGAGAGGTGCCACCATGCGGATGTTGGATGGATTGATGATGGATCGGGGCTCCTCCTCTTGGTCCTCTACGAGGAAGGACCGGGATAGGGCATCCGCCTTGATGTTTTTTCCTGCTGGGCGAAAATGGAGTTGAAAGTCAAAGCGGGCGAAAAACAGTGACCATCGAGCCTGTCGGGGATTGAGTCTCTGAGCCGACTGGACGTATGCCAGGTTCTTGTGATCGGTGTAGATGACCATGGGATGTACTGCGCCCTCCAGGAGGTATCGCCATTCCTCCAGCGCCATTTTGACGGCCAGCAGCTCTCGATCCCCTATGGAGTAATTCCGCTCGGCGGAGGAAAAGGCTTTGGAGAAAAAACCGCATGTCACCATACGACCTGAGGAGGACTTATGGGAGAGGACGGCTCCGGCGGAGGATGCGTCCACCTCCAGAAAAAACTGGTTTTCCGCCACCGGCCGGTGGAGAACTGGAGCCGAGGAAAAGGCACTCTTGAGTGTCTTGAAGGCGGTCTCGGCCTCGAGGGTCCAAGCCTTAGCAGGCGTCCCCTTCCGGGTCAGCGCGGTAAGGGGCTTGACCACGTCGGAGAAATGTGGGATAAACTGCTGATAATAGTTGGCAAAACCAAGGAACCTCTGGATGGCCTTGAGTCCCACGGGTCGGGGCCACGAAAGGATTGCGGAAAGCTTCTCCGGGTCCATTTCCAGACCGACGTCGGAGATAATGTAGCCCAGAAAGGGCAAAGATGTCCGTTCAAACAAGCATTTTTCGTATTTGGCATACAACTGGTTTTCCCGTAACCGGAGAAGGACCCGTCGGACATCTTGCCTGTGAGTGGGAAGATCGGGGGAAAATACCAGAATGTCATCCAGGTAGACCACGACACACACGTACAGAAGGTCCGGAAAACATCATTCACGAATTCCTGGAAGACAGCAGGGGCGTTACTGAGACCGAATGGCATTACCTTGTACTCATAGTGCCCGTCCCGGGTGTTGAAGGCGGTCTTCCATTCGTCTCCGGCTCGTATCCGGACTAGGTTATATGCCCCTCGGAGGTCCAGCTTCGTGAAGACCCGGGAACCCAGTAACCGGTCGAACAGCTCTGGTATGAGGGGAAGCGGGTATCTATTTTTCACGGTGATGGCGTTGAGACCCCGATAGTCAATGCACGGTCGTAAGGAGCCGTCCTTCTTCTTTACGAAGAAGAACCCTGCCCCTGCGGGTGAGGAGGACTTCTGGATGAAACCCCGCGCCAGGCTGTCCCTTACGTAGTCGGACATTGCCTGGGTCTCGGCAGGGTTTAACGGATAGATACGGCCTTTCGGCAGTTGAGCCCCAGGCACCAGGTCTATAGGACAGTCATATGGTCGGTGCGGGGGTAACGTCTCGGCCTCCTTCTTGTCGAAGACGTCGGCATACGACCAATAGGCCGAGGGCAGACCGGGTAACGCTGCCGGGGATGGCGACAACCGGACCGGGGACACGGGAAGAAGGCAACGACTATGACAAGCCTGCCCCCATCGCAGGACCTCACCTGTACGCCATTCCAGAACCGGTTCATGCATACGGAGCCATGGAAGGCCAAGCATAAACGGAGGAGACAGGGTCGGCAGGACATAGAAAGTAAGGCGTTCCGTGTGCAGAGCTCCGACTTGTATCTCTACCTCTCCGGTGACACCCGTCACGGCGTCCTGTAAGGGTCTCCCATCGACCGAGATGATGACACGGGGTTGCTGCAGGGGGTATATAGGAATACCATAGCGCTGCGCTGCGTCCTGTTGCACAAAATTACTTGCAGAACCGGAATACAGGTGAGCCACCTCCGAATGGCGTTTGTCTCTGACCTTAAGCAGGATGGCTATAGTAAGAGGGTGAAAGGAATCGTTCTTCGTTAGGTTGGTTTCTCTTACCTCTCCAAGATGAAGGTCCACCGGTCGCTTGGGGCATTGGCGACGAAAGTGGTCAGATCCTCCGCAGTACAGGCATAAGCCCTGGGCAATCCTCTCCTCCCTTATCTGGCTCCGGGAGAGGACGTGATCCACCTGCATGGCCTTCTGGCCTGTCGGAGGCGCTGTGGGCACCGGAAGAAGGGGTCGCTGGAAAGTGGGAGCCAAGCGAAGGGGTCTTCTCTCCTGCGTCCTCTCCTGGGTTCTCTCCTGCGACCGCTCCTGAAGACGACGGTCGATTCGGACAGCGAGGGTAATGTATTCCTCCAGGGAGCTGGGCAGGTCCCGAACCGCCAGTTCGTCTTTGATCCGGCTCGATAATCCCCGGCGGAAGACACCAACTAAGGGCTCATCCGCCCAGCGGAGTTCGGAAGCAAGGGTACGGAACCGGATGGCATACTGCCCAACAGACTGGTTACCTTGGTGTAAGTTGAAGAGTGCCTCGGTGGCAGAGGCCACCCGACCCGGTTCATCGAAGGTTCTACGGAAGGTGTCCAAGAACACCCGGAGGTTGGACACGATGGGATCTTCCCTCTCCAATACCGGGTTGAACCATGCCAGTGCCTCTCCCTCGAGATGCGAAGCCAGAAACGCCACCCTTGCCTCATCCGTCGGGAATTGGTGGGGTAGCAACCGGAAGTGGAGTTGGCACTGGTTAATGAACCCCCGACATGTCTTAGGATCCCCTGCATACCTGGTGGGCTGGCATAAGCGTGGAGAAGATACGGCTCCGACCGGAACTCCAACAGGTAGCACGAGGACCTCCAGTCGCTCTCTGTAGGCTGGTAAGCCGATCGTCCACGGAGGCCAGATGGGATAGCACCCGAGTCTGTATCCCTCTCTGGTGGTCCAACTCCTGGTGGAGACCCAAGATCTGAGAAGAGAGAGCGGGATCAGAAGCGGAGAGCGCCCCTAGACGCCCCTCCAAAGACTGGATAAAACTCACGACCTGGTCGTGACTCTGGCGGAGTCCGGCCAACTCTCTTTGGGCATCAAACCTGGTATCAGCGGGGTCCATGGCCAGGGCAAAATCTGTCACGTCCTACTGACGGACTCGCACGTGGACCCACTGGACCGCGTATAGCGGATACTGATACCGGGTGATAGAGAGTCAGACAAGTACCATAAAGTCAACAGGTTTATTAACAACAACACAAGACCCCACGCCCCTGGAGAGAGCCACAAGGTCGCAGCACTGGAGACCCACCGAAGGAGGCCCCGGAGCGCTTAACCCCTATACAGGGATCCCGCCGGTACCAACCTCGGAGGGGCCAATGAAGCGGACACGAGTGTTAAACGGACCCCAGGCGACGTGATAACAACACAGCAACCGGGTATAATAAGAAACGGGAACCGGGAACACAGAGGATCCGGAGCAGGGCTGAAGGAAGCTCTTCAGCAGGAAAGAGATCCGGGGAACAGACCGAGACCACTGGAGTCAGCGTCGAGCCGGCACGGAAGGAATCTGCGGGAAGGAACAAGAGTAATCAGATATCGAGCTGATAAAGAAACAACCTGACCAGACCAGGATTAGCAAGTTCTCTACATAGAAATTGCCCTGGCAATGAGTAAGAGAAAACAGGAAGCTTATATCATAACAGGGTACTCCTGATTGGTAGAACACAGAGACCTGGTGATTGGCTGAGGGGAGGAGCACACTCCCTGTAGTCCTCCAGCAGATATTAACTTAGAGATGAATTGTCACAGCTCAAGCAGTGGTCCCGGAAGTGAGAGGAGCAGTGTTGCTCAAGCAGAGGGTGCAGGACCCCTGCGGCTGGAAACAGGTGCGCGCACCCGGGGAGCATGCGGTAAGGAAGACGCTACCCGACCGACCCGCGGGCGGCGGCTGCCAGCGCCCCGGAGCCGTCGGCGGATGGTCGACACCTGGGGCCCTTGAGGCCGGACAGGGGCAGTGGGAGCCGAGGGAGTAACGGCAGCATGCCGCGGGGCACGGGCGGCAGACCCCCGGGTGGTAACAACACACACACATATATACATAAGCAGGGTGAGATGATGCAGTAAATATGACAGGTGACATAAAGTAGAGTTATGCTTGGGAGGGGAGAGAGGAGCTGGGGAGGTAAAATCAAAATTCTGATATAAGAGGAACAGATTGTATTATTGTTCTATGATTAGTGGTCGGTGGAGACCTGAAAATTTCTCAGTGAGTGTAGAAAACTATAAACCCATGTGAGCCAATTCACGTAAGAATTGTCAAAAGTTCATTGTCCTCTAACTGGGGTCTGTTCAAAGATGTCACATCCAACACGTCAGACACTCTCCTACCCTGAGAAGCTTCAAGTGTCACCTGAAGACCTATTCCGTCAAGCCTACAACCTGCCATGAGACCCAGGCGGCCGCTCCATACCTGAAATTCCCCCATCCTACTGTATCCCCACCCGCCCCTCGTAGACTGTGAGACCTCGTGGACAGGGTCCCTGCCCCTCCTGTACCTGTACGTCCCAATCACCTAGATTTAGTGTACTTGTTCTTTTCTCCCTTATCCTCATGTAAAGCGCCATGGAACCTAATGGCGCTATATAAATAAATAAATAATAATAATATCCCCAAATGCTCTATTAATTAATATAAAAATGCAAGTAAAAAAATGTGTGTACCATGTTAGCCAGTAGATAGAAAAATATATTGGAATCTGAGAGTCCTCAGTGGTTGATACCTTTTAATGGCGAACTGAAAAGATGGTAAACATAGCAAGCTTTCGGGACACTGTGGTCCCTTCGTTAGGCAAATAATGACACAGATAAAAATGCATGAATCCATGTGAGACATTCAATCCTATATTGAATGTATCAAAGGTCGTTATCAATTTGTATTCCCAAATTGTTCTCTTTTTCTGAGATTTGAAGTTACTTTTTAAAATGAGCAGACTTATGTCTGCTACCCTGTGGTCAGAGCTGCAAAAATGCTTTGCTACAGGTAGATCCTTTTTTTATTGAGTGGCGATGAGAAATAATTATTTTCTGAATTTTTGTCCTCTCTCCTACGTACATGCCACCTGTTGGACATTTGGTACATAGAGTTAAATACACCACATTGCTTGTGATGCAACTGAAGTTACCTGGGTTCTTGTAATCCTGATCTGTGCTGGAAGCCTTTATCTTGTCCATTGTCATTGTAAATGGACAGGTTTTGCATCCATTCTGGTTGCAGGGAAAGGTTCCTGTTGCTGTTGGAGAGGACAGGGAGCTTCTGACAATGATGTTTTTTAGATTCAGGGGATGTCTAAAACACAAGACTGTGGGATCCAGAAATATTGATTTTAGCCGGGCATCTTTTTGTAGGAGTTGTTGCTATTTCTGTGCAGCTTCTCTTAGCATCTCCAGACCTGGATTGTAGGTGACTACAAGAGGAACTCTGTTGTTTTCTTCTCTAGTTTTGTAATGTAGGAGATGATTCCTTGATATTCCGGTGGCTCTTGTAATCTGGTTCTCGATTGCTCTTGGATGGTAGCCCTGGTTCAAAAAGGTTTTTCTGAGGTCCTCAAGGTGATTGTCTCTGTCTGTAGGGTTTGAACATATCTGATTGTATCTGATGGCCTGGCTGTACACAATTGAGTTTTTATGTGTTTTGGATGAAAGCTGTCCCATCGGAGATATGTTGGACTGTCAATTGGCTTCCGATACAGGGATGTCTCTATTTCATTGTTCTGTAGCTTAATGATGGTGGGCAGAAAAGCTGATTTCAGTGCAGGAGTAGTTGAGTGTTAAGATGATGGTGGTATGAAAATGATAAAGTGTTTATGAAACGTGTTCAGCTGTTGCTCAGACTCCATCCAGATTATTAAAATGTCATTGCTATACCTCATCGCCACACAATAAAAGAAAGGCATATGGTCCCACCTGTAGCAAAGCATTTTTGCAGCTCTGACCACATGACAACAGGCACGAGTCTGCTCATTTTAAATAGTAACTTCAAATCACAGAAAGAGAGAAGAATTTGGGAATACAAATTGATAATGACCTTTCACACATTCAGAATAGGATTGAATGTCTCACATGGATTCATGCATTTTTATATCAATTGAAAGTGCATTTGGGGATACCACATCTTTGATCAGACCCCAGTTAGAGGACAATGAACTTTTGACACTTCTTATGTGAACTGTCTCGCATGGATTTATAGCGTTCTACATTCACTGAGGAATTTTCAGGTCACCACAGTCCACTAATCATAGAACAATAATACAATATGCTCCTCTTATCTCAGAATTTTGATTTTACCTCCCCAGCTCCTCTCCCCCTCCCAAGACTGACTCTGTTTTACATCACTTGTTGTATTTACTGCATCAGTCATCCTGCTTATGTATATATGTGTGTGTCTTCAGAATTTGTGTAATTATCAGCCTGATGAAGAGGCCTTAGTGTCTCGAAAGCTTGCTATTTGTTACCATCTTTTAAGTTAGCCATTAAAAGGTATCAGCCACTGAGGACTCTCAGATTCTAATATTTTTCCAGAAAAGAAAGTATTGTGCCCTGAAAGATATTGCAGTTACACATGTTTTGCCTTTAAAACTACAAAAATGGTCAGGACAAAATTGTTGGCACCCTTAACTTAATATTTGGTTGCACACCCTTTGGAATAAATAACTGAATTAATCACTTCCTATAAACATCAACAAACTTCTTACATCTCTCAGGTGGAATTTTGGACTCTTCTTTTGCAAACGGATCCAGATCTCTCATATTTGAAGGCGCCTTCTCCCAACACAATTTTAAGACTTCTCCTCTGGTGTTCCATGGGATTTATTTCTGGACTAATTACTGGCTACTTTATAACTATCCAGCACTTTATTTCCATCCATTACTGGGTGCTTCTTGAAGTATGTATGGGGTCATTATCCTACTGAAAGACCTATGACCCAGGATACAAACTCAGCTTTCTGACGCTGGGTACCACATTGTGACTTTGGCAATATCCAGAATTCATGATGCCTTGCACACACTGAAGACTCCCAGTGCCAGAGTTCAACAAAGCAATTACAAAACATCTTTGAGCCTCAACAATATTTGACTGTAGGTACTGTGTTCTTTTCTTTGTAGGCCTCATTCTGTTTTGTTAAACAATAGAATGATGCATCTTGGTCTCATCTGTCACATCTGTCCCAGAAGTATTTTGGCTTACGAACATTTTCGCAAACTTCAATGTAGATTATTTATATTTCTGCATCAGCGGTGTGGTACTCCTAGGTCTCCTGCTATAGCATTTAATTTAATTCAAATGTCAACGGATAGTTTGCGCTAACATTGATGCACCCTGAGCCTTACAAGACACGTTCAATTTTTTTGGAGCTTGATTGGGTCTGCATATCCACCATCCACACTATCCTGCATTACAACTTTCATCATTTTTTCTCTGCCATTTATATCCAGGGACATTAACTACAGTGCCATGGGAATAAAAGTCTCGATTATGTTGCACACCATGGAGATGTGGGCAGGGGGTGGTGCTAGTCCCTAGGCTGAGAGAAAGAAACTCCATTTTAGTTTCAGTTGGGAGTCTGCGAATCAGGAGAGAGCTGCACAGAAGAGAACATGTTAGCTTGCGGCTGAAGGAGTCCAATACTGATGTTGTGTGGGAAGTTGAGTGAATAGAAGGCAGCAAGATACAAGTCAGAAATGTGTGGGTGACCGAACCTCAGATGCTTGAAAGCTAGAAAAGGTTATGTGAGTCGAACGGAGAGAAGAGGAAGTGAGTCTAGTGAGGTGGTCAGGTTTGGAGGGCCCCAAAGAAGATTGGGTGCTGCCCGGCTGACGCACAAAAGGGGGGAATGGGCTGTGTTGAGCATCCTTCTGCAAGGAATCACTGTCCATGGTGGTATATATATGTAAAGTGAGCCTAATTTACATTCATAAGTACATGCCATTGCCATTAACCATTAAGATTGTGCCTCTGTTTTGCACAGAAGATAAAAGTACTGCCTGCTGTATAATGTTCATTCAAGTTGTGTACAGTAAAGTTTGCCTTGTTTTTACCAATGTCTCTGTCGTCCCTCCCTGGCAAACTTGGCGACTGAGTGGAGAGTGTGACCGTACCAGTCTGAAAGCACTACAAGTAAGATCATCAGCATCCACACACCAGGGACTCATGGTTCATTGTAATGTTGCCATGGTGGACCAATCACAGGACTAGCCTATGGCTACCACCACCCCAGTGAGATCCAGCATCGCTACAGCAGCATTGGGCACTGCCACCGTGATCCTAACTACTGGCCATGCTGCCGAGTACCCCATCCTTTTGCACTCCACACATTCACATCTCCGTCTGTTTTTACAGTAGTTCTGTGTGTCCAATCCACAGCCTCCGAATCAGAGCATGTCCATTTTTGTAGCATTTTGTGATAATATTCAACCATTAATAATATGTGGATCTGTGAAACATAGATGAAAAACATCCTTTTTACTTCAGTGTTTCATCATTGTTTCAGCCATTTTTCACTGGACTATTGCTAAAGGGCTGTAGTGGGACTATTTTTTTTTTACTATGGGCCTAAGAGCCAGCAGGTAAATAGTTGCTAACTACCTGCCTGTTCTGCCCGGTGCATATCTCTGTAGGTACAAAGTGGTCACAGACCGCTCCTGCTGGCAATTCTGCAGCTCCATTGGCAGACAGACAGAAGAGAGTACCTATGCAAGAACATTATATGGGCACTTTGTAGTACTATTGTTCTTCATAATAAACAATTTCTCCTGCTATTGAGGTCAAATTGGGACACCTGACCTCTTTGGCCCCCATGTGGCTGCACATGATGCACCAATGATATGTCTACCCCTTTGCAGCTTCACCTGACGTCATGTCGACAGAGCAGCAAATTCTCTTCCCTTTGCTTGGTTACTGCTGACTGTTTGATATCTGGAGCTCCCCGCTGAAGTGAGTCGGCTATATATCAGCATGACATCAGGAGCCACGCCCCTTTAACAAAACAGTGTGGTGACATCACCCAGCTGGATTGGTGCAGGAGCAATCTCTAAGTGGGCACTGGTCAGAAAAGGCATGTAATTACTATCTACTTAGAGACAGACAGAGAGGATTCAAAAAAGATCTAAACAAACTAGAACAGTGGGCAGCAACTAACAGAATGGTTTAAAATGGAGAAATGCAAAGTCCTAATGGGTAAGAAAAATTAAACAAAACATATACAGAGCAGGAGGAAAAGGTCTAAGCAACTGCATGTGTGCAAAAGATAGATCACAGGCTAAACAGGAGTCAACAATGTGACGCAGCTGCAAAAAAGGCACACACAATTCTCGGATGTATCACCAGAAGCATTCAGTCTAGATCACGTGAAATTATATCACCCTCTACTCCTCTTTGGTCAGACCTCATCTGTAATACTGTGTCCAGTTCTGGGCACCACATTTTAAAAAGAGACATCAACAAACTGGAGCAATTTCAGAGAAGAGTGGCCAGAATGGTGACCAGTCTGCAAACCATGTCCTATGAAGAAAGGTTACAGGTTTTTGGAATGTTTAGCTTGCAAAAAAGAAGAATGAGAGGAGACTTAGGGTGTGCTCATATCTCCATTTAAACTCTCCTAGTGCAATCCGACAGAACATCAGGTTGCACTCGCAACAATGTTAAAATATAGCCTAGCTTCCATCTGCAATAAATAATCCGAGGAAAAATTTGCAGCTTGCTGTAAATGGTAGTGTATCTCGCTGGAGATTCCCCAATGCAAGCAAATGGGTGCAAGAAATAAATCAAACAGCACATGGATGGTGATTTTAACATTATCTTTTCCATGCTGTAAAAAATTAGAATAGATAGATGACAGGATAAATAGATCTTGCCAGTCTCCTGCTGCTTGCTTCCCGAGCACTCAATCATGAATATTCACTGCACTGAAATGGCCAATCAGAGACCCTCAGTGGCTACAGCCCCCAGCTATGCACTTTATTTTGGTTAAGTATCAATAGGGATACCATGCGTTTTTTTAATTAAATAAACAATTTAAAAACCTGGCGGCTTGGGTTCTCCCCTAATTTGATACTCAGCCAAGATAAAACATCCCTCCCAACTTATGGCCTCTACTCAGGCCTCTCTCGTTTGGGCCTCCCCAGGGAATCCAATTAGTTTCCCCTCCCTGGTACTCTCAACGGAAGACTACTCTCTCCACATGTACCTTTTCAGGTGCTGGCTCGGGCTGTAGCGGAACCGCCAACCTATCCTCAGCATTCGATGACTGGTCCCACGCTATGTCACTAAACACCCGGCTGGGTTCAAGGGCTGTTGGGGGTGTTAAGGGCCCAAGCAGGGTTTCCTCAGCCACCGAGGCAAAGTCAACACCTGCATCTGTTGCCTCTCCTGTGCTGGATCTTTCCTCCTCATCCTCCTCAGGGGTCGGGGACGCGAGTCACGAGGCTATCCATCACTGCAACATCTCTTCCAGCAGGGCCTCCTTGCATCTTTCGATGGCGTCCACCTGGGCCTGCCTTAGCTCCTGATTAAGCCTCTGCCTCTCCTTCTGCATGAACTCCAGATCTATTCAGGGACATCAGGTCTAGGTCTCCTTCTGGACCGCTGGGGGAATCCTCCTCTTCCACCTCACGCGCCGGAGATGTCCAGTTGCCCCTTTCCATTGTGGCCACTGGGTCCCTTGCTGCTTCTCTGGTGCCACGTGTTGTTGAACTCGTCTCAGCACTCTTTCTGCCCTCTCACCTTCGTGGGTGCTTCCTTCCATTTTGCTGTCGACCACACAAGGAAGTGGCTAATGGACAAGTCCTTTTGTATTGAAGTCCTTACAGTGAGCGGTATGGCTTTTCGCGCAGTTCGGCACCCTGGCCCACGATGGGAGACTGCACCACTCCCTTTTGCATACACATGGCGCTTTTTCTTTTTGGCGGGCGCCATTAAACAGTCTTATGCATAGTCTTTGGGTGCACGGGTCCCGTTTTACCGGGTCAGTACATCCTGTTTGTGACGCCAAATTGACTTGCCTGCCACCAGGGCCGGTGGGGTACTCGGAACCGGGTGTACAGTTCTTTGGGGATGTCACGGGGCCGTGACCTGGCTCCGTGGCCCTGGACGTGTCTTAAAAATGGGGAATATTTATAACCTGAGGTTCAGATCCACTGGGGAAATTGGCGGCGCAGCAAAGATGTTACAGCTTTCCACGGGTAGAGCGGGCCCCAGGGCAGTTGTAATGTCTTTTAAATGATGGTATCAGTTGAAGCACAGGACAGGTGATGCCGTAATTAATCTGAGGTCACAGCAGGGTGCAGTCTTCATACCTTACTCACAGTCTCCAGGTTACAGAAGCCAGCCGGGTGCTGTGTCCTCGGGTCGGTGGTCCAGCTAATTCTCGGGTAGCTTGGGTGCACTTTACCGGGACCCCTTCTGATGTACTTTCCCGGGTCATCTCTCTACACTGGTGACTCACCCAGGCCAGGGGCTCAGATCTCAGGCGCAGTCTGGAGGTCACGGGTGGCGGTGCCTGAGGCTGTGGCCCTGGTGATCAATGAAAAAGGGGAAAATAAAAATAAAAATAAAATAATAAAGTTTGTTCATGACGCCACCTAGCGGGATGATCCCCGGGGTGGTTGGAAGTAGCAATGGACGGTGTAGTACGGCAGCGCAGTCACTGTGGAGCAAGGCAGATTAGTCAGAGTTCACGGAAAGAATCACTGACACGCTGCTCACTCTGCACGGGTTCTTTACTCAGGTAAACGGCAACTTTACAAGGTATATGATGGTGTCGGCTAAGGCAGTGGACCGGGTGGTTCTGGCAATGAGCAGCGTCCCTCTGAAGCTCCTCTTGGTGTTCCTTCTCTATCACTGTCTGTCCCTTGGTTTGCTGCCCTGCTATACCCGTATGGGAACACTGAAGACCCTCGGTAAGGTCACTGCTGCAGACGTCTCTCTCTCTGCGGGCCCTGGTCCTCAATGGTGGGTGTTCCTGGTATAGACTACGGTGGTGTTTGGCTGATGGGTCGTGCTCCTATAGATACATCGACCACTCCGGGTTTGTGGTTCAGGGATGTAGCCTGCTGGACCCCCTTTGGAGCTGGTACTCCGGATTTGGACTGGGCAAGGATATTCAGTTACCTGTTCTATTCTTGGCCCCTTTCTCTTCTGGGTCACCAGGTTGAGGTGCCCTCCCAGTTAGCTTTCTCAGTGCTGTTCTGTAGCTTCTCCAACTCTGCTACATCAGTTGCTTTCACTTTGCTTCTCTGTGCTGCACGGCTCTATGCAGCTCCCTTCTGACTTCTCTGCACTCACTTCCTGCTTGATCTAACTCCTTTGCTGCTTTCCCACTGCTTTATAACCTAGCCTCTCCTCCCACCAGGACCGGTTACCCTAGTAACGGGCGTCTAATTGGTCCTCTAACACTAAGTGTTGCATGTGGTGCTGGAGCTTCAGGATTCTTCTACTCATTACCAGAACAAAGGACACTGCACCTTCAATCAGGGGTGCAGTACCCTTTTGTGTGCACTCTTAGTGGGGTGTCACACTGGCTCTCATCCTCCGCCCTGCGCCTCACACACAGTGTCCCAATCCAGCACCCTTGTGTCCTGTCAGGCGACGTCTTCCTTGTCCCCTTCACCCTATCCGGCCGCATTTTTAGCGAGTGTGTGTGGATTTGGCTGCTGCACATACAGATACTGCAACCTCTGGTTGGCTAGTTGAAGCTTACAATCTTTCCGCTAGTCTGGGTCCGGTCCCCTCTGCAACCCGGTCCCTCCACCCGACTCTGTTTGGTGTGAATGCGGCTGCCACGTGCGGGTTACAACCTTACCGTGCCCTTGGGACCCTTCCTCGGTCCTGCATACTCCCTCTAGCAGACTCCTCTGTCACAGCCCTGGGACAAGCCTCTCCGTGACTCCAGTCCCCAGGATGCCACACTTGTTCTTCAAGCTCCTAACGTCTCTCTCGCACTCTGACTAACTGACTCACTAACGTTTCCTTACATTCTCCCAACTTCCTCTACTTCCAGGTGTCCTTCCCTTTTCTACTTCCTCCACCCACACCCTCTACCTAGTTCACTCCTCCATCCCTGAGATGGGGCCCTCCCTAAATAGGTTCCGCCCAGATCCCCTGGCCTGGAGTGGTGTGGTGTTGGATGCTGGTGTGTGCACCCTCCTTACCCGAGAGTGGGGTACCACAACGCTAGCTGAGGTGCAGTACCTTTGTGGTGACTGGACCCTCAGGGGTGCCACACAAACACACACACATGCACACACAAAGGAAAAATCCTTTATTAGAAATAAAACACACAGACAACCCTAATGTTCCCATTTATTAACCTCAAACATAGCCTAAACACTGAGCTAATTAGATGTCCAAGAAATGCTTATATAAGTTTGAGTTGATGATGAAATAAACACATTTTCTTTTTGGAGACAGAGAACTGCTTTTTATAAATTATTGTCGTAGGGGACTTTCTACGTACGCATGTGAATAATTTAATCAGGAACACACACAAAATTTTATATGTCCCACGCTGAATGGTGATGATTATGCATTTGTGAAATTTTTACATTCTAGGGCCAAAATGAGGACACTGCTCTCTGCGGCATATGCACAGGGCATTTATATTATATAGAGAGCACTTTTACCATCTATATGGTACAAAGGAAGCATTATTACTTTTTAAGGGGCATAGTGGGGACCATTATTATGTAGGGTGCAATGCTAGTCACTACTAAAAGCTAGGTAGTGACATAGTCACAACTTACAGGAATTTAGGCAACAGGGAAGTCAGGTAATCTGGAGTCTGGGCCCAGGAGAGCTCATAGTATTCAAAGAGTACAGAGAGTAACATATAACTATACTGTAATCTCTTATAGGGTTTGTAGGAGAGCACTGTCCCTGATCCTGTCTGGAGGAGAGGAACCAGGGTAGTGGGTATGGGTAGAGAGTAGAGTTTAGGGGAGCTCCCAAGAGGGAGTGAACACAGCGAGAACATACGTTAGTGACGCAGGACACGAGACAGACAATATAAAACAACTGTAGAAACATCTAGAAGGTTAGTTGGTGGGTGGCTGGCAAGAGGAGAAGGAGCCTGTGAGGGCCAGTATGCCTGTCAGAAAGAGGGGTAACATCTGGAGAGACATCCAGGGGACTGGAGCCGGTGGGAGCTCGTCCTAAGACGTGAGAGAAGTGGAAAAAGAGAGAAAGAGGGTGCTCCAGAGCAATCCACCCGGGCACGCCCACAGGGACAGGGACGTGTAGAGGGATCAGGTGTCACGCCCTTAGTTTGTGCTGACATAGCTGGATGCTGCTGTGTTGTTTTCCTTTAAGGGCTGCATGAGCGATTCATGTGAAGGTCCTGACTCCTGTGTTGTGCTCCAGAGCTGCATTCAATATTATGTTCAGCTGCTGGTTGAGTGGTTGAAGTGTGACTCACCTGGAATCTCCTCCCCCTGGCTTTAAATAGCTTTCCCTCTCTTCTGTCAGATGCCGTTTATAGAGTTAGTTGGCTCTTGGTCATTGAGCTGATAAGAAATCTTGCTGCTGTGCTGAAGCCTCTCCTGGAGTTCTATTGCCTTGGAGAAGCTGTGATCCTTGACTCATGTGTGGAGGTAGGGGCCCTCAGCCTAGGGCTAATCAGGAGTTTAGGGTACAGGGTGGTGGCTCGGAACTCCTCACCATCAAAGGTGCCTCCGAGTTCAGGGAAAGCCAGGGACCACAGCATCAGGGTCAGATTAGGCTCTGCTGACCCCCGTTGCCCATCACACCATCAAGTTACCTGATTCCCTCACCTCCCAAGCATGACACCTGGCCGCAGAGTAGGGGTACCGGTTACCAGACTAGTGGGATTAACCAGGCTCAGCTAGCGATCCGCAGCCGAAACCGCACACACCCACTGAAAAGGTGGCCACATAGGGTCAATGGACAGACACCGTAGAACCCTAATAAAGGCTCACGGCCACTCGCTCAGGGCACTGTGGGTGAGGGGCAAGGCAGGAGGCTGCAGCAAGAGCCGAAGAAGAGTCGACCGAGAAAGGACATTAGGAAGGGGTACCAGTAGAGTGCCACCCGGTT
The DNA here is from genome assembly GCA_033576535.1 of Allobates femoralis. Lineage (NCBI taxonomy): Eukaryota > Metazoa > Chordata > Amphibia > Anura > Aromobatidae > Allobates > Allobates femoralis. The sequence continues at coordinate 479,386,353 of JARQOC010000005.1, read as the reverse complement.
ACCTGGGAGATAGCTGGATCCCCTTCTCCACCTTCAAAAACTCAGCACTCAGCGAGTTATTACAACGGTGACGACTGCTGTAACTGAGAACAACAAAACTGTGAGTACACATCTTGTGACTGCACCCTGATGTGTCTGTGACTTTCTAGCTACACCCCTGCATTGTAACATCAATACCAACTCACTTAGGCTGCCTTCACATTTGCGTATGTGAACGCAGCTTATGCTGCGTTCCCATACGCATTCAAACGCATGCGCACTGCGTTCCTATGCTTAACATAGGAACGCATAGTGCCTGCGTTTGACAGCGTTTGCTGCGTTCGGGTGCGGATGCGGACCATATCTGCTCCTTCCGGTGTCCCGCGTCCGCACCCGGGACGGAGCATGTCGCGTCCCTGGTGCGGACAAGAGTGTGTGATCTGTACCCAGGCATCCGCCTGCGCACAGATCACATATAGGAGTGAATGGGTGCGCACGGCAATCTGCAAGCATCTGCAGACCGCCGTGCGCTCCATTATAAACATAGGGGCCGCGGTCTGCATGCAGATGCTTGCAGATGCATCTGCAAAACGCTGCAGATGCATCTGCAAGTCTGAAGGCAGCCTTAAGTAACATCTGCTGCCCTTGGATCAGCCCTGCCCGTGGAGAGCTTTACAACTAAGCTGCCTTGTCATCAATCCCAGTGGAACTGTGTAGCAGCTGCCGCCATCGCTAATCGTAAACCACAGGTGGCATCACATGAACAAGAATCCCCAAGTCTAGTAACCCTTTCCTCTGAAGCCAACTTCCCTCATCTCCAATTCCTGAAACAGAGCTCCCCATCCCCCTTTTTGATTGACTGCTCTGGGGCCACGGACCAGGCCTTGCCACCGTGACATTTCAGCAACGTTCACCGACCCGGCTCCGAGTATCCTACGGCCCCCACAGGGCGAGTCATCTTCCTGAGCTGAAACCTTACCTATACCTCTAGGTGGAATATTTGTGGCACTAGTAGATGTTTTTTTTGGAATCTATTTCTATGGAGGTATTTAAATCTAGTTTGTGTAGGTGTGCAGAATGGCATTGAGAGATAAGGAAGGTATTTTACATATCATATATATATATTACATTAAATGTACAAAATAAACAGGAAAAATAAATATATAGATATTTAAAATATTTCTTCCATTAAATAATTAATTTCCAAATAGTCACATCCCAGTACCAGTAGTATATCTGAATCAGCCGCAAAGTCGTAAAGTTGTCGATGATTAAAAATTATATATATATTAACTCCCGAATGGAGCAATTTCTGGTACAGAACTTAGCAAATATGAGAAAGGGACATAATTCCAATTGTAAACATAGTTATCTTTGTCAGTTTCTAAATTACATAGTAGAAATAAGCCACAGTTAAGAATTATATTTCAATTTAACATAGTTGGCTAGAGGATCCCTAGATAGGGAAAGTTCAGTTATTAGTATACTCTAACTGTCAGCCCAGTACGGCTGTCGACTGGAGATATGTGATTTCATGGTAGCCATGAGGATTGCTCTTATGTAAACTCTGTAATGGAAATACTTGGTTGACCAATTATTAATCATAGCTGGTGCCCGATGCACATGCACGGATTCTAGAAGAGCGAGTCTCTGACTCGCAATGGCCGCTTCGCGGCAATGCTTCGCGCTGCTAAGGCGACTCGCCATGCCCGCTGCGCGGCATAGCGAGTCGCCTTAGAACTGCTCGCAATGGCGCTGCGCGGCCAATGCTTCGGCGTATCCACATGACACGGCGAGTCGCATTGCGAGTGACTCAGAAGGGGCAAGAAACCCATTCGCAATTTATAATAGATAATTAATAATCATTAGCCTGATTTTTACACTGTGTCCCTGCATTGTAAAAACTTGCTATAGGATATTGTGCAGACCAGGGGTGTCAAACTCGGCTGGGTATTTGGGCTGCACATTGAATAAAATTGAATTTGGCGGCCGCATTCTTTGTAGGACATTTTTAGTAAGACCATAGTATTTTTTCTATACACCGTTTAATCACAATTTTATATTTTTTTTTGCTTGATTAGTTTATCTTTTTAAAGGGTATTTATTGTATGGGTTAAATCACATTTATATAGCTTGTGTTGTTGTGGATGTGTTGTTCACAAATGTGCAGTTTTTTTCTGATAGTTTATATATAAAACAGCATTTTGAGTAAAAAAAAATGTCATGCCTTCTTTGAATTTTTTTTAAAAATATTTTATCCCCTTCTTGTAGTAATGTCCCCATCCTGATCCTCATCTTGTAGTAATATACCCATACTGGTCTCCTTCATGTAGCAATGTACCCATCCTGGTCCCTATCTTGTAGTAATGTCGCCTCCTGGTCCCCTTGTATTAATATTCCGATCCTGATCCTCGCCTTTTAGTAATGTTGCCATCCTGATCCTCTCCTTATAGTAATATCTCCATCCTGATCCTCCCCTTGTAGTAAATGTCCCCTATCCTGATCCTCTCCTTGTAGTAATATCTCCATCCTGATACTCTCCTTGTAGTAATGTCCCCATCCTGATCCTCTCCTTGTAGTAATATCTCCATCCTGATACTCTCCTTGCAGTAATATCCCCATCCTGATCCTCCTTAATATCCCCATCCTGATCCCCATCTTGTAATGTGGCAATCTTTTTTGTAGAAATGTGCCCTATTGTACCATTTTTTACACACATGCACACACACACGTTATTCTCACCTGTCCTCTGTTCCCCCGGCGTCATATTTTCTGTGGCCGCAAGCACTGTTGATGCCTTGATGATGACACCATCCACTCTAAGTATGTATTCTTGGCTCCTCGCAGAGACAAGCTCTTTGGCTCAGCTATTGACAGAACCCCCAGGACTGTGGACTACTCTGGGGAGTCACAGGGGTCAAGACCCGGCTCCTTGACACTGGCAGTGTCAATAAAAGTTTGGGGATTATGGTTTTGGGGATTGTTGTTGTGATGTCACCCATGTTGTTCGGCTAATGATGGCCGACGCTGCAGTGGGACCTCTGGGGATGATGGAATTGCAGCTAAGGTGGCATCGCTCCCCATGGGTGAAGCAGTTCCCCAGAGCAACCAGTATAGTGTTTGGTGGTGTTGGGCCAGCGGGGCTGTTCAGGCTGAAGATAGGGATCGGAGCATCTCTGAGGCAGGTCTTTGGTGGCCTGCACATCTTATCATTCGGCGGTTCTGCAGGCGGGGGAAATAAACAGTCTCACACACAGATTCTGAGTTCTATACCCGGTTGGCAGGGGCTGGCAGGAGACCTAACAGGGTGTCTTCCTTCACTGGGGCAACGGCTTTACCTGTACTCTGCTACGCCTTTCCAGGTCTCTCTACTGGCGGGGATGATGGTCTCGGCACTGCTGGCAGCTGCGTGATTTTCTGCAACAAGGACTTCTTCCACTTGTTAAAAGTCCACACCTGGGCCTTTTGGAGCTGCTGGCTGAGGTCTGTCATTGCGGCTGCAAGGAACTCCGATTCTGAGGACAATAACAGGTCTGAGCTCTACTTCGGGTCACCGGGGGAGCCTATCTCTCCACTCCCGCGCACCGGAGACTCACGACCTTTGATTGCCATGCTGCTTTTCTTGTACCATGCGCTTCTTTTGCTCACAGAGAACTCTTTTCCTCCTCTCTGTGGGCGGGTCCCTCTCTCCTTGTTGTCAGCTCCTCCTCCAGGTGAGTCAGCAAGGCCCCATGCAGGCCCCCTTGGCTTTCTGTTGGCACTTGGGGCAGGCCTGCTTTTTCACATCTTATGCGGGCCCATCCTGTGGTGCCCCACTATGTAGGTGCCACAGAGGGGTACTGCACCCGTAAAAGAGGTGTGGTCACCCCAGCTGCCAGTGGATTTCAGGATGGTAGGCGGAACCCTTAACCCACACCCTACACTAGATCATGCAGTGTAGGGAACCCGGGAGGTTATTTAGTCACCCTCAGGGGGAGAAAGGAGGTCTTTGGCTGGAGGCCTTTTGGGCTTCAGGTCTCTGCCTCAGGGTTGGAGAGCTACGAGAGATCCAGGCAGGGAGCCTGAGGCATGAAGAAGGGTCTCCTCGCTGAGGGACCCAGAAAGCAAACAGATCCCAGACACAAAGCAGAGAAGGGAGCAAGGAGCTCGGAGGGAGTTTGCTCTAGGAGAGAAACCGCGTACCCGAGCCCGCACCTGTGGTAACCTTTAAGGACTACAGAAATTCCGATACATGGGGGTATATTTATATACGGCCCTGATTCTCAAGCGACCAAAAGAGGGGACCAGACACAGCCAGGCAGAGCCGCAGTGATCATAAGAGGGTTACCCGGCGGGAGCAAGAGAAGGAAAGTGAGAAACAGCAGGAGGTCAGACTTACTCTATATGAGGTCAGGCGTCACACAAGCTACTGGGAAGCAGGGAAGAAAAGGAACAAGAAAGGCACATACTGGGGGTTCCGCCCAGCTACCAGAGATCAGCTTGCAGCCACCGTAGCCACTTGTCATATAACATCTAACTGCACCGAGGACTGTAATAACGCTGTTGAAGTTCCAGTAAAGTACCCGGTGAAGTGACTTCTGACTCTGCTGCATCTTCTTTGCACAAACTCATTCCTTCCACAGGAATTGCTGCCCCGGAGGTCTAGTCCTGCCTGCGGAGGGCTATAACATCTCAGCCGCAATACCACCGACTTCCGGAGGACTGTGGCGGCGCTGGTGATATCTCACAAGGTACTGCAGGTGGCGTCACGACAAACTTGTACATAATCCCTTGTAAATACCCCTTTTCAAGAGAACCGTCCCCCGGGATACGATCGGGTGGCTGCCATTCCCTGTGACACAGTTAACCCCTTCTGCCGCCTGATACCCGAGTACCCCATACCCCGGGGCGACACAATCCCGACGGGAGGCCAAGGAACGCCCCAGGGCCAGCACATAGCTTCAGTTCTTTATGGTCACCATTTTTCAAGTCCTTTTCACACAATTCTTGTTCAAACAGTCTCGTCCGGTCGTACTAGACCCGGTGATACTGGGTTGGTAATCCTGTTTGTGAGACCAAGTTGACACACCCCCAGGGTTGTGGGGTACTTGGAACCGGGCTATGATACTTCTGGGGAGTCACAGGGGTTGAAACCCGGCTCCGTGACCCTGGCGGTGTCAATAAAAATTCAGGGATTATGGTTTTGAGGATTGTTGTTGTGACGCCACTCGTGATGTTCCGCTAATGATGGCCAACGCTGCAGTGCGGGACCTCTAGGGATGTTGGAATTGCAGAAAAGGTGGTATCGCTCCCCACAGGTGGAGTGATTCCCCAGGGCAACTGGTATAGTCTTTGGCTGTGGTGAGTCAGCTGGGCTGTTCTGGCTGGAGAGGGGATCGCCATCTCCGAGACAGGCCTTTGATGGCCTGCGCATCTTATCAGTCGGCCACTTCGCAGGTGGGGAAATAAACAGTCTCACACACAGCTTCTGAGTTCTATTCCCGATTTACTTAGCGTTCACTTCAGCAAGGCCACCGGGTACTACATTTTGCCAAGCCCCTGTCCAGATAGTCCTCAAAGAACCGGGATACCTCGTCCAAGACACCTCTTTATGTTCCTTTCTCTCACGGGTTGCTCTCTCTCTCAGCACTAACTATCCACCTCTCCTGCTCGCGCCTCCACACACAGAGCCCCAATCCGTCAGCCATGGGTCCTGTCGGGCGAACGGTACTAAGTCCCCTTCTCAGCGGATGTGTTGCGTGTCGGCCACAGCTCCTGTAGAACTCGTGACCTCCGGTTCTGTGGTTGGAGTGTTCCGCTTCCTCGCCACCTCAAGGACGGTCCCCTTATTTCCAACCAGCCCTTCTGTCCGGCTCCAGTCAAACTTGGATTCGGGCGCACGGATGGTTCTGTCTGCCTCTGCCCGTGCCCGTAGGGCTCCCTCTGCCTCTCTTGCCATCTATTGTTTGCTCCCTACCAGGATGAGCTCCTTTCTGCTCAAGTCCTCCAGGTCCTCACTCCTCGGCGTTCTCTTCACTTCTCCTCACTCACTAACTAACCAACCAACTAACTAACTCTCCACCTCCCACCCCACACTTTTCTTCCCATTCCTCTTCCCCTTGACTGGGCCCTCCCTCTATCAGGTCCGCCCACAATCCCCAAAGACAGGGTTCTAAGGGTATGTTGGGTGCTTGGTGGGTGTCTCAAACTTACTATCCCGTTTCTCCGAGAACAGCGAAACCACACCCGTGGGTGGGTGCAGTACCCCTTGTGGTGACCAGACTGCAGGGGCGCCACATTATATCATGCCAACCGCTGGCCAATCAGAGGCCAACAGCTGACGTCAGCTGCTGGCCTCTGATCGGCCGGCGACTGCCATTGATGTAAGTGAGCCAAAGAACTTGTCTCTGCGTGGAGCTGGGGATACATATCTAGCGTGGACCGTGGTGGCCTCCTGCACTGGGCTGTGATTATCAAGGCATCCATTGTGCCTGTGAGCTGCAGAATAAATTCTCAGGAGATTCATGCGGGCTGGGGGCTGCGTGTTTGAGATCCCTACTGCAGAATATTTTACGCACTATGTAAGGACACTTGCAAGAATTAAAAATGAGCATCTCCAGTTTTCTCCCACACTCCAAAGACTTACTGAGAGGGAATGTACGTAGATTATGAGCCCCATTGGGGACAGTGATGATGATGTATGTAAAGCTCTGTGGAATTATTGGCTCTATACAAGCAAGTAAAAAATAATAACAATAACATGGTGCTTATTACTTGCAAAATACAATGTGAACCCTTATAGGCTTCTGGTACTTAGAGGGGTAATACTGTTAGAAGTGTCTCAGAACAGACTACATACAGTCCGTATGTCTGTTTGCTCCAGGACTCTCCCACATCGATAAGGTTCTTTACTTGCAATTACTTGTGAAATCAATTTTCACATTTGTGTATTTGAACACTACATAATGACGCGCCCCAGGGCTCGGGTACTCGGCTCTCGGGCTGTTTCAGTCTGGGGATGTCACGGGCGGCTTGCCCGAGGCCATGGCCCTGGTGGTCAGCTGAATAAAGGGGAATTGAATAAATATGGGAATAGTTTTTGTCTTCATGACGCCACCTGGTGAGTCTGCTGATGCCACCAGCGCCGCCACAGTCCTCAGGTGGTGGTGGTATTGCGCTGAGATGGATTAGGCCCTGCAGGAGGGACTGAACCACCTGGGGCAGTGATGCTGTAAGGCAAACAGTTTGTATTGAAAAGATACAGAGTCGGGACTTCACTTAACCAGGTAACTTTACTGACAAACTTCGCCAAAGTTATACAGTTCAGCAGTTCAACAGATGTTATAATGGCAAATGCTTGGATGCTGCAATTGGGATTTCTGGCTGTAGACGGCTCCCTCCTTATGTTCCTTTCTTTTTCCTTTCTTTCCTTTGCCTCCCAGTGGCGGTGAAGTCTGATCTCATAAAGACAATATGACCTCCTGCTGCTTTTTCCTCTGTCTCCTTCCCTCCTGAGCGGTCTCCGGGATAACCTTCTTTTAAGCTGTGCAGTGGCCTCTGCTCCTAGCTTTTGGCTCCCTTTCTTGACTTATTCAGGAGACTGGGGCTGTATCTGCAATATCCCCGTTCTTCGGATTCTCTCTGAGCCGTGTAGGAACTCACAGTTGCGGGCTCCGGTACCCGGTTTCCTTCCTTGGAACTAGCTCACTTCTAAGCCTCCGTTCCTTCCTTCTATTCTCTGGGATCTGTACTTTCTGGGCTCCTCAGCTGAGGAGACCCTCCTTGTTCCAGCTCTTACTCCATCTTCAACTCTCTCTCCAACTAACTCCGAACTTGACCGACTAGTTCCCCCAAGAGGCCTCTATATATCCTCCCGGGGTCCCTCCCACCTACTATCCTAGTGTGTGGGTGTTGCTCCAGGGTTTCATTTAGTGACCATAGTCCCAATTGCATTGGGGTGACTACACCGCTTTTCTGGGTGTAGTACCCCTTTTGTGGCACCCACGTAGTGGGGCGCCACAATAACATTTACGCTAACGCCCCTGAACGTAAGATTTGGAACATGAGTAAAAGGAGCATTTCTGCATAAATATAAAAACTAACAATACTTTATTAAAATCTTACAATGTTAAAAACAGATTGTATGGTGCATGAATCACAACAATTAATTGGTGGGTTTATTTAAATCCCATTAAAACATCTATGGTAATTAAATCTGTATCTCAGTCCAGTTAATTCACAGTATATACACTTATGCAGGAAACTGATAATGTTTTAGTGTTCATGCGATGTCATAAATAAACGGATCCAAACATATTATATCCAGTTGAAGTGACAGATTGTAAATGAGCTAGTGTAAATGAGGTACATGCAATTTTAATCTGTTGGTCCACTGCTTCACTCCAAATAGGGTAAATCATAAGGAAATGTCACATCTATTGTCAATGTGCAATTCATATAAACCACATATACTACACTACTTTGTATTGACAGAGTATACAGAGATTATCTATATTATATCATAGGTTTATAATGAGCATGCATTATCAGATTAGCTCATGGGGACATAAAGCGAACAATGTAGTTAGTACCAAGATAAATGACCCATTGTTGGGTTAAGGGATTTGCACACCATTTTCCCAACACGCGTTTCATAAAGCAAACAATGTAGTTAATACAAAGATAAATACCCCATTGTGGGAGTTATGGGACTTGCACCACCAGCTCCCTAACACATGTTTCGCATTTGTCACTCCCTCAGGGGGCCAATTACTATTGTACTTATTGCTGTTACTTGTATTATGACTGTAATTGATCGCACCATGGCAGTAATGGCCTTCTGTTGTGTTATGCTCAGCAGGTTACACAGGCACTACACTTGGTACACCAGATTATTACCCACTTCCTTCACCTTTTATGCCCCCTATTGGTTCCTTCCTGCAAAAATGCCTTGGCACAGCATTCTGTGTCAAGTTCCGCATGTGCCTCACTGATATCAAACTCCTCGCGCAAACTGGCGGCTATCTTTTTTTTCCCCCCAGCAACCAGTAGTATAGGGTTTTAGGAGTACTGGCACAAACAGTGCTTGCCTAAGCTAAGACCGGTGTATTAGCATATCTGAATACATAATTTCTGGTAAACGAAACAGCTGACTTTGAAACCAAAGATACAATTTATAATAAGGCTGTGCCAAGGAACTGAGCTTGGTAGGATCAGTCATTTCGTACTGTCAGACGCCTTTCTATTATATAAAACCCGAAGGCCACTTCCGCCCAAAATCCGCTTCCGCTTCCGTGATGGCCTCCCTCCTGTGTCAAACACCGGAAGCGGAAGCAGCAGACCCACGAGCGCTGAGCGCGCTCACAAGCGAGCCGCTGCGAACAGGGATCCCTCTTTGGCGCCTAAAAGAAAGGGAACACAGCCCGCTTCGGAATCCTGTGGTGCGGCGTCACCAGCCGCGCGATATATCCCACTTCCTCAGAAGCACGGGCCGCCAGACACAGGGGAAGACTCCTGCCAAGATGGCAGCCACCACTGCTGCTGAAGCCCGCTCAGACCCCTGTGACGCAGGAGATTCCCCTCATCAGACCCCGGAGACATGGAGGACGGACACAGCGATGGAGGAGAACGGAGGAACAGTTAGTTACAGCCCGACCTCCAGGTACCATAGACTCCATTCAGTCCGCTCTGCCTGACACTGCTCCTCTGACACAGGCTGGAGCAGCATCGCTTACAACCCTGCTGCAGCCTCAGGGGACAGAGATATAGGGATGGCCTCTGCCTCCTCTGACCCCCCAGCCTCTCCTCTGCCTCCTCTGACCCCCCAGCCTCTACTCTGCCTCCTCTGACCCCCCAGCCTCTCCTCTGCCTCCTCTGACCCCCCAGCCTCTCCTCTGCCTCCTCTGACCCCCCAGCCTCTCCTCTGCCTCCTCTGACCCCCCAGCCTCTCCTCTGCCTCCTCTGACCCCCCAGCCTCTCCTCTGCCTCCTCTGACCCCCCAGCCTCTCATCTGCCTCCTCGACCCCCAGCTCTCCTCTGCCTCCTCTCACCCCCCAGCCTCCTCTGCCTCCTCTGACCCCCCAGCCTCTCCTCTGCTCCTCTGACCCCCCAGCCTCTCCTCTGCCTCCTCTGACCCCCCAGCCTCTCCTCTGCCTCCTCTGACCCCCCAGCCTCTCCTCTGCCTCCTCTGACCCCCCAGCCTCTCTCTGCCTCCTCTGACCCCCCAGCCTCTCCTCTGCCTCCTCTGACCCCCCAGCCTCTCCTCTGCCTCCTCTGACCCCCCAGCCTCTCTCTGCCTCCTCTGACCCCCAGCCTCTCCTCTGCCTCCTCTCACCCCCCAGCCTCTCCTCTGCCTCCTCTCACCCCCCAGCCTCTCCTCTGCCTCCTCTCACCCCCCAGCCTCTCCTCTGCCTCCTCTGACCCCCCAGCCTCTCCTCTGCCTCCTCTCACCCCCCAGCCTCTCCTCTGCCTCCTCTCTACCCCCCAGCCTCTCCTCTGCCTCCTCTACACCCCCAGCCTCTCCTCTGCCTCCTCTCGACCCCCCAGCCTCCGCTCTGCCTCCTCTGCCACCTCTCCCTGACCCCCAGCCTCCTGCTCGCCCCCTCTCTGCCTCCTCTCCACCCGCTCTCTCTCCTCTGACCCCCCAGCCTTCCCTCTCCTCTGACCCCCCAGCCTCTCCTCCTCCTCTGACCCCCAGCCTCTCCTCCTCCTCTGACCCCCAGCTCCCCGCCCCCCCACCCTCCCTCTCACCCGCCTCTGCCCCCTCACCCCAGCCTCCCTCCGCTCCCTCCCTCCTCACCCCCCAGCCTCCGCCTCCTCTGACCCCCACCTCCGCTCCTCACCCCACTCGCTCTCCTCTGACCCCCCCAGCCTCCGCTCTCCTCTGACCCCCCCAGCCTCCGCTCTCCTCTGACCCCACCTCCCCTCCTCTGACCCCCAGCCTCCTCTGCTCTGACCCCAGCCTCCTCCTCTGACCCCCCCAGCCTCCGCTCTCCTCTGACCCCCCAGCCGCTCTCTCTGACCGCTCCACCCACTCTCCGCCCCCACCCCCAGCCTCCGCTCTCCTCTGACCCCCCCCAGCCTCCCGCTCTCCTCTGCCCAGCTCGCCCTCCTCTGACCAGCCTCTCGCTCTCCTCTGACCCCCCCAGCCTCCGCTCTCCTCTGACCCCCCCAGCCTCCGCTCTCCTCTGACCCCCCCCCACCTCCGCCTCTCCTCTGACCCCCCCAGCCTCCGCTCTCCTCTGACCCCCCAGCCCCGCTCTCCCACCCATCCGCTCTCCTCTGACCCCCCCAGCCTCCGCTCTCCTCTGACCCCCCCAGCCTCCGCTCTCCCCCTCTGACCCCCCAGCCTCCGCTCTCCTCTGACCCCCCAGCCTCTCCTCTGCCTCCTCTGACCCCCCAGCCTCTCCTCTGACCCCCTCTGCCTCCTCTGACCCCCCAGCCTCTCCTCTGCCTCCTCTGACCCCCCAGCCTCCTCCCTCTGACCCCCAGCCCTCTGACCTCCTCTGACCCCCCAGCCTCTCCTCTGACCCCCCAGCCTCTCCTCTGACCCCCCAGCCTCTCCTCTGACCCCCCAGCCTCTCCTCTGCCTCCTCTGACCCCCCAGCCTCTCCTCTGCCTCCTCTGACCCCCCAGCCTCTCCTCTGCCTCTCCTCTGACCCCCCAGCCTCTCCTCTGCCTCCTCTGACCCCCCAGCCTCTCCTCTGCCTCCTCTGACCCCCCAGCCTCTCCTCTGCCTCCTCTGACCCCCCAGCCTCTCCTCTGCCTCCTCTGACCCCCCAGCCTCTCCTCTGCCTCCTCTCACCCCCCAGCCTCTCCTCTGCCTCCTCTCACCCCCCAGCCTCTCCTCTGCCTCCTCTCACCCCCCAGCCTCTCCTCTGCCTCCTCTGACCCCCCCAGCCTCCGCTCTCCTCTGACCCCCCAGCCTCCGCTCTCCTCTGACCCCCCCAGCCTCCGCTCTCCTCTGACCCCCCCAGCCTCCGCTCTCCTCTGACCCCCCCAGCCTCCGCTCTCCTCTGACCCCCCCAGCCTCCGCTCTCCTCTGACCCCCCCAGCCTCCGCTCTCCTCTGACCCCCCCAGCCTCCGCTCTCCTCTGACCCCCCAGCCTCTCCTCTGCCTCCTCTGACCCCCCAGCCTCTCCTCTGACCCCCCAGCCTCTCCTCTGCCTCCTCTGACCCCCCAGCCTCTCCTCTGCCTCCTCTGACCCCCCAGCCTCTCCTCTGCCTCCTCTGACCCCCCAGCCTCTCCTCTGCCTCCTCTGACCCCCAGCCTCTCCTCTGCCTCCTCTGACCCCCCAGCCTCTCCTCTGCCTCCTCTGACCCCCCAGCCTCTCCTCTGCCTCCTCTGACCCCCCAGCCTCTCCTCTGCCTCCTCTGACCCCCCAGCCTCTCCTCTGCCTCCTCTGACCCCCCAGCCTCTCCTCTGCCTCCTCTCACCCCCCAGCCTCTCCTCTGCCTCCTCTCACCCCCCAGCCTCTCCTCTGCCTTCTCTGACCCACCCAGCCTCCGCTCTCCTCTGACCCCCCCAGCCTCCGCTCTCCTCTGACCCCCCCAGCCTCCGCTCTCCTCTGACCCCCCCAGCCTCCGCTTTCCTCTGACCCCCCCCCAGCCTCCGCTCTCCTCTGACCCCCAGCCTGTGCCACCGCACTCACTGCTGACCGCTGAGCCACCGCACTCACTGCTGACCGCTGAGCCACCGCACTCACTGCTGACCGCTGAGCCACCGCACTCACTGCTGACCGCTGAGCCACCGTATACTCTGCTGACCGCTGAGCCGCCTGTATACACATAATTAATTTCACAGCACTCCCCTATTACTAAATAAACTATATATAGATTCTAGACTACCCGATTCTTTAGAATCGGGCCACCATCTAGTTATTAATAAAACCAGTGAAAGCTTAAAACAAACAAAAACTGTATTATTCTTTCCATATAATTAATATTTTGCAATTATCACCAGATACCGGATTGTATTTGCCTTTTGTGAGTCGTCGTGGCAGAGAACTCTGGGCATAGAAATTCACATTTACAAACCATTTACAAACCAGCATCATTTAATCAGTTTGTCCAGCAGGTATTATTAAAATTGCTTCATGAACGCCACTACATTGGCGTCTAGATATTTTCTTGTTATATCACGCAAGACTATTTTTTTCTTTAAAAAAAAAATTGATAAAAAGTAGCAGGTGTTGAAAACACATCTGTAGATGAAAAAACTCCAAAATTAATTTACATTTAAACCGATTTCATTTTTTCCGTCAGTTTGGCAGTAAAGCTTCCGGCTATACTTCCTTTATTGTAATCATAAATATTCAGGATATTCTGACACAAACATGTAGATCAAAGTTGATGATTGATGTCTCCATGGCCTGGTGTATGTTTCCTGACAGCAGTGATAGTGGCAGAATATATCCACTCTGACAATGGTGGGGGTGTTGAACACATTAATGTATAAACAGGCAAATGTTGCAAACGGTAAACAAATGTACTGTAATTTATTGGCAGTGCTAAGCATGCTCTTAGGGTATGTGCACACGTCTAGGTTTTGGTCCAGATATTTCTGCACCATTTCTGCATCTCTTGGCAGAAAGAAATGCAGATGCAAATGTGGTGCCCCTGCGGTCTTGCTGCTACAAAAGATATTGCACATACATCAAATGTAATACCTTGTCTGAGGAGAATTGAGGCACCCTTTGCTGGAAGCCTAGAGCATCCAACACTTACCAAACTCCAACCACGGAGTTGAGGGCGGAAGAGACCCATCCCGGGCAGACTGAGTTAGGATAGGGAGGGTAGAGGTAGGCAAGATGAGAGGTTCAGTGTGTGGACAGCTTGGAGGCTGAGCAGAGGGATGAGTTGCAAGCAGGGCGCCAGGCCCTATGTGGCCAGGTTTCCAAGACCTGGCCACAGAATCTGGAGGTTGCTGGACTTTATGCCCAGTAACACCACACTTATGGGTCTTTCTGAGGCACAGGGGTAAAGAGGACTGGAGAGCTGGTGGTTGATGCAGCTGCTCGCAGTGTCCACATCACCTGCCGGGATGGAGGGTATCTACCGCATGCAGGGTAGTACAGGAGAGTGTAGATTTTTATGCTCTGGAATTGCTACAACTCCTAGTAAAAGGTAAAGAACTCAAAGAGACTGTTGAGTCTCCTTTCTCCTGCATCCTCACACTGCACCTCTACTACAACGCCTATCATCCTCCCTCATCCCTCAGGAGCTAACCCCAGTTGGAGGGGTTATACATCTCACTGCTGTAACATATATCTCCTAAGGATAGACCTACAGTGCCAGCCATCTACTGGCTGGGAACTCCAACAGGCGTCACAAACTATTATTATTTTTCTTTTATTTGTTTTACTCCATTTTTGTTTTCCTTTTCCAAAGTGAGCCAGAGCTGCAGCACTGAGTGCAGCCACCATGAACCCTGCTTATGATACAGTCGGCAGGGTGGGGGGTACTCAGGTACTGAGGCTGATGGCGATTTTGATGGGGAATCACGGCTGGTCGGTCCCTGGTCCCGTGCCCTGGACGCTCAATGGCGGGGATGATGGGGGATAAGGGGATTGGTTACGTGAAGCCACCTGTAGTTCCTGGTAACGGGTATACCAGCGCTGAGGTGATGGAAGTGCAGCTCAGTGTAGTACAGCTCCCCACAGGTGGAGCTTTACCTCAGGGCAGCGGGGATGGATGAGGGGAGTTGTGATCGCGTCTCTGCAATCAATGCGGTGAATAGTGGCGGTTAAGCAGGCACACGTACACACAGTGATCTTTGTTTCGGTACCTTTTATTGGTGACAGGGTAACAGGTACAGTCCAGAGAAGTAACCAGGTCCCCGGTGCAACTTGGGACTTTCACCTTAGAAATTGTGAGGCCTCCTCTGTCTCTGTGCTCTGTGGTTTGGGGTAAGTCCTGCCTGTGACTGAACTCACCGCTCCTTCTCCCTCTCAGGCTTTGCTCTAAACTGACAATGAGGTCCTTCTGTTTTAAGTGTATCTTACTTTCTTCAGGGGCTAACACCTCCTGGTCCTTCCGGGCTTTTGCTGTTACAATAGATGCTGACAGCGTCGGACTCCGGTGTCCGAATGTACTGCAAGGAAACCTTGACTGGTTCCCTTCTTTAATTCCCTGCTTCCTCCTCAGGCCTACGACCCTCTCCCAAGGGTGCAGCACAGCTGGGTCAGTGTTCCCTGGTCCTGGGCCTGGATCTCTCCCAGCGACCAGCTCCTCACTCCTGCTCTCTTCACTGTCTGACTGGAACTAAATCCTGGGACTAAATGACTCCTCCCTAAGGCCTGGATCTTTTATAGGGGAACTGACTTAAAGCAGCAAGTAGAGCTCCCCTTAAGGTCTGGGGTGGAAGGTGTTGTGTGCTGTGTGAACCAAGGTGTAATTCCCTCCTTGCACCGGTGGATCCTGTGGCAATCCCCTGCAGGGGTGCCACATTCCCCCCTAGTTAAATACAGTCCTCTGGGACTGAAACATTTTTCCATAAACATATCATAAGTTAACTATTTACATTTGATAATTGCACAGAGTCTCAAAATTAAAAATGTACAAAAACCAGGTATAAATAATAAAAAGGGTAACCAGTCCATACAGCGCTAGTCCATCCGCTGCAGGCTGTTTAAAAGCGTGTTTAAACGGGTGTTTGCCACTACCAGTCCTGTGGCTATGGTCCATTTTTGAAAGTAAGAAAAGGGGAACATTCAAAAAGTCCAACAGGCAAAGTCTCTGTAGGCTTACAGTTCAAAAACACAACAACAAACGCTACGGGTGCCTCGGCGTAGGAGTCCTAGGTCAGCAGGGGCCTCTACCGGGTCATAAGCGCTGTAGGCCTCCTGGCCCTGGGGTCACCTATTGGCCAAGATTTTGCTCTCCCTAGACAGCTCCTTACGCCAACTCCACTCACCCCTCTTATTGATGTTGTGTACCTGGTTCGGGTTGTTTTAGCTCTGGGTTGGGTCTTGTGTCTGTGGGTGTGTTTATGAAGGTGTTCTTAGAAAACTGGCACTATCTCCTGGCTGCAGTTCTTACCTGTGGACACCCTGGTCGCAGGGGCGCCACACACACATCACAGACGACATTGCCGGTGAGATATCACACGCTGCGATGTCGCCGGCGACGCAACAGCGATGTTACTGGCGACATCGCTGCCAGGGATAAAATCCACCCTGGCGGCGATGATTATAATGGGAGCCTTTGGCTCAAGTCACCGGTAACATCGTCGTTGCCACGTTACACAGGGCGATGCGTACACATTGCCTGAGAGTGATCGCCAGGTTTCACTACATTGCAGTGAAACCTGGTGATCACTTTCAGGCGATATATCGCCCAAATATCGCCCTGTCACATGGGGCAACTCTCCGGCGATGTCGCCGCAATTAGACCACGCCCCTGCATCGCTGGCAAAATCACCGGTGATGTTGCCCCGTGTGACAGTACCCTTAAGGTTTTGTGACAAATCTGCAGTCACAAATGCATAAAAAAAGTGAGAAATATACAATGTGTGCACACGTTTTAATGAGTATGCATATATTATCATGATTTTTTTTGCGTTTTTGAATGCTGATTTGTCACAAGACCTGAAGGGAATTCTGATGCCAGCAAAGTCCATGAGAATTCTCAAGTGTCATGCACACGTTGCTTATTTATGACTTGGAGATTTTGGTGCAGAAAATAATCTGCAGCATGTCAATTCTTGCAGCCTTTTTGCAGAGGTTTTTTCACCCATTGACCTCAATGAAGTCAGTCAAAATGCTATAAAATCGCAGATATAAAAAATATTGTGGATTTGCTGCATATTTGTACTATGTGGGTGCATGCACATGATCAGTCTAAGCAGTGCTTTGGACGTAGTGTCTTGCTGCTGCATCCAAAACGATGCGTAGTACAGTAGGAGCATAGTGGATGGGATTTCAAGAAATTCCATCCTCACTATGCTTAACCTGACTGCAGCGTTTTGAGAGCTGCGGTGCAGGTTGTCGGCATTCATTTCATGCTGCGGAGTTGGAAGCGGCTCCCATCAGGTGACTGCAGGGAGAAGCCGCCCTGCACTCACCGCACATGGTGAGTACAGGGCAGCTGTGGTCTCCCTCGGGTTCACTCAGGTCCAGAGGAGCTGCGTCCAAGACATACCCTGTTTGCTTATTTTTTTTTATAGACAGCAATAAATGCTATAGAGATTGGCCTGTTTCACATCTAAGGCATGTGTGCATTTTGCTAAATTTGCGTTTTAAGGTGTTTAGCGTAAAAACGCTAGCGTTTTTGGTCCCATTGATTTTAATGGAAACGCATGTAAAAACGCATGCAAAAACGCATTAGCATTTTCAAAAACACAAAAAGCATGTGTTTTTGCCAACGCTGCCCAAAACGTCGGGAAATGCGTCTAGCACAAGCGTTTGCAAATATGCATGCGTTTTGCATTTTTTAAAACGCTAATGCGTTTTTTTCATGCGTTTTTATTTAAATCAATGGGGCCAAAAACTCTAGCGTTTTTATGCGTTTTTAGCGGTAAAAACGCCTAAAAACGCAAGTTTAGCAAAACGCACACAAAACTTTAGATGTGAAAACACCCATAGATAATTAAAAGCTATTTGGCCTATGTGTCAATATGAGTGTTAATTGGCCCCTGGGCATCATGTGAACGGGACGTGCAGCGATGACATCACTGTGAGCCCCGGTCACATGATCAGATACCGACACACACAGGAGGCACCGCACTGCTGCAGCGGGAGAGATGAGGAGAGCAGCGGACAGGTAAGTTTACACAATTTTTTATTTTTTTTGTGAGTGGCAGCATCTCAACGCTCTCATAACACTTCACACTGTTTCAGTTGCTGGTTGGACAGGCTGGTCCTATTAGTATTTGTGTAATTAGTGTGAAGGATGGCCAACTCCTTCACAGGTGGCAGCACTGTGCCTCTGAGACACTATGCCAAAGTTGCCCCTTGTGTGAAGACATCACTGACAGAGCTGTCTCATTCACACAGGAGTGGCTTTGGCACAGTGCATCAGTGACAGTGCCGACCCCTGTGAAGATTAGAAGGTCAGCCACCATGACCACATCACTGGGACACTGACATAGTTCATTCTCCTTTACTGTCACTGGCTGAGGCCGATACACATCTGAGCACCATCACTAATAGCCCGGGACAGTGAAAGGGAATAAACCGCTCTGATAACGCTCATTGCAGTGAGGGGTGTATCAAGCCCCCCTGCCGCCTGAGCCACACAGTGTGGAGCAGGGGGGGGTGCTGTCAGTAGCTAGCACCGCCGCCCCTGCAGCCGCAAGTGAGGACCGGGGGGGGAAGTTGCTATCTGCGCCGCCGCCGCGCCACAGGTCTGTGTATGCAGCAGGGGGAGAGGCTGTGTCTTACCATAGCCGTCGGGCAGGAAGACACTGTATGTATATGGCGACGCCCCTTTCTGCACAGCCGCACCCCCTGCCAGCTTGCCGCCTGAGTTAAAGGGCTCACACTGTCCAGTGGACGGTGCGGCCCTGATTGCAGTCAACTGTTCATTGTATTCATGGAGCTGCTGTGAATACATGAGGAATTTACCTCCTTACTGCAGACTTTACATAGATCGATATTTAGTGGTGTCTGGCTGGGGTGAGGGGCAGCTAGAGATGGGGTGGTTCTGGTGTGGACTGGGGAAGGTTTGATAATATAGGGGGAGGGTTTGCTGCTATGGGGGGAGGGCTTATTGTTATAGGGGGTAGGTTGGTTGCTGTGTGGGGCAGGCATGCTGCAGTGTATGGCGTGCATGCAGTAGAGTAGGTGTAAATGACCTCTAAAACAAACATGCCCCCAGTTCATTCTCCTCCAGATGCAAAACAGAGATATCTAGGAGACCCTGCAAAATGCTGACAGGAGCTAAAATACATACTGTCAGCGTTCTGCAACCTAGATATACACTGAGATTTTATGAAAAGCCCGGACAACTTTCAGGTGAAAATAGGCTCTGTCACTAAGGGGTTAAAAGAATGGTAGTCTGAAAATTATTCTGACATATTGCACAGCCTCCAGGCATTGCAGGGATCCACTACACTAGGTCTGCCTACCTCCAATATCCCAAGCATATTCTGTAGTGGTAGTGACCTGTTCTCTAAGCGCTGCTGGTTACTCCTGGGCAGAGGGGAATTATTTTTGCTGCTGAGATATACTTATTTATTTGGTTTATTCGCTGCAGGTATATGTTTATGTGCAATATGTGGAAAATATTTATTAACCTTTTCATGACCTATGAAATATGTGTCTGGTGCTCCTGCGACCAGGGTGGCCACAGGTAGGAACTGCAGCCAGACAGATAGTGACAAGTTTCACACAAAACACCTTCAAAGCACACACCCACAAGACACAACACCCAACCCAGAGCCAGGGACTCTAGGCGGGCAAAGGGTGATAGGGTTTAGAGGGGAGTGGGTGGAACATAGGTCAGGTGACAAACTAGGTACAAAAGGGGGTACTAGGAGGAGCTAGTCAGTAGGCCACAGTGAGCTTAACTGTAAAGACCAAGTAGGCCAAAGGGTGCCGAGAAGTACAGACAAGAATAGCAGAGACAGAGTGACACTTCCCTGACGTTCCTGGGTTTTCTGGAGGCGCAGAATCCTGTGAGACACCGTTCCCTGGAGAGAAAGCCCGCTCCAAAGCTTGGGAGTCGAGGTAAGGGGAAAGACTGAGCACAGATGACTGGTAGGAGAGATTCCCTTGGTGTACCCGGTAGTCACATGGGTAGGAGAGAGCCCGGTGATCCCTTGCAAGATAGGGACATCCAAGGCTAGACTGAGACCAAGAAAGTTGGCTCTGGGTGACCGTAGCTACACGCCGGTACACGGACACACTGACGGGGAGGCACAGATTCCAGGTCTGGTCACTCAACACACGGGCTGGAGGATCAGCAGCACATAGGACCCAGGCTTGTCACCCAAACATAGAGGGGGAAGCCAGACAAGGGACCGAACTGCCCCCATACAGCGCACAGGGAAGAGTAGCACAGAAGAGAGCCTTAAAGGTATAGAGAAAGTGAAGGGTCTCAGAGAGGAAGCCTGGCAGCAGAGGTTCAGAGAGAGAGTGCACAGAGTTAACTGTGAAAGAACTGCATGGTAAACTGTTTGAACTGTGGAAGAACCTGCTAGTAAAACCCGATGAACCCTGCTTCAGTCTCCCGTGTGTGATTCCCTGCAAACAGAACTTGATTACATCTTTTCACCGTGTCAGGAGCAGCCCCGACCCACGACGGGCTCATCCATCTAGCTGCAGCACCATCCATCCATCCTCCTGGCGGGAATAGCAGCAGTGGTGGTCCCCTCACTGACCACAACCCATGGGTGGCGTCACGACAAATCCCTGTAAATACCTCTTTTACTTGTGGGCTTGGGACACGGTCCGGACCAAGGACTGCCGTGATAACCCCCGTGATACCCCGGTCCAGTACCGAGTACCCTGTCCCAGTGGGCTTCACAACTTGGTGTCACGAACAGGATGGACCTGGTCCAACAGAACCGGACTCCGTGTGCCTAGAATTCGTGTTTTGGACTGTTCTGCAAAAATCTGGGCATAATGGCGGCCATAGGAGCCTGAGGCCATGTGCAGAGGAGGCGTGTCCATACCCCCCATCATGGGCCGGCCCAATCCAGAGTGGGAAAAGAAAGGCCCGCCCTGGCTCCCCTTAACTCCGGGGGTGCCAGCCATCAATCCCAAGGAAGAGCCTCCACCCCAACCAGCAACAACCAATGAGAATATGGTGGAGGCTGAAGAAGAAGACGCCCAAAGAAGGCGGGAAGAGCAACAGGATGGAGTGGAGTCGCCATTGCTGGACACCCGTACGGAAGGAGAGAACGCCAGGCTGAGCAGCAGTATTGGAAGAACTGTGTTGATCCCGACGGGCCTACAGAATTTGGAAGTGGAGGAACCCAGAGAGGGAGAGATACCCAGTGACTGAGAAGCCATGGCAGAAGGTGGTCCTTTCCCCACTCGGGCACCAGCATCACAGACTTGGGGGTCCTTTCCCCACTCGGGCACCAGCATCACAGACCTGGGGGTCCTTTCCCCACTCGGGCACCAGCATCACAGACCTGGTAATCTCCTTCCTTCTCACTCTCCTCTCCCTCTATCCTTCTGACCAATTGGTCGGAACACAGCAGTTGCTTACTGAATGCAAAGCTATTGTTATCTATAAAATGAGAAAGCGCATAGGGTCTTATCCTCAATAGGAATCAAATCCCATACAGTATGAAAACTGGTCACCTGATTTAGTTGTGAAGCCCACAACTAGCTTGATCGCTCAAACACAGCAGCCGCAGCCGGGACCACACTTCCACAAACGTGGGGGTGAAACTCTATCAGGGACCAAGTGTCTTTCGGCCCGCGCCGCTGCTCCAAAGAGTATCAAAAAACACTGGAGTGCTTTGAAACAAGGTATCTTCAGTTTTATTTTTTCCAACGCGTTTCAGAGCTAACACCCAGCTCCTTCCTCAGGGAATGGCCTCATTCCTTGAGGAAGGAGCTGGGTGTTAGCTCTGAAACGCGTTGGAAAAATAAAACTGAAGATACCTTGTTTCAAAGCACTCCAGTGTTTTTTGATACTCTTTGGAGCAGCGGCGCGGACCGAAAGACACTTGGTCCCTGATAAAGCTATTGTTATGGCATTCATGTGTAGCAGGGAAGCACAGCCCTGATAGTTTGATGTGCAATGATATGCAATGTGAAATAATTTGATCAGGGCTATTGCAATGATAATATGCTGTGTGTGGGGATATTGAAGTGATAGATACCAGTGATGCCAGTTGTTAATTGCAGCCTCACAGATTTACTTGACAGTTCATACTGATTGTACTAGGGACTTGTTGGTCACCCATTAACAGGCGTATACACTGTAGACCCCGGTATCACCATGAACCTCTGGTAATATTGTTCACTTGTTAATAGTTACCCTACTGAGAGGGCAACAACAGGGTTTACTCACATTATATTCTATATATACATGTGACTATTTAACAGGGTGTTTCAGCCCAGAGTTTGTTTCTCTTGCTATATAGTGGTAGATCCATGTAAGAGGTTTTGTGAACCCTAATAGATAGTGGTATATTCTTTGTAAAGCAGAGAGACTATACTCCTAACTGGAGTGACACACATCCACTTCCAGATTGATTGATCCCTTGATCTAGGAGTGACTTCCTATTGTTTCCTATTCATTAAACTCTGAGCCCCGCTGGGTTCTGATTTATTTTTTACTGTCTATGCTGATATATATATTTCTGCAATCAACTTGTTTGATCTGACATTTGTCATATATAATGGTGCCCTTGTTTGGTCCAATTACCAATTTTAAATGGTTTTAACTTCCTTTTGTCTGTACACTCTTCTAATAAAATTTTGTATATATTTTGTAATATCACGGGTGTGTTCCCATATTTTCACATATGTCATGTCTGTTTCTGCTGTTGCCATGGCAGAAGGTGGCAGGAGAGTTCCGGAAGGCCGAGACACCTGGCGGGGTGTGCTGAGGCTGCCACCCCAGCAGTTAACACGGGTTCAGACTGAATCGCAAACCCGGATCCAAATAGTCTGTTACCAATTCCGACAGTCCCTGACTATACAGCCCGGCTGGGCTGATATCCCTCGTGTCCCTGATGTTACCCGGAGCAGGGAGCAGCAATTGTTGGTGGAGCTGGTGGATGTGACCATCCCTGAGACTGTGCCCCGGACAACTGGCAATGTGTCCGACCCACTCGGAACCTTGGAAGAGGGATACCTGGTGTTACCGGAGCCTCTGATACCGGCCCCTGCATCAACCGAGATGAAAGGAGAGCAACTCCGCTGTTGGTGGGAAAGAGATGAGGGAGAAGAGAACATAATGGGCTTCCCTGGGGATCCTGCTAGTGGAAAAGGCCCCGTAGAAGTTATAACGAGGGATGAATACTTGAGGAGATGGGATCAGGAAGAAGCGGAGAAATTGGCCCAAAAGCAAGAGATGATTGCCCGTACACAGCATTCTAAAGCGATGGCCCAGTGGGATGCAGATATTCAAAAATCCCCGCGTCACAAGGTAAAGATCGTGAAAATTAAACCAGACTTGGGTTATGCATTTGCCAGAGAACCCGGTGCAGACAGGGATATATTTATAAACAGGAGGGACGTGGAGGAACATCTCCCTGCAGATCACCCAGATAGGGAAGTTATAGTCGGAGAATGGGTGTCATACCTCATTGTGCAAGGAGAGCAAGGCCCATACGGCATACGCGTACAGAGACTGTCCCTGAATCCACAAGTGGATACACTGCCTTCAACAGCTACAGAACACCCAGATTCTACCACGGAACCTGCAGATAACGTGAAACCGCCGCAGAAAGCATTGCCGGAGGCGATCGTGTCGGACAACACCACAAAGACGATGGTGGATACAGCAACACAGACTTCATACAGCTACTTGTTGTCCAGCGCTCTGGAATCGCTAGAATTGTTTCCAACAGCAAGAAGAATCCCAGAGGTCTTGCCATGGAAGAAGAAGGAAAAGGAGTGAGAACCCAGATTCATCAAGCAAGACAGTAAGTGTGAATGTGATGTGTTCCTTATTGACCCCATCCCATACCTGAATGAATGAATAGCCTTTTCCCCTGTTTGTCTTTTATGTGTCATAGACAATGATATCATAGACGATGATATGATAAAAACATTCTTGTATATAGTTGAGCACCCAGTGTGCTCCCCATTGGTTTTATGACCAAGGAGCACTTTGAGACTGTGTGCACAGAACCTGAACTGGAGCAGACACTTGTGTTTTTGAACGGGTCTTTTGAAACACTTGTGCCCACTTTTTGAGGTTCTCTTTTATACTTTTTAAGAAAAGTAATGTGCCATGCATGTGCGTTTTAAAGTTTTTGCACTTAAGCCAGTGTGCATAGAGAGTCGGTATTGTTATGCCACAGGACTCTTAAAACTGAACAGTGACTGAGTAACCCGTGTCCCGTAAGTGGTTAAAGACAATGTAGTGTAAGATACCGGCACGGAGAGAAACAACTTTGCCACAAGTTGGTGTCCGGAGGGCCCGGAGGTCTCAGCACTTGCAGCCATGAACGGGCTGAATACTGTGTTTGAAATGTATATAGTTTATAATGAAATGTTTAAGAACCCGTGCATCCTTAAATGGAAGAATAAGAATATTTAATGTTATAGAATAATAAAATAAAAATGTTTTTCAGGTGGGACCATGCCGGACGGCGTGGGGACACGCCGATTTAACTCCGGGGGAATGTGGCGCCCCTGCGACCAGGGTGGCCACAGTTAGGAACTGCAGCCAGGCAGATAGTGACAGGTTTTACACAAAACACCTTCAAAGCACACACCCAGAAGACACAACACCCAATCCAGAGCCCAGGACTCTAGGCGGGCAAGGGGTGATAAGGTTTAGTGGGGAGTGGGTGGAACGTAGGTCAGGTGACAAACTAGGTACAAAATGGGGGAACTAACAGGAGCTAGTAAGTAGGCCACAGTGAGCTTAACTGTAAAGACCAAGTAGGCCAAAGGGTGCCAAGAAGTACAGACAAGAACAGCAGAGACAGAGTGACACTTCCCTGACGTTCCTGGGTTTTCTGGAGGCGCAGAATCGTGCGAGATATCATTCCTTGGAGAGAAAACCAGCTCCAAAGCTTGGGAGTCGAGGGAGGGGGAAAGACTGAGCACAGACAACTGGTAGGAGAGATTCCCCTGGTGTACCCGGTAGTCACACGGGTAGGAGAGAGCCCGGTGATCCCTTGCAAGATAGGGACATCCAAGTCTAGGCTGGGACCAGAGAGTCGGCTCTGGGTGACCGTAGCTACACACCGGTACATGGACACACCGACGGGGAGGCACAGATTCCAGGTGTGGTCACCCAACACATGGGCTGGAGGATCAGCAGCACATAGGATCCAGGCTTGCCACCCACACACAGAGGGGAAGCCAGACAAGGGACCGAGCTGCCCCCATACAGCCCACAGGGAAGAGAAGCACAGAAGAGAGCCTGAAAGGTATAGAGAAATTGAAGGGTCTCAGAGAGGAAACCTGGCAGTAGAGGGTTCAGAGAGAGAGTGCACGGAGTTAACTGTGAAAGAACTGCACTGTAAACTGTTTGAACTGTGGAAGAACTTGCTAGTAAAACCCGGTGAACCCTGCTTCAGTCTCCCATGTGTGATTCCCTGCAAACAGAACTTGATTACATCTTTTCACCCTGTCAGGAGCAGCCCCGACCCACGGCGGGCTCATCCATCTAGCTGCAGCACCATCCATCCTCCTGGCGGGATTAGCAGCAGTGGTGGTCCCCTCACTGACCACAACCCATGGGTGGCGTCACGACAAATCCCTGTAAATACCTCTTTTACTTGTGGGCTTGGGACACGGTCCGGACCAAGGACTGCCGTGATAACGCCCGTGATACCCCGGTCCAGTACCGAGTACCCTGTCCCAGTGGGCTTCACAACTTGGTGTCACGAACAGGATGGACCCGGTCCAACAGAACCGGACTCCGTGTGCCTAGAATTCGTGTTTTGGACTGTTCTGCAAAAATCTGGGCATAATGGCGGCCATAGGAGCCTGAGGCCATGTGCAGAGGAGGCGTGTCCATACCCCCCATCATGGGCCGGCCCAATCCAGAGTGGGAAAAGAAAGGCCCGCCCTGGCTCCCCTTAACTCCGGGGGAGCCAGCCATCAATCCCAAGGAAGAGCCTCCACCCCAACCAGCAACAACCAATGAGAATATGGTGGAGGCTGAAGAAGAAGACGCCCAAAGAAGGCGGGACGAGCAACAGGATGGAGTGGAGTCGCCATTGCTGGACACCCGTACGGAAGGAGAGAACGCCAGGCTGAGCAGCAGTATTGGAAGAACTGTGTTGATCCCGACGGGCCTACAGAATTTGGAAGTGGAGGAACCCAGAGAGGGAGAGATACCCAGTGACTGAGAAGCCATGGCAGAAGGTGGTCCTTTCCCCACTCAGGCACCAGCATCACAGACTTGGGGGTCCTTTCCCCACTCGGGCACCAGCATCACAGACCTGGGGGTCCTTTCCCCACTCGGGCACCAGCATCACAGACCTGGTAATCTCCTTCCTTCTCACTCTCCTCTCCCTCTATCCTTCTGACCAATTGGTCGGAACACAGCAGTTGCTTACTGAATGCAAAGCTATTGTTATCTATAAAATGAGAATGCGCATAGGGTCTTATCCTCAATAGGAATCAAATCCCATACAGTATGAAAACTGGTCACCTGATTTAGTTGTGAAGCCCACAACTAGCTTGATCGCTCAAACACAGCAGCCGCAGCCGGGACCACACTTCCACAAACGTGGGGGTGAAACTCTATCAGGGACCAAGTGTCTTTCGGTCCGCGCCGCTGCTCCAAAGAGTATCAAAAAACACTGGAGTGCTTTGAAACAAGGTATCTTCAGTTTTATTTTTCCAACGCGTTTAAGAGCTAACACCCAGCTCCTTCCTCGGGAATGGCCTCATTCCTTGAGGAAGGAGCTGGGTGTTAGCTCTGAAACGCGTTGGAAAATAAAACTGAAGATACCTTGTTTCAAAGCACTCCAGTGTTTTTTGATACTCTTTGGAGCAGCGGCGCGGACCGAAAGACACTTGGTCCCTGATAAAGCTATTGTTATGGCATTCATGTGTAGCAGGGAAGCACAGCCCTGATAGTTTGATGTGCAATGATATGCAATGTGAAATAATTTGATCAGGGCTATTGCAATGATAATATGCTGTGTGTGGGGATATTGAAGTGATAGATACCAGTGATGCCAGTTGTTAATTGCAGCCTCACAGATTTACTTGACAGTTCATACTGATTGTACTAGGGACTTGTTGGTCACCCATTAACAGGCGTATACACTGTAGACCCCGGTATCACCATGAACCTCTGGTAATATTGTTCACTTGTTAATATTTACCCTACTGAGAGGACAACAACAGGGTTTACTCACATTATATTCTTTTATATACATGTGACTATTTAACAGGGTGTTTCAGCCCAGAGTTTGTTTCTCTTGCTATATAGTGGTAGATCCATGTAAGAGGTTTTGTGAACCCTAATAAATAGTGGTATATTCTTTGTAAAGCAGAGAGACTATACTCCTAACTGGAGTGACACACATCCACTTCCAGATTGATTGATCCCTTGATCTAGGAGTGACTTCCTATTGTTTCCTATTCATTAAACTCTGAGCCCCGCTGGGTTCTGATTTATTTTTTACTGTCTATGCTGATATATATATTTCTGCAATCAACTTGTTTGATCTGACATTTGTCATATATAATGGTGCCCTTGTTTGGTCCAATTACCAATTTTAAATGGTTTTAACTTCCTTTTGTCTGTACACTGTTCTAATAAAATTTTGTATATATTTTGTAATATCACGGGTGTGCTCCCATATTTTCACATATGTCATGTGTGTTTCTGCTGTTGCCATGGCAGAAGGTGGCAGGAGAGTTCCGGAAGGCCGAGACACCTGGCGGGGTGTGCTGAGGCTGCCACCCCAGCAGTTACCACGGTTCAGACTGAATCGCAAACCCGGATCCAAATAGTCTGTTACCAATTCCGACAGTCCCTGACTATACAGCCCGGCTGGGCTGATATCCCTCGTGTCCCTGATGTTACCCGGAGCAGGGAGCAGCAATTGTTGGTGGAGCTGGTGGATGTGACCATCCCTGAGACTGTGCCCCGGACAACTGGCAATGTGTCCGACCCACTCGGAACCTTGGAAGAGGGATACCTGGTGTTACCGGAGCCTCTGATACCGGCCCCTGCATCAACCGAGATGAAAGGAGAGCAACTCCGCTGTTGGTGGGAAAGAGATGAGGGAGAAGAGAACATAATGGGCTTCCCTGGGGATCCTGCTAGTGGAAAAGGCCCCGTAGAAGTTATAACGAGGGATAAATACTTGAGGAGATGGGACCAGGAAGAAGCGGAGAAATTGGCCCAAAAGCAAGAGATGATTGCCCGTACACAGCATTCTAAAGCGATGGCCCAGTGGGATGCAGATATTCAAAAATCCCCGCGTCACAAGGTAAAGATCGTGAAAATTAAACCAGACTTGGGTTATGCATTTGCCAGAGAACCCGGTGCAGACAGGATATATTTATAAACAGGAGGGACGTGGAGGTACATCTCCCTGCAGATCACCCAGATAGGGAAGTTATAGTCGGAGAATGGGTGTCATACCTCATTGTGCAAGGAGAGCGAGGTCCATACGGCATACGCGTACAGAGACTGTCCCTGAATCCACAAGTGGATACACTGCCTTCAACAGCTACAGAACACCCAGATTCTACCACGGAACCTGCAGATAACGTGAAACCGCCGCAGAAAGCATTGCCGGAGGCGATCGTGTCGGACAACACCACAAAGACGATGGTGGATACAGCAACACAGACTTCATACAGCTACTTGTTGTCCAGCGCTCTGGAATCGCTAGAATTGTTTCCAACAGCAAGAAGAATCCCAGAGGTCTTGCCATGGAAGAAGAAGGAAAAGGAGTGAGAACCCAGATTCATCAAGCAAGACAGTAAGTGTGAATGTGATGTGTTCCTTATTGACCCCATCCCATACCTGAATGAATGAATAGCCTTTTCCCCTGTTTGTCTTTTATGTGTCATAGACAATGATATCATAGACGATGATATGATAAAAACATTCTTGTATATAGTTGAGCACCCAGTGCGCTCCCCATTGGTTTTTATGACCAAGGAGCACTTTGAGACTGTGTGCACAGAACCTGAACTGGAGCAGACACTTGTGTTTTTGAACGGGTCTTTTGAAACACTTGTGCCCACTTTTTGAGGTTCTCTTTTATACTTTTTAAGAAAAGTAATGTGCCATGCATGTGCGTTTTAAAGTTTTTGCACTTAAGCCAGTGTGCATAGAGAGTCGGTATTGTTATGCCACAGGACTCTTAAAACTGAACAGTGACTGAGTAACCCGTGTCCCGTAAGTGGTTAAAGACAATGTAGTGTAAGATGCCGGTACGGAGAGAAACAACTTTGTCACAAGTTGGTGTCCGGAGGGCCCGGAGGTCTCAGCACTTGCAGCCATGAACGGCTGAATACTGTGTTTGAAATGTATATAGTTTATAATGAAATGTTTAAGAACCCGTGCCTCCTTAAATGGAAGAATAAGAATATTTAATGTTATAGAATAATAAAATAAAAATGTTTTTCAGGTGGGACCATGCCGGACGGCGTGGGGACACGCCGATTTAACTCCAGGGGAATGTGGCGCCCCTGCGACCAGGGTGGCCACAGTTAGGAACTGCAGCCAGGCAGATAGTGACAGGTTTTACACAAAACACCTTCAAAGCACACACCCAGAAGACACAACACCCAATCCAGAGCCCAGGACTCTAGGCGGGCAAGGGGTGATAAGGTTTAGTGGGGAGTGGGTGGAACGTAGGTCAGGTGACAAACTAGGTACAAAATGGGGGAACTAACAGGAGCTAGTAAGTAGGCCACAGTGAGCTTAACTGTAAAGACCAAGTAGGCCAAAGGGTGCCAAGAAGTACAGACAAGAACAGCAGAGACAGAGTGACACTTCCCTGACGTTCCTGGTTTTCTGGAGGCGCAGAATCGTGCGAGATATCATTCCTTGGAGAGAAAACCGGCTCCAAAGCTTGGGAGTCGAGGGAGGGGGAAAGACTGAGCACAGACAACTGGTAGGAGAGATTCCCCTGGTGTACCCGGTAGTCACACGGGTAGGAGAGAGCCCGGTGATCCCTTGCAAGATAGGGACATCCAAGGCTAGGCTGGGACCAGAGAGTCGGCTCTGGGTGACCGTAGTTACACACCGGTACACGGACACACCGACGGGGAGGCACAGATTCCAGGTGTGGTCACCCAACACATGGGCTGGAGGATCAGCAGCCAATAGGATCCAGGCTTGCCACCCACACACAGAGGGGGAAGCCAGACAAGGGACCGAGTTGCCCCCATACAGCCCACAGGGAAGAGAAGCACAGAAGAGAGCCTGAAAGGTATAGAGAAATTGAAGGGTCTCAGAGAGGAAACCTGGCAGTAGAGGGTTCAGAGAGAGAGTGCACGGAGTTAACTGTGAAAGAACTGCACTGTAAACTGTTTGAACTGTGGAAGAACTTGCTAGTAAAACCCGGTGAACCCTGCTTCAGTCTCCCATGTGTGATTCCCTGCAAACAGAACTTGATTACATCTTTTCACCCTGTCAGGAGCAGCCCCGACCCACGGCGGGCTCATCCATCTAGCTGCAGCACCATCCATCCTCCTGGCAGGATTAGCAGCAGTGGTGGTCCCCTCACTGACCACAACCCATGGGTGGCGTCACGACAAATCCCTGTAAATACCTCTTTTACTTGTGGGCTTGGGACACGGTCCGGACCAAGGACTGCCGTGATAACGCCCGTGATACCCCAGTCCGGTACCGAGCACCCCGTTCCAGTGGGCTCCGCATGTACATCATAGGCTGCCTCCTACCCTTTGACGCGAGCTCACAGTGTGAGCTTCCATCCTCCTCCCCACATCTCAGCTGATCTCATAGCTGAGATGTGTATCTTAGGGATCTTTCACATCAGCGGTAAATGTAATTTTGCAGCAGATCTGGCAGATGTCGCCCCACCTGCTGGATTTGCCACGTAACGGCCGCCTTGCAGCACCGATCCGGCAAGCCCCATTCATTCTCTATGGAGCTTGTGGTCAGGTGCGGCAAGTGCAGTTTTGCCGGATCTGGCACTTGCAGCACTACAGAAAAAACGCTGCTGACTTTTTTTTGTGTGGCCAAAAGTGCCAGATCTGGCAAAACCGCACTTGCCGCACCTGACTGCAAGCCCCATAGAAAATGAATGGAGCTTGTTGGATCAGTGACGCAAGTCAGTCATTACGCGAGGCAACATCTGCTGGATATGCCGCAAAAGTACATTTACCGCTGAGGTGAAAGCAGCCTAACAGTGTGACCATATCAGCGATTACAGTTACTGACAGTGCAATCTGAATCATCCAGTGGGGATCGCGCTCTTCTCTGCCGTTTTCGTAGGTCCTTTGTAGCAATCACAGGACTTGCATACTGTTATCTGCTTAGCCTGTGGTGCAATTTCACTGCACTTGGAATTTTTTTTCCCATTTTCCTGTACACAATGGAGCCAGTATTCTGATCCTCAGGAGTGCGCTGCCTCTCACTATGGGTGGTTTCAAATTTGTGTTATGCAGCGCTGCGGATAAAATTTATGCGCAAAGACATTGTTTGGCATGCGTATGGCTGCGCATGCGTACCGGTGCGTTTAATTTCCGCTGCCGGGAAACGCAACATGTTGCATTTTTTGCATGTTGAAAAATGCGCACGTTTCCGCATGCCCACAGATGCGGATAAACAATGCATACTAATATTACCCTAAGGTAAAAAATGTTTGTACTGTGACAGTAGATAGAAAATGGTAATATAAAATATAGAATCTGAGAGTCCTTAGTGGTTGATACCTTTTAATGGCTAACTGAAAAGATGGTAAACATCGCAAGCTTTCGGGACACAGTGTTTACCATCTTTTCAGTTAGCCATTAAAAGTTATCAACCACTGAGGACTCTCAGATTCTAATATTTTAATATTACCATTGAATAGGGCCTGGGTAGACCTTTTAAAAACATGTAGAATTATTATTGTACTGTTTGTAGTTTCCATGTTATCAGCATTGTCAGACCCTGCAGGGAGCTCCTGGATTAGTCCCCCTCCATTATAAGCAAACAAGAGTAGTCCAGTTGCTGTATAAACTGTAATGTAATTATGCACTCCCTCTCAGCAGATGTCCTCTCCCTCCTCCCTTTGCTAACAGTGCAGTGTCAGGTTTTAGTAGCTTCTGTTCTGATGAGGACAAGGAGGGAGAGAGCTATTGCTGATCTGACTTATCTAGACTCCATTTGTTTCTGTAAGCAGGAATCCCTGCTGTGACAGTTTCTGTGTTGTATTTCACCTCTTTCTTGGCTGCAGTGACAGAGTGCAGAGAGGAGAATACAGCCCCCCCAGTGATCTCCAGTGCAGTGATGTGGTGTGAGTATGTGACATGCATATTCATGCTATGGGGAGAGAACGGCAGAGAACTAAGTGGATCATTCACTGTGAGTGACAGATGGAATGAGTCTCTTTATTTGAAGTTTACAGAAGATAGAAGGGAAATATAAATAAGAAAACATCAAAGAGAGATTAGTGGGAGGAATTAGAAAATGATAGCAGTTACATATGGATTTTTGACCTGACAGTTTTCCTTTAAGAATGAGCAGTACACTATAGAATTACAAATCTCTCTGTTCTTGGTATTTTTACAAATGCGCAATCTACAAAGTTGTTTCTTTTTACGAGCACTTTTCAATTTTACCTAATTAATAAAATGAGACAACTAGGGATTAGCGATCCCACGGATGTTGATGTTCACTGGGTTCATCTGGAATTTAGATAAAAGTTTGGTTAGGGCCTCGAACTTGACCTTCAAGCCCATTAAAATCAATAGGGAACTGAACTTCTGTTCTGTAAAATGACTATAAAATGGTCTTCATATTGACTAGAAGGCTGCAAAAGGAAGCAAAATGGGATTAAGAGCATGACAAATAGATGTGGATAGGGAAATAAGTTAAAGGGGTAATGTCACCACAGCAATCAGGATTAAATAGGAAGTAATTTAATTAAAACATTTTTTGGAGTGGCCCCATATACAGTAGACAGATTTCAGAGTTACCCCACATTGCCAAACAGTCCGAGCATGGGCATAACTACCATAGGTGCTGGGGTTGCAATCACACCTGGGCCCTGAAGCCTGGGGGGGCCCCAAAACTTCCTTTTTCCTATAGAAAAAGACTACTAATATTCAAGATTTGCAATAATTGGGGGCCCCATTGGAGCTTTCACATCAGGGCCCATGAGATTCACGCTACGCCACTGAGTCCCAGCATCTACACTTGTGGCCAAAAGTATTGATACCCCTGCAATTCTGTCACAAGGCACGGTAGACATAGGAACATTCAGGTCTTTGGAGATGGACTTTTAGCCTTGAGATTGCTCATGCTTCCTCACAATTTGGTTTCTCAAGTCCTCAGACAGTTCTTTGGTCTTCTTTCTTTTCTCCAATGTGGTACACACAAGGACACAGGACAGAGGTTGAGTCAACTTTAATCCATGTCAACTGGCTGCAAGTGTGATTTAGTTATTGCCAACACATGTTAGGTGGCACATGTAAGTTACAGGTGCTGTTAATTACACAAATTAGAGAAGCATCACATGGTTTTTCTAACAGTGCCAATACTTTTGTCCACCCCCTTTTTTATGTTTGGTGTGGAATTATATTCAGTTTGGCTTTAGTACAATTCTTTTTGTGTTTTTTCATTGAAGACAAATTAAATGAAGATAATAATACCAAAGAATTTGTGATTGCAATCATTTTCAGGAAGAAACTGAGTATTATCTGACAGAAGTGCAGGGGTGTCAATACTTTTGGCCACAACTGTAGCAGCATACACAGACTGATTGTTAGACCGAAAGTATTTGTAAAGATAATTTATGAGATTCTAATTAGGACTTTGACTAGTCGAGGGGACGTTCGTTTGCTCACCAGTCAGCCCACATAGCATGGTATTCCGGCCCTGTTGGCATGATAATGATTTGCATAGCAATGAAAAAATTCTGCTTGGCACTCAAAGAATGTTGATTTATGTTTTTTATTTTTCAAGCAAGAAGAAAAATTGTGTAATGTTTGACTGGATTATAAGAGAACAAAAATTGACATCCGTCAAAAAATTGTACTTTTTACAAGGTTTCAATTATTATCATTAACATATAGCAAGATATCACTATGTAAGTACATGTTTATATTAAAGAAAATTAAACTGAAATCCAAACAGGTATTTTTCTTGATAAGGAAGATTTGCCATCGTGAAATAGAAGAAAAAGTCACCAGAATTGCTGTGAGATAAAAAGCGTAGCATATAATGAGGGCAGGAGGGCAAGATTGAAGCTGCCACTAGAGGGAGCTCACTACAACTGGCCTTATACAACTGTGTAGTTATCTATTCTCCACTAGTATAAAATCTGTTTTTTTTTATTACCATAACTCCATGTCTTTTGCTTGAAGTGCTCAGAAGCTTGTCTATACCCTGTACATCCATAATACACAATTACAAATGGATGATAGATTGAAAAAGTTTTTGTGCACATTTCTTAATACACATGGTGACTTGTCACTTAGAAATGCCTTATTTCACTCTTTATTTTCCTTACTAACAAATTAAGAGACAGCTATTTTTACATAGATTGCATTGCAAAGTATGGATCTATATCAGGGTAGTTGTATAATATTCTTCATAATATATATGCACTGTAGAGTAAGGCAAAACAGCTAATGAAGGATTAACAGTAGGATTTGTAATAAATAATAACTTGAAAACGTGCTAAATACCAAGGATTATTAACTTTGTTAGTGGAGTTTAGAGATCATAGAAGGAATCCCAGGGGCAGATGTATCCACATGGTGCTAATATTCAAGTCATGACTGGAACTAAACTACAATAGAAAGGTAATTAATGTAATGTAGCACAGTGGAAGATTATTACAAATACAGTTCACAAAAGAAATTATGTTAACTTCATCTCTAAAGTTGAAATAAGGTGCACGCTCTAGAAAGGCTGAAAATGCACAATCTAAAATGCTACATCTAAAAGTCAGTTTAATAAAAACCAATTAATATCTACAAGTACCAACATAGACATACACAAAAGAAAGACATTAATCCTACATTTCTTTAGAGGTCTAAATCAGTGGTCCCCAACCTTTTTTGCACCAGGGACCGCCTCTATGCAAGACCACTTTTCCGGGGCATGGCAGGGTGGGGTTGCACAGGGGCGGGGCTTTGATGATATGGGTGGGTCCATGGAGAAGGGGTGGAGTTTAGTATCCTGTTCCCTGAACATATGCGCTACCTCTTATTTGCAGGGGATGTCTTATTTCTCTATCCCCTTGCAGCCCCCAATATAGTATTCCCATCATCAACTTGCAGCCCACAATATCTACTTGCAGCAATCCCCAATAACCCCATCATTCCCTTGCAGCAGTCCCCAATAACCCCATCATCTCCTTGCAGCAGTGCCCAATAGCCCCATCATTCCCTTGCAGCAGTCCCCAATAATCCCATCATCCCCTTGCAGCCCCCCAATAACCCCATCATCCCCTTGCAGCCCCTCAATAACCCCATCATCCCCTTTAAGCCCCCCAATAACCCCATCATCCACTTGCAGACCCCAATAACCCTATCATCTCCTTGCAGCCCCCAATAACCCCATCATCCCCATGCAGCCCCCCAATAACCCCATCATCCTTTTGCAGCCCCCCAATAACCCCATCATTCTCTTGCAGCCCCCTAATAACACACAGTTACACATACATACTAATGATGAGCGAGCAGTAAAATGCTTTGGTGCTCAATGCTCGGGCCAAGCATATCGATATGCTCGGGTGCTCGACCCAAGCACCGAGCCCAATATTATCCTATGGGGAAACCCGAGCATTTTGCCAGTGCCACCCCGGCGCACAGCCGAAAGCATAAATAACACTTGCGATCCCGCTGTCATCGGCTCCTGCAGCCCCGTGGTGACATCCAATCACAAGCTGTCCCCCGCTGCACAGGCAGCAGGCATGGGGGACAGGAGGTGATCGGATGGAACCAGGGGCCTACAGGAGTGACAGCTGCTCATCGCCCGGCGGTGTCGGTGCGGGAACTTTAAACACAGCTGATCTGACAGCTGATTCAGGTCCGTGAACCTAATAGTGATCACCTGATCTCTTTGCTGGCCAGCAAACTGATCAGATAATATTGGATCTGGATTGGACATTGTGGGACCTTCGAACCTGGACTATGTCGGAGGTGGTGGGGTTCTTTTATTTAATAAAGATGGAGTCCCTAATTGTGTTCTGTTTTATTTCTAATAAAAATATTTTTTCTCTGTGTTGCATTTTTTTTCTATTTGATGCTAGAAATTCCTGGTGGTCATATCTAAAATTGGTGTGACCCCATGAATTTAGGGTTTAGGGCCCGCTGATAATACAAAACAGGCCCTATCCCCTCTATTACCCAGTGAGCCACCGCACCAGGGCCCTGGATGAGTTGGGTACAGTACCAGAAGATGGCGCTTCTATAAACGCACCATTTTCTGGGGCGGCTGTGGACTGTAATTCACAGCGGGTGGGCACAGAAAGCTTGGGCCACCCTGTGTTGCGAATTACAGCACCCAGCTGCATAGTTGTACCTAGCTGGACCCAAAAATAGGGCGAAGGCCATGTCAATTTTTTTTATTATTTCATGAAATAATTAAAGAAAAGGGCTTCCCTATATTTTTTGGTTCCCAGCTGGGTACAAATAGGCAGCTGGGGGTTGGGGGCAGCCCGTACCTGCCTGCTGTACCTGGCTGGCATACAAAAATATGGCGAAGCCCATGTCAAATTCTTTTTTCAATAATTAATAAAAAAAATATAAATAAAAAAACAAACAAACAGCTCTACTTCATCAGAGACCAAGGGGACCTACAAAGCTTCTATCCCCGTGGTCCCTGAAGGAGAGCCCAGAGCACTGCAGCATAGTAAGGGGGTGGTAACTCAGGTAACCTGAGTTACCCCCCTTACGATGACGCAGCACTTCGGGCTCTACTTCAGGGACCAAGGGGAAAGAAGCTTTGTTCGTCCCTTTGGTCTCTGATGTAGGGAGAGCCGAGAGTGTTCAGCACAGACATGAGGGTCAAGGGGTTAATAAAGATGCAGCCCCTAAATGTACTTATGGATTTTTTTTGTTTTTTAATGAACTATTAAACTATTAAAAGATTTGACATGGTCTTCACCCTATTTTTGTATGCCAGCCAAGTACAGCAGGCAGGTATGGGCTGCCCCCAACCCCAACCTGCCTATTTGTACCTGCCTGGAAACAAAAATATAGGGAAGTCCTTTTTTTTTAATTATTTCATGATTTTCATGAAATAATTAAAAAAAAAATATGTGGGGCTTCGCCCTATTTTTAGGTCAAGCCAGGTACAACTAGGCAGTTGGAGGCTGGAAAGCAGTGCAGGGTGGCCCAGGTTTTCTGGGCCCCCCGCAGCGAATTGCAGTGCAGTCCACAGCCACCCCAGAAAATGGCGCATTCGTAGAAGTGCCATCTTCTGGTGTTGTACCCGACTCATCCAGAGCCCCGGTGCGGTGGCTCACTGGGTAATAAAGGGGTTAGGGCCAGCTTTGTATTATTAGCTGGCCCTAAGGCTGAAATTCATGGGTTCACGCCAATATTAGACATGACTGCCTTGAATTTCTAGTAATCCTATTGAAAAACAATGCAACACAGAGAAAAAATATTTTTATTAGAAATAAAACAGAACACAATTAGGGACTCCATCCTTATTAAAGAAAAGAACCCCACCCCATCTGACGTAGTCCAGGTTCGAGGGTCCCACAATGTCCAATCTGGATCCAATATCATCTGATCGGTTTGCTGGCCGGAAAACCGATCAGATTATCAATATCAGGTTCAAGGACCTGAATCAGCTGTCAGATCAGCTGTGTTTAAAGCTCCTGTGCCAATACCACCAGGAGATGAGCAGCTGTCACCACCGTGAGATAAACGGCGCGAGCGCAGTTTATCTTCCGGTGGCGGCAGCCGCTCATCTCCCAGTGATGGGTGACGTTCATCTCCCAGCGGTGTCGGTGCGGTAGATTTAAACACAGCTGTCAGATCAGCTGTGTTTAAATCGCGAGCTGCCAGCACAAGCACAGTGCTGATGACGCTGTGCGGCCAGCCAATCACTGTAATGTCACAACCAACATGGCTGTGGCATTACAGTGTCTAGTAGCCAATTCCTGTATGTGGGCTGGCTCTGTAAAGAGCGCCAACATGCAAGACCGGGGAGTCGAGCATCTCGGCAGTACTCTGTGCTCGTCTAGCATCCTGAGTACTGTGATGCTTAGGTGAGTACCGAGTACCGCCGAGCATGCTCGCTCATCACTAATACATACACATACAGTTAGGGCCAGAAATATTTGGACAGTGACACAAGTTTTGTTATTTTAGCTGTTTACAAAAACATGTTCAGAAATACAATTATATATATAATATGGGCTGAAAGTGCACACTCCCAGCTGCAATATGAGAGTTTCCACATCCAAATCGGAGAAAGGGTTTAGGAACCATAGCTCTGTAATGCATAGCCTCCTCTTTTTCAAGGGACCAAAAGTAATTGGACAATGGACTCTAAGGGCTGCAATTAACTCTGAAGGCGTCTCCCTCGTTAACCTGTAATCAATGAAGTAGTTAAAAGGTCAGGGGTGGATTCCAGGTGTGTGGTTTTGCATTTGGAAGCTGTTGCTGTGACCAGACAACATGCGGTCAAAGGAACTCTCAATTGAGGTGAAGCAGAACATCCTGAGGCTGAAAAAAAAGAAAAAATCCATCAGAGAGATAGCAGACATGCTTGGAGTAGCAAAATCAACAGTTGGGTACATTCTGAGAAAAAAGGAATTGACTGGTGAGCTTGGGAACTCTAAAAGGCCTGGGCGTCCACGGATGACAACAGTGGTGGATGATCGCCGCATACTTTATTTGGTAAAGAAGAACCCGTTCACAACATCAACTGAAGTCCAGAACACTCTCAGTGAAGTAGGTGTATCTGTCTCTAAGTCAACAGTAGAGAGAAGACTCCATGACAGTAAATACAAAGGGTTCACATCTAGATGCAAACCATTCATCAATTCCAAAAATAGACAGGCCAGAGTTAAATTTGCTGAAAAACACCTCAAGAAGCCAGCTCAGTTCTGGAAAAGTATTCTATGGACAGATGAGACAAAGATCAACCTGTACCAGAATGATGGGAAGAAAAAAGTTTGGAGAAGAAAGGGAACGGCACATGATCCAAGGCACACCACATCCTCTGTAAAACATGGTGGAGGCAACGTGATGGCATGGGCATGCATGGCTTTCAATGGCACTGGGTCACTTGTGTTTATTGATGACATAACAGCAGACAAGAGTAGCCGGATGAATTCTGAAGTGTACCGGGATATACTTTTAGCCCAGATTCAGCCAAATGCTGCAAAGTTGATTGGACGGCGCTTCATAGTACAGATGGACAATGACCCCAAGCATACAGCCAAAGCTACCCAGGAGTTCATGAGTGCAAAAAAGTGGAACATTCTGCAATGGCCAAGTCAATCACCAGATCTTAACCCAATTGAGCATGCATTTCACTTGCTGAAATCCAGACTTAAGACGGAAAGACCCACAAACAAGCAAGACCTGAAGGCTGCAGCTGTAAAGGCCTGGCAAAGCATTAAGAAGGAGGAAACCCAGCGTTTGGTGATGTCCATGGGTTCCAGACTTAAGGCAGTGATTGCCTCCAAAGGATTCGCAACAAAATATTGAAAATAAAAATATTTTGTTTGGGTTATGTTTATTTGTCCAATTACTTTTGACCTCCTAAAATGTGGAGTGTTTGTAAAGAAATGTGTACAATTCCTACATTTTCTATCAGATATTTTTGTTCAACCCTTCAAATTAAACGTTACAATCTGCACTTGAATTCTGTTGTAGAGGTTTCATTTCAAATCCAATGTGGTGGTATGCAGAGCCCAACTCGCGAAAATTGTGTCACTGTCCAAATATTTCTGGCCCTAACTGTACACTCATACATACACACACTCACACATACATACACACTCACACATACACACATATATACATGCTCACACACACATACACACTCATACATACATACACACACTCACACATACATACACACATACACACATATGTACACATCCACACATACATACACACACTCACACATACATCCACACACTCACATGTACATGCACACACTTACACATACACACATATATACACACACTCACACACACATACACACTCACACATACACACACTCCCACATACATACACACACACATACACACACTCCCACATACATACACACACACATACACACACATACATCCACACACTCACACATACATACACACTTACACATATATACACATTCACACATACACACACTCACACATACATCCACACACACATGTACATACACACACTTACACATACACACATATACACACACTCACACACACACACACACACTCACACATACACACACACACTCACACATACACACACACACTTACACATACACTCACACATACACACACTCACACATACATGCACACTCACACATACACTCACACATACACACACTCACATACACACATATATACACACTCACATACATACACACATATATACACACTCACACATACATACTCACACACTTTCACACTTTCCTTAACGGTCCTCTGGCAGACCGGCAGTTCAGAGCTCGCTTCCCCACCCCTCAGTGACAAGCCTCCCAGCCGAGGAGCCAGCAGCCAATCAGAGGCGAGCAGCTAACATCATCACATAACGTTAGATTCTCCCCTCTGATTGGCTGCTGGCTCCTCTGCTTGGAGTCTTGTCACTGAGGGGCGGGGAAGCTGGCTCTGAGCCACCATACACAGACCACACTTTTACTTTGCAGTGCTGGTCTGCAGCGGAGCCGCGGACTGGCACAGGGACCCCCCGTGGCCCAGTGGTTGGGGACCCCTGGTCTAAATAAT
This sequence comes from Allobates femoralis, assembly GCA_033576535.1. Lineage (NCBI taxonomy): Eukaryota > Metazoa > Chordata > Amphibia > Anura > Aromobatidae > Allobates > Allobates femoralis. The sequence goes on along the minus strand of JARQOC010000005.1, from coordinate 479,345,729 downwards.
GTACAAGTGTGAGAGTGAGTGGCTGTAGCATCAGCATTCTGCACCTAGGCCGAACCCATCTTTAGGATGGAGGATCTTTGCATCCTTTGTGTGTATTCAATATTAGGTTTGGCCTTTTTTGGTGAGCCATTCTCCTTTGATTTTCTATTGAATTAGTATAGGGATTTGCAAGTGTTAGGACCGCTGAGGTATTGATTGCAAGCTTCCATATTTTGAGCCAAAGTATCAACTAATACCTCACATTATTTGTGGCACATTTTATACATTTTTGCAGGTGTAGTGGGGCCTTCTGATTTTAGGTGGTACAGTGGTGAGCCTGACTGGTGAGATACACTCATATAGTGTTAACTAGCCTGCCCTACGTGGCATCACTAATAGGCTATTGTTCAGACACTTTGTATCTCATTCATCTATGTTACTAGCTCCCTATGCAAGTGTGTTATGCTAGCAGCTGCCCCATTCCATCTTGGAAAGCTGTAAGGGCGCCTTCACACTGGCGTTCCCCTCCGCAGCGTTCTGCGGAGGGGAATCGCCATGTGTACACAGCGGCCGCCAGCTCCTATCTTTAGAATGGGAGCGCACGGTGCTGCGCTTGACAGCGCATGACCGTGCGCACCCATTCACTCCTATATGTAATCTGTGCGCAGGCGGATGCCTGCGCACAAGTCACGCACTCCCGCCCGCACCAGGATGCAACATGTTGCATCCGCCTGCGCACAGATCACATATACGACTGAATGGGTGCGCACGGTCATGCGCTGTCAAGCGCAGCACCGTGCGCTCCCATTCTACAGATAGGAGCTGGCGGCCGCTGTGTACACATGGCGATTCCCCTCCGCAGAACGCTGCGGAGGGGAATGCCAGTGTGAAGGCGCCCTAAGTGGCTGTCTCATCAGCATTTTGCAGCTGAGGCAGCACCCATCTCTATACTGGAAGTTTTCTGCATCCTGAGTGTACATCTAGTGTTAGGTTTGGCTACTTGGTAATGAGTTTTTTGATATTATCCTCTTGTTTTCTCTTGAATGTTTATGTGAAAATATCCAGAGATCTTTATTGAGTATATAGAATAAAGTAATAAAAAGTCATTACATTGCAGAGAAAATGTCTTTGTCACATCCTCAAATGCAGTCATTGTCAGGGCAAGGTTACAGCCACCACTCACTATGAGCTGAGCGGGGTCTGAAGTTGCGCTGACTGTGTCTCTATGACGGAAAGTCGGGGCTGCCAGGAGGAATAAAGTTAATGTCCAGCTCGTATCTGGGCTTTCAAGGAGCTGCTACGCGACTTTGGAACAGAATAGTGGACTTGATGGTGAAAAAAAAAAGAATTCTCATTCGTAGACCAGCATGGCCAAGGAAAATCATTTCAGAATGTCCCATGAATGTAACCAAGCAAAGATGTGTGATTAATAGAAGTGTTTTATTGATGCAGTTTTGGTGTTTAGCAGACAGGTACAGATTTCAGAGTCAGATTTATACACCAAAGGTCATCTTTCTTCCATTAGCAACTTTAAAGGGTTAGCACTAGTTCCGTGTCATTGTCAAGAACCTAAGAGGTGCTGGTCCAGATTTCCAAAAGCAGTACATACACTATATAGAATATATAGACAGTCTAGGATTTAATGTAGAGGGTAATAATTTGGGATACACAGAAGGGAACTTAGGGCAAATTTATTCTACAGAGTTAAGTCCAGATTCAGCATGCGAGGAGAGATGAAGTCGTTAGCTGATGCACACAAGCAAAGCATGTAAGTAATCATCAATAACTCTCACTCTAGCCAGGATAGTAGTTAATAAATCTCCCACCACTCTGAATGGAGGGCAAAGTACTGCAGCAAATACCTATCAAATAAATATTATTTCAGATAGTATCACTGCGCCAACACAACTTCAAATTCAAAAGAAGTCAGTCCAAAAAGATTAAGACAACCATGTAGATCCTTTCTTTGGTATCTTGGAGGGCCTCACGGAAGGATTACTGGTGTTTGGCGGTGACATTCAGTTTATCATATACAACAGCTGGACAATTCTTAAGGCGGCCGTCACACGCAACGATTTCTTGCCCGATATCGTTTAAGCGATCTCCTTTTTGATCGCTTAAGCGATATCGGCAGAAATCGTTGCATGTAATCAAGCGATTTACGATGTGAAATCGCTTGATCGTGACATCGCTGATCTGAGCTCCGTTCTCAGATCTAGCGATGAACGATTTAACGATCTCCTTCATCGTGGTGTATAACACCACGATGAACGATCTCCCAGCGGCAGAGCCTATGCTGGGGATGGTAACTATGGTACACGTCGGGTAACTAAGCGACGCGCGGCGCCTAGTTACCCGATGTGTACCATAGTAACGAGCGAGATCGCGGCTCCGCATCGCTGGTGAGTCTGTCTGTGTGACAGCTCACCAGCGATGTGGGCGATATTGTAAGCGATTGCGCGTGCACGTGATCGCTTACAATATCGCTAAAGATATCTGTGCGTGTGACGGCCGCCTTAGAAATGTCTTTTATCTCACACTCTTATTTGAATCTGCTCTCACTATTTCACATGATAAACATCTAATGAATGACTTGTGCTTTTCTTATTTTCCCCACTACATAAAGTGCTGAGTAGTATAGAAAGGCTCTCCATCAGTGATCACCAACTCATAGAGCTAAAATGTCCTGAAACTGTTTTGGTCAGACAAGCTCCAGTTATGGACTTTTCTTTAAACTCTTCTCACTTTTTCCAATATAACTCTTATCATAGTTCTCAAAAGGGATGAGCCTTTAACTTATCAGAGAGCCTAGGATGAGAAATTGGTAACTTCAATCTTGAGGGATGGAAAAAAGCTAAAGCCTTTATCCTTGTTCTTAAGATGTCTAAGCATGCTCCTAATGGGAGAAAAAATGATATTGACTTGATAATATTCTCGTCTGTTTTTGTTTCACAATATCTTTCCCTTGGTTTTAGATGTCAGTCCTCCACATGATCCATGCTTCATTGATGGTTCGAATGTCAAGTGATTAAATGTTTCAGCAACCAAACTTTCCAAATATGCTAACATGTCTCAGAGAATATCATGAATCTCCAACCAATTATAAGATTCTTATTCCTGGAAATGTCAACAAATGGCAGCTAGATTGACTGCAGCTAGTTTTATAAAGGCATTAATGTATGTCTACAACGCTGATCATTGCAGGGTAATTAGCTAAATTCTTCTTTACATAGAAAATAAGATGGTAGAAAATTCTGGTAGTGTAGATTCCTTCACTGATGCTTGTATATCTGGATTCCTTCAAAGCTATCCCAAGCATGGTTAATTGCTCTCATGGTCCTGACCAAGTCACCATGCTTTTCATAATCTCTTCCCCATCCCTCTTCTCAACTCTTGCTATATCTTCATGTTTTCAGACCTCTCCCCTTGTAAATAACTGTGCAAAAGCATATTTGGAAAAAAATCTATATATTATGCATCATCACACCAGTATGGTTAAGTAGTCTGATATATATTTAAGACGTTTCCTATTCTGTATACATAAAGGGGAACTCCGGGGAGAGAAAACTTTTAGTACAGTTCCTGCCCTGCTACATGATGAAGCAGAGCTGTACACTGCAGTTCTAGGATCTATAGGTCTCTTATATTTCAATAAAATCATACCTGCTCCTTTGATCTTCCCCCACCCTCATGGGACAGAGAATTTCAGCCTGAGAGCTTCATGCAAGAGCAGAGAGCAAGAGGTGTGTCAGGGGCGTGGATGCTGGGAGCTGCAGGATCATCCTACATTTCAGTGAAGAGTGATGATGGCGATCCATTGAAAGTTGGAGGGGTAGGAAGCTACCATGTTCTTATGAGGGAGGGGAGACTATGTAGAGCTGAATCGATCAATGTAATAATTTGCCTCTGCTCCTATCCTCACAATAACAATACACATTATGCATCATCACACAGCAGAGGATCACAGCATGTATTTGTATCTGGTTTGTGACATGATTGCTATTTCAAGCCTGGACCCCTTTTTCACATAAGATGGTATATCAGGGACAGGATTGTAGTGTGACCATGAATCTGGCGGCCACACACCTTGCCACGCCCCCTCCCTATACAGAAGTGTGAGGGGGCTGGAATGTAAGATGATCCTGCAGCTCCTAGCATCTAATCCCCTGACACACCTCCTGCTTCCTGCTCTTGCATGAAGCTGACATGCTAAAATTCTATGTCCCATGAGGGGAGTCACAGCTGAGGAGCAGGTATGATTTTATCAATTTATAAGAGATCTATAGATCCTAGAACTGCAGTGTACAGCTCTGTTCATGATGTAGCAGGGCAGGAACTGTACTAAAAAGTTTTCTCTCACTGGAGTTCCCCTTTAATCTATATATTACAATCTCAGTATACTGTATGTCTACGTTCACTAATTTTTATTTCTGGTATATGAGAAAATGTATAGCTATAGCTGTTGTTCACTGTAGTTGCATATCGTAATGTTCTCAAAAACAGAATACAACTCAATAAAGAAATAAAAATAGATTCTGTTCTGTTAGGCTCTATGTTATTCCCAATGTTTTCAATGTGACCACCCTGAAATGTATAAAAAAGTGAGCTTTCTCTTATATGATGTGTATTTTACAAGCAACATTGTTTCTAGGAATAAATATTCCTGTAATGCAGATGGAGGCCCCATATAACTGCAAACTTGGTGCCTATAGCACCACAGAATCTGCGTACATATGGCCTCCTTCAATTTTGATCCACACTTTAATTGTACATTGATAACATCACTATCATGCGCTGCGCTCCAAATGCAGTCAGCTGCTGGCATGAAAAGCTGTTGTGTTGGATCTTATCCCAGTATATATGGCACTCATCATGGGCCCATCCTAGTCTTTTTGCTTCCTATCATGCTGCAGACCTAAAAAAAATGAATAAACAATTATAGTCACCTTTCTTTCACTTCCTCCTCTGATGCCGGCAACTGACTTCAGCATGTAAGCGGGACATGATAACAATGGCATGCACACTTTTGGAGACACGAATGTCAGTGGGTGCTAATTTTTGCTGGTCTGGCCGCCTTTAGAAAGATTGCATGAACCAGGGCTTATCCCAACTGAACGCCCAAACGCCTTAACCATGGGCAGTACACTACTCAGACAACACAGGGTGAGGGGACCACACAATGGTTAGACTGTATTGGATTCCAACAGTCAAAGGCATATAACACAAACTCAGTAAGAAAACGAAATGTAACGGTCAACAGAGTCCCACCCTTGTTGGCTCACCAGGGATTAGAATATTTATGCCTTTGGGGATTCCAGAGACAAGTACCCCAATCCAGCAGCACCCCGCTTTTGGCAGACACCGACCAAGAAAGGAACAGAGGAACAGCTGCAAGCTTAGGAAGCTAACCGAGCACGAAAAAGTCTGTAGCTAGGTGACTGAATTGTCCAAACCTGTTTTTTTTCAGCCGAAACCTAGGATCCTAAACTAAGGCTATGCAGAGTATGAAGACACTATGTGGTCCTAGCTGTCTTTACCAAAATTCCTATGCCGAAGTCATGTAGATGCGATGTGATATGGACTGAGGCCACATAGCAAATGAACAACTGGTGACGTAAGCAAGACCTTTTTATATCCTGAGCCTTCACCTCAGGATATATTATGTTCTTCCAGGATAGGTGGGATAAGGCTGTTCTTTTATTGGTCAGCACTTCAATCCAACTGCGTAATTCTCCTCTGAGTGATGTAGACAGAGAGGGTGGGGTAATTTACATTTAATTAGCAATCCACACATTAGGACAATGGGGCTCCGAGCAGACTGGCAAGAAACAATGACTTAACAAACATAAGTTAACAATCAAAAGAACAACACGTCTGGCCAAATTAATACATTAACCCACGACATGCATTGAAAAAGGACTGTGTCATGACAGCACCCTCTTACACTGACGTCAGCTGCCAGGACATTTGCTGTTCAACACCTGGAATTATTGGTGTGGGGAGCAGTAAATATACACTATCTCCAATAAATGGCGTCTGAGGTGGCGCATAAGCAGACCTTGATCTCTGGCACCATTATATTGAAGATAGTCTGAAGAATCCTCAGGCCTCTACCTAAATGGTGTCATGGCAGCGCATGCACGGTTGCTTTTATAATGCCCAAGACTAGACTAGAGTTTAAGATGCAACTACGCATGCGCTGCCACCAGCATCATTTTAGTAGAGACTTGAGGATTCTACAGGTTGTCTTAATTAAAATGGCGCTGGACATCGCAACTTAGCATGCGCCACCCCCGGCACCATTTCATTGAAGACAATCAGATCGCAGAGGTACAATGCATTATCACTGCTATCCAAGCCCATAATCCTGCCGACTTTTCAGTGCTTTCTTCAGCGCAGAGGGGTCGGCTGGAAATCATGGGTGTGGAGAGCAGTCCATATTCAATTTCTTAAACAGAGGGCAAATGTGCTCGCCCTGGTGCCGGCTCCTGCTTACTGTGATTCCGTGCTGCCGCTACCTCTGACCCTCTACAGCCCCAGCCAGGTACATCTTGATTACAAGACAGTGTGTCTTTAGTCCGCACTTTTCCCAACTTTATTTGGGGAAAAGTGCATCTTATAGTCTGAAAAATACGGTACTGCATGTCAATACTACTAAAAGTGATATATTCTCTGACATTTTAGCAGTATTTATTTTAGTAAATTAATGACTTGACTTGATCCTCTTACAAATGAGATTTAAGAAGAAATGAAAAATAATGATAACTTGCAAAAGCTTGGAAAAATGTAAAGTCGGTAATTGACTGGTTTTGCAGACACTCCCATTGTGGTAGCATACTCACAAGTTGTATTTTGCTTATGCATCCACCTGTCAGTTTCTATAGTCCTGTGGATAAACTCAGCCTTTAACATCCAGTAAATAACACAGACATTTGCCTACACATTTTCTATCTCATTATTCACCATTATTATACCCTTTATTCCATCTGCTGTGACTTTCTGCACTTATCTCATTGCAGTGAAGTCTATGGTTCTCTTGAAAAGGCCTTTTTGTCTGCATGAAAAAGGCGCAGTGATGTATAATTCCTACCGCAAGACTCATGAGTCACCTACTGCACAAATTGAAGATGAAACCTTCTCTTTTTTGGATTAGGTCTTTTACATAATAAAAGACCTTCACAATACCTAATGATATATGGAGCTCATCATCCAGATGCTTGATTTAAAGAAATGTTCTTTTTTAAAATAAATTATTTCCCTGATTGGTACAACTTTCTTTTTATTTTTATTTCTTTACATATTCGAAGGTATAATAAAGGAAAATGATAGGGGGTTGTGAATATGGTTTAACTATTAAATTTTGTAGCTGTCACACTTAAACTAAACACGAGGAAATTACCATTTGATTCAATTTGAAGCTGGAGATCAGGGGTGTCTCTGTTAGATTTGTATGTGTTAATACAACATTTTCAGAAAAAGATGATATAAAGCCAGATGCTAGACAGCTATTAACAGGGAATAAGAAAACTAAAACGCATGGCCAAAATTCATTTTTCATGTTCTTTTTCTGCATTACTGTATAACTGCATTGGTGCTCTCATATTGAAGCTCAAACATCTGCACTTTACAAAGTAACCAGTGAGTGGGTTGGGGTGGTGTGTTCTGACCTAGGGGAAGATATAGCTATGTATTGTTTCAGGAGAGGGTTAGGAAAGATCCCTGAGAGCCAGCAGATAAATCCGGCGGGTTCTTTTGCCCTGTAGGCCTAGGATGTTGGCCTGGAAGTACAGTTGTGCGCCACACTGGACTAAGTGGACTGAGTAAATAGACAGTGGGAGGGGTGATTCGGAGGGTACATCGAAGTTCAGGACCAGGGTGAGAAGACTGCTATACTATGTGAGTGACTGTGTAGTTTGCTTGTAATGTGGTCTAACTAAATCATATCTAACTGGACCAGTCACCAGCTTTTCCCATATAAAGTGGGTTCATCACCAGAAAGCCTTATTTACAGCATTCTAGAATGCTGTATATAAGTCCCTAAGCCAATCTACATAACATAAAAGATCTTTTAATATACTAGCCTGAGGGGCGGTCCGGTCCAATGCGCGTCATTGGTCTTGATCTGCCACTTCCTTTCTTTCTCTTTGCTTTGTGTGAATGGGGCGTTCTACATCATCCGCACAGTGTACTCCTGCGCACTTCTCTTTGCCCTGTCGAGGGCAGAGCAAAGTACTGTATTGTACTGACATCAGGAAAGGTCACAGAGTGCCCACTGTCACGAGGAGCCTTGGGAGAAAAGTTGGAAAGGAACCTCGGCCCCTGAACTGTCCCTCAGGCTAGGTAAACCCTGACTTTCCTTAACTCAGGGGTACCCTTGATGGTAGAGAGGCCTGAGTCTCTGACCTGTCCCTTTCTCCTGTCCAGCCCAGAACTGAACCCCCTACCCCAGGAGGAGGAGGTAAGAGAACCCACAGATACATACTGGGATAAAGCAAACAGCACCATACAGCAATCAATCAGGAAGATACAATAAGGCTAGGGTCACACATGCCAATCTGTTTTTGGAAGTGTTTTCCATGACCAATCGGTTTTTCATAGGCTGCATTTTGTGCCTCCTGTGTTCCTGGACTTTTTTGGACTTAGGCTAGGGTCACACTTTAAAGTGTAATTGCGTTTACTGCATCCACATCCAGATGCGGTAATTGCAATTACCTTCACACACATTTAAGGAACAAAATGTGTTCCTAAGCCGGAATCTGGCAACCGGATTGGTCTGAATGTGCAATCCGGTTGCCGGATACTTTGTTCATCCTTGCTGCCGCAGGGATGAACAAAGGGTTAATGTCATTAAAAGATGTCTGTAGGTAGTGCCCCACCCCCCTACAGACATGCTGATCACATAGGTCGGCATAGGAAGGGTTAATCACATTTATTTTACAGGCGGCTATTGCCAGCTTTTAATTAAACTAAATGTTTGCCGGGTGTTGCTAGCTTATACAGTAGTTCTATGGCAGCAGCAATGCCATAGACTTACTGTTTAAGCTTTCAGGACTTTGGAGAGCAGCAGATACAGTGCATACAATGTGCACTGTATCTGCTTCACTGACAGGAGCCCCCGAACATTTAGTTTAATTAAAAGCCGGCAATAGCCACCGCCTGTAAAATAAATGTGATTAACCTTCCTATGCCGACCTATGTGGTCAGCATGTCTGTAGGTAGGGTGGGCATCCATAGCATAGTGGTCCTGATGCAGGAGCCGGGCGGCTTGTAATAATGAAGGAATGAAAGCCGACAATAGCGGCTCAGGGGTTAACAGCTAAGTTAACCCCTGACATGCAGTCCTGAGTGGACAGCATGTCTCTAGAGGGGGTGGACACCCCCTAGAGACATGTTGCCCACATGCATTCTTATTAGTTAACCCTTTGTTCATCCCTGCGGCAGCAGGGACGAACAAAGCCGCCGGCCGCGGCAGGCATTCACATATGCCTTGCGGCAGCCGCATTGGCTTCCATAGGAGCCAATTATAACAAATCTGCTGCGGCAGGGATACCACTCCGAAAATTGCAGCCTGCATGATTTTTCACGCAGGCTGCAGATCCTGAGCCGGTAACCAGATTGCTTGTAAAGCAATCCGGTTACCATAACGGGCTCCTATGAGGAGCGTTTCCTGCTCTGGTTTTAAGCTTTTTAAAAGCTCAAAACCGGATCAGGTTTTAAAAAAAAAAAAAACCTGAAGTGTGACCCTAGCCTTAGTCATTTTTTCTTAAAAATGCATATGCGTTAACGCATGCATTAACGCATGGTACCTATACGTACCATTTCCCATAGGGCCCCGTGTTAAAAAAAGCATGTGTTTTTTTACTTCACCCAAAATGCTGAACAAAAACGCATGCGTTTTTGAAAAACCCAGTGACACTTAAGTGCACCATCCATTAACGGATATGTGTTTTTGGACTTAGAAAAAAAAAGTAAAAAAACTAATCCCAAAAACGGATCCAGGGCAAAATGGATGTCATGTGTGACCCTGGTTTAAGTGTGTAGGGAGAACTCAAATACAAATAGGGAATGAAAAAACAACAAGGTATACTTCACCAGTCACCAAACAACGATTAGAGTTTCAACAGTGACTCCAACATTGGACCTGTATGCAAGAGGCATGCAATTGCTAAATTCGGCATCTAGGAATGTTCCGAGGCTGGCTTCACACTGCAGTTTTTTCCCTGATCAGTGTCCATCAGTGTTTGTGTGCCAAAACCAGAAGTGTCTCCAAAACTCAGAACAGGTGTCAATCTTTCAATTATAGTTTATCTCTGCAAGTTCCTCTCCTGGTTTTGGCACCCAAACACCCAAACACTGATGGACACTGATCAGTGAAAAACTGCAGTGTGAAGCCAGCCTAAGGCTGCATATCAGACTCCCCAGTGTGAACAGAGTCTGAAGCCCTCATGACATCCATGCAGTGTTTTGCTCTGCCCTCAGCACTTAGCAGGGCAGAGAGAAGTTGGCATGCACAGGAGGGCAAAGGAGGACACTGGATGATGTAGGATGCGTCATCCACACGAAATAAGAAGAGAGGAAGCTTCAAAGCAAGACCAGCAAGACCTATTGGACTGCCCCACTCCGTAGGTGAGTATAATAAAAGGTATTTTTTATGTTATGCATATTAGCTTGGGGATTTATATGCATCATTCTAAAACACAGTATATAAAGGCTTACTAGTGGTGGCTGCACTTTATTTGTTAAAGACCTGATGACCGGTTCCCTTTAAGTAATGTGGAACTGTTTGGAATAATTCTGTCTGCAGTTGACATCTTTGTTTTCAGGGAATCTTTTTGAGATTTATCATTTTACTTGCTAGAAAAGTGGATAATACCACAGAAATATCTTATACTGTAACTGGCTTTCCTAACTCCTCTACACACTTCAGCCAGTCACTTTAGCTAGTTTTTTTTATGTAGGCTTGGGGTGTAATGAGGACCATTCATCACATTGACAGGGAAGGGAGATACAGATTGTTCTTCTGAATAGTCTAACATATGTATTTTAATCCAGTTCTGAATTCACAGCCACACTGCTCAGTACTCCTGTATAAAGTCTTATAATAAAGATGAAAGAGGTCCAGTTTCCAGGATAAATGCAATTTTCTTTACTCAAATTACAGCAGAGTTCCTATATAAACAGTACACGTAATGCAGGATGAGCAGGCAAAGATGATTAAGGCAGAGAGAACTGCGTCAAGCGATGCGTTTCGGACATTAAATTCCTTTATCCGATAGACATTGCCTGGTGCAGGGCTCTCTGCCTTAATCATCTTTGCCTGCTCATCGTGCATTACGTGTACTGTTTATATGGGAACTCTGCTGTAATTTGAGTAAAGAAAATTGCATTAATTCTGGAAGCTGAACCTCCTTCATCTTTGTTGCATCACACACAGGTGGTTTCAGGATGCCGGTTCGGGTACGCCAGACTCATTGTGATGAGATGATCTCTCCTAACTTCTATAAAGTCTTAGAATTGTCTCAGTTGTACCTATCTCTAACTGTGTATGGGAGACATTGTACAATTTATTTTCCTTCCACAAGATCAGAGCAAAAATTTAAATCAGAACCTGCAAGGGTAAAAATGGTGAAAAGTACAGCATACAAGTCATAAAAAAGCCAGACATAATGTTATTCTTCAGATACACTCACATGGCGTCTTAGTTTGAAATGTTGGAATGATAAGTACACTTTACCAAATATATAGAAATATAAACTGTTATAAAATATTTGTTAGCAAAAATAAAATTCATCTTAACAAAAAAGGGACTTTTAACCTGAGGTCTTTTAGTTACTGTACTGATGTGTCACATATAATCCAAAATGATCTGTCAGATCCCAATGTGGAAAAAGAAAATGTACCATAGCTTTGAAAAGGAAACATATGACCAAATACGGTAACTGACTGTTAAAGGACAATCTCCTACATTAGTATTTATATGTATACTAGTAAAAAGTCCCGAAGCAATTGCATCGGGAGCGCTGTGAAATGAATTGTGTGTATACAGGCGGGTGAGTGGATAGCAGAGTATACAGGGGGCTCTGTAGGTAGCAAAGTATACAGGCGGCTTTGTGGGTAGCAGATTATACAGGCGGCTCTGTGGGTAGCAGAGTATAGAGACCGCTCTGTGGGTAGCAGAGTATAGAGGCAGCTCTGTGGGTAGCAGAGTATACAGGTGGCTCTGTGGGTAGCAGATTGTACAGGCGGCTCTGTGGGTAGCAGAGTATACAGGCGGGTCTGTGGGTAGCAGAGTATAGAGGCGGGTCTGTGGGTAGCAGAGTATAGAGGTGGGTCTGTGGGTAGCAGAGTATAGAGGCGGGTCTGTGGGTAGCAGAGTATAGAGGCGGCTCTGTGGGTAGCAGAGTATAGAGGCGGCTCTGTGGGTAGCAGAGTATAGAGGCGGCTCTGTGGGTAGCAGAGTATACAGGCGGCTCTGTGGGTAGCAGAGTATAGAGGCGGCTGTATGGGTAGCGGAGTATACAGGCGGCTCTGTGGGTATCAGAGTATAGAGGGACCTCTGTGGATAGCAGAGTATGATGTGGCAGGAGGCTGGTGAGGAGAGGTCCAGCTGAAGGCATGAGGAGAGGTCCGGCTGGAGGGGTGAGGAGAGGTGAGGCTAGAGGGGTAAGGAGAAGTGAGGCTGGAGGGGTGAAGAGAGGTGAGGGTGGAAGGGTGAGGAGAGGTGAGGGTGGAGGGGTGAAGAGAGGTGAGGGTGGAGGAGTGAGAAGAGGTGAGGGTGGAGAGGTGAGGAGAGGTGAGGGTGGAGGGGTGAGGAGAGGTGAGGGTGGAGGGGTGAGGAGAGGTGAGGGTGGAGGGGTGAAGAGAGGTCCGGCTGGAGGGGTGAGGAGTGGTGCGGCTGGAGGGGTGAGGGGAGGTGCGGCTGGAGGGGTGAGTAGAGAAGAGGCTAGAGGGGTGAAGAGAGGTCCGACTGCAGGGGTGAGGAGAGGTCCGGATGGAGGGGTGAGGTGAGGTCCGGCTGGAGGGGTGAGGAGAGGTCCGGCTGGAGGGGTGAGGAGAGGTCCGGCTGGAGGGGTGAGGAGAGCAGAGGCTGGAGGGGTGAGGAGAGCAGAGGCTGGAGGGGTGAAGGGAGGTGGGGGTGGAGGGGTGAAGAGAGGTGAGGCTGGAGGGGTAAGGAGAGGTACTGCTGGAGGGGTGAGGAGAGGTGCGGAGAGCTCCGGCTGGAGGGGTGAGGAGAGCTCCGGCTGGAGGGGTGAGGAGAGGTCCGGCTGGAGGGGTGAGGAGAGCTCCGGCTGGAGGGGTGAGGAGAAGTCCAGCTGGAGGGGTGAGGAGAGGTCCAGCTGGAGGGGTGAGGAGAGATGCGGCAGGAGCGCCAGTCACACGGCATTTTCCTCTGCAGTGGGTTGGGTGCTGCAGAGAGGGATCAATCCCTCCCCTCAGGTCACACATGTGACCTGAGGGGAAGGAGCGGATTGGGTGGTGTGTGGTAAACACAGGACGGCCATGCGATTGGTCCAGGACGCTGAGTCCTGGCTAATGGGATGGGCGTCCTGTGTGTACAACACAGCGCCCAATGCACTTGCATGGGTGGCGGCGGCCAATGGGAGTGAGCGGGGCCTGCAACAAAGCCTGACACGGTCCGCTCACTCCAATTGGCCGCCGCCACCCAGAAGACGACGTCACTGGCTCCCGGCACCCGCCCACAGCCCCTACACCGCTACTCCACCAGCATGGCGACCCTGAGGCCCCAGCGGTGAGAGAGCGGCGAGGGGCGGAAGCCACTGCCAGCATCCAGGCAGCGTGGACCTGGCGGAGGCGGCGAGTCCGGTGGCGATGAAGTGGGGCCGACGGTTGGCAGGATGGCAGCGGTGTCAGGTAGTGCGGCTGAGGATGGAGGAGGCTGAGAGGATGGAGGAGGCTGTGAGGATGGAGGAGGCAGAGGGGATGGAGGAGGCTGTGAGCATGGAGGAGGCTGTGAAGATAGGGAGGCTGTGAGTACGGAGGAGGATGTAAGGATGGAAGAGGCTGTGAAGATGGAGGAGGCAGTGGGGATGGAGGAGGCTGTGAGGATAGGGATACTGTGAATATTGAGCAGGCTGTGAGGATGGAGGAGGCTGAGGGCATGGAGGAGGCTGTGAGGATGGAGGAGGCTCTGAGGATGGAGGAGGCTGAAGGGATGGAGGAGGCTGTAAGGACGGAGGAGGGTGTGAAGAATGGAGGAGGGTGTGAGGATAGGGATACTGTGAAGATTGAGGAGGCTGTGAGGATGGAGGAGGCTGTGAGGATGGAGGAGGGTGAGGGGATGGAGAGGCTATGAGGATGGAGGAGGCTGTGAGGATGGAGGAGGCTGTGAGGATGGAGGAGGCTGTGAGGATGGGGAGGCTGTGAGGATGGGGAGGCTGTGAGGATGGAGGAGGGTGTGAGGATGGGGAGGCTGTGAGGATGTGGAGGCTGTGAGGCTGGAGTAGGCTGTGAGGCTGGAGGAGGCTGTGAGGATGGAGGAGGCTGTGAGGATGGGGAGGCTGTGAGGCTGTGAGGCTGGAGGAGGCTGTGAGGATGGAGGAGGCTGTGAGGATGGGGAGGCTGTGAGACTGGTGGAGGCTGTGAGGTTGGAGGAGGCTGTGAAGATGGAGGAGGCAGTGAGGCTGGAGGAAGCAGTGAGGCTGGAGGAGGCTGTGAGAATGGAGGAGGCTGTGAGGATGGGGAGGCTGTGAGGCTGGAGGAGGCTGTGAGGCTGGAGGAGGCTGTGAAGATGGAGGAGGCTGTGAGGATGGAGGAGGCTTTGAGGATGGGGAGGCAGTGAGGCTGGAGGAGGCTGTGAGGATGGAGGAGGTTGTGAGGATGGAGGAGGCTGTGAGGCTGGAGGAGCCTGTGAGGCTGGGGAGGCTGTGAGGCTGGAGGAGGCTGTGAGGATGGGGAGGCTGTGAGGCTGGAGGAGGCTGTGAGGCTGGAGGAGGCAGTGAAGCTGGAGGAGGCTGTGAGGATGGAGGAGGCTGTGAGGATGGGGAGACTGTGAGGCTGGAGGAGGCTGTGAGGATGGAGGAGGCTGTGAGGATGGAGGAGGCTGTGAGGATGGGGAGGCTGTGAGGCTGGAGGAGGTTGTGAGGCTGGAGGAGGCTGTGAGGCTGGAGGAGGCTGTGAGGCTGGAGGAGGCTGTGAGGATGGAGGAGGCAGTTCAATTCTTATACTTACAATCCGCCGAGCGCTGGCTGCTGGGAGTAGTAGCAGGCATTGTGGTGATAGGACCTTGCATGATGTCAGAATGACATCAGCTTTTGGGGCTGTGATTGGTGCGCTCGCGGTCATGTGATATCACATGGCCGCAAGCGGGCCAATCACAGCGCAGAACGCAGATGTCATTCTGTCATCATGCAAGGTGCTATCAGCACAATGGGTGCTTTATTAGCTCCGGCCCCCCGCTGTCATGGAATGTGGCGGGGAGCGGCGGGGAAGCAGCGGTGGAGCGGGAGGATGTGGCGGGTGAGCGGCGGGGTGTGCGTGGAGCGGGCAGTGGTTGGGGTGTGGGGGTTTGTGGTCTCCGGCGGCAGTTTTTTTGCGCTTCTGGCCAGTGTCAGCGGCTCACGATGGCGCATGCGCGCCATCGCTCGCAGCGCGTGATAGCGGCACAGTGGTCGAAAGTGCAAAACTGCTGATTATGTATATAGATAGCCCCCTTATAATAGTATTAACGTATAATTATAGAAACTATTATTTAAAGGGTGCCTGACAGCAGGATTTTACCACGTTAAGGTAAAGGTAGGGCCATAATGGGCCGTGATGCTGATTAAATGAATACCTGGAGAAATCCGATCTGTGGTTGAGTAATCTGCATTTAAACATTCCATTATGAGGTCATTAGTGCATCCCTTGTGCATTCGGGCAGAACTTGGGGAGTAGAGTCTTCTGCTTCTGTTCCTCCTCTCTGCCTACCTCCCCCTTTTTACTTACATTCATCCCCGCTAACACCATCATCGCGGTGGGCAGCATATTCACAGTGAAATTCTGCCGGGGTATTCAAGCCTTCAAGAGAATAGTGTCAGAGGCAGCACATGAACAGACTGAGATCTCCTCCGTCATTTTATTGAAGATAGTCTCTGGAATAACTGTGTCTCTAACAAAATGGTGCCGGAGGTCTATATCTGTGCATGCACTGCCTCTGGCGCCATTTTAAGGAAGATTTGAAAGCCTCCACTGAATTGCACATCACACTCACCTCCAACCACAGTGATGGCAGCAGCAATGAATTAAAAGTAAAAAGGGGAGGCAGGTGTGTCGCCCTGCTTACACAAGTAGCCACAGACTGTATCCCACACAGTTTTAGATTCGCTTCTTTG
Source organism: Allobates femoralis (assembly GCA_033576535.1). Taxonomy (NCBI): domain Eukaryota; kingdom Metazoa; phylum Chordata; class Amphibia; order Anura; family Aromobatidae; genus Allobates; species Allobates femoralis. The sequence continues at coordinate 479,329,419 of JARQOC010000005.1, read as the reverse complement.
GCCACCATTGGACTACATAACAAGTTAGCTTTAGGACCATGATCTGTGGCGCCCTGCTCACGCAGGTAGCCACAGACTTCTCTGATGCAGAGTTGGGTTTCCACAGCAGGTACCTACTACATGCAACATCTTCCACCCTGGCACAGTAGGGGGAGCTCAACTTGCTGACCTTAGGCAAGATCCCCTATAAATACTGCTGCTGGGGGAGGAGTTAGCTAGAGTGTGCAGACGCTAGGAGAGCTGTGAAGACGTCCTGGTGGTCGGTGCCATGGTTAGGCCCGAGCCAGTGACCCAGAGTGGCCCTTCTGATGTCCCGCAAGCCTAAGTGGGGACAGAAGGCAAGGAGCAGACAACCTAAAGGGAGTGAGGAACTAGTGGGAGTTCACCCAAAGACGTACCGGACATCGGGGATCCGCACCTGTAGGATACTCCAGGACTTCAGCCACCCGGTCCCCCTGTGGGTCAAGGAGAGGGAGCCAGACACCGCAGTGTTCCACTGCAGTGATCAGAGAGGGTAACCCGTGGATCGCACAGGAAGAGAGGACAGATATAAGAGATATAGATTTTCTTGGACGAAGTGCCTCACTGTCTGCGCTGCTGTTCCAGGGCCGAAGGAACCAAGACACAGGTGTGTCTGGATCAACTTATGTTTTTATTGTCCGACGCGTTTCAGAGCCACATACCGAGGTCCTTCCTCAGAGACCCTATATGCGCATTCTTATTTTACAGATATAAGAGATAGGAAGAGAGAGGAGGCCAGTCTGGCTGGATGCAGGCTGGGCTTCAATTACCAAAGAGGAACAAACAGAGGAGGCCTTATACCCACTTGCTGTGGGGACCCACTGTGCACCTGGTCACCTGTCAGTGTCCTGGACATCTTTACCTGCCGTAACAACAGTAAAAAGTAAAAGAGAGTTTTGCAGTGTGTGTGTGTCATTCCTCTCCGTTCCCGATACCCCTCATAGACTGCTCCAACACTCCCCATTCCATCCTCCAGGTCCCCTCCAAGCTTTTTCTTTACACTACTCTGCCCCGGAGGTCCAGCCCTACCTGTAGAAGACTTTACCAACTAGCCGCATTACCATCTACCTCCGGCGGGCGGTGGCGGCGCTTGTGACCCATCACCAGATACTACAGGTGGCATCACGAGAACTGTATATAAAATCCCCTGTAAATATAACCCCTTTTGGAAGTGTCACCCAGGCCACGGGATCAGGCGCAGCCACCACTCCCCGTGACACAGCAACGCTACCCACAGAGCCTGATACCCGAGTACCCCAAAGCTTGGGACTCGACACAGGCGGAGGATAGGAACAGAAGGTGAAGACCCTATCCCTTAATTCTCACCCTAATCAACAAGGGATACAAGAAAAGCATCATTGCAGAAAGTTTCGACAAAGATTGTTCAGCAACCAAAGATCAGATTTATTCACTGCAGGTATGTATTTAATCAGCATCACAGCACCATTATGGCCATGGGTTTACTAAATCCTAAATGCTAAGTCCTAAATGCTAAGTCCGAAATCCTGATGACAGGTTCCTTTTAATGCATTGTACAAAAGTTAAAGTGAAGATATTTGTGGTTAAACAAGTTTTGTGTTTATATATTCTAAGCTGTAATTGTAATTGTTTTAGACGAGGCAACAGTGTGGAATGAAAGGATTCAGGGAAATCTCTGTGTAGTATGGTCTTAAAGAAGCATTCCCACTCACATTTCTATTGAATAGATGTGTGAGTATGTGCTTGTAACGTAGTGTGTGTATTATAATACTCACCTAACGCCACTCTCTCCGGTGTCCAGTGCTGGTCTTCTGCTCTTCTGTCACCACAAATGAGGTCTGCCGAGATCTGCATTCTACACTGTATGCGTAATGTAAATGAGTCAGAAGTCACATTTACGATGAAAGCCTATGGACCCTCATTGTGTAACTCCATAGAGTTACACAATAAAGTAAAACCCCTATACTTTCACATCCCCAGAGTCTGCCACTGCGACTTTTGCTTCTGCCACCAGGCTCCACTGTGTTCACTCCGAAAGTGGGGCTGGTTATAGAGCAATCCGACTCTGTGGATGTGTTTGTATTGTTGCCCAGCCGGAGTCATGAACTCCAGACTTCAGCCAATTAGGAAGTACTACGCCCTACTTGTATCTTCTGTGTGTTGCTGCTAGCTGCCAGAAATACTCACTGGTTCACTTGTTGTTATCCTGCTTAGTATTATTGATTTTGCCGGATTGACCTTTGACTGTTTTTATACTATTCTCCAGCCTGACAATCTTGTAATTTACTTTTCTGACCTCTCAGCTTTGATCCTGCTTGCCAACATTTCTATTCCTGGACTGCAGCCTATCTATAGGCAGCAACCCAATGGACCTTGCAGTAAAGCCAGATCCATGTGTATGGGTTAATGGATGTCTGGGTATATCGTGGTTCTGCCTGACTGTGCAGTTTGCATTTAGTCTGTCCAGAATTCCCCTTTATTACCTGTAACTTGGACAAATGTTATATTTACATGACCCTGAGAATCTGTAGGGGTGGAGACATCACTGAGGAGAGGAGAAGATCAGCATTAGACTCCGGACAGAGTGCCGGTAGGTGACATTACAAATATACATGCACATTTAATCAATAAAAAGTAAGGGTGCTTCTTTAAGTCCAATTAATGATTTGTTAGGCAGGAGAGAAAATATGAAAAGCATGGAAAGGAGCGAGTATGTGATAAAAAGCGTGACAGCTAGCTAGTCCCAGTCACTGTGCAAGTAATCTATCAGACTTCTGTTATCACTTGATATTTAACATATATTGACATAACGGTCTCTGCAAATGTCACTCTGTGGGCTTTCCAAGCATATAATTTTCTCAGCAGAGGTCTACATTTATAGAGCACAGTCATTTCTAATCTAAAAAATGGTAAAAATCACTAAGAATTTCCATTTTTAAACTTATAAACATTTTCTAATATTTGTATCTTCACAGAGTTACCTCTACTCATTTTCTCCCACCTAGCCTGAAACCAGGAATGGGGAGCTGTTTGTGACCCAAATTTTGATGCTTCATTGTTGTTAGATATCAGTCAGATGTTTTCATGCATTTAATAAGTTTATTAAATGTTTATTGACAAATACATTAAGTTTATCCAAAGACTCAGTATTTTACAGTGTTGTCTCTTAATTTTTAAGAACTCTGTACTTCAACCTTGTATCTGGATATCAGCTGGATATCAGCTTCTGGGACAAATCCTAACTGATGGCAATCCGTTTGTAATGCTGGTGGTCTAGTCACCACACTTACCCGGCTCCTTGGTGCGTTTCTAGCACAGATGTCCCTGAACTCTCATCCCCCTTCCCAGCTATACGAGCTCTGCTGGGATACCATGGCCATTTCTTCCCTGTTTTTATGCTGTTTCCGCCCCTCCCTAATACATTGCCGCCCACGTGTAGCTTGGTCCTCTGCTGACCAATGGTCATTTATGTGCATTTTGGTCCCTGGCCCCTCCTGGAGTCCCTAGTCTCCATGTCCTGAAGTTGTTCAACTGGGTTTCTGGTAATTTCCAAGGGTAAGCACATGCTCACTTTTCCCTCTCTTAAAGTGGTGGGGCATGCACCTTGATTTGTTTGTATCTGTCTTTGTTCTGGGACCCGTCCTGTCTGTGTTTCTAGTTCATTCCTGTGTCTTGGGACCAGCCTTAATTTTGCACCTGTTCCTGTGTGTTACCTCAAGTCCTGCTTGTGAGCTGTCTGTGCCTTGTATCAGAGGTCCTGGATCCTGAATCTGCCATGCCAGCGCCTGATGAAATCTGCCTGAGGCCTGTACCCGATGACATCTGTCTGTGGCCTGTGCCTGACGAATTCCATTCATACCAGTGACATATGACTTCAGCCTGTGTTCTGTGCTCCATGATGTCTGCCTGTAGTCTGAACCTTATGTCTGCTATTCATGCCAGTGTCAGATGACTCCAGCCTGAGATCTGTGGCAGATCACATCTGCCTGTCCATGCCAGTACCAGATAACTTCAGCCAGTGGTTTGTGTGCAATGATGTCTGCCCGAGGTCTATCCATGTGGAATTCCATCCATACCAGTGCCAGATGATATCTTTACTATGATGTCCTGCACCTATCCCTGATGTCCTGAACCTTCTATCCTATGTTTCGTGACTATACCTGTGTACTTGCCTGTGGAACACCATTTTTGCCTATTTTTTGCTTGGAGTTTACCACAATTATCTGTGATTTTGTTTGCCCACCCAATTTTTGAGGATTGACTGCAGGTTCTCAATGCGTTTGAGATCTAGGAAGTTTCCTGGCTATGGATCCCAAATTTCACTAGTGCAGCCAAAGATAAGGCCTAATAGGCAGCATGTCATTGAAACGATGACATAATACATTGCACTAAAGAAACCATAATGACCATTAGGACCAATGCAGCTGATCATTAGCCACAGCACTCTCATGCCATTTAAATTGTCTGGACATATGAGACTAGTGATTGGCTGCAGTAATCAAATGCTGTAGTCAAGAAGTTAGTGCTACTAGAGATAAGTGGACCCATGATAGTTCAAGCTCTGGAGGATCAGCCTTATTTTTTTTTAAGTTCTGTTCTGGACCCAAACTTTACCCGAACCTCATTAGAAGTCACTGATTGGGCAGTTCCGCTCTCTGCCCATATACAGCAAGCAATAAGCAAAACAATTCTGGGGAAGGGAGCGGTTTTGCCATTTTCATTTTTTAGTATACACTACATCTAATAACTTTGATTAACCCCAGTGCAAGCCGTTCAAACACTGCAAGTGGTTCATTCTAGGCTGAGCACCGAGTGCACCTGAGCACAACAATGCTCGCTCCAGTGAATGTGTGCGTAAAGCTGTTCACCCCTGGCACAGAGCAGTCATGGAACGCTCCTGCCGAGTGCGGCATGGTGAGGTAAACGCAGAGCAGAGCGGTTTTTCAACTCTGCTCTGAGGAAGTGGGTACATATCTGATGTCACTCTGATTCACAGCGGGCTACCTGATTGGGGGAGCGGCTGTCAATCAGCATGACGTCGGCTATGCCTCCATCTACCAAGGGGAGGGAATCCTCCCTTAGGTAGTCGTGACATCGACGGACACACCAAAATGGTCAACAGGAGCAGTCTGTGATCCCTCCGGTTGGCTGTGAACGGTGCCAGACACAGAGGCAGGTAGGTGCCAGCTACCTGCCTGTTAGTGCTTAGGCACAATTTTGTTTGGAGGTATCCCAGATAACCCCTTTAAGGTTTGGTTCGCTAATCCCTAACTGCTACAAAAAGCTCAATAAAGACCTGGGTCAGCAGCAGAGAGACAGCGCTTGAGCATTGGTTGGCAAGTACAGCTAATGTAGCTTTTTAAAAACTGTGTAGCCCCTATACCTGAAATAAAAATATCCAGGAAAAACACTTTAATTACATTTTTATGATTAGCTAAATCTTTAATAAACATTTGTAATGCTGATAACTTTGCATTATTTTTCTATTTTGGCTGAAAGTTCACAAAAAATTGTAGATGAAGGTAAGGAAATCTCCCTAAGAGCAGCTTTGCTATCTGTCCTGTCACGTTTTCCAGTAATGAATAGTACACATCTGTATTATACATTTAACACCATCATTTTTATATTACAGTCTGTTGCGTTAATGGGGCATAATTTATGTTATTGTGTCTACATTTCAATGCAATCATTATGGCTGCTTTTTAATAGACTGATATTCCTGTATATTTAATTTTGTTGTGACAGGAGCAACTTAAATAGAGATATGATATTTTCACAAAACTGTACGATATGCAGCATAACAACATCCCACTTCATTATCTCCAGCAGAGTAGAATAATTTATAACGATGGACTTTTGCTTTGTTTTTTTGGAACCATAATTATTTTGCCGATTTTCATTACCATCTAAGTTCATCATCATGGTTTATTACATGGAACAATCTGTGGGTTGTTTTTACATTAAAGTGACTAATTTCTAAATCTTCCCAGTGCTTCAGATTACGTGAATTGAATATCTAAAAGTCTAAGAAATAAAGACATATTGCAGTCATGAGAATTATACAATGAGCACTTATAAATATCAGACAGTACATAAATATTGGAAGTTAGAATGAATTCTATATACTCTAACTGAAGTAACTGAGTAGATATGGCTAAAATGTATACTGTTGGTTGGACATAATTGAATGAGATAAAAGCAAATAAATTGGGAATAGCTTTCCACACACAGGAAAAATTCATACAATGGATGAACAATAAGGATTTTCCAGAATTCTTTGAAAAAAGTTTTCAATTTGAACAAAATTATTTTTATGTTAAAAACCTTAGATGGCAATGTGTGCAATCATGTTATGGGACAGCACACTTGCGAATCATGAAAGTGTGCATTACTAACTATGACAGGAGTCCCATCATTTGACAGATCAAGTGGAGGACTGTAACCTCCAGTATGCAATTCCACACTATCAGTGACATGTCAACTAGATTTTGCATCCACTTCTTTCAGTAGAACATTGATAAATTTTAGAGAAAAGGGTAAGAATCTATTTGGTTTTAGGCACACAGAGGTGTGGGAGTGGAGATGTAAACCCACTAGACCACCAAAGTGGAGGCTGAACGATAGGTAGGACCAAGCAGGATAGTTAAAGCAGTCTTTAATGAGAAAACTTGCCAATACAGCCAGGGCAGTGCACACGACTAGGTACAGTCAATAAGAGCAGGCATGGAGATAAGAGCAGCGAGGCAAGTGAGAAATAGTCCAGGTGTCTAGATGCCGGCGCTGGAGAAGCGGCACCCTGGCTGATAAAATAGGCACAGCAGATGTAGTTAACCTCGGGACTGGCAAGTACTGGTATAGCGAGCTCTGATTCAATATAGCAAGTAAGACAGGTAGCGTACAGGTGAGTCGGTCCTCAGGTAGACATAGCAGACTCTAGGTGAGACAAGAAGTATAGGTAAACAGGTGTTATCAAAGACAAGAGCAGGGAATTGGATAAGGACCTGAGGAAAAGCAGTGCAACTAGTGACAGGCGATGTTACTTAGGCACCTAGAAGTAGTCACTCAGAGATAGGCTGAGAGGTGATCAGAGGTGAAATTAAGAACAGGTGTACTGATCCTTTAAGAGGAGTTAATGTGCGGGCACATGACCTAAGCCATGCTCCTGGAGGCTCTGCAGGAAGGAAGCAGACCTCTGGAGGAGAAGGACGGAATGCTGGGAGGCGGTGCTGAGTAAGTAACCTGAGAGTGACTATAAGCAGATCGAGCAGGACCATGTGATGGGCACTGATCTCCCTGCTTACTGGAGACAAGATCCAGGGTGACCATAGGGCAGTCAGGGTGCACAGAGCTGTGTGATGCCCATGGAAGGTCAGCCCTGCAGCATGGGGAATGACAGCATGTTACTGCCAACTTACTCAGGCAATTGAGTAATCCTGACAGTGGGTGTGATGCACACTGTCAGGATTGGCCAGTCTGCAATCACATAGTGACTACAAAAATGTATTTCAATTCAGAAAACTCCTTTACATGGGTATTTCCAAAATTAGTGTATTCTAACTTTGATTTATGATTGAGAGGTGAGAGGTATCTGCAGCACTGAGAAGAAGCAAGTGCTGTTGGGAAATGTAGTTTTAGCAGATAAAAATAGCACCAGTGGACATGCCCCGCCAGGGCCGTGGGGTACCCGGAAGCAGGTCGGACAGTTCTTTGGGGAGGTCACGGAGCCGTGACCCGACTCCGTGGCCCTGGCCGTGTCATAAAATAAGGAATAATTTATATGGGATTAAGTCGTGGCGCTGTGGCGTCCCTGCGGATCCAGTCAGCACAGAGGCACTGCACCCCTGTTAGGGTGTAGTATAACACTCATGGGTAAGAGGGGCACCGACCGGTGCTGGAACATCCAGATCCCACTAGGAACCATTGTAGTGGGGATAGGTGGTGAAGGAAGTAGTTAGAAGGAGCACTAGGGAAGGAGTGAGGTCAAGAAGAACACCTGGATGACTTGGGACACGTGGCAAAGGGTATAAATAAAGTCGGAAAGATCTAGAACACAGGAGAAGAGACAGTTGAACAGCAGAGAGGAGAGTTGCTGCAGAGAGAGGAAAGGAGAGTGAAGCAGCTAGAGTTGAGTTGGAGGGAAGCTAGAGCAAGAATGCCTGTCACAAAAAGAAAGAACTTAAGTGTCCAGAGGACTGGAGCAAGTGGGAGCTCGTCCTAAGGCCAGACTGAGGAGCAGAAACAACACCTAAGTTGCTTCAGGAGGAAGAGAAGGTCCTAGAGACATGGGAAGTGAGCAATCCACCCGTGGGGCTCAAATCCATTGTCAGGAGCAGGCACGTGGAGGGACCAGGCTGAAGACTATGGGAACCAGGAACCCCAAAACTAATGGAGAATACAGACCAGGCTCAACTAGCGACCCGGAGACTTTGTGGCACCTCCATGGTGTCACAGTCGACAACCGCGCTCATCTGCTGAAAAGGTGGCAACCATAGGGCTAAGGGGAAACACTGCATGTTGACAAAAGCCCACAGTCACTGGCTCAGAACTGTCTGTGACGAGGATCAAGGCAGGAAAGGTGAGGCACGCACAGTGTAAAAATACTAAGAAAGGACAGAGAAGGGCTGCTGGTTTTGTCTCATCCTCCTACTCGGGAGTAGCCGGATCCCTGCCTCCGAGAAACCAGTGCTCAGCTGGCTGTTACACAAAGACTGTGAGTAAAAGATCTGCAGACTGCAACCCGCTGTGTCTGTGAACTTTCTTAATGCATCAAAAGCACGAGACACACAACTACCAACTCACTCAGGTACCTCTAGCTGCCTTAGGGGTCAGCCCTACCCGTAGAGGGCTTAAGAACATTGCTGCCTCCCAACTAGCGGCCCCTAGGAGAACTGTTGTGCAGCGGTGGCCATCTATAGTTGCAACCTGCGGGTGACATCACGTAAAATAACAAGTATCCCCAAGTCCAGTTATGCCTTCCAGAATGAACCTCAGTTGCCCACCGTGGCTGTGTTGTACTCAGAACTGGGCCCTCTCAATGCCGTCTGGGGGCTTCAGGGTGTCACGGTGATGTGACCCGGCTCCATTGTCCCAGGCGAGTAAATAATAGGGCTGAAATAAAGTTTTTAGCAAGATATTGTGATGCCACCAGTGGTTAGTGGCCAGCTGTAGCCACCGCTGCAGTCAGGTCCTCTAGGGATGATGGGGGTTGCAGCCAGTATGATGCACCCTCCACGAGTAGGGCTGTTTCCCAGGGCCTCCATGTAGGTGGTGCAGATAAAAGGGAAGGAAATTGTCAATATTCTCGGGCATCTCCAGCTGCGAGCTCACCGTAGCTATCAGCCCCATTCCGGGCGCAATTAACAGTCACACACAGTTCTGAGCTTTACCTGGTTTTACTGATAGTCTGCAGTTCTTAAAGTTCAGCTCATGGTCTATTCACTAGTGGCTCCGGTCCCGGATTAGCAGCTGGGACGGCTCAGAAGCACCCCCCTTCTGGTTCCTCTTGGGCCTCTGCTCTCGGTCCCGCGCACAGACTATGGTCCAGCGGTCACAGGCTTTTTGTGGGGTACCCTTCCGAGCCTCCTAGCCCTCATCCCTCCTTCCCTTTTTCATGCCGTGGGTTGGGTCTGGGACATAAAGACCCTGCACCCCACCGGTATTCATGGTTGGGGTTTGTAGCTTCCCTGCCACTTCAATAGAGCTGGCACCCTGGTTCTGGCCAGTCCCTCGGTGTCCCCGCTGACTCGGACTCACTAGGGAACCCTTCTTGCTTCCCTCGGTACGCAGCCTGGGACCTGTGCTAGCCATACAGTGACACAGGCCGCCGGGTCCGGGTTCTTCCTGTCTGGTGTCTCAGGCAGGCTGCCGGGTGTCTCTCATTAGGTTTTCTTGCCTCCTCCCAACTGAAAAAAACTCTACCAACTTGTTCCTTGGTTTTGTTCCTGTTCCTCCACCCCTTACTGGGCTCCTTTTCTAGCTCTCTACCCTTCACTTGGTCCCTCCTGCTATCCCTTGCCTGACATGAAGTAACTAGGACTAGGGATCGGGGGTTGTGTCGGGGGTTTGTGCGCAATGACCAACTTACCAGTACCAGCTGCTATACCACTTAGTGGCGACCAGTCCGCAGGGGTGCCACACTCCTCCTGAGCAAAGCTTAGCATGTCCTCATGCTAGGACCCATGTACGGGTGTCACACAAGCTCACATTTTCTTTATGCAATAAACATCAACATCATAACAAGTTATAAGAGTTCTGTTGCTTCCCGTAACTGGAGCTGTGTGACTTTAACGTTACTTTAACAAAAACATCCCTAATTATCATTATAGGGCAAGGGTATAAAAATAGAAAAAGTGCAAGAAAAACTAGTCCACAGTTCCGCAATTGTCTCTTTGTTTTCGTTGTTGTTAAACCAACCACCAGAAAAACCCGTTGCAAGCCTTGGGCGCGGTGACAGGGACTAAACTGACCGATTCTTCGGCTTCGTGAAGCGTTGCGGTCTGATTGCATTGTCCTTTCTCAGTTCACATATTATCACAATTAGAAAGTTCACTATAAAATCTGCGATAAAACCAACAGGGCGCACACCGGGGGTGCGCTATGTACACATAAGTCCGGATCACACACAGTCCATGATGTCAAAGTTTGTTTCTCTTAACCTAAGGGGAAAACACACTCATACAGGGAAAGAATTAGGAAAACAAAGGAAAACTGCAGAAAATTCACTCACGCTGTCCATAGCCTGTCTGGGGCTTATGGCTTCCACCACATGACCTGAGTAGGTGCAGGGCAGTGACTCGCCCCAGGGCAGGGTACTCAGCTCTCGGGCGGTTTTCAGTCTGGGATGTAACGGGTGGCCTGCCCAAGGCCGTGGCCCTGGCGGTCAGTGAAAAAGGGGTTAGTTACAGGGATTATATACAGTTTTTGTCTTCGTGACGCCACCTGTTGTGTCTGGTGAGGGATCAGCAGCGCCGCTACAGTCCTCCGGAGGTCAGTGGGATTGCGGCCGTGATGGTATAGTCCCCGTAGGCAGGACTGGGACCTCCGGGGCAGAGTGGTGAGGAATGGACAGGATGCAGCAGAGCTGGGACGGTTTGGGAGGATAGGAAGAGTCTATGGAGGGGCACGGTGAGGGAGCAGAAACAACGCAAACACGCAGCAGAAGTCTCTTTACCTTTTACTGATGGTATTCAGGCAAATGGTCCCAAGCACTGATGGCTAGCTGGGCTGCACAGTCGGCTCCCACAGCAAGTGGATATAAGGCCTCCTTCCTTTGTATTCTCTGAAGCACAGTCTATTAAATCCTGACTTGCCTCCACTCTCTTCTCTGATCTGTTTCTCCTTCACTCCTGTGCGGTCTCTGGGACAACCTTCTCTTGGTTTCTGCAGTGGCCACTGCTCCTGGCTCCCTTGCTTTGACTCTCTCAGGAGACTGGGTAGCTGTAGCTTCATTGGTGCCCAGGGGTTTCCTGTGGGACTTGATCCACTGGATCCCCAATATCCGGCTTCTCTTTCCCTCTCTGGAACGAACTCACAGCTGGAGCTACCTGTTCCTTGCTTCTGCTTCAGTCCCACTTAGGTTGGTGGGACGCTGAAAGGCTATTCTGCGTCTCTGGCCTGTGCCTACTCGTGGCACCAGCACTAGCTCTTTCCTGCAGCTCTTCTAGTGTCTGCCACACTCTGACTAACTCCGCCCCCAGCAGCAGTATTTATAGGGGATCCTGCCTAAGTGCAGCAGGTTGAGCTCCCCCTACTGTGCCGGGGTGGAAGGTGTTGTTTGTAGTGCTACCTGCTGTGGAAACCCAGCTGCGCAGCAGAGAGATATGTGGTTACCTGCGTTGGCAGGGCGCCACACACCCCCCTAGGTAATATTGTTGAGGATGGGATTTATGGGGTTAAAGAAATATCATAACTTTTCTCTTTTTCCATATATATGTTTTAATTTGAAAATGTTATGTTGTTATGTTGTCTGTTATACACTAGGTGGCGCCCACACTCCATGCAGCTTATTAAGAAAGGAATTTAGGATTCAAATAACTAGATAAGGATTGACCAATTAGGAGATGATTATTTTGTAGAAAGTTCCAGAATTCTAACACGCCTCTTGTTTTCTGTACAAAAATGTGTGTTTTAATAAATGCCTGTGCAGTGCTTGATCTTATACGGCGTAGGCATGATGAGTAAGGCTTGAGACGGCTCTGGTGTCCGTATCATTTACTTGCGATAACGCAGACGTGCGTAATTTGCCTAAATATACCAATTAGGAGTGACTGATGGATTTGTGATTGAATTCTGCCCTCAACAATTGTCGCCTGAACAGGGACCCCGTGAGGAAACCAGGCACCCCCGTGGCCCCGCACGGCACTCCTGCAGGAGACCCACCACTCACCGAAGGGACCTGATCAACCCCAGATTACGGTAAGTCTCATGTATATAATGTATATGTGATTACTTACTGGTGAGTCGGGGAGTGGCGGTTATCCATAAGGGGGCAGCCGGAGCACGAGGGTGTAAGGTGACGGTAACTGACCTGGTTGTCCATAGCGGGGTTTGAACGTGATTAAGCACAAACCGTCGCCCAACTCCATCAGTCATGATGCACTGTACTCTGCCCCGTTGAGAGATCAGACATCGAAAGTATAGATATTTTCCTTGTGTTGGACGAGGAGGGAAGGCCGTTTTGTATATGTATTGCTGTTAAGACGCATTATCATTCACCACTATAACATAGGCTGTCAGATTTGGAGATTTTTGGACAGGTGTTGGAGTAAACCATAACACAGGCTGTCAGATTGGTTGGACAGGTGTTAGAGTGAACTATAATACAGGCTGTCAGAGTTAGGGGAGATTTTGGGACAGGTGTTAATGTAAAGTAAACGTAGGCTGCTAGCAGGTAGGGATAAGGGCGGGCGTACCCGGGTACGTAGGCCGTCATTTCAGGGGAGTTTTTCAGAGCAGGCGTTGTACTGGTTAAACAGAATGTGTAGGCTGCCAGGAGGGGAGGGCAGGCACTGAATAGTTAAACGGAGAACCGTGAAGCTATTGTTTATACTGTTTGTTGTGATTTAGCCTCCTAGAGAGAGAGAGAGGCTGTAACCGGTGTACCGTAAGGGGTCGGTGAGCAGCTGCACCGATAGAGACCGGTTCGTGGCTGAGGATGTTGCGTCTTTTCAGTAAAAACATAGCCTCCCTTCGATGCCGGTGAGTTAATATAAACCGCCAGAGAGAAGGTTGCTTGGGGACTGCTGCCGGCAATTCCCCGTGTGAGCAAATAAACACAAAAAAGTTTAGGAAGGAGTTAATGGAGAAGGAGGGGCAGAGGACACCTGCCGGTGTGACTGCAGTGATGAGTGATCAAGGAGAAATGGTACCAGAGAAACTAAAGATGTGTATGACATGTGACGGCCCACAAGTGTGTACTCTACATTCTCCTGACTTGACTAGTCCACCTGCAGTGGCCAATTCACTCCCAGACCAGCCGTCTCTATCTCTTTTTTCCAGAAATAATGTCTCACTGACTTCCGGTGGCAGCCATCTTACTATACCCAATGGCAGCGATGCGGGACTTCCAGATACCACTTTATGTGCAGTCACTGTCCCTTCAGAACATGTGTATATACACCCACCTGCTGACTCATCATTCCAGGAGGATATAAGGGAGAATCATGATGTTATATGTTCAAAGATGTTTGTCACCAAGGGGGAACACCAGATATTGATAGCTGTGGGTAGAGGGAATATAGCCACACAACAGCAATATGACATGCCTCAGCCATGGCAACCACGAACACAGACACAACAGCAGTATAGATGTCAGTCCAGAGAAGCCTGGGTCTCCTGGTGCTGTGGCAAACAAGGCCCAATGAGAAGGGAGTGCCGGTCCCGCCAGCGGGGACACCACGGAACCAATTCCGGAGTATCTCCAATGATGTAATCACTGCCCCACAATAACGACAATATCAACAGAATCTACTATATCCTACCCCAAGTTATCTCCAATCCCACATCCACTCCTACCCCCGCAGCCAAAGTTTCTGTATACCGACAGATAAATACTGAGTAGATATATATTTTTGCTTACAGTTAACAAATCAATTTTCTAATTTGGAAAACTCTAGTAAAAGTATTGATACCTTTAGTGTTTCTCTAGAAATTGCCTGTATTTCTATCTAATAGAGAATTTTATATTATAGAGAGAACTCTCCTTTTGATTCTATTTCAGGAGGGCCACAGTCTGTAATTGATGTATACTATAATTTTATGGGGATTTAGTATGGGGTTATAATTCTTATAAGTTATACTAATTAAGCTTTAGTTATTTCACAATATATAGTTTTTTTTTAAATAAAAAAGTTTTATTATTACCTGTATAGATGTTAAAGTTTAGAGATTTTTGTTTAATATGTGTTTAGTGAGAAGGAAAAATTCTATATTGGGTTTATATTGACTATTGGGTTTCTGAATAATGGGAAAGGGTTAATGAAATTTATGATTTTCGGGGGAAGAAACATTTCTTTGTTCTTTGTTCAATAATTGTGCGTATGATCTTGTTTTTGGCTTGTTTCTTTTTCTTTATTAACCTCCCTCTCTGTATCTGATGGGAGGAGGGGAGGGGGGTGAGTTGGTAATTAGTTAGCAATTTCTTCTCACAGTGCCTGAATCCGAGGACCTGTCCAAGGTCGGGGATGTGTAAAGTGGCCATGAGAAATAAAAGGGAGTAAATTGACTCCCATGTTTATCTGGTATTTTTGTCAAAATATTCTTTGTCTGCTGTCTCCTCACACCTGGCAGTGATGTAAGAATGTTTCTATTTGTTCTGAATTTCTTATGTGAAAAAGGGAGGGGGGGATGGAGTGAAAATTGAATCCAAAAGATTCTGGATATGACGCCAACATATTCTGTAGCGCTGTATTATTTTTGTCTAGTTATTAATATAGTTAATAGAGAATTGTAATTAGATTGTTAAATAAGAATTTTCTGATTTTTGAAATTAATATATATATTTTTTTAGTGTTCTATTTCAGGTATATGTATGGGAAAGATGATTTCTTGCATTTGGACGCCGGTAGAATCCTCGCATGAGGTAATCAGAGTAATTGATTCTGAATTTTGCAATTTTAACTGGAGCGGTTTTGGATTGATGAACCCTTACAGTACGGTAAGCATACAAAATGCAGAATTGGTAAATGACGGTGAGGTAGACACCATGTTACCAGTCTAGGATGGTATAATCATACTGACAATCACCACAGGTGTCCTGTCCTCTCGGAGGTAGAAGGCAAGCTACAACAAAACGTAGGAAAGGTAGTGGCGGGTGGTTGCCCCATCCCAGCCGGATTGCGTCTGGCGGCCTGAGCCCTCTCTATAGTCGACTGCCTTATAGGGACTGACCGAACCACTAACAGTGTTAAACTAGGAGTCGTGAGAGGGGACAGGGCAGGCCATGATGTCTCTCATCAGCAAAGGTTAGACTGTTCTCTGCTTGGCCTCACTTTACGCCTCAAAATAGGTCACGGGTGAGATCAGGTGAGTACCTCCTAGTTCGCTCCTGGTACAGGTAAGCTGTGTATACTATCCTGCATTATTCCTACACACAACACAACTCAGAAAGGTAAGAGGTTCAGAGACGACACCACTCCACAAGCTTTAAAAATTGCAAATAGGGTACGGAAAAGGAGATGAAAATGTATAAGAATGTCCTAATATGTGTTGGATCTCTCTTCCCTCTACAAGGTACCATAAGATGTCAAATATATTGGTTATAATGTTCTGAAGTAGAGTAAATAGATAAATAAGTAAATAATATGATTTCTGCTATATAATTAGATATTAATCATACTTTGGTAAATAAATAGTTGTATGTTCTTTTCTATGCTATTTTGTTATTTTCTTTTGATCTGTTTTTTCAGAAAAATTGAAAGACTATTGATAAGTATAATTCTATTGTCTATTATTATTATTATATCTGTTTGACTCTATCTTGTTATTTTGCTTTTATTTGTTCTTTGACTCTGTAAATTTCATGTCTGTGTTCTTATATACTATTCTGGGTGATTATTTTTATACTACAAATCAATGAAATATGATTTTTGTTGTGTATCTCTTCTCTTGTGGATAATTGTGCTTATTTGCAGATACTTCAAAAGTTTTATATCCTTTTGTATATTTTTTCTAATGATATATATAATACAAGTTATTAAAAATGTCCAAGGGGGGTGATTTGTACTTCTAAGGTTATATGTGATATCTATATGTAATAATCTCTGATATACAATTTCTCAGACTGATTCTAATATATTTTGAGGTTTTTTCTTTTTCAATAGGTTTTGTAGATCAGAGACATTCCCTACAGCCTGGGGATTGAGTCATTGTACTGTTCCTTATCTTTGGATGTTCCATATTCATGGTTGCTGTTTTATTTTGCTATGTTTGTTTTAAGAATTCTTTTGGACTCTTTTAAGGACTCTTTTATATTACTATGATCGGGACTTTATACTTTTTTCTGGATTTAAATTTTGCTAAAGACTTTTCCTGGATATAGACTTTGCCAAAGATTTTTACTGAGGACTTTCCCTATGGATATTTCACCTTATGCGATAAAGCAAATGACTTCATTTTTTCTACTATAAAAGACTTTTATTATCCCTAATAGCTTAGAGAATGTTATAAAAATGTATGTTTTTTACACTGATGTATTAATACCCAAAATTTATATTGCTAGTTACTGCTAGTTAGATAATGTAAACTACTCTAGTATCTGAACTATGTAGAACATAGAGTTATTGTCTTTGCAAGAGGATGGGATAATTGTTTATTCTCTATTTCTTATCTATATTTCTGGGAACCGATCCAACCGCTTGTAACTTTTATCTGCCAGTCTCCATATTTTTCTATTGCCTGATTTTCTATTATTTCTATACTGTTCCCAATATTTCCTTAATTACTAATCTCTCCAGTTTGTGTTCTTTTACTAAAGATCTTTTGTATTCCATTGTTCAATTATTGTAATTTTATATAGAGTTATTATCTGTGCCCACTTGCTGTGTAAGGTATTATTAAGAATAGGCTCTGCTTAGTGAAGTAATATGTTTTCAATATTTAACCCGTATGTAACAAATCTATATGTATGGAGGTATATTATAGGTTTTTTTTTTAAGAAAAGTTTTGAATTTAGGGGGGGCTGTTGAGGATGGGATTTATGGGGTTAAAGAAATATCATAACTTTTCTCTTTTTCCATATATATGTTTTAATTTGAAAATGTTATGTTGTTATGTTGTCTGTTATACACTAGGTGGCGCCCACACTCCATGCAGCTTATTAAGAAAGGAATTTAGGATTCAAATAACTAGATAAGGATTGACCAATTAGGAGATGATTATTTTGTAGAAAGTTCCAGAATTCTAACACGCCTCTTGTTTTCTGTACAAAAATGTGTGTTTTAATAAATGCCTGTGCAGTGCTTGATCTTATACGGCGTAGGCATGATGAGTAAGGCTTGAGACGGCTCTGGTGTCCGTATCATTTACTTGCGATAACGCAGACGTGCGTAATTTGCCTAAATATACCAATTAGGAGTGACTGATGGATTTGTGATTGAATTCTGCCCTCAACAATATCAGTATTCCAGGACTGAGCATTTTTTGTGTTAACAGGATATAAGAACGACAATAATATCATATTTACATAGTTTGAAAAATGAAAAATTACAAAAAGACACTCCCAAAATATTTGAAAAATGGAAAAACGGGTAAGTCCATACGATGCTAGTCCATCCACCGTAGGCTTTTTGAAGTTTGTAGCTTCGTTAGTCCATTAACCATAGTCCATTGGTATTTTTAAAGAAGTTCAAAGTTCAAAAGGGGAAAGGTTCAAAGGGCAAAGTTCAATAGAGTCTTTACAGCAATGTCTCTGTACGCTCTGCGTAAGGAAAAGGGGAAAAGTCTTTTCAAAAGTTCACATTTTTAACAATAAACAGGGGTCCCTATGGGTGTCTCGGCTTAGGAGACCTGGTCCCTCCCTGCCCCAGGCACTTTCTGTTCCTAACTTAATGTGCTTGGGACTGGGCCCAGTTCCTCCACCCTTCTGTACACTACTATTTACATTTCTGTTTGTACAGTTTCTTATTTACATTGCTTTCAGATGTGTTCTACCTTATACCCACTCTCCGAACCTAGACGGGGGCTGACCTCGTGTGCTCCTATGTGATCTTCCCACTACAGGTGTCACTGTCTCAGGTGAAGTGTCTAGTGGTGTTGAACTTGGTCTAGGTGGTTCAGGTGAGTTTCTGCATTGCCTTAGTCTCACTACTGGGCTAGCAGGTGTACCGATTGCAGCATCCTCAGATTCTCTTGCAACGGGTATCTCTTCCTGATTCCTCTGGATCTCTTCTTGGGGTTGGTAGAACTTTATTTCAGGAATGATGATGGCTCCATCTATTTGAGGCCAATCTTCAGGAAATTCTCCTAGGTATGTTTGAATCATATTTCTCTTTGGTTCCAAGGTTGGATCTGGGATTGAGACGGGATCCGGGATTGGTTCAAACTCTTGAATGGTTTGATCGCAGGTCTCTTGATTTTCCCAATTTGGAGGACACCTCTTTAGATGATCTCTGGATACTGTTTGTCTGGTTTTACAAAAAGGAGGATTTTTGGTGTATTTTAAAGGCACCAGAGCTATAAGTATTCAGATATGAATGAGTGGGAGAAAACCAAAGAGGACCAGTTACACTGGTCCTCTTTGGTTTTCTCCCACTCATTCATATCTGAATACTTATAGCTCTGGTGCCTTTAAAATACACCAAAAATCCTCCTTTTTGTAAAGCCACTCATACATTGGTGTTTGGCACAGAGCTGTGTACTAACTTATCTAGTGGTGCAAACTTAGATTAGCCATATTTTGGTTTAATTGTTTGTCTGGTTTGTCCACCATCTTTGCTGACGATACAGATCTTGCTGTTGTCATGGACATAGTATAACAGGACGTATGGTTCATTTTCCCATTTGTCATCCAACTTATTGCGGGTTCTTTTTCTTTTTAAGACTAAACTTCCAGGTGGTATAATTTCTGCTGGAGCATACTTGTTGTAATCCCTCTTGTTTTGCACGGGACTTCTCCAGGTTACTTTTAACACTTTGTTGAACTTTAGCATACTGTTCTTGTCGATGGACTTTCCAACTTGAGATGGTTTGTTCTGCTTCAGGATCTACTACACCGAATTCTAAGTCAACGGGTAATTTTCCTGTATGAGCCCTCATCAGATATGCTGGTGTACAATTGGTGGAACTCACAGGAATGTGGTTGTACAAGTCGATTAAATCAGGGAGTTTCCATTGGTTCCTTTCTTCCAGTGGGAAAATTTTCAGCATGTCAATTACGATGTTATTCATTTTTTCACAGAGTCCTTTAGTTTGAGGATGATACGGGGTCATTCTGATCTTCTTGCACCCATACATCTTGCAAAACTCTTGAAAAATCTCTGCTTTGAATGCTGGTCCTATCAGTGAGTAGTGCAGAAGACTTTTTGAAAGGTTTTTGCAGCAGTTGCGGCTGTCAAGTCTTTTACAGGGGCTACCATCAAAAATCTTGAGTAATGGTCCACTATTGTCAAGGCGTATGTATAGCCGGATCTACTTGGAGTTAGTTTCACATGGTCCAAGGTGACTAATTCTAATGGCTGTGTTGTTACGATGGGATTAAGTGGAGCTTTCTGACCCTGCACACCTTTCCTTCTCAGGGTACAGACTTGACACTTTCTACACCACTTCTCTATGGATGATCTCATATCTGGCCAGAAAAATCTACCTTTGAGCAGCAGTTCAAGTTTCTTCCACCCGAAATGACCAGTTTTGTTATGGTAGGCATCTAGGATCATGGGAACCTCCGATTTTGGCACAATGATTTGCCACACTTGTTCATGGGTTCTTGGATTTATATACCGCTGGCATAACTTATTTTGGTACTGGAACAGTTTACCGCGTTCATTCCACAGATGTTAGCAGCAGACGGAGGATCTGCTGGCAGCTTCGCTGACTCCTGTGCTATCAGTTGTTTGATTAGACCTACAGCTGGGTCTTGGTTCTGCACTTTCTCCCAGTCGAAGTGAGGTAATAGGTTCACTGCTTCAGTAAAGATGTTTCGATGGGTCTGCTGGCATGGAGTTTCTCTTACATGATGGAAAGCAGGTAACTCCACTTCTTCCAGCTCATCTTCATCTACACCTCCTTCAGATAAATGAGGCATCCTGGATAAGGTGTCCGCATTTCCGTTTTGATGCCCAGCCCGGTACTTGATGGTGAATTGATATTTGGAGAGTCTGGCCATCCATCTCTGCTCTATGGCTCCCAACTTTGCAGTTTCCAGGTGGGTGAGCGGATTGTTATCCGTGTAGGCGGTAAATTTGCTAGAGGCTAGGTAGTGTTTAAAACCCTCAGTGATGGCCCAGACCAAGGCCAGGAATTCCAGCTTGAAGGAACTGTAATTTTCTGGGTTCCTCTCTGTGGGTCGCAGCTTTCGGCTTGCATATGCGATTACCCTCTCCTTGCCATCTTGCTTTTGGGCAAGGACGGCTATGAGTCCCAATTGCTGGCATCTGTATACAGCAGGAATGGCAGACTGTAGTCTGGGTAAGCTAGGATTTCTTCTCCTGTCAGGGCTTCTTTCATCATCTGAAACGATTCCTCTTGTTCTTTACCCCAGCTCCACGAAGAATCCTTTGGCTTGCCTTTCATGGGTTGGCCTACTAGTAGGTTTTGCAGAGTAGCAGCCTTCTTGGTATACTCCTTGAGGAACGTTCGGTAGTAGCCCACCAAACCCAGGAATTTATGTACCTCCTTGATGGTTTTGGGTTCTGGCCATACCTTGATTGCTGTCACCTTGTCTGGATCAGGGGCCACACCTTCAGCACTGATTATGTGTCCCAGGTACTGCACTCTTGGCTTTAACAGGTGGCATTTTGATGGTTTCAGCTTCATCCCGTATTTGGCCAGAGCTTCAAACACTCTCCTAGATGGGCAACATGTTCTTTGTAGGTCTTGGAATACACGATCACATCATCCAGGTAGAGTAGTACCGTCTCGAAGATCTTATGCCCCAGGCAACTCTCCATCAACCTCTGGAAGGTTCCGGGTGCATTACATAGTCTGAAGGGCATGCTGTTGAACTCACATAGGCCCATAGGTGTTGCAAATGCCGACTTCTCTCGATCTTCTTCGGCTACGGACACCTGCCAATACCCACTAGTGAGATCTAAGGTGGAGAAGTAGTTGGCAGACTTCAATGCAGCTAAAGACTCTTCTAAACGTAGTAATGGGTAAGCATCTTTGTGTGTTATGCGGTTTATTTGCCTATAATCTACACACATCCTCACACTGCCATCTTTTTTCCTGACTAGGACTAATGGT
Organism: Allobates femoralis; assembly: GCA_033576535.1. Taxonomy (NCBI): domain Eukaryota; kingdom Metazoa; phylum Chordata; class Amphibia; order Anura; family Aromobatidae; genus Allobates; species Allobates femoralis. The sequence continues at coordinate 479,308,023 of JARQOC010000005.1, read as the reverse complement.
GCTGCCCAGGGACTACAGCTATCTCGTATAACCCCTGCGCCTTTCATGTCCTGTAACATTTCTTTGGCTTTTTGATAATGTGCAGGTGGAATAGGCCTGTACTGCTGCTTAATTGGTGGATGTGTACCTGTGGGGATGTGGTGTTGTACCCCTTTTATCCTACCAAAATCAAGTGGATGCGTACTGAAAACTTGTTCAAATTCTTGGGCTACTTGGTACACACCTTGCTTTTCATACACAGGAGTGGTGTTAGTTCCGACATGGAGCTGCTGGCACCAGTCCTCCAGCGGCCGAATTGTTTGATCAGTTTTTGCCCCTTCCTCATGGGGTTCGGGTTGCGCTGCTTGAATCTCATTGTTACTGACTGTTTATAGTTTGGCAGCAGTGGTATACCTGGGTAGTTTAACCTCTTCACTGCCACAGTTTAAGATGCGAACTGGTACTCTCCCTTTGTGTACATTAACTACCCCACTGGCTGTCAACAGCGTAGGTCTGTGCTCTGTGCTCACGGGCTCCACTAACACTTGATAGTCCTATCCCTCTCAGACCTATAGCTGCTCGACACCATACCATCATTTCATTCATTGGGGATATCACAATAGGTATTGGGTCTGTCACCCGTGCTGTACCAATTTCACCACCTGTAGCATCCTGCACTTCATCATCGCACCACCGCTTTATTGCATCCTCATGGGTCTCTACCGGCTTTAACCCTTTGATGGCCATTTCTTTCAAGGTGTTAAAATCAGCATCTGGATTGCTTAATGACCACCAGCGTAAGTCTTACTGTGCTCAGGGGATAGCAGTCCCCGAGTGAACTGTTCTATGAGGAGTTTGTTCTCATCTCGTGCACTGGCAGGGCTGACATGTATGAGGGCGCGCAGTGCTCTTTCCAGGTGCCAGGCATAAGCTCTTATGTCATCTCCCGGCCTCTGGTAACAGTGATGAAAGTGCATACGGATATCAGCCTCATTACACTCCTCAAAGGTAACTCTCAGTGTATCAAATATTGCAGGGGCTTATCTGCGTTCAGCAACAGACCAGGACACACTTTCTTTTTCTGCTGCACCAGATAACTGCCCAAGCACCACCGTAGCACGTTGTTGGCCGGTCATAGCATACATGTCCAGGACGCCTTCAATCTCGCTTTTAAACTCGTCTAGTGTATCAAGGCGGCCGTCATACTGGGGCAACCACTTGGCCACTGGGATGTATGGGAATGACATGGGCATTATCAGGGCAACGGTACCTGAGGCACCGGAGGTACTGGCAGTGCTACTGGAGGCAGCCATCGAGGGTCCGGGGTAAGTCAGGGGGTCAGCGTATGCCGCCTCGTCTTCGCTGGAGGAGGCCGATATGTTGGAGGCCCCCCTAGTTAATTACAGCCAGCTGCTAGAAGGGTTAAACCGTTCAGGGATTTCCGGACCGCAGCGCTCGGGAATGCTCGGCTGAGCCGGGGGCGGGGTTTCAGTTTCACGCTCTGTGGCTGGCACGGCCCCTTTCTTCCCACTCTTCGGCGCAGTAATGGCGGTGGAACTTTAACAGTCACACTTTACAGTCAATAAACGGCACACAGTAACCAGTGATACCGGGCACGGGATCCTGTTCGTGACGCCAGGTTTTGACTCACCCCAGGGCAGGGTATTCAGATCTCGGGCTCAGGTTCAGTCTGGGATGTCACAGGTGGCTGCCTGAGGCTGTGGCCCTGGCAGTCAGTGATAATAAGGGGATTATATACAGGGATTATATACAAGGTTTGTCGTGACGCCACCTGCTGTGTCTGGTGAGGGGTCACCAGCGCCGCCACAGTCCTCCGGAGGTCGGTGGAATTACGGCAGTGATGGTATGGTCCCCGCAGGCAGGACCGGGACCTCCGGGGCAGCTTGGTCAGGTGGGCAGGTTGTAGCAGAGCTGAGGCGGTGGATGAGAGTAGGGAAAGTCTATTGAGGGCACGGTGAGGGATAGGAAAGAATGCACGCACACACTTGAAGTCTATCTAACTTTTACTGGTGGAATGCAGGTAAATTGTCCAAAGCACCGACGGGTGACCGTGCTGCACAGTGGGCTCCCACAGCAAGTGGGTATAAGGCCTCCTTCCCTTTGTGTTCACTGAAGCACAGTCTGTTAAATCCTGACTTGCCTCCACTCTCTTCTCCTGTCTGTGTCTCCTTCCCTCCTGTGCGGTCTCCGGGACAACCTCCTCTAATTTTGTTGTGGCCACTGCTCCTGATTCCCTTTCCTTGACTCTCTTAGGAGACTGGGTAGCTGTAGCTTCCTCGGTGCCAAGGGGTTTCTTGTGGGACTGGTAGTTCTCACTAGTGCGGATCCCCAATATCCAGCTTCTCTCTCTCCCTCTGGAGCGAACTCACGGCTGGAGCTACCTGTTCCTTGCTTCTGCTTCTCCTCTAAACTCCTTGCCTTCAGTCCCACTTAGGCCAATGGGACGCTGAAAGGATACTCTTGGGTTCTGGCTCGGGCCTACACATGGCACCGATCACCAGAGCTTCCCTGCAGCTCTTCTAGCCTCTGCACACACTCTGCCTAGCTCCTCCCCAGCAGCAGTATATGTATCGGATCCTGCCTAAGCGCAGCAGGTTGAGCTCCCCCTACTGTGCCGGGGTGGAAGGTGTTGTTCGTAGTAGTACCTGCTGTGGAAACCCAGCTGTGCAGTAGAGAGATATGTGGTTACCTGCGTTGGCAGGGCGCCACATTAAAGGGGCCACTGAAACCTGGAGCTGGCCCTGAGCAGAACCATCTCAAGGAGGATCACAAGGAAAAGGACAGCATGTGACTTAAATATGCGTGTCTGAGCAAAGAGTCTGAATACTTATGACCATGTGATATTTCAGTTTTTCTTTTTTAATAAATTTGTAAAAATTTCTACTTTTCTGTTTTTTTTAGTCAAGATAGGGTACAGAGTGTACATTAATGAGAAAAAAATGAACTTTTTGGAATTTACCAAATGGCTGCAATGAAATAAAGAGTGAAAAATTTAAAGGGCTCTAAATACTTTCCATACCCACTGTATCTATAAGAAAGACATACTCATAGGCACAATAGAAATATACTTTCTCAGCTTTATGAGATATTTGATTCTACAAGAAAAACAAGGCCAAATTTGAGTTCATCAGTGGACCGTATAATCTATATTAGGACATCCAGCAGATTATTTACTTTACATGATGAGTTAGTACAATGTTGCTATTTCTTTGTCTGAACATGATACACTACAATACATTCAAAACACACAATCACTTGACACAAGTTGTTACTAATTATAAGTGACATTAATTTTAATAAATTATGTATTTTGAGATTAGCTCCATTAGCATTATTCAATAGTAGTACCCCGGTAGCAAAATTGTTTGACTCACAAGTACCCTGAAGAATTAATGTATTCAGAAAGCCCCGCAGTGGTAATGAATTAATGTGCACAGGGCTCTGAGGCTGGTACATTTCTACTTATCTAAAGTTATAACAGATGAGATTCATTAACAGATATCCTTCAGTAACACTGCACAGAATGGCTTAATTTCTGGAAAAAAAATGTAATCAAGCAGTTATGATATCTGGGTGCTCAACGCTGGAGGGTTCGTAAATTAGAGCGACATGGCACAATGCTCATTTGTATTCCTAAGAGTTTTACATTTGTAGGAATTCATCAGAACAAATGTTTCCAAACCAAATAAAATATTAATATCGTAGGAAAGTATTTATTATTATTTTAGCCTTTACCTTTGTTAGTAAAGCATAATATTTTGGAATGATTAAAGGAAAATGATCAGATATGAACTCCGGAATCTATTACACTGTACACAGTTGAATGAACTCTGATTTTAATTTAACTGTCACCGGCCATTGACTTGAATGTCATTGGAAACGTAGTTGTCACTTGACAAAGCTTACTGGAATTAACGAATATTTAGAGGCTTTAAATATTAAGTGATTAATCAAGTGATGACTAATTAACTTCAGTGGGACTAAAAGGAAAATTATAGGTAAACTAAAAGCTTTACTATGGTGAATGAGCACTGTGTAGAAGTCACACACCCTCCCACGTAAAAGGAAAAGTACAAGCAAATATTTCTGAGCGCACCATGGAAAGAAAATGCTAATTTGTATTCCTATTTACTTGGACTTTTTTTTTATATATTTTCTTGTCATAGGTTTTTCTTTCTAGTATTTCTCTATTTTGGGCTAGAAAAACATTAAAGAGAACCTGTCAGATCCCTTATACCCTCCCAGCTAACAGGAGTGACATGTGTACCCCAAACATTCCCTGCCTAACCAGCCCTGTCTAATGCTATTTGCTAAAATCAATGTTTATTAAAAGCATTTATAACCTGTGCTTTCTCTATGCTAGCCTTTGACCAGTCAAGGGGCATTGTTTCCCCAGACTAGTCAACCCCTTTCCATGTCATCAGCATGATTTCCAAGAGCTGGCTTCATTGCATCTTCTGGAAACATTACGCATGCGCGCGGCTTGTTTTGCCAGTGTTAAGGCCGCTTTACACGGCATGATATCGTAACCCAAATACGATAAAAAGTCATGTGGTTCAGGCGTTGCCGCCGATATGGTTCGTGCGTTGTGTGATGTAAATGAGCAATGCGACGCCAGAACAATGCAAAAACTATATCGTTTGTAAATTATGCATGCTCAGGATCGTGCTGTGTGACAGCGCAACTACGATTTGGAGCGCAACGTCCTCTATTCACTCCCATGTTAAATGGTCATTCCCTGGGTCGCTCGTACACAGCACGAAGAAGGGGGCGTACACATCGCAGTTGCGTTGCCTGCCGATATCTCCCTGTGTAACATGTCCTATGCGATTTTGGACAAGATCCAAAAAAGTGCGCGCTCCCGTGAGATCTAGTCAAACGGGCATTGTGTCCCCAGACTAGTCAGTCTCTCTCATGTTATCATGCTCCTGTGAGGCTGGGGTCACACATAAGCCCTTGGTCCGTTTTTGGCATCATTTTTGGCATTATTTTTTCTAAGTCCAAAAAATGATGCAAAAACGGATTAGGCTGCTTTCACACTGCGTTTTTGTGCTGTCCGAGGGGATCAGACTTTTTGCAGGACCCCTCGGACAGCAACGGATCCAAACTGATGACTGCAATCGGATGCCAAATAGGCATCCGATTCCGATATTTAGCAGCATCAGTTTGGATCCTCTCCCTCTCTCCTATCCCTGCTCCTCCTGTCATCTCGTCCCCCTCCTCTCTCCCTCCTGTCACCTTTCTCCTCTGTCTCCCCTCTTTGTCCCCTCTGTCGCCCCTCTTTCTCCCCCTCTTTGTCCCCTCTGTCTCCCCTCTTTGTCCCCTCATTCTCCCCTCTGTCTCCCCTCTTTGTCCTCCTGTTGGCCCCCTCTTTGTCCCCTCTTTGTCCCCTCTTTGTCCTCCTGTTGGTCCCCTCTGTCTCCCCTCTTTGTCCCCTCTTTGTCCTCCTGTTGACCCCCTCTTTGTCCCCTCTTTAGACCCCCTCTTTGCCCACCCTCTTTGCAGAGCTTAAAAAATAAAAAAATCTTCATTCTCACCTCTCCACGACTCCCGTGGTGCTTTCAGCTGTCTTCTTCTGATCAACAGGACCTGGCGTGATGTCACAGTCACATGACCGGTTACCGCGGTAACCGGTCATGTGACTCAACTGTGACGTCAGGCCAGGTCCTAGAAGCACAGAGCGCTGGAGGCATCGCTGGATCGTGGGAGAAGTGAGGAGAATGATTTTTTTATTTTTAACCCTTTCATTTAACTGGATATCACTTCTGCAATGTATGAATATACATTGCAGAAGTGATATTAGATGGCACAGAGCGATTTTAGTGTACTGAGCATGCTCAGTACACTAAGATCGGGTCCGAGGAGACATCAGCTGTTTCCTCGGATCCGCGCTCCATAGGCCCCATGTTATTTGGCGCGGATCAGGTCGGATCCAATTCGGTCCGATTTGACCCACTGTGCCAAAAATCGCAGCAGGCTGCGATTTTGGGCACAGCAAAAAATCGGCCAGAATCGGATCCGACAAAAATCGGATGCCAATAAGGCCAAATCCGATGTGATCCGTGCCCATAGACTATCATGGGCCAAAATCTGATCCGTGGCTGTCAGTTTTACAACGGACAGCCACGGATCACAGAAAATCGCTGTGTGAAAGCACCCTAAGGAGCGTTATTAATCTAAAACCCAATTACTGTATCTACTTTACTTTTGAACCTCTGCTAACTACAAAACAGCAATCTCTTATTGCCAATACAGTACTAATACGTTATGTATTGTGCTGTGCCCCTTACTATGTATTTTGTGTCAGGATAGATATTGGGAAGCTGCTAGAAGCACCTTGGCAACATGGAGAACCGGTAGAAGAAACGTTACAGCAATAATAAATTCAATATATGTAAAAAGTCTTTACATGATCTTAGCGATATAATACACTCCTTAATAAATACTTCACGTAGCTTATTTTTCTTAAATGTAAAGAATATGAAAAGAAAAAGCAGTCAACACCTTACATTAGCTACAATATTCAAACATCTTGCAATTTATCAGAAGTTAATATATGTTTATATAAACAATTTACATAGTCGTGAATTATGTTAGTTCTGTCTTCTTCTTCGACACATTTATCCACTAGTTTGACCGTCTTAATTCAGCAATAACCTTCTTACCTCATTACATAGTCTACCTAACTACTTGCCCTCTTGACCTTATTTCTTCCCATCTCATTCTTGACTTCTCCTCTTCTTATCCTTGCATAACGGTTCTTAAGTTTCCCGTGAGATTGACCCCATTTCTCTCTATATACAAGCAAATATAAAGTTATGCATCTATAATGAAAATCTTTTTCTGGTGCCACAAAACAGTATGAAGTACATTTATATACTGAGAATAACTTTCCCCATAATTTTTTTGAGTTTTACAATTTGGATTTGAGCCAAAACATCCCATCCAAAACAACTTTGTTAAGTTTGTAATAACTTACAGCCTGCTAAATATTAACACTAATGTTCTTAGCTATTCAGACACTTTCTTCCCGGCTATCCAGAGGCACATCTATGTTTTTAAGCATCTACATCAAGAATTCAGTTTGGCTCAAATCTGCCCCGCTTCCCCGTCAAATGCAATAGTCATCATGTGACCACTCATTCATATGTGATTTGCACAGTTAGGCTATGTTCACACTGGACGCTTTTGATCCGTTTTTGCTGCTGCTTTTTTTTTAAAAACTGCACCAAAAATGGATCAGTCAAAACATCTGTCAGCAAAGTGAATCAGATTTTCAATTTGCCGTGCAGACGTCGGCGTTGTTGACTGCTCCGTTAGTGGTGCACAAAGCAAATCCAAGAAAATAATGAGCGTCAATTTTTGTTGCGTTTTTCTGTGCATTCAGCATCATTAACACCTAACTACTTACCCCCCCGTCTTCCTATGACGAGTCCGGGTGATGTCTTCATCTCAGGCAGTGCGGCAAGACCTGTGAGATGTGAGTTGTGAGATTCTTGGACCTGTCTATGTGACTGAGTGACGTGGTGCAGTGTAAGGTCCTAGAAGCTCACAACCACATATCACTGGTCCTGCCGTGCTGCCCAGAACGAAGACATCACCGGAACACACTATGAGATCATAGAGATGGTAATTAAGTATCTGTGTGTCTGTCTGTGTGTCTCTTTGTGTGTCTGTCTGTGTTCCCTTGAAACAGAGCAAAAAGGCAACACAAATGGATCATGCGTTTGTGATGCTTTTTTGCACAAAGAGGATCCATTTTTGGTGCAGAAACTGCACCAAGAACGGATCAATACTAACAGAGCACAAATGCTCTGTTTGAACATAGCCTAACAGTCAAGTATTGATGAATTGCTCTTTCCAATTCTGTCAATGTTCAGAGGAAAACTACAGCTACTGCTTTATTGATAAAAACAGCAGGAACAGCTAAATTTCACATTACCATATGTATGGAAATCACATATGAGTGAAGTTGCCATGTGATGACTGCTGGAACTAGAAAGCAGAGCTGAATCCTTTGGCTGGCGTTACACTGCTATATGACTCATGCAACAATTGCATCAAAATGCCCAGATCAGCTGTCTGCTCCACTGACCTGAGAATGAGAGCTGCATAGAAATTCATGAAGCTGATGTGTTCAGATCAGTATAGATGCCGGATGGTTCAGGTATTGCATCACAATCCTTGCACGAGTCATGCAGTAGTACAATAGCCTTTAAGTGAGTATATTACATGCTGTTAAAATTAAACAGAAAGAGAGGAAACAGAAGCGCAATAGCGTCTTATCCTTTTAACAATGACTGTGCAAATTTGCAAATATTGCTGCTCACCTTGTCAGGTTATGAGACCCACAACCGGTGTATAAGCATGTAGCAGTTGCTGCTGGACCCACATTCCACATAATCGCTGTGGCTGTAGAAATAAAACTGAATGGACGGCACTGTATGATCCGCGCACACTGCATACAATGAAACGAACCTCCAGTGATGAGAGATAATGGTGCCCTTATTCTCAGTGCGTTTCTGAGCGAATCCCTGCTCCTTCATCAGGACAGCAACCATATTCTGTTGCCCTCCTGATAAAGGAGCGGAGAATCGCTTAGAAATGCATTCAGAATAAAGGCACCATTATCTCTCATCACTGGAGGTTTGTTTCATTGTATGCAGTGTGCGTGGATCAAAGAGCACCGTCCATTTGGATTTTGCTGTTAAAATTGGCATGTTACAGTGCTTAGAGGGAACCTGTCACCAGTTTTTCTCATGTCTAAACAAAGACTACAAACTTCAGCAGTGCCTGTACTACATTCCAAAAAGGATTATATTGTCTCCTAACTCCCCGAAAATCTTTTGAAACTCTCCCATGCTCTATGTAAATCCGCACGGTCCGGTCTGATAGGTGTCCTTGCAGCGACACCTATTTCACCTCTCCACTGCTGATCACCATTCTCTTGCTTAAATTAACATGGATGACACGTGCTGCGTCATCTACATAGCCTGCTGAAATCTCACACCTGCTCAGAGACATTGCCAATTCACACATGCACACTTTCCCATAAAGTGCCCCCATTTGGAAAACCAGCCAAGGTAAAGCCAAAAACTATGGTCTGGTATTCTCAGAGTGGTTAGGGCCATGGCTATTGGCTCCCCCCAGCCTATAATAGCAGGCTTCAGCCGCATCAGAAGTGGCACCTGCATTAGATGCGCCACTCTTGGTGCTTTGCACTGGCTCTTCCTGCTGCCTTGGTGCATTGACAAATGGGGTAATATAGAGGTGTCAATCTGATACCTAACATTACTAACTAACTCAATAAGGACAATAACAGCCACACTCCCTAGTTTTGGTTCTCATTGTGAGTGGTGTGACACAGGAAAGTTCAGCTCAAGTCACAGAGCTACGTCAATTTAGCTGACCTCTGGTGATCCAGAGAAGTCATCCCGCTCACAGTGGGACCCAAAACTCACTCAGTTTCGGGACCCTCCATAAACAGACTTCGCAGGGAATTGTGAAGGGTTTTCTTTGGGAGCAATAAAGATGGGAATGAGGCATGTGTTTGTATTTTTTTTTACAAATAAATTATTTTTCACAGTGTGTATTATTTACTATTTACTTAGAGATTCATAATGGCCAGGTCTAACATTGGCCTGACATTATGAACCTCGGGCTGGCAATATTCAGCTGGAATTAACCCCTTCTTAGCCAGTCTGCCGCCACTACAGGGTAACTGGAATAGTCAGGATCAGCCCCAAAAAACGACGCTTCTATGAATGTGACATTTTCTGGGGCAGCTGTGGGCTGCAATTTGCAACATGGGGTGCACAGAATGCTTGGGCCTTTCCATGCTGAGGATTCCAACCCACAGCTGCCTAGTTTTACCTGGCTTGAAATAAAAAACACATAAAAGCTCCATGTCTTTTGTTTAAATTACTTTAAGAAATATATAAAAAAAGGACTCCCCTGTATTATGATTATAGCCAGGTAAAACTAGGCAGTTGGGGGTGGGTGGCAGCCCTTAGCTGCCTGCTGCACCTGGTCTGGTGAGCAAAAAACTGCAAAGGCCCACGTCACATTATGAAATCAAGACACCTCACTTTTTTTTCTTTTTCCAGCTTTTATCATAGCTTTATTCAAAGTAACAACAGTGAACAATTGCTAAAAAAAACAGCAAAACCGCATGAAAAAAATGCACCAAGAGACCACCAACTTATCTGTGCATATCTTTGAAACATATTGTAGATTTTGGAAGTTAAAAATCCACAGCACAGATTCTATGTTGGCACATAGCCTAAGAGGGGCCACCGAGAGTAGCAGTCCTGGTTGAAGACCTAGAGGATTCCTCTTTCACCCTGGCTACCTCCACAGAGACTTCTAAAGAAGTGCGTGTAGTGTCTTGCATTTCCATATTTGTCAGCTTTAGGCCAGAGGCCTCCAGCTTCTTCTCTAGCATGTGTAGGGGAGAATTGAAGCACCTCTTATATTGCACAAACAGTGCACCATGCAAGGAGTTAACTTCAAACGCTTTACTCTTGCAGAGTTTAAACAAATCACATGGTTGTACTAGATGTAATTTTCCAGCTTTCAGTTACTCAACCACTGTTCATTTTGACAAACGCACTTAACATGTTACCCTGTACAGGTCTCTGAAGGTGAAAAGTAAGGGAACAGACTGACATTTTGTAAACCCATAGTCACTAAGCAGCCACATGGGGTGTCTGTGCAGAACACTAGGATGACTCCCAAAAGTTGTTTCCAGTTCTTCTTTTCCCACTAAGGCCTAACTACACAGGTCAATGTGGAATGCTATGGTACGACCAACTGGCATGTCACTAAAGTTCTTCAGGGGTGCACAAAGGTCAGAACCCACTTTGGGAGCACTTCTGAACCTATCCAGTCCTACCTTCATGAAGGTCACTTTTTCGCTAGTACTAACGGATACCAGTACTCATCATATTACATCGTCCTTCTCCTCTAGACTGACTACAAACTGTTCCAACTATAAAAGACACATATATACATATGTACACAGTAACAGTGATGTCTTCCTACATACCTCCCCGATTTAATCATGGCCATCCTCACCTGGAAAACATCATGCATACAATCGCACATAAAATACAAGTAAAACATTTTAAAGTATTTTGCTTCTTTCTTTAGGTCGTCTCGACCTGGTCGCACGGGGTTGAGATCCCAGAACTATAGAGTCCAAGTCCATTTTTTCATAAAACAGGCCAATAGGAGCACAAAGTTCACAAAGACTCTCATAGGCATTGGAGTCCATTCTGTGATTGGGGCTGTACCATAACACTGGGAGAACAAGAATATGAGTGAATCCTTCCCTCGTTCACAGTTTTTGAATGTTGTAAATAAATTACCTAACTGACTCATTGTTCCTCCGATTTTTTCCCCTTTTCATACATCAGTCCATAAGTCTCACCAAGTCCCACAAGGATCGGCAAAGTCCATCAAAATGGGACACATTCCACAAGACAATCAGGCACAGTCCATTAAGGGCATAGTCCATTTAGGGCTTTGAGGAGTGGCCCAAAAGCAGCTGTTCCATCGATCCAGCTGCAGGAAGCGGAACAGGTGCAAACTGGGAAAAATAAAATGATTCCTACTTGGCCACGATGCAAAAAAAACAGCCCTTGCGCTTGTCATAAATCACACCAAACAGTCCTTTTCCAGATAACAGGGCTACTCCAGGACTAAGAAGGCTATCAGCCTGCAACTTTCCATCCTGCATGATGCAGGGTTCCAACAGGGGCATTTCTTCAAACGAGCTGTTGTCAACTCTGAGGTCAGTGAGCAAACAACAGGATTTAAGCTGTGGGCAGGTACTTAAGCTACGGGCTCCTCCCATTCAGTCAGATATTTATGAACCTTATAAAAGATCACTGTGCCTAAGGGCCTCCAGTAGGCTTGAAATGCATATGTAGTGCTATTATATAGGTGTACACTAAATATATTTTTGAACCTCTTTGGTTTGTGCCCAAACAATAAGAAAAAAACAGAAAGCCAGCTCACCCAGTTTGTAGAATCTGGAATCCTTATAACTCCTGGGGATCTGCTAGGATCTGGTGGGGGGCATTCCTTCTTTAAAGGGAACCAACCACCAGCATTTAGTATTATGCAGGAGGTGATTGATGTGTGCAGCATTACATCACTATTTATTTATTACTCCCCTGTGGGCTTATCTTTTGTCTGGAAGCCGAATCCTCTCCTCCCTCCCCTCATCCAGCCAATACAAGCCCACAGGAGAGTAATAATAAAAAACAAAAATAGTGATGTCATGCTGCACACATCAGTTACCTTTACAATTTTTTGATGTTAAACAGTAAGCACACCTAAAGAGTTGGCTGTAGTTTTTTTTTTTTAAATGGGGACTATGCGTTTCGGCATTGTGCCTTCATCCTGGTCATGCAGGTTTTAATTTACTACATGGAGGGATTCTTTTCTGCTGGATCATACCCAAGTGTCTTTGGTTTGTGTGTATCAGTTCTTTCCTATAATGCTTCCTGATGTTATGACATAGATAATGGTTACTATGAGTCCTAAGGACACCCCAAAGTTTAGGTGGAGAATTTAGCTGACATCTTCACAACATAGGACCTTTTCTGTGGTACATGTAGTGCTCACGGCATAAATTCAAGATTCAGTTTTTCTATACATTGTAGTGGATATGCCCCCTGTGCAGTAGCCCTCGGTAAAAGGGTGTATTCATACAATAAGGTTTTACTAGTATTTACATAATTTGGGGAGAATGCCAGCAGCAAAAAGTAGACCTCATAAGTCCCAAGATTAAATAGAAATGCTGTTATTCACCCATGTAAATATAGTGACCTTTCAGCCCACATAATGGGGCTCTTCTCAAGTGGCTGAAACATATTTATGATCAGATAAATCTGAATTACAGAAACACATCCTACAGGGACAAACCAATAAAAGCCCTTCCACCACTATATAAGCCACTTAGTTGGGTAATATTTCCCATGTACAGTTTCAGCCACCTGCTGATTTTGATTCGTAATCTACAAGAACTTCATCTTATCCATAATGTAGAAATAATATACGGTAGTCTCCTCGAAAAGTGTTTTACCAGTTACATTTTCACCGACGACAAATATTGCATTTGTTTTATTTCCACTTACATTCTGTAATGTACATCAGAGAGGAATTGTCTTTGTCGGTTCGAGTCACTTTGTCTGATGTGCTGCATGAATTTGTAGGACACTAATCAGGTTTGACTGTTTTGACAGGTACACAACCTGCTCCCACACAAGTGTTTGTATTAAGAGTATATTAAATCTTCCTTGAGCTGCGACAGTGTCACGAGTAAAATGACTTTCAGGGCCATGTAATGCTGAAGAGCAGAGCTTATTCCTGGTAAAAAGGCAGTTTCATGAGTGGAATTGATTGAATGTTTGTCAAATTATAGTACGTGTTTTATAAGAAACCAAGGAATGCATAATGGCAGAGTGCCTCTCCCACGCGGGGTGATTCATCTGTCAGGTTATGATTTTGTGATTGTTGTGTCCGTAAGCATCTGAAAGATGTGATGTCTTTTCAGAAAGGAACAAGAACATGATGGCTTCTACTTCTGAATTATATAAAGTTTGAAGAGCTATTTGATTTCTACATTATCTTGGAATTGCTATATCTCAGAACACTAAGTACTGTAACGCCTTTATATAAGCGAGTACTGCCCTATTGTCCTATTCTTGGAAGCATTTATTTTAGACTTTCCAAACTGTCATATGATCCAATTTATCATATACTGCCATCACTAATAACAATAATATATATACACTGCAAAGATGAGATTTACAACAAACTGAAAGTCTCATCATCTTAGGTGTCGTGCAGTGCTGTGTACAGGGATTCTATATACAACATGCAGAGTGTATATTACTTTCAGGAAGCTTTCTGCTTCATTTTTAGGGCTTTAATTAGTGGTAGAGATGAGCGAATACATTCAAATGGAATTGAATTCTGCTCTAACTTTACTAAAAAAATGCAGGTTTTTAGTGATGCGCCCGCAGGCTATGGGGTACTCGGTGCTGTCTCTCTGGGGTATCACGGTAGTCGTGACCTGGTCCCATGGCCTGGGATCAGTCCAAAATGGAGGTATTTACAGGGGATTTGTCGTGACACCACCCGGAGTGTTGTGACCAATGAAGCCACCGCTGCCTGGTCGCTGCTGGGGACGGTGACTTAGGGGCAGCTGAGATGGCAAGCCCTCTCCGAGTAGGGCTGGAGGTCCCCAAGGCAGGAGTAATAGTCTATAATGGGGCTTGGTGAGGGATTACGGTTCACACAGTCACTTACTTTGCTGCAGCTCTCCATGGTGCTGATGATCGGTGGCTCTGCAGGTATAAGGCTCCGTTACAGGGCACAGGGTAATAGACATAATTAACACACACAGACTCCTGATAGCCGTTTCTCAGTTTGTTTACTGGAGTTAAAGCAGATGTTAAAAGCTGTCCCTGGAGCCTGGAGAGCAGTTCAGGGTATTTCTCACCCGGATGGGTCGTGTTGGCTTCCTCACTGCACTTGTGTGGTGGCCCCTGCAGTTGCTTAAGCTAGGCTGCCCATTTACACCCAGGTCTGGTCCTCAGTTTTCACAGAACCTGTCCTCTTCACAGTCCTCCTAGGAACTGAACTAAGCTACTCTTCCCAGTCCTCACAGGAACTGCACTGAACTTGTTGCTCCTCTTACCAGAATATATAGGGGAGCTCACCCTAAATCCGGGCTTGGTCTCCCCTTTCTGTCTGGGAGGTGTTGGTATTGTTTATGCGTTGCCTGAGTGGAATACCCTTTACTTCTCTCTGATGAGCTTTAATGGGGATAAGTCATGCGCTTGGGCAGAGGAAACAAAAGGTATAATTATGTGCTTAATTGTAAAACACTGAGCAAAACTTTCAATGAAAAAGACCTGGGTGTATGGGTAGATGACAAACTCACATTTAGTAGCCAGTGTCAGGCAGCTGCTGCAAAGGCAAATAAAATAATGGGATGCATTAAAAGAGGCATAGATGCTCATGAGGAGAATATAATTTTACCTCTATACAAGTCACTAGTGCGACCACACTTAGAATACTGTGTACAATTCTGGTCTCCGGTGTATAAGAAAGACATAGCTGAACTAGAGCGGGTCCAGAGAAGAGCGACAAAAGTCATTAGAGGACTGAGGGGTCTGTAATACCAAGACAGGTTATTAAACTTGGGGTTATTTAGCTTGGAAAAACGAAGGCTTAGGGGTGATCTTATAATAATGTATAAATATATGAGGGGACAGTACAGAGACCTTTCTAATGATATCTTTACTCTTAGGCCTGAGACTGGGACAAGGGGGCATCCTCTACGTCTGGAGGAAAGAAGGTTTAATCATAATCACAGACGCGGATTCTTTACTGTAAGAGCAGTGAGACTATGGAACTCTCTGCCACATGATGTTGTAATGAGTGAGTCACTACTAACATTTAAGAAGGTTAATATACTTCATCAAGGTGCATATTAGTTACCCCAACAATGGGGAGCACACCACTATGCAGAAAATCGCGCCGTCAGGCATATTAATATAGAAAAGAGGGAAACGCGACAATTCAATATAATGCAATATCAAATTTATTAAGGTTAAAACCAGCGTGACAAGACATGGGAAACAGAGGGACCAAGGTCCACAACCCACAAGTGGAAGGCACCCACCATTTGGGACCAATACACAGAAAGAACAATTAATTATTGGTATAAAGTGCTGGTACAGTGCGGATTAATTAATTTGTTATATAAACCTTGAACTCAATAAGTATTGAGTAGTCAGCGGCCAAACTGAAGATATACATGTAAAATTGCATATGCACAGATTAATTCATGCTGTATTCAGAACTATATTAGTCCAATATATACATGTACCTTATCCAGCATTTACAATCAGCCAAACATAGAGGGCTGTCAACTGACTAGTTCAATAAGGTTGCTGTTTGAATCCTCAGTTAGAAAGCGCTGACAGGCATGAGGCTGGTATTATTGTCCCTAGACCGGGAACAGTGATGGTAATCAAGGCAGGAATACCAGTACTAGTTCTATCAGTTAGTATCTTACCTAATGGTACATGGTCCACAGTGTAGGTGCCGACCCCAACAGCCGTTTCGATTGACCTTCGTCAGGGGGTCACTAAAGACTGGGGAGGGTGCTCTTTAAAAAGGCTGGCCAGCCGGGGGAGATTAGGGTCCGGTGCGCACCATCGCGTGCACGCTGTTCCCGGAAGCCGCTGGGCGGGGAGCGCACCGCGTCATTGCGTACGCCGTCACGTGGATCACGTGACTGTGCGTAGCAAATCAGAGCGGTGCAACACAGCCGGCCCGCAGCGCCATGGTAACAGGGCGGACGCGTCTCGTCACCGTGCTATAGATAGATCAGCTATGTGGTTTAAAACCCATGCTGCTGCTGATAGTGGATAGAGAGGATACCTGGAAACAGTTATATTGGATCTATAGATGGTACAGCTAGACAGACATTCCCCATACATTAAAATATGGAAATATACAATGTAATCCAGAATATTATTATTAATTCCATATATAATATAATATTTGTAAACATGTGAGAAGTCCATTTTATATAGATCCTCTTAGATAATCTTCATCCAATTGATCGGTATCATAGTGTTGTTATCCAGTAGGGACTTTATCCATAGTACATAACAGATTTTAAGCAGAAATATAGAAATAGATCCAATTCTCCCTTAGATAGCTTAGACCAAACCTAATAAAAACTACTAACATTTAAGAAGGGCCTGGATGCCTTTCTTGAAAACTATAATATTACAAGTTATATATATTAGATTCTTTGATAGGGCGTTGATCCAGGGAACTAGTCTGATTGCCATATCTGGAGTCAGGAAGGAATTTTTTTCCCCAATGTGGAGCTAGTGTTGCCACATGGTTTTTTTTTGCTTTCCTCTGGATCAACATGTTAGGCTATGGGTTGAACTAGATGGACTTAAAGTCTTCCTTCAATCTTAAAAACTATGTTACTATGTTACTATGTGTGTTACCTAACAATGGTGACACTGGGGTGCCACATTAGTAATTTCCTTCCTTGCAGATTCAACTAGCAGAGTGTCACGGCAACTGTGGGGAAAAGGGGAACAAGGGTACCTAATCTACCCCTCAAGCTAGGAAACCCTGAACTTTCCCTAACTCAGGGGTATTCCTGATGGTGGAGAGGCCTGAGTCTCCACCCTGACCCTGCTCCAGTAAAGTCCTGAGCTGATTCCCATTCCCCCTCCCCCCAGAGCTGGGAAATGAAGGAATAAGGAGAATACAAGTAATAAGGGAGAACACAAGAGTAAGCTGGAGTTAATAATACAACAAGAACGTATTAACCAAACACCAAACAAGCAGCTACTGATACCAGATTACTGGAAAACCAAGGTAGGACCTGTATTTCTGGAGCAAGGGAGAAGATATAGCCGGTCTCACCAGATTCCACCATCCTAACATGACAGGGAGCAACTGTGATTGGTCATGTGATTAACTCCTGCTAGCCTGAATACACTGAGAACACAGCTGATTGATGCCTAAGCCTTCCTGTGGAACTCAGAAGTATGAGAGAAACCTCAGTGTGAAGTGTCAGAATCTGAAGTGTGAACAGCGCCAGATGCTACCATGACACTTTGCGAGTTTTGCACAAAACGCTGTGTAACACAGTGTCTGCCACTGCTTGCGGCACTAAAATCCTGTCGGCAGCAAGGTAGCTAATTAGTGAGCTCAGGGCATTTGAGCAGGACTTTTCCTGTACTATTATAGAACTGCTTAGCTCATTGATTGATTGATTCTAAGAACCAAGAGCACTCACTGCGCCTGAAAAGAAGGCAATAGGCTGCATAGGAAAGGATTCTTTGCAGTTACAGCAGTGAGGCTTTGGAATGCCAACCACGAGCGGTAATAATAGCAGATACTACAGCAGCTTTGGAAAAAAGGCAGGATGATTTCTTCAATATGCATAACATTGTTGGTTTTAGATGATTTAGAGTAAAAAATGCATAATTGGATGAAGGTTGAGCTTGATGCATCTAGGTCTTTTTTCATCTTATATAACTATGTGACATCAGTGCCGCAGACAATGCTAGGCTTGACTCAAGGACCAAGAGCAAAGAATTGCCAAGGAACCTGGGAACAGTGAGCACACTGTGATTTCTTTTTAATTCCAAACTTTGCCCAGGGTAGTATATTAAATGACATGGGAAAACCTTTTTATAGAGTGTAAATGTATTCTAAATGGTGATAGAAGAGTAATCAAGCAGCCCAAATCAATTATTATCATAGAAATCATAGAAAGGTAGTGAATGGAGGGACCTCCTCGGCTGTCTAGTCCAACTTCCTGCTCAAAGTCAAATTCACTAAATCATCCATGGCCTGCTCTGGGCCCGGGTGCAAGAACTGCACCCGGCCCCCCATGTGAGGACCGGGGGGGGAGGGGGGGTGCTAGCAAAGATTTCTGCGGACCGGGTGGGGGGTGCTAGCTATGGATTCTGCGATCCAGGGGGGGGCATTTGCAAACTCACCGCGGCCGTCGTGCGTCTGCTGTAAGGAGGAGGAGAGGAGGGGCGGGCAGAGCTGCAGGACAGGAAGTCCCATCCTCCCTCCTCTCTGGCGGCCAGCACGGGCCCCCCCAGTGGGCGGGCAATGGGCCCCTCATGCAGGGGGGGCCCGGGGCGATCGCCCCCCTTGGCCTCCTGCTAGCTACGCTACTGTCCCAGACAGATGTCTGTCCAGCAACTGTTGGAAGATTTCCATTATAGGAGAACTCACCATCTCTCAGGACAGCCTGTTCCACTCGTTGATCACCCTCACTGTCAAACAGTTTTTTTTTAATATCTAATCTGTGTCTTCTCCCATTCAGTTTCATCCCATTGCTTCTAGTCTTTCCACAGTGTGACAGCTCTTGAGATATTTGTAGACAGCTATTAAGTTTCGTCTCTGTCTTCTTTTTGGCAAAATAAACATTCCCAAATCCTGTATCCTGTAATTTAAATTGAACATGCTTGATTTTCCTTTCACTGACATCTTCTGCTTGGGGAGAATGAGGAGAATCTGCAAATAAATCTGTGTATGGCCAGTCCATTGAATATGAAAAATATGACTAATGTAAGGCTTTTTTCTTAGACATATCACATATTGCCGTTTGCTGTAATCAATCCTGTTTAAATGTATTGCATTTTGTTGATTGTGGATTTTTCACTGTAGATCCAAAACAATATGTTTGTGCCACACAATCTATTTTTGACCTTGCTTTTTGCTCGATACGGATCTGGTATGTTTAAGCAAGCATTTTATTATTCAAGGGTTCATATAAAAAGTATCATGTAAGCAGTTTGTTATTCACAAGTTCATATAAAAAGTATTATGTAAGCAGTTTGTCTACGGACCCTGAAGTGTGGATAGGACAAATTGCAGCAATACAACTGGTAAGATATGGCTGATGGTATTGGGCTTATTAGTTTGCTCATGCCACATACCGTATATACTCGTGTATAAGCCGAGTTTTTCAGCACAAAAAATGTGCTGAAAAGTCCCCCCATCGGCTTATACACGAGTCATAGGCCGGCCGCCCGCCCTCCCCCCATTGGTATACAGGCGCCCCCCCCCCCCCATCAGTGGTATACAGGGCCCCCCCTTGCTGCCGCACACCTGTAAAGTAATACATCATTATACTTATCCCTGTCGCTGTCGCCGCTCTGACACCGCGCTCCTCCGGGTCTTCATGCTTCTTCCTCCGGCACACAGGCAATGACGTCATTGCCTGCGCCCGCCGGTCACAAGCAGGAAGAAGCATGAAGACCCGGAGGAGCGCGGTGTCAGAGCGGCGACAGCGACAGGGATAAGTATAATGATGTATTACTTTACAGGTGTGCGGCAGCAAGGGGGGGCCCTGTATACCACTGATGGGGGGGGCGCCTGTATACCACTTCTGAGGGGGCCTGTATACCACTTCTGAGGGGGCCTGTATACCACTGGGGCCTGTATACCACTGGGGCTGCTGTATATACTTCTGGGGCCTGTATATACCACTGGGGAGGCTGCTGTATACCACTGGGGCTGCTGTATATACTGCTGGGGGCCTGTATATACCACTGGGGAGGCTGCTGTAATACTGCTGGGGCCTGTATATACCATTGGGGAGGCTGCTGTATACCACTGGGGCTGCTGTATATACTGCTGGGGCCTGTATATGCCACTGGGGAGGCTGCTGTAATACTGCTGGGGCCTGTGTATACCACTGGGGAGGCTACTGTATACCACTGGGGCTGCTGTATATACTGCTGGGGCCTGTATATACCACTGGGGAGGCTGCTGTAATACTGCTGGGGCCTGTACATACCACTGGGGAGGCTGCTGTATACCACTGGGGCTGCTGTATATACTGCTGGGGCCTGTATATACCACTGGGGGGGCTGCTGTAATACTGCTGGGGCCTGTATATATCACTGGGGAGGCTGCTGTATACCACTGGGGCTGCTGTATATACTGCTGGGGCCTGTATATACCACTGGGGAGGCTGCTGTATACTACCACTGGGGAGGCCTGTATACCACTGGGGGGGCCTGTATACCACACTGCTGGGGGCTGTATACCTGTGCTGGGGTCCACCCTTGGCTTATATACGAGTCAATAGGTTTTCCCAAGTTTTGGGGGCAAAAGTAGGGGGGTCGGCTTATACACAGGTCGGCTTATACACGAGTATATACGGTAAGTCATCAACTGTATTTATATCCCAACCAAGAAAAGTGTCTATACATTAAACAATCAAGTGAAAATTGTGCTTGGCTGTTTCCATCAACCTAGTAGACTTTAAAGTAGTCATTTAGACTTTTAGTCATTGTTACCTATTCAGTTCTGCATTTGTTGCATCTCTCTAATTAGCCAAGTGAATGACATAACTTTGTATTGCCACATTATAGAGAAAATTATATTTTGCAAATTGAATGCCTTAGAGGAACAATTTTTGATTTGTTTAATATATTTAACAAGTAGAAATAGAATAGTTTATCCTCTAAAGTGGAAAAACACATTACCGCAAGCTACAGATCAGCAAAAATGTCCTAATCTGTGGATAATGTTACCCAAGAGATAGAGATCTGGTCTTTTACAGTTCAGTCTATATAGAAAGGAGGATGTACACAATAAAGGTAGGTAATCAAATACCGTAATTGTATTTCGTTTTATTTTTAATTGTTTGCATAATTTTTTATTCTGTATTAAATCTAAATGTTTATTGAACTAAAATAATTTTGTATCACAAATATGATAATTAGCAGGGAAAGTTACAAAGGTTACAAAGATAGTGAGACAGAATAACTTGCCAGTCTCTCAAGTATGGCACAACAACCTTCTCTGTGAAATTAAAGAAAGTTTATTATTGTCACAAATCCACCACTCAAAGTGTTCTATGGACAACTCAGTCACCCAATAAGATCAAGAACGTGTTGGGCTGTCAGTATTGTGAGTGATAGCCAAGTTGTCCAATCTGACGCAGGGGCATGCTTGGCCATCGCTATTGTGATTAAAAGCCCATCAGGTCAGGCCTGTGAGGATTGCTCCAGATGTCAACCATTCATGGTGATTACCTGTCTATTTATTTTGCTGGCAGTGGTAAGACCATTTCCAGTTGTAGCTTTGCTCAGTGGTGTGTTTGCTGTTGTCTGACATTTTAGTTGTTGTTGCCTGACTGTGGATATAGCTTTTGACTACTCGCTTGGATTACCCCTTTTGCCTTTAATCACTTTTTGACCTTAGTTATCTGACCCTAAACTTTGGCTTTGATTATCCATTAGTCCTATCCCTTTGACATTGATGTACTGTCTTAGCTTTTGACCTTGGACTCTCTTACTTCCCTGCCTCACAGCCTGTCTTTGAAAAGTGACTCAGCATCACAATTACGACCATAAGAACTCTGGTCCTTGTAGAGCAGAGCTTCCCCATGGTGGTGTTTATAGTTCTAGAAACAAGAAACAATAAAGCAGGTTGGTAGGTGGTGTTATGCACACTATGGGGGTAAGCACCTGGGAGTGGACCCACTGGGCCTTGACATCAATCACCACCCGGAAGAGGTGGAAACAAGCTTAGCTTGTAGGTGGTAGCCAAGTGCAGCCACAGGCATCTCAATGCCATGGCAGCTGACTCCAGAGGTCAGCTCTTATGGATAGAGTCCTAAAAGAGTCAAGAACAGGAAGCATTTAAGGAAACCAGATGAAGAAATGCTTATCAAATGGAAAGAGGGAGGCATATGTAAACAATGCAGTCTGCAGAAGCTGTAGGGCATGCATCAGGTTAGCTAAAGCAGATAATGAATTAAGGCTGACAGGAGACATCAAAAGCAATAAAAAAGTATTTGTGGGTAAGTCAAAAGTCAGAGATACTATAGGATTTTTAAAGAAAGAAAATAGTTAAGAGGTAAAAATGACATTGAGAAGGCATCTGTTTTTTCTGAGAAAAAAAGTTTTTTCCTGTACTATTACAGGAATAAATCAACTAATGTCTCCAGGGCCAGATGAATTACACCCCAGGAATAGCAAATACTAGAGTAGAGAGAGATAGGTTCAAAAATATCTAAACAAACTGGAAAGTGGGCAGTAACTAACAAAATGTTTTTTATCAGAAATAAATGCAAAGTCCTACAATGAAAAGAGCATACATAGAATGGGAGGAATAGGTCTTAGCAACAGCACCGGTGAAAAACACTTGGGTATACTAATAGATCACAATGAGTTAACAGTGTGATGAAGCAGCAAGGAAGGCAAACACAATTCTGGGATGCATTAACAGAAGCATATACCATGTTCCAAATTATTATGCAAATTGGTTTTAAGTGTCATAGGGTTTTTTCTTTCTTTTTTTGTCAATGAAACCCATTGATGGTATTGTGTCTCAGGGGTCTTTGTATTACTGAAATCAATCTCAGATACCTGTGATAATTAGTTTGGCAGGTGAGCCCAATAAAAGGAAAACTGGGTGTTCCACAATATTAAGCAGGTTTTCAAATAACATGGGAAAGAAAAGGATCTTTCTGCTGCCAAAAAGCAGCAAATAGTGCACTGCCTTGGACAAGAGATGAAAACATTTGATATTGCTCAAAAACTTAAGCGTGATCATCGTACTGTGAAGAGATGTGTGGCTGATTCTGAGCACAGACGAGTTTGTGCAGATAAAGGCAGAATGAGGAAGGTTTCTGCCAGGCAAGTTAATTGGACTAAGAGAGCAGCTGCTTAAAAGACCTTACAAACCAGCAAACAGATATTTGAAGCTGCTGGTGCCTCAGGAGTCCCTCGAACCTCAAGGTGTAGGATCCTTCAAAGGCTTACTGTGGTGCATAAACCTTATATACACCCCTAAACAGTGCTTACAAGCAGAAACAGTTGCAGTGGGCCCAGACTTACATGAAGACTAAATTTCAAACAGTCTTGTTTACTGATGAGTGCTGAGCAACCCAGGATGGTCCAGATGGATGGAGTTGTGGATGGTTGGCCACCATGTCCCAAAAAGGCTGCGACGTCAGCAATGAGGTGGAGAAGTCATGTTTTGGGCCAGAATCATTGGGAAACAGCTGGTAGGACCCTTTAAAGTTCCTGAAGGTGTGAAAATGACCTCTGCAAAGTATATAGAGTTTCTGACAGAACTTTCTTCCATGGTACAAAAACCAAAAACTAGCCTTCAGGAGCAAAATCATCTTCGTGCATGACAATGCACCATCTCATGCTGTAAAGAATACCTCTGTGTCATTGGCTGCTATGGGCATAAAAGGAGATAAACTCATGGTGTGGCCATCATCTTCCCCTGATCTCAACCCTATAGAGAACCTTTGGAATATAATCAAGCAAAATATCTATGAGGGTGGGAGGCAGTTCACATCAAAACAGCAGCTCTGGGAGGCTATTCTGACATCATGCAAAGAAATACAAGCAGAAACTCTCCAGAAACTCACAAGTTCAATGGATGCAAGAACTGTGAAGGTGATATCAAAAAAGGGTTCCTATGTTAACATGTAACTTGGCCTGTTAGGATGTTTTGTAGTTAAATAGCTTTTTATTTCAGTGAATGTGACCTCCTAATGCTGCAAATTCAACAAATGAGCATTTTCAGTTCTTTCAAATGTTTAGAAACTCTACTGCCTAATAATTTGGAACAGTGCATTTAGAGGTTTTTTTTTAATTTTGAAGATTATACTGTTATCATTGGGAGGTTTCTTCAATAAAATTTGATGTATACTCTAACAGGTGATGCCTTTTATTACACTGACTGTTATTTGCACTGACCATTTAGGAAAATCAGAGAAAAATAACATTTGCATATTAATTTAGAACATGGTGTACAGTCTAGATCATATGAAGCCATTATCACCTTTTACTCCTCTTTGGTCAGACCTCATCTGCAATACTGTGTTCAGTTCTGGGCATTGCATTTTAAAAAAAGACATCAACAAACTGGAGCAAGTTTAGAGAAAAGCAACCAGAACGGGGACCGGTCTGCAAACAATGTCTAAGGATTTGGGAATGTTTAGATTGACAATAAGAAGACTGAGAGGACACTTAATAGCTGTTTACAAATAGCTCACGGGCTGTCACACTGTAGAGGGATCAGCTTTATTCTCATTTGCACAAGGAAAGACTGGAAGCAATGGGATGACAATTAATGAGAGGAGACAGATTAAAGTGAACCTGTCACCCCCTTTGTGCGTTCTAAACTGTGCCCACCATCTGTAACATGCTGTAATTGGTGTTTCCAGCAAGCGTTAAAGGAACAGTAAGGCTAGGGTCAGATTCGCGCCATGCATCCGCTAAAAGCATGCGTTTTTCCCATGTGCACGTGTAAAAACGCATGCATTAATGCACCCATAGACCCCAATTCAAAAAACGCATTGCCAAAATGCAATGCATTTGGCGCTATGCGTTTCTTGTAGTGCACATAAGAACGCGGCTGCAGCTTTTTGGGCCTGTTATTGAAAACGGATGGGAGTCTATGGCAAACACATCCGCTAACGCATGGTACATGTATGTACCATGCGTTAACGTATGCGTTAATGGATGCGTTAACGCATGATACACACATGTGACCCACCCCAGGCCCCTTTGGGGTACCCAGTCCCGGGCGGTTGCAATGGGGGGATATCATGGGTTACTTGCCCAAGCCCGTGGCCCTGGAGGTCGCCTAAAATGGCAGAACAAAAAGAGGAAAAATAAAATAAAAGAAAGTCTTGTGACGCCACCTACAGTACCCGGTAATGATACCGGCGCTAGGATGGTGATGCTGCAGCCAGATGATAACGCTCCCCATAGGTGCAGTGTATCTTCAATGGAGCACGATTACCCACTCCACTGCGCAGGCGTGAGAGTATGCCTGTCAATCAACGCCCATGCACAAGAAGGGCATCAATTTCAAAACAGTGGGCTGGTATTCCAGCAGGGGGCGGGGAGCACTACATAGAGCGATCCCTCCCAGATCTTTTCAACAATTATTACCATACAGGACAGAATAAAAGTGTATTTCTCAGGTATTAAGGGTGACGTGTGGGCACATAGAGGGGATACAGGAACCCCAATTACAGCATGTTACAGATGGATGGCATAGTTTAGAATGCCCAGAGGGGATGACAGTTTCCCTTTATATATTAGAATGAACTTTTTGACAGTGAGTGTGATCAACGAGTGGAACAGCCTGCCACGAGAGGTGATGAGTTCCCCTTCAATAGAAGTTTTCAAACAAAGACTGTACAGACATCTCTCTGGGATAATTTAGTGAATTCCGCTTTGAGTAGGGTATAGGCCAGATGACCCAAGAGGTCCCTACCATCTTTACTGTTCTATGCTTCTATGAGAGTCTCTGGGTAATGAGTTGCAGCCGGATGGCTGAAGCTAGCAGGTAGCAGGACCCAGTAGTGGCTGGCGGGTGCAGGCTGGTATACGGCACAGCAGATGTAGGCAGATGCAGACTGATATTCAGGATAGCAGGTGAAGGCAGGTACAGACTGGTGTATGGCACAGTCAGCATGAGCAGGTATAAGTTTCTAGGATGTGACACAAGGTTAGCAGGTAAAGACACAAAATAACTGACACAGGGTTCAGGTATACATGATGGAGGCCTGAGAACTAGCAATGCACTAAGGGATAAATCACATTGCACAGGCACCTCCCAATGGTAGAAGGTACCTTAAGTGCCCTGTGCTTCTCAGCCATAGGCTGAGAAGCACTTTCAGATTAGCACATACAGACCCTTTAAGAATCTTGGTGATGCGGCACACACCATCTAAGTGCGCTCCTGGGAGACCTGTGCAGTGAGCACAGGCCCTGAGAGTTGGAAATCACTAACGGGGAGGGAACGGATGCCACTGAACTGTAGACAGGGTGAGCATGTGGCCAACGTCAGCCTTCCTGCTGTGTGCGGACCGGCGCTATAACGATAGGTGCTACAGGTGGTCACTATGCAATAAATCCAAATTAGATATTTAGCATATAGCTAATCAGAATAAAGTACATGTTAAAGTGAAAAAACATACCGTAGTTGTTGCAAAAGAGTATAAAATAAAGACAAAGTTGCTTCCAGGGTTCCTAATCTACAGTAAGTATGCTGATATTGTGTTTATAACGACAATATATTTTGTATTCTCTTCCTTTCATGGTAATAAACCTTCATTTAATTATCTATTACATTTGTTAATATGTAGCTTTTCCAGATCATAATGTGGATAAGACAGTTTCCTGAATTATGATGATTGAATTGTGTATTAAAAGGAAATCTAAAGGAACATTAAATATATACTGTAGATCTATTAAAACTCCTCAAGGCAACTCAGCCTCAACATTATGTTCCAGGTTTGACAACTGGAGCACAGAGGAAATCTGTGTTTAACCAAGCAATTTAGCACAATATGCTATTCCTGGGTTAAGCAGGTCAAATTGGACTGCAAAATTCACTGAAATTACTTTTGATTAACTTAATGGACTAAAAGGAAGTGTCTAACTTTTCATCTTACTGTATATTCATTTTATTGTGACATTTGTAGGAGATGAGATGGTGTGGCAATGGTTTTCTACCTCCTCACTTCTGGATTTTGACTGTCTGGTGGTCCTATGACTGGTGTAGTTTTAGGGGCTGTACTCAGTTTGTGTTTTTCTAAAATTATTATTTCACATGTATCCAGCAATTCATCAACAGCTGGAGAGCCACAGGCGGGAGATTAAAAAGGAATGCAGAAATGAAGTGAGCATTGCTAGAAGTTGTATCCCACACAGTTTCAGATTCGCTTCTTTGGCCACCATTGGGCTACATAACAAGTTTGCTTTAGGACCATGATCTGTGGTGCCCTGCTCACGCAGGTAGCCACAGACTTCTCTACTGCACAGTTGGGTTTCCACAGCAGGTACCTACTACATGCAACATCTTCCACCCCGACACAGTAGGGGGAGCTCAACTTGCTGACTTTAGGCAAGATCCCCTATAAATATTGCTGCTGGGGGAGGGGTTAGTTAGAGTATGCAGATGCTAGGAGAGCTGCGAAGACGTCCTGGTGGTCGGTGCCACGGTTAGGCCCAAGCCAGTGACCCGGAGTGGCCCTTCTGACATCCAGCAAGCCTGAGTCAGGACAGAAGGTGAGGAGTAAAGAGCCAAAAGGGAGTGAGGAACTAGTGGAAGTTCGCCCAAAGACGTAACAGACATCGGGGATCCGCACGTGTGGGATACTCCAGGACCACAGAAAGCCCTGTTGCACCGTGGAGACTTTAGTCACCCAGTCCCCCTGTGGGTCAGAGAGAGGGAGCCAGACATAGCAGTGCACCACCGCAGTGATCAGAGAGGGTAACCCGTGGACCGCACAGGAGGAGAGAGGAGAGAACAGAGACAGGAAGAGAGAGGAGGCCGGTCTGGCTGCATGCAGACTGGGCTTCAGCTACCACAGAGGAACGGAGGAGGCCTTATACCCACTTGCTGTGGGGACTTACTGTGCACCTGGTCACCTGTCAGTGCCCTGGACGTCTTTACCTGCAAACCACCAGTAAAAGAGACTTCAGCAGTGTGTGTGCTCCGCTCCCAGTGCCCCTTATAGACTGCTCCAATAACTCCCACACTGACTTATAGCCCCACTCCAAGCTGCCCCTTCACACTATGCTGCCCTGGAGGAATCGCCCTACCAGTAGGGGGCTTTGCCAACTCAGCCGCAGTACCAGCAGTGCAGGGGGCAGTGCAGGGGGAAGTGTAGGGCTCAGGGCAGGGCAGAGGGCAGTGCAGGGCGGAGGGCAGTGCAAGGCAGTGCAAAGGCTGAGGGCAGGGCAGAGGGCAGAGCAGAGGGTAGAGCAGAGGGTAGAGCAGAGGGCAGTGCAAAGCAGGGCAGAGAGCAGTGCAGAGGGCATTGCAGGGGGCAGTGCAGGGCTGAGGGAAGTGCAAAGGCTGAGGGCAGTCCAAAGGCTGAGGGGCAGTTCAGAGTGTAGGGCAGAGGACAGTGCAGGGCTGAGGGCAGTGCGGGCTGAGGGCAGTGCAAAGTGCAGGGCTGAGGGCAGGGTAGTGCAGGGGGCAGTGCATGGCTGAGAGCAGTTCAAGGCTGAGGGCAGTGCAAAGGCTGAGGGCAGTGTTGAGAGTAGTGCAAAGGCTGAGGGCAGTGCAAAGGCTGAGGGCAGTTCTGAGGGTAGTGCAGGGGCAGTGCAGGACGGAGGGCAGTGCAGGACAGAGGGCAGTGCAGGACAGAGGGCAGTGCAGGACAGAGGGCAGGGCAGAGGACAGGGCAGAGGGCAGGGTAGAGAAAAGTGCAGGGCTGAGGGCAGGGCAGGGGGCAGTGCAAAGCTGAGGGCAGTGCTGAGGGCAGGGCAGAAGGCAGGGCACAGTGCAGGACAGGGGCAGTGCAGGAATGAGGGCAGTGCAGGGCTGATGGCAGGTGTAGTGCAGGGATGAGGGCAGGGCTGAGGGCAGAGGGCAGTGCAGGGCTGAGTGCAGGGGGCAGTGCAGGGCTGAGGCCAGTGCAAGGCTGAGGGCAGAGTGCAGGGCTGAGGTCAGGACAGAGTGCAGGGCTGAGGGCAGGCGGCAGTGCAGGGCTGAGGGAAGTGAAGGGCTGAGGGCAGTGCAGGGCTGAGGGCAGTGCAGGGATGAGGGCTGAAGGCAGGGGTCAGCGCAGGGCTGATGACAGTGCAGGACTCAGGGAAGGGGGCAGTGCAGGGCTGAGGGCAGGGGGCAGTGCAGGGCTGAGGCCAGTGCAGGGCTGAGGGCAGAGTGCAGGGCTGAGGTCAGGACAGAGTGCAGGGCTGAGGGAAGTGCAGGCTGAGGGCAGTGCAGGGCTGAGGGCAGTGCAGGGCTGAGGGCAGTGCAGGGATGAGGGCTGAAGGCAGGGGTCAGTGCAGGGCTGATGACAGTGCAGGGCTGAAGGCAGGGGGAAATGCAGGGTTGAGGGAAGGGGTAATGCAGAGCTGAGGGCAGTACAGGGCTGAGGGCAGTGCAGGGCAGGAGGAAGTGCAGGGCTGAGGGCAGTACAGGGCTGAGGGCAGTGCAGGGCATGAAACAGTGCAGGGCTGAGAACAGTGCAGGGCTGAGGACAGTGCAGGGTTGAGGGCAGTGCAGGGCTGAAGGCAGTGCAGGGCTGAGGGCAGGGGGCAGTGCAGGGCTGAGGGCAGAGGGCAGTGCATGGCTGAGAGCAGTGCAGGGCTGAGGGCAGGCTGCAGTACCTGGCAGCTGCTGCTGTCTGTGTTCCTACTCCCTGAATCTGTGTGAGCTCAAGGACCTGTGGTGACTTCACTGTCATGTGGTCTGGCCCCGCAAATGAAGGTGACGTCACCACAGGCCGTGTAAATTCATCACAGGGTAATGTAGGGTGTTTGTTGATGCAAAAATCTTGCGGCGGGGGCTGCCATGTCTGGGAGGAGGCTGGGTGTGTTGGTGGTGCACCTATGGCATTGCGAGGGACCCACCCCAGCACAATCAACCTCCCCCCTCGCACAGTGTTACTGCTGGCCGCTGTCAAGATGGCAGGGACCTCTGTGATTTCATGGGGTCAGGTGACGGACAGGGTCACATGATCCCGCCGGCATCCCAAGAGCGGCCAGCAATAACACTGTGCAGGGGGGAGATGTAGTGTGACCGTAATGCGGCGGGCGGTGTTCCTGATGATGTGGGCACTGTGGTAGATTGGGGGTGCCGGTGGTGGGGGTCCCCAGGAGGTAGTGTATGGCAGGCAGCACTACCGCCAGCGGACGGCATATCATTACACCCATTACTTGGGTGTATTCACATAATTGCCTATATAAAAGCAATTATATATAAGATGTCCATAGCTAGTGCAAGAGAAGATATGAGAGCCCATCTGTCACGAGTGATAATAACGGACAAAGCGATTAGGTAGCAGGATGGCAGTGATGGGAAAAAGGTGATCAGGGGAACTAGTCTTATCCTTAGAGTGAGGGTCCCTAGCTGACCCTTTCCCAGAAGTACCTCTAAAGGTGAGAATGTCTGGGCAGCCACCCTTGCCCTGCTCCTCACCAGCCCTAGGCTATAACCCTCTCACCTCCACCCAGGGATAAGGATAAGCACAGCAACTCCAGACAGATAACAATCTCTGCAAAGCTACAAAGCAAGGCTTCAGCAGGACAGCACACGGCATCTACACAGCACATGGTTTTAGCAGAGAATGAACTCTTTCACCAACACTAGCTGATGAGCAATGGGATCATTTAAAGGCTGGGGAAGTGGACAACTGCATCACCTGACACACATAGCAACAGCTCACCTGGAGAGTCATAGAAATTAACCCTTAATATGCTAAAGGATCTAGCTCCATTTAATTACTGCAGAGCAATTCACAGAGACTGCAGAGCAGTCTACACAAGACATTATCCCAATGAATTTCTACCTCTTCATTTGTATTTGTAGTTGAACAACGAACTTCTCTGTTTTCCTTTTTATTTCATCAGCTTCTGTTATTCTGTTTATTACAGAGTAGTAGAAAAGGATGAACAAAATCCTCTCATCAGACAGTTGCCAAGTTAATGGCAGCTGTATTATTCTGCTGGAAGACGGGACATGGTAGGACTCCCATTTAGTTTCACTACTATAAACATTGTTATGTCAATGTTACATAGAAATTGATATTTTGCAAATTAATACCTCGCAGGAGCCATTTTGAGTTTGCCTATTTTATTTAACAAGCAAAACTAACAGACGTTTATCCTCAAAAGTAGAATAAAACACTGCACAAATTAAAGTGTTATCACATTTGGAAAAAAAACTTTATCTTTGGATTATACTACCCAAGAGATAGACATCTGGTCTTTTACAGGTCAGTCTGCATAGGGCTGAGGATGTATATATTACTAGCTGTAGTACCCGGCTACGCCAGGGTTAATAAATAACTGATGTTAGCTATAACAAAATAGAATTTGAATATGTCATATTAATGACCTGTAAGAAAATAGAAGCTGAGCTGTGATTGATAGCTATAGGCAGCCTAATAAATCTCCAGCCAACAGTAAACCTTCCCCCTGGCCGGGCAGTATATGTTACCTCACACATACACATAATAGACAGCTCATGTGACTGACATCTGCCTTAATTCCCTATATGGCACATGTGTTGCACATTGGCTGTTTTTAATCAGATCTTTATGTTTGGAAATTAAAGCTAGCACACGTATGAGGCGAGTTGTGTGAGGTGATTTCTGCACATCTGTGTCTGTCTGTGTGGTGTGTGTGTCCCTGGGGTGTGTGTATGTGTGTGTCCCTGTGGGGCGAGTGCATGTGTCCCTATAGGGTGTGTGTCCCCTTGGGTGTGTGTGGGTCTCTTTGTGGTGTGTGTGTGTTTGTTCGGGTGCGTGGTGAGTATCCAATGTTGTGTCCCTATAGGGTGGCTATGTGTGTGTGTCCCTGTGGGGGGGTCTATGTGGTGTGTGTGTCTGTGTTGTGTGTGTCTCTTTATGGTGTGTGTGTCCCTGTGGGGTGAGTGCATGTGTCCCTATAGGGTGGCTATGTGTGTGTGTCCCTGTGGGGGGGGGGTCTGTGTGGTGTGTGTGTCTGTGTTGTGTGTGTCTCTTTGTGGTGTGTGTGTGTCCCTGTGGGGTGAGTGCATGTGTCGCTATAGGGCAGTGATGGTGAACCTTTCAGAGGCCGAGTGCCCAAACCGCAACCAAAAGCTAAATTATTTATGGCGAAGTGCCAATATGGTAATGTAACCTAAATTACAGCAGTGGTAATCATAAGCGCTGCACAGGGGGGAGAGCCAGCAGATGCTAACTCTCTTCCCTGTGCAGTGGTTATAGTCCTGAAACATTGATGATCAATTCAATTATTTTAACAATTAATTGATTTTAAACTTACCTTTGCAGTCTTCTCTTCTCTTCAGCAGTGGTCAGACAGCTCACGTGTACTGCACATTGAAGCTGAGTCGCTGCCACTGCCCTTTCTAGAAACGGCAGGTGGACTGATCTGTATGGAAAAAATGCAGAATATTAGACAGAAGATAGATTTTATCATGGAGTGCAAGCTTATTTCATACTGAAATCCTGGTCCCTTATCTTGCAGTAATGTGCTCCATCCTGACCCTCTCCTTGTAGCTATGTGCTCCATCCTGACCCTCTCCTTGCAGTAATGTGCTCCATCCTGACCCTCTCCTTGCAGTAATGTGCTCAATCCTGACCCTCTCCTTGTAGCTATATGCTCCATCCTGACCCTCTCCTTGTAGCTATGTGCTCCATCCTGACCCTCTCCTTGTAGCTATGTGCTCCATCCTGACCCTCTCCTTCTATTTATGTGCTCAATTCTGAACCTCTCCTTCTAGCTACGTGCTCCATTCTGATCCTCTCCTAGCTATATGATCCATCCTGACCATCTCCATGCATTTATGGCCCCATCCTGACCCTCTCCTTGCAGTTGTGCTCCATCCTGACCCTCTCCTTGCAGTTGTGCTCCATCCTGACCCTCTCCTGGCAGTAATGTTCCTATCCTGACCCCCTTCTTGTAGTAATGTATTTATCCTTATCCCCTTGTAGTATGCCCCATCCTTTTCCCCTTCGGTAAAGTCCTTTCCTTGTCCCTTGTGGTAATGTCCCCATCCTGCCCTTATAATGTAGTAATGCCCCATCCTGCTGTAATGCCCTATCCTTGTCCCCTTGCAACAATATGCCCCATCCTGCATTAATATGCCACATTCTTGTCCCCTTGCAGTAATATGCCCCATCCTGCAGTAATACCCTATCCTTCTCCCCTTGCAGTAATATGCCCCATCCGTGTCCCCTTGAAGTAATATGCCCCATCCTGCAGTAATGTATCTCATCCTTGTCCACTTGCCATTAATATGCCCCACCCATATTCATTTGCAGTAATATGCCCGATCCTGCACTAATGTGCCTCATCCTTGGCCCTATGCAGTAATATGCCCCATCCTGCACCAATATATCCAGCAGTAATGTTCCCCATCCTTGTCCCCATCACATATTAATCTGCCACATCCTGCCCCTATCACATAGTAATATGCCACATCAGCCCCATTACATAATATGCCCCATCCTGCCCCCATCACATAATAATATGCCCCATCCTGCCCCCTCATAGTAATGCCCCATCCTGCCCCCTCTTAGTAATGCCCCATCAGCCCCTCACAGTAATGCCCCATCAGCCCCTCACAGTAATGCCCCATCCTGCCCCGCACAGTAATGCCCCATCAGCCCCTCACAGTAATGCCCCATCAGCCCCTCACAGTAATGCCCCATCAGCCCCTCACAGTAATGCCCCATCCTGCCCCTCACAGTAATGCCCCATCAGCCCCTCACAGTAATGCCCCATCAGCCCCTCACAGTAATGCCCCATCAGCCCCTCACAGTAATGCCCCATCCTGCCCCTCACAGTAATGCCCCATCAGCCCCTCACAGTGATGCACCATCAGCCCCTCACAGTAATGCCCCATCAGCCCCTCACAGTAATGCCCCATCAGCCCCACACAGTAATGCCCCATCCTGCCCCTCACAGTAATGCCCCATCAGCTCCTCACAGTAATGCACCATCAGCCCCTCACAGTAATGCCCCATCAGCCCCTCACAGTAATGCACCATCAGCCCCTCACAGTAATGCCCCATCCTGCCCCTCACAGTAATGCCCCATCAGCCCCTCACAGTAATGCACCATCAGCCCCTCACAGTAATGCCCCATTAGCCCCTCACAGTAATGCCCCATCAGCCCCTCACAGCAAAGCCCCATCAGCCCCTCACAGTAATGCACCATCAGCCCCCACAGTAATGCCCCATCAGCCCCTCACAGTAATGCCCATCAGCCCCTCACAGTAATGCCCCATCAGCCCCTCACAGTAATGCCCCATCCTGCCCTCCACAGTAATGCACCATCAGCCCTCCACAGTAATGCACCATCAGCCCCTCACAGTAATGCCCATTAGCCCCTCACAGTAATGCCCCATCAGCCCCTCACAGCAAAGCCCCATCAGCCCCTCACAGTAATGCACCATCAGCCCCTCACAGTAATGCCCCATCAGCCCCTCACAGTAATGCCCCATCAGCCCCTCACAGTAATGCCCCATCAGCCCCTCACAGTAATGCCCCATCCTGCCCTCCACAGTAATGCACCATCAGCCCTCCACAGTAATGCACCATCAGCCCCTCACAGTAATGCCCCATCAGCCCCTCACAGTAATGCCCCATCAGCCCCTCGCAGTAATGCCCCATCAGCCCCTCACAGTAATGCCCCATCAGCCCCTCACAGTAATGCCCCATCAGCCCCTCACAGTAATGCCCCATCAGCCCCTCACAGTAATGCCCCATCAGTCCCTCACAATAATGCCCCATCCTGCTATAGATTATGAAAAAAAAAAAAGTCATACTCACCTTCCTGCTGCAGTTTCCTCTTCTGACATCTTCTCCAGTGTCTTCTCCTCCCGACCCGCGCTGAGTGCGGTCACGTGACGCCGGGCGCGTCACATGACCGCTGTCACATGACGCCGGCCGGGAGGGCGGGGCTTGGAAGTGTGTCGGAGAGAGGAGAAATGTCTCCTCTGCTCCGACACAGCCTTGATCTGCCGGCGCCGCGGCGCGCGCCGGCAGATCACAGCAGCAGTGTAGTGGCGAGGCCGCGTGCCAGGGGAAGCGGCTCTGCGTGCTACCCCTGGCACGCGTGCCATAGGTTCGCCATCACTGCTATAGGGTGTGCGTGTGTCCCCTTGGGTGTGTGTGTGTCTCTGTGTTGTGTGTGTCTCTTTGTGGTGTGTGTGTGTTTGTTCGGGTGCATGGTGAGTATCCAATGTTGGGGCTGCACCTTAGCGACTATACACTTGCTGTTACTCTTTGTGTGCGTGTGGTGTGTATACATGTCCCTGTGCGTGGTGAATATCTCATGTTGGGGCCCCACCTTAGTGACTATATGCTGGTAGGTGCTGTTAGTCTTTGGCGCTATCATTAAGCCCCTCTCATTCACAACTGTCAACTGGTAACTGTCACTTTTTCCCCATTATGTAGATAGGGTCAAAATAGTTTGGTGAATTGGAATGCGCGGGGTTAAAATTTCGCCTCACAACATAGCCTATGACGCTCCCGGGGTCCAGACGTGTGACTGTGCAACATTTTGTGGCTATAGTTGCAACGGTGTAGATGCCAATCCCGGATATACACACATACATACAGTTAGGGCCAGAAATATTTGGACAGTGACACAAGTTTTGTTATTTTAGCTGTTTACAAAAACATGTTCAGAAATACAATTATATATATAATATGGGCTGAAAGTGCACACTCCCAGCTGCAATATGAGAGTTTCCACATCCAAATCGGAGAAAGGGTTTAGGAATCATAGCTCTGTAATGCATAGCCTCCTCTTTTTCAAGGGACCAAAAGTAATTGGACAATGGACTCTAAGGGCTGCAATTAACTCTGAAGGCGTCTCCCTCATTAACCTGTAATCAATGAAGTAGTTAAAAGGTCAGGGGTGGATTCCAGGTGTGTGGTTTTGCATTTGGAAGCTGTTGCTGTGACCAGACAACATGCGGTCAACGGAACTCTCAATTGAGGTGAAGCAGAACATCCTGAGGCTGAAAAAAAAGAAAAAATCCATCAGAGAGATAGCAGACATGCTTGGAGTAGCAAAATCAACAGTTGGGTACATTCTGAGAAAAAAGGAATTGACTGGTGAGCTTGGGAACTCTAAAAGGCCTGGGCGTCCACGGATGACAACAGTGGTGGATGATCGCCGCATACTTTATTTGGTGAAGAAGAACCCGTTCACAACATCAACTGAAGTCCAGAACACTCTCAGTGAAGTAGGTGTATCTGTCTCTAAGTCAACAGTAAAGAGAAGACTCCATGACAGTAAATAGAAAGGGTTCACATCTAGATGCAAACCATTCATCAATTCCAAAAATAGACAGGCCAGAGTTAAATTTGCTGAAAAACACCTCAAGAAGCCGCTCAGTTCTGGAAAAGTATTCTATGGACAGATGAGACAAAGATCAACCTGTACCAGAATGATGGGAAGAAAAAAGTTTGGAGAAGAAAGGGAACGGCACATGATCCAAGGCACACCACATCCTCTGTAAAACATGGTGGAGGCAACGTGATGGCATGGGCATGCATGGCTTTCAATGGCACTGGGTCACTTGTGTTTATTGATGACATAACAGCAGACAAGAGTAGCCGGATGAATTCTGAAGTGTACCGGGATATACTTTCAGCCCAGATTCAGCCAAATGCTGCAAAGTTGATTGGACGGCGCTTCATAGTACAGATGGACAATGACCCCAAGCATACAGCCAAAGCTACCCAGGAGTTCATGAGTGCAAAAAAGTGGAACATTCTGCAATGGCCAAGTCAATCACCAGATCTTAACCCAATTGAGCATGCATTTCACTTGCTCAAATCCAGACTTAAGACGGAAAGACCCACAAACAAGCAAGACCTGAAGGCTGCGGCTGTAAAGGCCTGGCAAAGCATTAAGAAGGAGGAAACCCAGCGTTTGGTGATGTCCATGGGTTCCAGACTTAAGGCAGTGATTGCCTCCAAAGGATTCGCAACAAAATATTGAAAATAAAAATATTTTGTTTGGGTTATGTTTATTTGTCCAATTACTTTTGACCTCCTAAAATGTGGAGTGTTTGTAAAGAAATGTGTACAATTCCTACATTTTCTATCAGATATTTTTGTTCAACCCTTCAAATTAAACGTTACAATCTGCACTTGAATTCTGTTGTAGAGGTTTCATTTCAAATCCAATGTGGTGGCATGCAGAGCCCAACTCGCCAAAATTGTGTCACTGTCCAAATATTTTTGGCCCTAACTGTACATACATACACACACACACATTCAGCTTTATATATTAGATAGTTGGACAGTAAAAATGTCCAGTAATCACCTAATAGTATTTTATGTAAAAATATTTTTTTGTTAGCTGAGAATTTGAAAAGTGGATTGTCATACTCATTTTGTGGCACTGTCTATCTGTTGGAATATGTTTAACCCTGCTGTTCTGTTCTCATGTACTATACACTTGTATTGCTCCTGGGTCACTATGGCCCGGTTTATTAAATCTTGATTTTAGATACTCTAATTCAATTATTTTATACCTTTTGCTTACTAGACTGTATGGGAACATGTTTGGAAATAAAAAAAAAAGAAAAATGAAATAGAAATCTTTTTTTTTTTTTTTTTTATTAAAAAAAGACTTAGTAATAAGCAAAACGAAAAATAGCAAACTACACATATGTGGTAAAAAAAACAAACCAAAACAAGCAAATCAAACATTTTGTGAAAAAAAATTAAAGATAATAAACACTTCAATTTGAACATATTCACATGGTAATATTACTTTATGTATTCTTGCATGAAGAACAATAATCGTGGGCTTTGCATAAGAATTTTTGGCATCCAGAACATGTAATACTTGTTTTATTATCACAAGAATAAGGGCAATAGCTGCACCTTTTTCTTTTTATTCTTGAAGCACCGCTGGTAGAGCCCATGGGGGTAGACGTGCTTGTGGAGGCCATGTTTTCACTTTCCTGAGCATGTTGCTGGATGCTCTGTACAAGGCCTGTACACGATAAGAACCCTTCTAAAAACAAGGAGATAAGCCAGGAAGACAGACTTACATAGCAAAAAAAAAATAATTTGGAGGCCTTTAGAGCTCAACTTTACAAAATAAGGCCCTCTTACACAGCACGTTCTGCGCAGTCCGTTCTGCGCAGAATATACACATATAGTGCACACCTAGTCATCTCTCTGGGTGCGCTCTACATTTTAGTATAGACTGCGCACCAAAAATAATCACTATATAGCCTTTTTTATGGTGCACAGATCTCAATGCATACACATTGTGCACGACCCCATTGAAATTATTTAGGGAAAAAATACATTGATATACAATAGTAGATGCAATAAATAGACCTAACTGAGGTTATAACTCCTTTATTTCACTGAAAATATGGCCTCACAGCTGTAAAAAATGATGCCGGGTCACTATGACCCGAACACGACAAGTGTACAAATCGGTGTGTAGTAGTGATGGGCGAGTCCTAAATTACTCGGAATCGCTTGACTCTAGCGAGTCCGAGCCCGGGACTCGCTACTCGTTGCGAGTCTAGCGAGTCCAATGTTAATGAATGGGGAAGCGAGTAATGTGTGATTTACAAATCGCAGATGTGTCTCGGAAGCTTCAGGCTCTATCTGCTACAATAGCTAAATCATGTTTAATAAGCTCCCGCTGTCACAGCACAGTTAACTCTCTGCTTACCGGCGCTGCAGTGATCGGTAAGCAGGGAGTTAAATCCAGCAGCTTATGAATGAGTCGGCTCTGTGCTGTCGGCACTGCTTAATGCTCACAGCCTCACTGACTCATCACACAGCAGGGGAGCGCATTTCCGCCCCCTGTGGTTGGATGTGTGATGTAGCAGAGCTGAATGAGTTCAACAAGAAGAAGAAGGAAGACAGAAGAGAGAAGAAAGAAGAGAGAAGACCTGGGTCTTTGGAGGGATATGTGATGGTAATAAAGTTGGAGTCCCTAATGGTGTCTGTGTCTTTATTTTTAATAAATAATTTTTCTCTGTGTGGTGTTTTTTTTAACCCTTTATTGGAGATTCTTAGTGGCCGGGTCAAACCTGGCCTGACATTAAGCTTGCATAACAAAGCTGGTATTAACCCCTTTATTACCCAGCGTGCCACCGCCAACAGGGCCGCTGGAAGAGCGGGGTTCAGCGCCAGAGGATGGCGCTTCAATGAACGCGTCATCTTCTGGGGCGGCTGCGGGCTGCAATTTGCAGCGGGGGGTGCCCAGAAAGCTTGAGCCTCCCTGCGCTGCGGATTCCAGCCCCCAGCTGCTTAGCTGTACCTGGCTAGACATAGAAATTGTGCGGAGAACCACGCATTTTTTTTTTATTATTTTCATGAAATTCATGAAATAATAAAAAAAAGGGCTCCCCTATATTCTTGTGTCCGGCCAGGTACAAATAGGCACCTGCGGGTTGGGGGCAGCCCGTCGCTTCCTGCTGGATCCGGCTGGTTCCAGAAATACGGCGAAGCCCACGTCATTTTTTTTCTGAAAAATCAATAAAACAATCCTAAAAAAGGGACTGCATCTTTATTAACCCCTCGCCCATGGTCCAGGGGTTAATAAAGATGCAGTCCCTTTTATTTATATTGTTTTATGATTTGTCAGAAAAAAATTTGACATGGGCTTCGCCGTATTTCTGGAACCAGCCGGATCCAGCAGGCAGCGACGGGCTGCCCCCAACCCCCAGGTGCCTATTTGTACCTGGCCGGACACAAGAATATAGGGGAGCCCTTTTTTTTTATTATTTCATGAATTTCATGAAATAATAAAAAAAAAATGCATGGGGCTCAGCGCAATTTCTATGTCTAGCCAGGTACAGCTAAGCAGCTGGGGGCTGGAATCCGCAGCGCAGGGAGGCCCAGGCTTTCTGGGCACCCGCCGCTGCAAATTGCAGCCCGCAGCCGCCCCAGAAGATGGCGCGTTCATTGAAGCGCCATCCTCTGGCGCTGAACCCCGCTCTTCCAGCGGCCCTGGTGGTGGTGGCACGCTGGGTAATAAAGGGGTTAATACCAGCTTTGTTATACAAGCTGGTATTAAGCCCGAGATTCTTAATGTCAGGCCACGTTTGACCCGGCCACTAAGAATCTCCAATAAAGGGTTAAAAAAAACACAACACAGAGAAATTTTTTTATTAGAAATAAAAAAAAAAAAGCCATTAGGGACTCCATCTTTAATTAAAAAAATCCTCTTCCGTCTGACGTAGTCCAAAACGAGATGTCATCTCTGCTACATCCCTGTGCATAGATATAGATGTCTATGCACAGGGAATGAGCAGACTGAGAACAATCTCAGCTCTGCTACATCATCTCTGTGCACAGACATTCATGTCTGTACACAGGGAGAGCAGGCGGGCTCTAGGACCCTGGAGCTGCGGCAGCCTGCAGGACCCGAGCCCGGCACAGAGCAGACAGCCGGACTCATTACTGTGCGAGTTTCCCTGCGATTACTTGCACAGTAACGAGTCCAATGCAAGTCAATGGGAATCCTAGCTTTGTCAGAGTCTCTGACAAAACTAGGATTGCCATTGATTTGCATTGGACTCGTTACTGTGCGAGTAATCGCTGGGAAACTCGCAGAGTACCGAGTCCTGCGAGTCCCTTACTACTCGCAGAGTAACGAGTCCTAGCGAGTAGACTCACCCATCCCTAGTGTGTAGCTAAAAGTAAAAAAAAAAAATACTCATAGCTAGGAACCCCCAAATGAGGAAAAGTCAAGTAACCTTAAGTTTTAGACACTTATAGAAAAATATCTACAGAGCCACAAAAAATTGTGTACAGGTCTCTATGACCCGAACAGAACAGCAGGGTTAATGCAACACCTCCATTCTGTCATGCCACCACAGGCATAGCTGACTAGTGAACCCACTGGACCACGGGATAAACCGTGGAAGCTGATACAAGAAACAAGCCAGACAAGGATATTAATTAAATGAACAAGATTTATTGAAATGACAATACAATTTCCCCAAGGGAAGTCCACAAAGCCAGAGCACCGGGATTCCCCTAAGGGAGCAACCAGAAGCAGAACCCCATAGAACAGGGATTGCCCTAGCACAGTCAGAGAGGAGTCAGTGAACTAGTCAAACTTGTGGGTCTGACCCAAGGCAGAACAGAACACAATAGCCAAGAAACCAGAGGAATGGCAAGCACAGGACTAGGAACCTGATGTAAGGGATTGGATCCAGAAGGTTGCCGGGGACCAGCGAGGACGGTACGGGTCTGCGAGTGAATCAGGCAGGAGAATGGATCCAGCACTGAAAACAAAGATACAATATGTTAGAAAGTCAAATGCACAGAACACGCAAGTGCCTCTCTGGGACCTGAGCTAGAAACCAAATTAACAAATGAAGTTGCCCAGGCACCTCCTTTAGGAAGCAAGGGCCTTAAGAACCCACCAGCCCTTAGCGATTGGCTGAGAGGTGGTGACAGGAGAACAAGGCATACTGGCCCTTTAAATTTACTAAGTGCAGCGCGCGTGCCCATGCACGTTCCCCCCGCCACCAGGAAGTGAGGAGGTGGGGGAGAAATGCCGAGGAGCCACCGTGGCCGGAGAGGACGCCGTGGGGGAGTGGACCCGGTGAGTATGCCTGCCGGGCACAGCAGGATACTGGCGGCCGGATGGGACCCAATCTCCCTGCGTCCCGGGAGGGGCCCCACCGGCTGCCGGGTTACACATTCCTATATATGAGTGTTTAGTTGCTAGGTTTGTATGTTGTACATAAAGTTAGAACAAAAAAAAATTCCCAGAGGCTCACACAGGAAGAGCATGTGACTGTATCTAATTTCCTGTGTCTGTTTATGAGAGAGAATCAGCTGCTGATGCTGCACAGACACTAAGACACATAAGATATGTTTTATTCCTGATTCGTTAAGCTTATCATATTTGTTCCTGTTTGTTGCTGAATAAAGAAGCTCTGTTGTCACACGCTTGGAGAGTATCCTGAATATTCTGCTGCCAACAGGTTATGGGCCCAGAATGACACAGAGTCTGAGAGTGACACAGAGCCCAGAGTTACACAGCAACAGAAGCCCAAAGCAAAAGCAGCACAAAGCAACAAAAAAGATGTCCACTAGCAGCAGTCCTATCAAGTTCTAAGTGCAAAGCCTCACTAATCAAAACTACCAGTCCTGGAAATTCAAAGTGAAGATGCTGTTTATAAGAGACGGTACGTGGAAATATACGCAGGAACAAGTCGCTCAACCATTACCAGATGATTGGCTAGAGAAGGATCAGAAAGAAGCAGTATCTCCCTCAGAGTAGATGATGATCAGATTGTGCATATATTGCAAGTGTGTAACTGCAAAGGAGATGTGGAATGAGTTACAGAAAGTGCATGAAAGATCAAATTTCAGCAATAAGCTTTATCTCATGAGAAAGCTGTACCAGTCTAATCTAAGTGATGGACAGAATATGCAGGACTATATAAGAAACACCCTAAAGATTGTGGAGTGTCTCAGGGCTAATGGAGAAGAAATTAAAGACTTTCATGTTGCTTCACTTCTATTAAGTGGTCTTCCAGAAAGTTATGACACACTTGTCACTGCACTAGAAGCACGGCCAGATGATGAGCTCACATTAGAGTATGTTAAAGGCAAACTTGTGGATGAATTCAAGAGAAAAACGCAGAATGTAAGCAGCAGTAATGGATCCAGAGCAAAAACAGCATTAGAGACACAGGACTTCCCAAAAAATAAGAACAATCTAAGGGAAACTCGTGAATGTTTTGTCGTAAAATACCCGGCCACCTTAAAAAAACTGCAGAATTTGGAAAGCAAGAATGAGTTAGCTTAAAAAGCAGAACAGTCATCAAGGGGTTAAAACAGCAGTAAAGGAAGATTCTGTATGTGTTGAAGCTGCATTTAATGCCAGTACAGGCCCATCTGCAAAGCGCATATGGTGCATAGATTCTGGTGCAAGTAGCCATATGACAAATAACAAGGATTTCTTCACTAACCTTGATGAAAGCAACTCAGAAAAGGTCATCTTAGCTAATGGTCACTCTATGACTTCAGAAGGAGTAGGAGACAGCTAACTCCACTGTCCAGCTTCCTCAGCACAAAGCAGAAAGATCCCAGTAAAGGATGTTCTCTATATTCCCAGTCTTGAAAGCAATCTTCTGTCAGTAAAGAAGGTAACACAAAAGGGGACTGTAATTACTTTTAAAGATAACAGCTGCATAATCTCAAAGAAGGGTCACACTCTTGCAGAAGGAAAAAATACAAAATGATGTTTATCAGCTAAAATGCAAAGAAAGGCTAGGGTCACACATGAGCCCTGGATTCGCTAAAATAATCAGTTTTTCAGCTTTGAATTTTGTGAAAAACGGATCCGTTAATGGATCCATAGCCTCCAATGCAAAAAAATGCACTAAAAAAAGCTATGCGATTTTGTAACAGGCACCAAAAACGCTGCTAGCAACGTTTTTGGGTGGGGTAAAAAACACATACTTTTTTTTAACATGGGGCCCCATGGGAAACACATCTGTTAATGCATGGTACATATAGGTACCATGCGTTAACGCATGCGTTCTTTAGGTGCATAAATGGCAATTTCCAAAAACTGATTCAGGTTTTGGAAATTGGAAAAAAAACTGTTGAGCA
The DNA here is from genome assembly GCA_033576535.1 of Allobates femoralis. Classification (NCBI taxonomy): domain Eukaryota; kingdom Metazoa; phylum Chordata; class Amphibia; order Anura; family Aromobatidae; genus Allobates; species Allobates femoralis. The sequence goes on along the minus strand of JARQOC010000005.1, from coordinate 479,264,366 downwards.
TGTGTGACCCTGGCCAAAGAGTGTACAGTGCTAGACAAGATCTGCATAAGAACTGTATCCATGTATGGCACAGACGTCTTGGGCACAGAGACCCACAATCAGTAGGAAGTTAGCTCAACTTGCAAATGGTGCCAGGTAAAGCCACAAATAAAACTCCATATGAGCTATGGAACTGCAAGAAGCCTAACCTGAAGAACCTCAGGATATTTGGAAGCAAAATGTTTGTGTATGTTCCCAAAGAAAAACATACCCAGTGGGAATCACATGCAAAGCAAGGAGTCCTGGTGGGCTGAAGCGAAACTCAAAAGGGATACAGAATCTTGCACCCAGAGACCAACACAGTAAAGGCCGTGTCACACGTGTCAATGTCGCTAGCGACATCACCGAAAAGTGACGCATCAGCGATGTCGCTAGCCAGGGCCGGCTCCAGGTTTCTGTGGGCCCCGGGCGAAAAAGTCTCAGTGGGCCCCCTTTAGTACATATCGCGGACTATAATTATATATATATATATATATCTATAGCCGCACACTTACCGCAATCCCCATAGACAATTCATGGGGCTTGCTGCAAATGTGAAGCAAGTGCAGCCGCTAGACGGAAAATGCGGCAGATGCGGGTTTTTTTTACCGCAACTGCCACATTTTAAAAAAAACGCCTATGTGAAGGCAGCCTTACAGGAACAGTGACTGCTGAAACCAGCAAGATCTGTTTCTGACAGTGAGCATATTACACGTTGTTAGGAGCGGGCTAAAATGCGTTTGCATTCCCTTGCGCTTTTTAAAAATACCCTTCAAATGCAAAATGTTGCATTTTTGTGCGTCTGAGGATGCTTGGTATATACACAAGCATCCTGAAGCACACAAATAATGCAAGCAGCTCAATGGAGCCACACTGCATTATGGGTGGCACCGCAGCTTAGCGGAGTGTCTGGCCGTCTGGATTTCTCTTTCTCCTCACCTTTCTTCTTGCCGCTTCGGTCTCCTCCGGTCGCTCTGCACGTATCAGCACAGTGATGACAACATCGTGCCCCTCCATTCTGAGCTGCAGAATGCAGACAGCGGCAGAAGAGATTCTGGAGAAGAATGCTGCTGGCAAAGGCAGCTGAGACTATAGGAGCGGAATCCGCTGGGGGCTACCACTGGTACACATACCTCGTACACACGCGGCTCTGCTCCATACACCTCGTACGCACGCGGCTCCGCTCCATACACCTCATACACATGCGGTTCTGCTCCATACACCTCGTACACACGCGGCTCTGCTCCGTACACCTCATACACATGCGGTTCTGCTCCATACACCTCATACACATGCGGCTTTGCTCCATACACCTCGTACGCACGCGGCTCTGCTCCATACACCTCGTACGCACGCGGCTCCGCTCCATACCTCATACACACGCGGTTCTGCTCCGTACACCTCGTACACATGCGGCTCTGCTCCGTACACCTCATACACACGCGGTTCTGCTCCATACACCTCATACACATGCGGCTTTGCTCCATACACCTCGTACGCACGCGGCTCTGCTCCATACACCTCGTACACACTCAGCTCTGTTCCATACACCTCGTACGCACGCGGCTCTGCTCCATACACCTCGTACACACTCAGCTCTGCTCCATACACCTCGTACACACTCAGCTCTGCTCCATACACCTCGTACACACTCAGCTCTGCTCCATACACCTCGTACGCACTCAGCTCTGCTCCATACACCTCGTACGCACTCAGCTCTACTCCATACACCTCGTACGCACTCAGCTCTGCTCCGTACACCTCGTACGCACTCAGCTCTGCTCCGTACACCTCGTACGCACTCAGCTCTGCTCCGTACACCTCGTACGCACTCAGCTCTGCTCTGTACACCTCGTACGCACTCAGATCTGCTCCGTACACCTCGTACGCACTCAGCTCTGCTCCGTACACCTCGTACACACTCAGCTCTGCTCCGTACACCTTGTACGCACTCGGCTCTTCCCCGTACACCTCGTACGCACTCGGCTCTGCTCCGTACACCTCGTACGCACTCGGCTCTGCTCCATACACCTCGTACGCACGCGGCTCTGCTCCATACACCTCATACGCACGCGGCTCTGCTCCATACACCTCGTACGCACGCGGCTCTGCTCCATACACCGCTCCATACACCTAGTACCCACTCGGCTCCGTTCCCTACACTTAGTACACACTCACCTCTGCTACATTCACACTGTAAATGCCTCCTGACCCCACACATAAACTTCACCTAATTGCCATACACCTAGTACACACTCGCCTCTGCTACATTCACACTGTAAACCCCTCCTGACCCCACACAAACTTCACCTAATTGAGTCTCATGATGGGCAGCACAGCAGAGTCCTGCATACTCGGAGATGCTGATCATGTGATCCCTGACTCCTCCCCTCCATGTGACATCATCACAGGTCCTGTAAGCACAGAGTGTGCTGCTCTGTCGGCTCCCATGGAGGGGGGAGGAGGGAGACCTCCGATGCTGCAGGAGGCTGAAAATGACCCCCCAACGGCCCCCTGGATATGGCCCTGGCTGTGGGGGCAGTGTGCTCAGGGGCCCCTGAGGCTAGGGTCACACTTGTATTGCGTCCCTAGCCTGAGGCAAGTATTTTCGGCTGCAGAGTATAGCGTTTAATGCTATGCGCTGGAGCCCATAGAAACCCGATGTTTACCTTGACAACCACTGGTTGTCAATGTAAACATTGGGTTTCTATGGGCTCCGTTGCTGGCAGCGCATAGCATTAAACGCTCTGCGCTGCAGCAGACAATACTTGCATCAGGCTAGGGTCACAATGCAAGTGTGACCCTAGCCCTCAGGGGCCCGGTGGGCCCCCTCCAAGCAGTTGGGCCCCGGCACTTGCCCGGGTGCGCCGGGTGCTGACGCCGGGCCTGTCGCTAGCGATATCGCAAGTGCGTCGTGTTGTGTGACAGCGCGACGCAACTGCGATTTATCGCTGGTCGCAGGTTGACAGGTTTATGAACATGTTCATAAACCTGTCAATCTGCAACCAGCGATTAGGCTGGATCGCGCCGTTTGACACCGCAATAGTGATGTTGACGGCGATCCAGACTATACCGCAGCATTGCTGCGGATCGCTTGCTGGGTTGATCCCAGCCCAGCGAGCGATGGCTCACCGGCAACATCCTGCCATATGACACCAAGGCTGCGATGTCGGAAGTGACTGCGCACCCGCACATCGCTTCCAACATCGCAGCCTTGGTTGACACGTGTGACGGGGCCTTAAGAATCAGCAGAAATGTAGTGATTGATGAAAACTCTGTATTGCTCAAATTCCATTAAGTTACTCCAGTTATTTAACCCAAAAAACAAGAACAAGAATCTCAATCACCATACCCAGACACCGAAAAGGAAAACACTAAAGTCTGGATAAGTTCTGAAGCCACCAAGGAAGAAACAGAAGAATCAAGTCAACCTCCAGACAGGAGATCAGACATACCAAACAAAGGCATTCCAGCTAGATGTCTTTCTTATATTGTCAGAACACTACCTGAACCAGAGCCAGAGTCATGGCAAGAGATGCAAACACTGTCTGTCTATGAGAAGCAGAAGTGGATAAATGCTGCTAATGAAGAGATGGAGTCCCTTCAACAACTCCAAGCATGGGAGCTTAAAATGCTACCACAAGGAAAAAGCCCTGTCAAAAAACAAAGGTGCGTCAACTGCAATGGATCTGTCCTACTTAAAGTTGGAAGGAGAAGAAGATCTGCTACCCAGCAATGAGAGTTACAGACAAGCCATGGGGGCGCTTCTGTACATTGCAACCACAACTCATCCAAATATCACAGCCAGAGTCGGAATTTTCTGCCAACATGTAAGCAAGCAATGCCAAAGAGACTGGAATGCAATTAAGAGAATTCTAGAACATCTTAAAGAAACTCAAAGACTAAATCTTAAGATATCTGCATCAGGAGATCTCACTCTCAGAGGTTATGTGGATACAAATTGGGCTGGAAATTCAAGTGATTGGAAATCAACAAGTAGCATAAACTTCACAAAGAATGAATCGGGGCACTGGACACCTTGTACCAATATAGCAGCAGATAGTCATTCAATGGGGGTGCTCGCCTGTGTCAGCACTAGATAGTAATTATGAGCGCACTCCTCTTATTATATAGTGGGTGCTAGCTTCAGAAATACATGTAATTATTAAACCAATAAATCCACTGCACACCACAAAACCTGGAATTGCCAAAATGGCTGTGTGAATATATTTCATCTATGTATAGGAATCTAGGAAATATTAGTAAGATATCAAAAGCTGTCCCTGGTCTAAGAGGAAAAAACGTGAAAGCATTCGTTTGATTCCATAGCTATGATATCATAAGCCCAGAAGCTATTTACAGAGCTCTCTCACCTGTTCTGGGTCCTGTCTCACCCTATGGACTGCAACTGTGAAATGTGGAATGGGAAAATGCCCTAATGTAATTAAAATCGTGCATCTTAAAGGGGATGTACTAAGACACTAGGTGTAACCCTGCCTTTAAAGGGTAAAGGTGAGAGTGTGAGTGTGTGAACGTTCTCCTAGCTATACTGGGCGGGGTGCAGCTCAAGTAACCTTATATGTGTGAAAACAATTATGAGCGCACTCCTCTTATTATATAGTGGGTGCTAGCTTCAGAAATACATGTAATTATTAAACCAATAAATCCACTGCACACCACAAAACCTGGAATTGCCAAAATGGCTGTGTGAATATATTTCATCTATGTATAGGAATCTAGGAAATATTAGTAAGATATCAAAAGCTGTCCCTGGTCTAAGAGGAAAAAACGTGAAAGCATTCGTTTGATTCCATAGCTACGATATCATAAGCCCAGAAGCTATTTACAGAGCTCTCTCACCTGTTCTGGGTCCTGTCTCACCCTATGGACTGCAACTGTGAAATGTGGAATGGGAAAATGCCCTAATGTAATTAAAATCGTGCATCTTAAAGGGGATGTACTAAGACACTAGGTGTAACCCTGCCTTTAAAGGGTAAAGGTGAGAGTGTGAGTGTGTGAACGTTCTCCTAGCTATACTGGGCGGGGTGCAGCTCAAGTAACCTTATATGTGTGAAAACAATTATGAGCGCACTCCTCTTATTATATAGTGGGTGCTAGCTTCAGAAATACATGTAATTATTAAACCAATAAATCCACTGCACACCACAAAACCTGGAATTGCCAAAATGGCTGTGTGAATATATTTCATCTATGTATAGGAATCTAGGAAATATTAGTAAGATATCAAAAGCTGTCCCTGGTCTAAGAGGAAAAAACGTGAAAGCATTCGTTTGATTCCATAGCTATGATATCATAAGCCCAGAAGCTATTTAAGATGCACGATTTTAATTACATTAGGGCATTTTCCCATTCCACATTTCACAGTTGCAGTCCATAGGGTGAGACAGGACCCAGAACAGGTGAGAGAGCTCTGTAAATAGTTTCACGTAGTTTCCTCTTAGACCAGGGACAGCTTTTGATATCTTACTAATATTTCCTAGATTCCTATACATAGATGAAATATATTCACACAGCCATTTTGGCAATTCCAGGTTTTGTGGTGTGCAGTGGATTTATTGGTTTAATAATTACATGTATTTCTGAAGCTAGCACCCACTATATAATAAGAGGAGTGCGCTCATAATTGTTTTCACACATATAAGGTTACTTGAGCTGCACCCCGCCCAGTATAGCTAGGAGAACTTTCACACACTCACACTCTCACCTTTACCCTTTAAAGGCAGGGTTACACCTAGTGTCTTAGTACATCCCCTTTAAGATGCACGATTTTAATTACATTAGGGCATTTTCCCATTCCACATTTCACAGTTGCAGTCCATAGGGTGAGACAGGACCCAGAACAGGTGAGAGAGCTCTGTAAATAGCTTCTGGGCTTATGATATCATAGCTATGGAATCAAACGAATGCTTTCACGTTTTTTCCTCTTAGACCAGGGACAGCTTTTGATATCTTACTAATATTTCCTAGATTCCTATACATAGATGAAATATATTCACACAGCCATTTTGGCAATTCCAGGTTTTGTGGTGTGCAGTGGATTTATTGGTTTAATAATTACATGTATTTCTGAAGCTAGCACCCACTATATAATAAGAGGACTGGTCTGGAGCAAAGACCAGTTGAAGGGTGATTACATCCGAAACAGTCGCTGTTGTCTGCACCTCCAACACCCCCTCCCCTGCAATCTGCACCCTGCTTCATGCCGGAAGGCTGAATAAAAAAGCCTGAGACCAATTTTACATATGGGTGAGTGCCTCCTTTCTTTATATATTTGGGAAATCAACAAGTGGTTACTTGTTCAAGTTAGGAGAAAATGTAATTCCTTGGTTTAGAAGAAAACAAGTATCAGTCACATTCTCTTCTACAGAAGCAGAATATATGTCTGCTGCTTATGCAATTCAGCAAGTAATTTGGTTGAAACAACTTTTGGAAGATTTCGGCAAACCACTAGCTCAGCCAACAGTTATCTATGAGGACAACCAAGGATGCATTAAACTTTCCAGCAGGGAGATTAGTGCAAAGACTAAGCACACTGACGTAACACATCACCACTTATGTGAGTTAGTGGAATGTGGTGTACTCAAGTTTGTTTATTGAGAGTCTGACAAGATGATAGCTGATGGTATGTATGACAAGAGCCAAGTTTGTAGACTTCAGAACTGCAATGGGACTAACAGGATAAGTAATTGTAGAGTAGGGGTGTCAGAATATGTTTAATGCAACAACTCCATTCCTGTATGTGAGTGTTTAGTTGCTAGGTTTGCCTGTTCTGGATAAAGTTAGAACAAAAAAAACTCCAGAGGCTCACACAGGAAGAGCATGTAACTGTATATAGTTTTCTGTATCTGTGTATGAGAGAGAAGTAGCTGCAGATGCTGTACAGGGACTGAGAAACATAACATGTTCTATTCCTGATTTATCAAGCTTATCATATTTGTTCCTGTTTGTTGCTGAATAAAGAAACTCTGTTGTCACACGCTTAGAGAGTATCCTGAATAATCTGCTGCCAACACTATCCTACCTAATCAAGGCTTCCAGCAGAACTATTGAGTTGCCATTAATTTGCTTATTCTCCTATGATAACTAATGACATGACTCTGCTCATCTTGTGCTACTCTATACTGCTCATTAGACAAAAAGCAGGAAATTATGCAAAAATATATTGCAATCTGAGAGTCATCAGTGGTTGATACCTTTTAATGGCTAACTGAAAAGAAGGAAAGCATAGCAAGCTTTTGGGACACTATGACCCCTTCGTCAGCCTGATAATGACACAGATTCTGAAGACACATACACATATACTATACTTAAACAGGATGAGATGGAGCAGTAAATACGACAGGTGATGTAAAGCAGAGTCAGACTGGGGGAGAAGGAGCTGAGAACGTGAAACCAAAATTCTAAGTTAAGAGGAAGAAGTGCCAAAGTGTCATAGTCCTCTAACTTGAGTCTGTTGAAAGATGTGATATCTCCAAATGCCCTTTCATTTTACCGTATATACTCGCGTATAAGCCGAGTTTTTCAGCCCAAAATTTGGGCTGAAAAGTCCCCCCTCGGCTTATACGTGAGTATATACCGCCCGCCCGCCACCCGCATCAGAATACAGGCCCCCCATCAAGATCCAGGCCCCCCCCCCTTGCTCGGCAAACCTGTAAAGTAAAATCCTTATACTTATCACTGTCCTCTCGCCGCCGTCCCGCCGCTGCAGACACCGCAATCCTCCATCTTCATTCAGCATCTTCCGGCTTCCTGTGGTCGCAGGCAATGACGTCATTGTCAGCGCCGACCACAGGAAGCCGGAAGACGCTGAATGAAGATGGAGGATCGCGGTGTCTGCAGCGGCGGGACGGCGGCGAGAGGACAGTGATAAGTATAAGGATTTTACTTTACAGGTTTGCCGAGCAAGGGGGGGGCCCTGGATCTTGATGGGGGTGGGCCTGTATACCCCTGGGGCTGGTGCTGTATATACCCCTGGGGCTGCTGCTGTATACACCCCTGGGGCTGCTGCTGTATATACCCCTGGGGCTGCTGCTGTATATACCCCTGGGGCTGCTGCTGTATATACCCCTGGGGCTGCTGCTGTATATACCCCTGGGGCTGGTGCTGTATATACCCCTGGGGCTGGTGCTGTATATACCCCTGGGGCTGGTGCTGTAACACTGCTGGGGCCTGTATGTACCACTGGGGAGGCTGCTGTATACCACACTGCTGGGAGTTGTATACTACCACTGGGGAGGCCTGTATACCACACTGCTGGGGGCTGTATACCTGTGCTGGGGTCCACCCTCGGCTTATACACGAGTCAATAGGTTTTCCCAGATTTTGGGGGCAAAAGTAGGGTGGTCGGCTTATACACGGGTCGGCTTATACACGAGTATATACGGTATATAAAAAAGCATTAATCTGATATCACCAAATGCCCTTTCATTTTACATAAAAACCCAAGAATCTATGTGAAACATTTAATCCTGTTTTGAATGTGTCAGAGGTCATTATCAATTTGTATTCCCAAATTCTTCTCTATCTGAGATTTGAAGTTGCTTTTTAAAATGAGCAGATTAATATCAGTTTCACTGTTGTGGTCAGGGTTGCCAAAATGCTTTGCTACAGGTAGATCCAAACGCTTTTCTTTTATTGAGTGGTGATGAGAATTCATTCTTGTTCTGAATTTTTGTCCGGTCTCCCCTACGTACATGCCACCTGTTGGACATTTGGTACATATAATTAAATACACCGCATTACTTGTGGTGCAACTGAAGTTACCTGGGATCTTGTAGTCCTGATCTGTCCCAAGAATCCTTATCTTGTCCGTTGTCATTATAGATGGAGGTTTTGCACCTGTTCTGGTTGCAGGGAAAGGTTCCTGTTGCTGCTGGAGAGGACAGGGCGCTTCTGACAATGATGTTTTTTAGATTCGGAGGTTGTCTAAAGCACAATAGTGGGGGATCCGGAAATATTGATTTTAGTTGGGCATCTTTTTGTAGTAAATGGTTGCAGTTCCACGCAGCTCCTCTTAGCACTTCCAGACTTGGATTGCAGGTGACTACAAGAGGAACTCTGTTGTTTTCTTGTCTAGTTTTGTAATGTAGGAGACGATTCCTTGATATTCTGGTGGCTCTTGTAATCTGGTTCTCGATTGCTCTTGGATGGTAGCGCTGGTTCAAAAAGGTCTTTCTGAGGTCCTCAAGGTGATTGTCTCTGTCTGTAGGGTTGGAACAGATCCAATTGTATCTGATGGCCTGGCTGTACACAATACAGTTTTTTTATGTGCTTTGGATGAAAACTGTCCCATTGGAGATATGTTGGTCGGTCATTGGCTTCCGGTACAGGGATGTCTCTATTTCATTGTTCTGTTACTTAATGATGGTGTCCAGAAAGCTGATTTCCGTGCAGGAACTGTTAAGTTGATGGTGTGATGAAACTGATTAAAGTGTTAATGGAACGTCTTTAGCTGTTGCTCAGACTCTTTCCAGATGATTAAAATGTCATCAATATAATGGTAGTAGGCCAGAGGCCTGATAGGACAAGAGGATAAAAAGTCACCTTCAGGCTTGGCCATAAAAAGATTTGCATATTGTGGTGCCATTTTGCTCCGCTTTGCTGTGCCAGTCTCCTGTAAATATATGTTGTCATCAAATATAAAGTAGTTGTGCGTGATGATGAATTTTGTGAGCTCCATCACAGAGTCAGCATCAATCCCTGTGTTTTCTAGGAAGGCTTTGCAGGCATTTAATCCATCCTGGTGTGGGATGTTGCTGTACATATATTCCACATCCATGGTGGTGAGGATGGCTCCTTCTGGTAGAGGACCTATTGCTGACAGTTTATTCAATAGGTCAGTTGTGTCCTGAATGTAGCAGAGTGTCTCTTTTACCAGGGGCTTGAGAATATCCTCTACCCACCCAGAAATGTGTTCAGTGAGAGTGCCCACACATGAAATGATTGGTCTCCCTGGATGTCCTGGTTTCTGAATTTTGGGAAGCATGTAGAATGTGCCTGTTGTTGGACTTTATGGTATCAGGTCATCAGCTCTTAAAGGTATGTCAGGTAGACAAGAGACCAGCCTGTTTAATTCCTTGTGATAGTCCAGTGTGGGTTCAGACTCCAATTTCTTGAAGTAACGTGTGTCCGTCAGTTGTCTGTTTGATTCCTTCATGTAGTCAGATTTGTTCATCATGACTATTGCACCACCCTTATCTGCAGGTTTAATAATGATTTCTTTGTTGGTTTTCAAAGACTATATGGCCGTTCTCTCCTGGGCATTGACATTGGATGGTTGACTCTTGTGTGTATCTAAAATAGTGAATTTTACCAAATGTCTGAAAGTGTCTATATATTTATCCAACTGGGGGTTAGGATTAGATTTAGGTGTCCAGTGTGACCTTTTCTTGGGTGTCAAGATCTCTCTTCCTTCGGCCCAGTTGGGTTCAGAGTCCTCTTTGTCGCTGTAAAATTTCCTAAGGCATAGCCTCCTGAAGAAATCCTCCATGATGCTGAACAGTTCAATTTTATCCAGAGCTTTAGTAGGACAAAATGAGAAACCCATAGAAAGCACAGCAAGTTCCACTTTGTTGGGTTTGTGATCCAAAAGGTTGATGACACAGTTAGATGTTTTTTGACAGGAGTGGTTGTCCAAGTTGTCAGGATTTGTCTTTCTTTTGTTTGTATTGAGTCCTAAATTGATGCGCAATCTATGTAATTTCTTTTCCTCCTAATGAATTAGACGAATTTGTAATTTATGGTAATATTGTTGTAGATTCTGTTCTATGGCTTCTGTAAGCCTTCTTCCTCCGTGTTTCCAATTCCCCCTGGATGTTACTTTTGATGTTGTAGTAGACATGCAAAAGGTAGTTCCTTAGTCTCTCAGAGGTCCTGTGGCAAAGGTTTCGGACATAATGAGTGTTATATGTATGCAGAAGTGGATTTGTAATCTGGAGTGCTTTGGGAATCAGATTCTCCTTCTTGCATTTGGAAAGGAAAAATATGTCACTGTCCAGTTGTGCACGTTTCTTCAGAAGTGTCTTTAAAACCCTAAAGGTTTGGTACATTCCGGTATCCCTCATTTCGATAAAGTAAAGTATATTTATATTACATGCCACCTGTTGGACATTTGGTACATATAATTAAATACACCACATTGCTTGTGATGCAACTGAAGTTACCTGGGATCTTGTAGTCCTGATCTGTCCCAGGAAACTTTATCTTGTCCGTTGTCATTATAGATGGACAGGTTTTGTACCTATTCTGGTTGCAGGTTCCTGTTGCTGCTAGAGAGGACAGGGAGCTTCTGATAATGATGTTTTTTAGAGGTTGTCTAAAGCACAAGAGAGGGGGATCCAGAAATATTGATTTTCGTTGGGCATCTTTTTGTAGTAGTGGTTGCAGTTTCCGCGCAGCTCTTCTTAGCCTCCTAGCCTAACTCTGCTTTATGTCACCTGTCGTATTTACTGCACCATCTCATCCTGTTTAAGTATAGTATATATGTATGTGTCTTCAGAATCTCTGTCATTATCAGCCTGACGAAGGGGCCATAGTGTCCCGCAAGCTTGCTACACTTACCATCTTTTCAGTTAGCCATTAAAAGGTATCACCCACTGATCACTCTCAGATTTCAATATATTTTTCTATCTACTGGTAAACACGGTATATTCTTTACCTTATGGAAATTATGCATTCACTTATTATCACTGCTTTAATGACAGTATAAAAACTGTTATATGCAATCTCTATAGAAATAATATATGGGAGCTAAATGCAAATTAGAAGCAAAAACACCAAAAATGTATAAAACAAACATTTTTAAAAAAATAATATTATTATGTATAATATTCTTAGAACAATGTTTGCTTTTCTACACTTTTTTTAAGCAGTGAGACAATAATTATAATGATGTCATTACCTTTGTAATAACCGTAAAGTTTGAGACGACACGTAAGAATATGAGACTTTACATTCCTGTATCTTATAGCAACATTTTTATTTTAACGAAGAATAATAATTTTACTTTACTGCTAGTAGAGATGAGCAAATTAATCGACAGAGGATGGAATTAGAGTCAAATTTCCTGAAATTTGTTGTTTAACACAAATATGAACATTTTGAGATTTGATTTGGCATTGGAAAAAAACAAACATGCCCAACACCATTTCCCACACTACAGAAACATAAGAAAGAGAACTACTGTCATTTTCCTTTGCCATGCATCACTAACATTTTACGTATTATCATACCTTTCATAGTGAAGGTGTTAGGCTAACTAGGTGAGGTGGATCCTCAAAGCCCAAGGTTTGCTTGATCACAAGGCAGCTGAGGCATGCAGGAAATGCAGACTGGTAGTAAACGTTTGGAAGTCACAAGAAAATAGGAGATGTACTGGAGGCCACAGTCAGGTAGCAGAGGTACTGGAAGTTATAGGCAGACAGGAAACATCTTGTAGACTGCTAACAATTATCAGAGGTCTTGGTGACCACAGACAGGTGCTGAGCAGATGATGGTGCACCAACAAATTGGAAGACTTAATACTAAGACACAAGAGTGTGTCTTGGTAGGCCTTATATAGGCCTAGGAATCTCAACACATGGGGGCACACCAGGCTACTTGCAAAGCCAGATGTGGAGCACAAGAAAAATTAGTGAACCAAGGTTGAAAGGAGAGTAGCCAATACCTGGGACAGGTGTGTAACGGGGTCAGTACCTGAGTCATCATAGATCAGCAGTTCCTAGTAGAGTAGTCTGAACAGCAGTAATTCTTTATCTACAGAGTCACTGGCTAAGTCTCTCTGTAATGTGCATGCTTTTGATTCACCGAGGGGTCTATGGGAACTCGGTTCCCGGGCGTTGTTCTGGGGGGTGCTGTCTCGGTGGCTGGTCACCAGACCCGTAGCCCTGGTAGTCACTTGTAAATTAGGAAAAGCGAATAAATGTCTCGTGATGCCACCTGCAGTTCTGGTGATGCTCACCAGCATCGCTGTCAGACCGCCGGGGATGATGGTCTTGCAGCTAGATGGTTCAGCTCCCTGCAGGCGGAAGAGGTCCTCGGGGCAGCGCTGCCACTGCACTTGTTGTCGTGGTGGCAGCTATTCAACAGTTCATGTAGAAAGAAACACTGAGGCTTGTTAGCTCTATACGGTTACTTTACTGGAAACTGGTTATGATGGTATGCAGGTTCACAGTTACACAGTCTTTGCGGGTAGCTGGCTGAGTAGTCACTGAGGAGAATAATATCTCTTTGAGGCTCTCAGAGAGTACCTTCTGCTTGCTTTCACTGTCCCGTTATCTTCCTTGTGCCTCCTTACTTCCCTGCGCTGCCCTGCACAGCCCACTTGTCTACAAGACCCGTCGGGTGATATGAGGTACCCTTCTTCTCTTCTAAGGGACTCAACCCTGTTTAGTGATCCTGGTGAGGCTGCGCATTCTGGACGGGGGAGTCGGGGCTATTAGATAGACCCACGACCTACCGGTGTTGACAGCTCAGGGATAGACTCCGGCACTGCGACTCGTTGTGAACTAGTATTCTCCCGGACTGTAGAAGGACTGGTACTGGGTCTCTTCCTTCCATCTAGGCTGCCATTCCCTTTCAGGCGCCCTCCTTGAGTGCCCCCTTTAGGGCTTCCTCCCTACTTCATCCCTCAGACTAGACTACTCCGACTGACTAACTCTCTGAGTGGTTCCCACTCCCTCTACCCTAACACTCCTCCCATCGGGGCTGGGTCTTCAGGGCAAACAGGTTAACCCTGTAGTCCCCCTATGTTAGGTGTAGGGATGCTTGGATAATAGCTTCAGGTTGACTTTACACTCCCCAATGACAGGAATACCACACATTCTGTTGTGGGTGCAGTACCTCTACTGTGGCGCACTGACCAGTGGAGCGCCACACTTTTATGGTTAGTGGGGTCCTGTCTCCTATGCAGCACAGGCTCTCTCTCGATCTCTGTTGTAGAATGTAAGTTTTTATGTTCAGGGGGATCCTCTCTCTTTATTCTATATAGTGTAAGCTCACTCTCGCTTGTAGTGTATAAGCTCTTATGGTATTTTGGGTTCATCCTCTCTCTCACCTTTAAGTGTAAATTCTTATGGTCAATGAGGTTCACTCTCTCTCTTCTCCCCTATGTGTGTTGTTCAAATAATTACAAACTCTCCAGTATTGATATTCTTGCAAATTAGTCTCAATTTTCTCGCATCAAATTCAAATTTTCAAAAAACCTGCTCATATTTAATTGCTAACACTAATTTTAGTTTAAGGGCTCAGACACACTGACATGAAAAACAGACTCGGACCAATGTTATTTAATGAGTCAGAACAGATTACTGTGTGTCTTAAGCTTTTTTCTCATCCAGAATCTAGATGAGAAAAAAAAAAGTTGTAACACGCTGTGACAGTATGCGATTCTCATGTGAGACTCGCCAATGCAAGTCAATGGGTACGACAAAATCACAGACAGCACAGGGACAGCGTAGGGAGAGCAATATTAGCATGGTGTTTCTCATGCTGGAAAAATAATAGACAGGATACAAACGATAGATTAGCTAGATTAGGCTCACCTGTCTCCTGCTGCTACTTCCAGGGCCACCTATTAAGCTAATTGCCTATTCACTGCACTGTCAGACAAATAGCCAATCAGAGGAGCCCATACTCTGTGAGAGCCTCTGTGATTGGCTGTTGTAGTCAGACTGGATTTCCTAAATCTGGACAGTGATTCTGCTTGATTGCCTTACACATTAGTGTATGGTAACCAATCTGGCATTATAGGGTGTTAAATAAATGAATATTGAAAAAAAAATGTGTGGGGCTTCGCAGCATTTTTAAGTCTAGCGCGTTGAAAGCAGACAGCTGTGAGCTGCCACCCTCAGCTGCCTAATTTTCCCTTGGCTGGCAAGAACAAATATGTGGGCTTCGCCCTATTTTTCATTGCCAGCCAACTGAATGAGCAGAGGAAGCGGCTGGCAAGCAGTGACGTCATCACTGACACCGTTGCCATAGTAACCAAATAAGCGGTTACTATAGCAACGATGACCGTGGCGAGATTACAACAGATTCTGTATGAGCCAACTCATACAGTAGCCGTAGTTAAGGCCCTGCTTACTGGCGCTGCTTACCGATAACACCCGCGCCGGCAAGCAGGGAGTTGACTCTGCTATTACCTCGGCGGCTCTATGTGCCACTCATACTGGAGCCAGCAGAGGTAACTCCCTGATTCCTGGCATGGCTGTTGTCAGTAAGCAGAGCCGGTAAGCAGGTCCTTAACTCCTGCGGCTCCTGTATCAGTCAGCTCATACAGAAGCTGCTGTGATCTCGCCGCGGTCATCTTTGCTATAGTAACTGCTTATTTGGTTACTATGGCAACGGTGTCAGCAATGACATAACCACTTACCAGCCGCTGCCTCTGCTCATTCAGTCATCACAGAGTAAGGGGTGGAAGCGTTCTTCCTCCCAATGATGTAGCAGAGCTGAATCATTTGAAGAACAGAGAAGAAAAAAGAGAGAAGACAGAAGACCAGGATCGTTGGAGGGATGTGTGGGAGTAATACAGAAGGAGTCCCTAAGCGTGTCTGTGTCTTTACTTCTAATAAATATTTTTTTTCTCTGTGTGGTCTCTTTTTTTAACTCTTTATTGGAGATTCTTAATGGCTGGGTCTAACTGGGCCTGACATTAAGAATCTCGGGCTTAATACCAGTTGGTAAAACAAAGCTGGTATTAACCCCTTATTACCCAGCGTACCACCCTCCACCGGGGCTGCTGAAAGAGCCTGGTAAGGCGCCTGGAATAGCGCTTATTAATAATGTGCTATTTTTAGGGGCGGCTGTGGGATGCTATTCTTTTTTTTTATATTTATTTAACACCCTATAACGCCAGGTTGGTAGTCATACATTAATGTGTATGGCAACCAAGCAGAGTCACTGTCCAGATTGAAGAAATCCAGTCTGACTACAACAGCCAATCACAGAGGCTTTCAAACAGTATGAACTTATCTGATTGGCTATTTGTCTGACAGTGCAGTGAATACGCAATTAGCTTAATATGTGGCCCTGGAAGTAGGAGCGGGAGACAGGTAAGCCCGATCTAGCTATTCTAACATCTATATATCTGTGTATTCTATTCAATCAATCTATCCTGTCAACTCTTTTCTCACTTTATACAGCATGAGAAATGCCATGTTAAAATTGCATTACACACGGACAACACAAGGATGTAACACGGACACCACTCGGATGTTATCTGACAAAGAAACGCACACTCGCATAGCAGTTGCATGCCAACTGGAGCAAAGAACAGATTTCACTCGTCCGACTCTCCTGGATGAGAAACGGACCGATTTTTTTAACGCCAGTGTGTCCTTACCCTTACATGAACTATATCCTAGGATAGTGTTCCCTAACTCTTGGCTTCAGGAGCCACAAAAAATTGCAGGTTTTCAGGATTTCCTTAGCATTTCACAGGGGTTTGGAATCTTCACCTGTGCAAGTAATTACATTATCATATGTGCAATTGGGAACTTAGATGTCTATACCATCAACCTTTCGCTGGCTATTTAGTGTGAGGCAAACAGAGATATGTGGACATCTACAGTATGTCATATACAAGCTTTAAATTGCTTCCCAATTACAGTTCTTAAATTATATACCGTATATACTCACGTATAAGCCGAGTTTTTCAGCCCAAAATGTGGGCTGAAAAGTCCCCCCTCGGCTTATACGCGAGTATAAGGCTTCCCCCGGAGGTATACAGGCCCCCCCATCAAGATCCAGGCCCCCCCCCCTCCTTGCGCGGCAAACCTGTAAAGTAAAATCATACTTATCAGTGTCCTGTCGCACCGTCCCCGCTGCCGACATGATGATCCCGGGCTTCATTCCGCGTCTTCCGCCTTCCTGTGGTCGCGGGCAATGACGTCATTGCCCGCGACCACAGGAAGCCGGAAGCCGGAAGACACAGAATGAAGCCCGGGATCGTCATGTCGGCAGCGGGGACGGCGCGACAGGACACTGATAAGTATGATTTTACTTTACAGGTTTGCCGCGCAAGGGGGGGGGCCCTGGATCTTGATGGGGGGCCTGTATACCTCCGGGGCTGCTGCTGTATACAGCCCTGGGGCTGCTGCTGTATACAGCCCTGGGGCTGCTGCTGTATACACCCCTGGGGCTGCTGCTGTATACACCCCTGGGGCTGCTGCTGTATACACCACTGGGGCTGCTGTATACTACCTAAGGGCTGCTGTATATACCTCTGGGGCTGCTGTATACACCACTAGGGCTGCTGTATATACCACTGGGGCTGCTGTATACACCACTAGGGCTGCTGTATATACCTCTGGGGCTGTATATACCTCTGGGGCTGCTGTATACTACCTCTGGGGCTGCTGTATACTACCACTGGGGCTGCTGTATACTACCACTGGGGCTGCTGTATAGTACCACTGGGGCTGTATATACCTCTGGGGCTGCTGTATATTTCCACTGGGGCTGCTGTATACACCTCTGGGGCTGCTGTATACTAACCACTGGGGCTGCTGCTGTATAATACCACTGGGGCTGCTGTATATACCTCTGGGGCTGCTGTATACCACACTGCTGGGGGCTGTATACCTGTGCTAGGGTCCACCCTCGGCTTATACACGAGTCAATAGGTTTTCCCAGGTTTTGGGGACAAAAGTAGGGGGTCGGCTTATACACATGTCGGCTTATACACGAGTATATACGGTATTTACTTATTTACTTATCCATTTTTGTGAAAGTTTTTTTTTAAAGTTTTTTAAAAGCAAACTTGATGCAATTCTACTGATGGGTCATGCAAAAATATTTTTTCTTTCATGATTGAATATTGCAGTAAGTCTGTGTTACTTATGGAGCCTTTACAGAGGGAGCTGTCAGCAATGTCTCTCTTTCTGAAACGGGAAAATCACATTTATTCACACCTGCGCCATGTCTAAGAGGCATTTACATAATGACAAGGTGGAAAGAATGACATGACTCATTTGAGTCACAGACTGTTGGAATGTGACATAGATTATCTGTGTCATGGAAAAAATATACTTGAAGGAGAAAACTTCATATTATTTAAGCAACCTTCCTTACATCGTGTATACATCCGTATACCGTGAATATACAGCGGTATTGGTCCACCAGTCTTTACAGTGGATTAGGATCCATAGATTCTATATTTTGACATGAATGTATGTTACTGGTGCAGTTATTTGTGACATTTTTATTCTCATTTTAAGCTGCAGGAAAACAATATCATAGTCTACCCTATAGATTACATCCAGTTACAGAAGCAGGAACCGCACATTTTGCCACGTTTTCAATCCGTTTTGGCATTTGTTTCTCTAGCATTTATGGACACCAAGGAATCATATACCAGCAATGATTGGCATCCAAAATTCTAGAAAAACATAAATGAAAAACGCATGCAAAATCAAATCGATAACCCGGCAAAAAAGTGGCAATTGCGCATTTTTTGCCTCTGCATGTTACCTGCCAATAGATACAGAAATGGTGCAGAAATTTCTGCAACAAAATACTCAATGTGTGCAGATACCCTTACTCCAGTTTTTTCGGACTGACAATAAGATACACAGATAAAATGGATTTTAAAATGTTAGAAAACTTTTACGTATAAGGCAAAATTAAAAATAAAAAAATAAAAAGTGCCTACTCCACCATTTAACTTTTTTACGCCATTTGACGTATTGGGTACATAATGGAAGTCAGTGTCTCAAGGACGCACCCAGTATTTTTGCAGACAGAGAAGTAAAATCCGCAAAATCGCTGCTGTGTCGTCTCCAGTTGATGCCACAGCTGAGATCCATCTGTCACTGCCAGGGGTGGTGTCCGCACTCCTCTTGGCCGTTTAAAGGGAAACTCCAGGGATATAAAAAAAAAATTTGTACAGTCCCTGTACTCCTATACTATAATGCTAAGGGTCCTGTTACACTTGTATATGGTTTAGAACTCCTATAAATCACATATTTACTAACTGTTCTTTATCAGTAATCCCTCCAATAAGGGACAATGTCAATCATGCCTGATTGAGTAGCTCTTCCCTCTAATACATATCCATTACTACTCAGACGACAGAACTGCCTGAAGATATCAGCAGATCTGTGATGAAGTTCATAGAGTTCATAGTGATATGCTGCAAGGGACGAATGTCACTGGTGGTACAAGTATATGTCCGGCATGAAGTTTTTTAGGCGTTTTGATGCAAGTACACGATGCACATGCAGACACAGTCCACCATGTTGTGGCACAAGGTAGGCCACCAGTAGTGCCAGGAGATGAGTAGAGATTTCTTCTTTTGTCCAGCATGACCAATTCTTACAGGAGTGCCTCTATTGTAAAACATGTCTAATATCAGCCACAAATATCTTGCCGGATGGCACCTGGGACAACTTGACTAGAGCAACTGTGAGCATCTTGGAAAGCTTAATGATGTGTCGAGACTACTCCTCCTGATATGCTGACTGAAAGGATCTGGAGAGGGCATCTGCTTTGATTTTCTTCTCAGTCAACCAGAAATGAAGAATGAAATCAAAGCGGGTAAACAACAGCAACCATAGAGGCCTGGCGTGGAATCAGCCTTTGATCTAACTGTAAGTAAATCAGGTTTTTCTGGTGAGTGTAAGGAGATATCACTATTCCTCCGGTGCCAGCTTGATCCCCTGGAGTTCTTGTTCAGCAATTGAGTTGTGCTCTGAAGACAAGAAGGCTCTGAAAAAGAAGTCACAAGTTACTGTTTTACCATTAGCTGTCTTCTGCATGTGAACCTCACCAGCCACGGAAGATGCAGCATCCAACTCTAAAAGGAACTGCCTATTATTCTCCAGTCTGTGCAGCGCCTGAGCCAATGAGAAGGCCTGTTTGAGTGCAAAAAATGCATTCTTCACTTCCCGAGTCTGGGCTATTGGATTCGCCGCCTTATGGGTCAGAGCCGAGATAGGAAGAATCTGGTAGGAAAATTGCAAGATGAGCTAGCAATAAGAATTTTTTAAACCAAGGAACTGCTGTTTTATCTGTAATCTGTCAAGCTGAGGCCATTTTAGCACAGCCAATACCTTGTCAGGATCCATCCTCAAGCCGGTGTCCAAGATTATGTATCCTAGGAAAGGCAGGGAAGACCATTCAAATAGATATTTCTCAAATTTTGCAAAAAGGTGATTCTCCCTCAGCTTTTGCAGGACTAGGTGAACATTTCTTCTGTGTCTGGTCAGGCCGGGAAAGAATACCAGGATGTTGTTCAGATACATGACTACAAAGAAGAAGAGTAGATCACAAAACATGTCAATGAAAAATTCCTGAAAGACTGCTGGCGCATTGCTTAAACCAAATGACATTATCCGGTACTTGTAGTGGCCATCACTGGTGTTAAAGGTGGTCTTTCATTTGTCTCTCAAACATATCCAGATCAGGTTGTAAGCACCACAGAGACCAAGCTTGGAGACAATTTTGGATCCTTGTAGATGGACTAACCACTGTGGTAAAAGGAATGTAGCAGCCCAGGGTCCCGCTGTTACGCCTGGAAGCAAAAAGGGGGTTCCCTATTCAGGTGGCACAGCATCCAACACTTTCCTGTCTCCAGACCAGAAGGGGAGCTCTAGAACTCGGCTTAAGGGGAGCTTCCCTGTATAAAGTTCTGGCCGGAGGAGCAGTTAGTTAGAACAGCCACGGAGGGAGTCTGAGGAGGAAGCAGAGGAGAAACCTGGGGGAGTTGAGGAGCATCATGCTCGCCTCAGAGGAAAACGCAGAGAACGGACACCGGGTCGGAGGCTGTGCAGGGTCACACATCCCGGCAGTCAATAATGGAAGGTGGGGAATATCAGGTTTTCTAGCCACACAGTGTCTGGAGGCAAAGCAGCAAACTAGAGCCCTGGGTCTCCACCGAGGAGTGACCCATGAAACAGGACTCGAGCTGCCTGTCATACGGCACATGCAGGAGTGAGAGGGCAAGCAGCTTAGCTTCAAGCAGCAGCAGGAGCCTACAAGTGAAAAGCGCAGAAGGGAGGCCTCCAACCCACCCGGCTAGGTGGATTCCCCAATTGCTTCCAGTCCACCCAGGTCCCCAGTAACATCTAAATCGGTGCCCCAGACAGTAACCGTAACGGACAAGTAAAGGTAAAGGAAACGTTTATTGCTGTGGACTCCAGTTATTTCTGCACACCCTCCATCCTGCATCTCACACATAGACTATTTAAACTGCCACAGGGATTGGCTTTACCCATGGAGAGCCATCCCATCTCAGCTGCTACCCATCATCCCCGGAGGTTGTGCAGCAGTGGTGGTCCCCACTGACCACATACCACGGGTGGGGTCACGACAACCTCCCCTGTACATATCCCCTTTTTCAACTGGCGCCCAGGCCACAGGTCCAGGTCACAACCCCCGTGACTCCCCAGTGACAGCAGCAGTGATCCAGTTCCTGAGTACCCCACGGCCTAGGGGCACCTCAGTTCTTGGCGTCACGAACAGGATCCCATGCCGTGAATTGTGTGAAATACGTGCTTTGGACTGTCGCCATTGTTGGCGCGCGGCGCACGGACAACAGAGGGGGCGTGCCAACGTGGGCAGCACGTCCGAAAGAGCACGAAGAGAGACCAAGCCCGTGCTCTGACGTCATGCAGCAGAAAGCAGGAGACCAGAGCGAGAGCCCGATCCCTCCTGAGGAGCCGTAGACTAATAACCCCCATGGAAGCGCAGAGCCTGGCCAAAGTTCACTAAGGGGGAGGAAGATGTTAGACCCGGTGGAGGGTCCCACGGTGGGCACAGCCGCCTCACAGCTGTAGCTCTGGTAATGCCGTTGTCGATGCCTGATATACCGGGGGCAGCTGGGTAACCGCGGTGCTTGAGAAAGCCGCACATCCTGAGCAATTTCAGGGAGAGTTGTTGTTAGTAAGTTAAATAAATATATGAAAAATGTAAATATGTTTTGTTTAAAGCAACTACATAACCTAGTAACCACTAAGTCTACCATACCTACAGAGACTATACTGTAAGAAATTTTGCATATCCTTGAACTTTTACTTTTAAATTTGACAATGGACCATTGGACTGTGTGTTGTCAGGCCCTTACCAGGAAAAGAGATAAATCCTGGACTGCAGAGCAAGGACTAAGCACCATAGTGACACTGTTTTTCTTATTGTGCTGTTTTTCGTAAGCTTCCATTATTGAGTCTCTGTACACTTTTCATTGTTATTGATTGGTCATGTTTATTCTTTGAAAAATGTTTCCTCAGCCCCAGAGTACTGATTTTCACTAAGGGGGAATGTAGCACCCAGGGTCCCGATGTTACGCCTGGAAGCAAAAATGGGGTTCCCTATTCAGATGGCACAGCATCCAGCACTTTCCTGTCTCCAGACCAGAAGGGGGAGCTCTAGAACTCGGCTTAAGGGGAACTTCCCTGTATAACGTTCTGGCCGGAGGAGGAGTTAGTTAGAACAGCCATGGAGTGAGTCTGAGGAGGAAGGAGAGGAGAAACCTGGGGGAGCTGAGGAGCGTTGTGCTCGCTTCAGAGGAAACCGCAGAGGACAGACACCGGGTCCGAGGCTGTGCAGGGTCACACATCCTGGCAGTCAATAATGGAAGGTGGGGAATTCCAGGTTTCCCAGCCACACAGTGTCAGGAGGCAAAGCAGCATACTAGAGCCAGGGCCTCCATCGAGGAGCGACCTCTGAAACAGGACTCGAGCTGCCTGTCATACGGCACACACAGAAGAGAGAGGGCAAGCAGCTTAGCTTCAAGCAGCAGGAAAAGCGCAGAAGGGAGGCCTCCAACCAACCCAGCTAGGTGGATTCCCAGATTGCTTCCAGGCAACCCAGGTTCCCAGTAACATCTAAATCGGTCCCTGAGACTGTACCTGTAACGGAAAAGTAAAGGTAAAGGAAACCTTTATTGCTATGGACTACAGTTATTTCGGCGCACCCTCCATGCTGCATCTCACACATAGACTATTTACACTGCCACGGGTATTGGCTTTACCTGTGGAGAGCTGTCCCATCTCAGCTGCTACCCATCATCATCGCAGGAGGTTCTGCAGTAGCGGTGGTCCCCAATGACCACATACCACGGGTGGCGTCACGACAACCTCCCCTGTACATATCCCCTTTTTCAACTGGCGCCCAAGCCACAGGACCGGGTTACAAACCCTGTGACTCCTCAGTGACAGCAGCAGCGATCCAGTTCCTTAGGTCCCCACGGCCTGGGGGCGCCTCAGGTACTTGTATTTTACTTTGATTTGGTTGATGCCCGGTAGTCAACACATGACCAAAGAGAACTATCCTTTTTTCTTAATGAAGAACCTGACTTCTGCCAGAGAGGAGGATTTTTTAATAAATCTCTTAGCCCATTTCTCCTTAATGTACTCCGACATGGCCTGAGCTTCTATCTGGGAGAGGGGGTAGATACAACAATGGGAGAAAAAGCTCCAGGAAGGAGGATAATGGGGCAATCATATGGCCTATGTGGTGGCAGTGTCTCAGCCTCCTTCTTGTGAAATACATCTGCATAGGATCAGTAGGCAGATGGCAGACCCAAAAAGTTGGATGGCATCACAGGTAGATGGGTTGGGTGGACAGGAATGAGACACTTTTCGTGACAGGCCTGGCCCCATCAGAGCACCGATCCGAACCTCCAATCTAAGATAGGTTTGTGCAATTGTAGCCACGTTAGGCCCAGCAGGAGTTGATGACACAGAGTGGGCTGCATGTCGAAGACGATTTTCTCGAGGTGCAGCATGCCACCCAATAGAAAGATATGGTGGAAGAGAAAGGCACAAATAGGGTCTTATCCACGGCAAGTTATGGTGGGAATGATTATTATTATTATTTATTTATAAAACGCCATTGGTTCCATGGCGCTTTACATGTGTAAGGGCAAAACAAGGATGAAAACATATTAACGACAAATAAATCATACAGGTACATTAAGGGCAGAGATCCTGCTAACAAGGGCTCACAGTCTATAGGAGATGGGTGGGAGACAGTAGGAGGGGGAGAGGTGAGATGGTGCAGCGGATTAGGTCTCAGTGTGGGTTATAGGCTTGATGGAAGAGGTGGGTCTTCAGGTTTTTCTTGAAGGTTCCCAGGGTAGGGGAGTGGCTGATGTGGTGTGGAAGAGAGTTCCAGAGTATGACGGATGTACTAGAGAAGTCTTGTATGCGGTTGTGGGAGGTGGAGATGTGGGGGGAGAAGAGAAGGAGTTCTTGAAAGGAGCGCAGATTGCGTGAGGGGTGGTGTCGGGAGATGTATGGAGTGGACAGATTGTGGATGGCCTTGTATGTCAGGGTTATGGTTTTGAACTGAGATCTCTGGGAAGTAGGGAGCCAGTGGAGGGCTTGGTAGAGGGGGTAGACGGGGGAGTAACAGGGCGACAGGTGGATGAGTCAGGCAGCGGAATTGAGGATGGTTCGGAGGGGTGCAAGGGAGGAAGCTGGGAGGCCGGTGAACAGGAGGTTGCAGTAGTCGAGGCGGGAGATAATGAGGGCGTGGACAAGCGTTTTGGCAGTGTCATTGTCAAGGAAGGAGCGGATCCGTGAGATGTTTTTAAGCTGGAGGTGGCCTGGATGTGTGACTTGAAGGAGAGGGCAGAGTCGAGGATTACACCGAGGCACTTGGCATGGGGGACAGGTGAGAGTGTGCAGTTGTTAACAGTGATGGTTAGGTCAGGTAGGGGGAAGAGCGACTTGGGGGTAAGACGATGAACTCAGTTTTATCCATGTTGAGTTTTAGGAAATGAGCAGAGAAGAAGGATGAGATGGCGAACAGGCAGTGTGGGATTTTTGATAGCAGGGAGGTTATGTCAGGGCTGGAGAGGTAGAACTGGGTGTCGTCGGTGTAGAGGTGTTATTGGAGGCCGTGGGACTCGATGAGTTGGCCTAGGCCGAGGGTGTAGATGGAGAAGAGTGAGGGTCCCAGGACTGAGCCTTGGGGAACTCCAAAAGATAGGGGGAAGGGTGAGGAGGAGGTGTGGGTGACGCTGAAGGTCTGGTCTGTTAGGTACGTGGAGATCCAGGAGGGGGCTAGGTCAGTGATGCCAAGGGATTCTAGAATTTGAAGCAGGAGGGAGTGGTCGACTGTGTCGAAGGCAGTAGAGAGGTCGAGGAGGAGAAGGATGGAGTAGTGTCGCTTGATCTTGGCAGTCAGTAGGTCATTGGAGTCTTTGGTTGAGGCTGTTTCGGTGGAGTGGTGGGCTCGGAACCCGGATTGCAGGCATTCAAAGAGGGAGCACGAGGAGAGATGGGAGAATAGTTTTGAGTAGACATGTCGCTCAAGCAATTTTGAGGCGAAGGGGAGGAGAGCTATGGGACGATAGTTGGAGACTGTTGCGGGGTTGAGGGAGGGTTTTTTGAGGATGGGTGTGATGAGGGCATGTTTGAAGGATGAGGGGAAGACGCCGGTAGTAAGCGATATGTTGAAGAGATGGGTTAGGGCGGGGATAAGGACAGTGGTGAGGTTGGGGATGAGATGGGAGGGGATAGTGTCGAGGGCACAAGTGGTGAGGTGTGATCATGCTAGAAGGGAGGAGAGGCGCACTTCAGTCATGGAGGGTAAGTTACGTTTGGTTGAGGGGGGTTGGGTGATAGAGAGGGAGGGCCAAGGGGATTGGGAATCAAAGCTTTGACGGTGATGAGGGGAGAGAGTGCGGGGGGACGGAGTAGGGCATTAAAGATTATGAAAAGCTGCTTGGGATTGTGGGAGAGGGAGCTAATGAGAGACGAGAAGAAAGCTTGTTTTGCATTGGTCAGTGCTGTCTTGAAGTCGATGAGGGGCTGTTTGTACAAGGCGAGGTGCGTTGCGGAGTTGGATTTCTTCCATCTCCGTTCAGCTATCCTGAACGTCCGTCGAAGTTTTTTGGTGCTGGCGGTGAGCCAGGGTTGTCTGTGTGCACGGGTTTTGTTTTATGAAAGAGGGGCGGCCTGGTTGAGGTCTGTGACGAGAGTGGTGTTGTAGAGGGTGGCGTCAGCGTCATGAGAGGAGGCTAAGTCAGCGAGAAGGAGGAGGGAGGAGGCGAGTGAGTGAAAGTTAATGAGCTTGAGGTTTCTTCGGGGGTGAGGGAGTTTCCGGAGAGGGGGGAGCGTGGCGGGGGGTAGAGGTTGAGTTTGCAAGGTCGGTGAGGGAACAGATGCGGGTGAAGACGAGGTCTAGTGTGTGACCATTATTGTGTGTGGCTGAGGAGGACCATTGGAGAGGCCGAAGGAGGAGGTTAGAGAGAGGAGTCTTGAGGCAGCAGCGTGGGGTTTATCAATGGGGATATGAATGAAGTCATCCATGATGATGCTGGGGATGTTGGAGGAGAGGAGCTGGAGAAGCCAGGTTGTGAAGTGGTCGAAGAAGGTGGACGAGGATCCTGGAGGGCGGTAGATGACAGCCAGTTGGAGGTTGCAGGAGGAGAATATACACACGGAGTGCGCCTCAAAGGAGGGGAGGGAGGCAGAGAGGGGTGGTGTAATTGGAGTGAAGGAGCAGCTGTTGGCCAGGAGTAGGCCAACACCTCCGCCGCGGGAGTTGCTGTAGCGGGGTGTGTGGGAGAGGGTGAGTCCGCCACAGGAGAGGGCGGCAGGGGAGGTTGTGTCAGAGGGGGTGAGCCATGTTTCGGTGATGCCAAGGAAAGATAATTTTTTGGTGATGAATGATGATCAGAGGCTCACCTGTATGGGTTGTGAAAGCCACAACCTACTATAGAAGCATGTACCCCAGACCAGTGTACAGTGTAGCCACCACAAGGAGATGAAAATAAAATAGAGCATAGAATGCTGTATATACTGCACTGTCCGGAGGCAAAGATCCAGATCCAGAAAAAAATTAAAGTGTTACGCATTTCAGAGCTTAAACTCGCTCCTTCCTCAGACAAAATCACAAACACAACTCATTCCAAAATCACATGACATCAGACATTCTGTTCATTTACTACTATGATGTCAGTCAATGGGTGAGGGGCACAACAGCCAATCACAGATGCTGTGAGGCTAAAACAATGATTATATGAAAACTACAGAAAACAGCCCTGTAAGTGATACATTGCTGGTATCAGGGGATCTGGTCTACATATGCTTTTCTCAGATGGGGTAGCAAAAACCTTGTTACAGATTGTATATTTTTCTATAATTTTGTATTGTATATGTTTCTCCGTGAGTCGTGGTATATACCTGCCAATATTCAGGGGCGGACTGGCCTAGGTGGCAAGGGGGCAAGTGCCCCCCAGGCTGGCTATAATGGCCTCATCCAGGGCCGCCCCCCTACTGTAATGAGCGGGTCCGGCTCTGCTTCGTGGCCGCAGCCGCTCAATTCACAGCGGCCGGCCAGATGACGCATCGGGGCAGCATGGTGATCGTGCCGCCAGCAAACAAGCCCCGCCCCTCACCTCGCGTCACTACTCCACTAGCCCCCCCCCGCTCCTCACCTCGCCTGACTCCACTAGCACCCCACCCGCTCCTCACCTCGTCTGACTCCACTAGCACCCCCATCCCCGCTCCTCACCTCGCCTGACTCCACTAGCACACATCCCCCCCCTGGTCCTCACCTAGGGCCAACATGAAGTCAATGCCTCCCTGAGCCTGGTGCACCAGCCCGCCCCTGCCAATATTATTGTGTAGATTTCTTTTCCTATGAATAAATCCTTATACCTACAAATCACCCATGTAGATTCAACATGTTTTCTTAGTTTACAATAATATATCAACTACAATAATGGATATTATAGAGGGTTTACTATTGGTCTTATGCAACAAATGTCCTTAGGTGACACATTGTATTGTGGTTTATTTTACTATCGTTTATGAAGATAACTTGTATCATCTACATCAATTAAATATTTTAAATTAGAATATAACGGAATGTGACTGTTTCGATTAGTATGATATTACCAATAAATGGAAGTTAATTGTTTTGTTGCTTATGTTGGCGTCAGCTTTAACCATAGATTTTTTTTATCAGTCACAGATTATATAAAATCTTGATCCAGTATTTTATTGAACTGAAAATAGTCTTCTTTAACAAACTTTGTATTTCCTATCCAAGTCCACATAACTTTGCAACGACATATTACTCAAATACTCAAGCTAAAGCTCAGTTTGAACCCTTTGATTTTTAATATATTTAGCCCCTTGGTGGTTTCTCCGTTTTTTACTTTTAAGCAAAGTTAAACATGATGAGATTTGCAAAGATTGAGCTGTTGCTTTGGGATATGGTTTATGTTGGAGCCTGCAGATGTTATGGTGTCATTCATGATTCAGTCATCATATATGCAGTTCATGCTGACAGGTGTTGAATTTTTCGCTTAATTTTACATGAATGTGACATTGCTGCTATATTCAAATTAGACAATTGCTACTTAACCCTGAGCTTGCGCAAGCAGCAGCAGAAAGAGGAAAACATCGAATGCTGACTAATTATCAGATGGTATTATGTAATTCAAGGCTTCAAACATAAAGGATAACAAAACATCAAATAAACCTAATGCAAAAGAGATGAGACACATAATACCTCTACATAAAAAAGAAAAATCTGTCATTTTAGAAACTGAATTACCTTTACCTTACGATGAAAATTACAAGATTATTCTGTGAAAATTAGCATTTTTTTGTATGCCAATACTATTCGTTATTCCATAAAGAATTTAGTTTTGATTATATTCTACTAAAGTTTCTTTTACACAGGCATATAAACTGTCTATACTGATTGAAGATATTGGAAATTGATCATCTCTTGTTTGGGGGACAGGTCATTCATATGATTGTTCTTTCCCCTCCTGTCATGATGAATATAGGTAGATATGAGTAAATTTTTTGAAATTCAGATTCTCCAGTGTTGCCAAATATTGCCAGGAAATTCAATATACCACAAATCAAAAATACTTCAAAGCCTCCAAATTGCCCTAAAAAGATGTGTATGACATTCTGAGGTCTCCTAAGACTGTAACCCACCCCTTTGATGCTTTCCATGCAGGCTAACATGACTGCGATCTCGGGTGGCTTACATTCCAACCCTCACTCTGACATTGGTCAACACAGCCAGAATTGTTGTAATCAATTTAATAATGTCATCTAACTGCTACTCCTAATTCTTTTTCTCTTCATCCTCATTGTGCTGCATAGTACATTATCCCTGAGGGTCCCCAACAGGCCCAAAGCAGTGATGAGTATGTAGAAGCTGCTGTGCTTTTACAATATAAATACAAGAGGGATATCATTGTTGATGCCACGATTGTCCCTACAAACAAATTTAGTAGCCTCTTCAAGGGGTTTCAGTAGGTGACATGTATCTCTTTAACACAAACACAACTTTTGTAATAATAAAGTGACCTTAACATATATGGCTTTGGATAAATGGATTGTCACTGGCCGTAACTAACTGCCTATTTAACAACACACTAGATTTTCAGACTTTTATGATTTTTTTCAATGAAAAATTGATCCCTTTTGGTGGGCAGATGCATATTGTTTAAACACAGTTATGTATATAGAAGAATTCACAGCAATATTACTAGTAGTAATTCAAAAATGATCCTTTTTGGGATGTAGCAATACAGTTAGTGTTTGGAAACTAAAAAAGACAATTAGTTGGATTCTTTAATGGTGCCGTCACACGCAGCGATACCATGAACGATATGAAATTCATGAAATAATTTAAAAAAAGGGCTCCCCTATATTCTTGTGTCTGGCCAGGTACAAATAGGAACCTGGGGGTTGGGGGCAGCCCGTCACTGCCTGCTGGATCCGGCTGGTTCCAGAAATACGGCGAAGCCCATGTAATTTTTTTTCTGAAAAATCAATAAAACAATCCTAAAAAAGGGACTGCATCTTTATTAACCCCTTGCCCATGGTCCAGGGTTAATAAAGATGCAGTCCCTTTTACATTGTTTTATGGATTTGTCAGAAAAAAATTTCGCATGGGCTTCGCCGTATTTCTGGAACCAGCCGGATCCAGCAGGCAGCGACGGGCTGCCCCCAACCCCCAGGTGCCTATTTGTACCTGGCCAGACACAAGAATATATGGGAGTCCTTTTTTTTAATTATTTCATGAATTTCATGAAATAATAAAAAAAAAAATGCGTGGGGCTCCGCGCAATTTCTATGTCTAGCCAGGTACAGCTAAGCAGCTGGGGGCTGGAATCCGCAGCGCAGGGATGCCCAAGCTTTCTGGGCACCCCCCGCTGCAAATTGCAGCCCGCAGCCGCCCCAGAAGATGGCGCGTTCATTGAAGCGCCATCCTCTGGCTCTGAACCCCGCTCTTCCAGCGGCCCTGGTGGCGGTGGCACGCTGGGTAATAAAGGGGTTAATACCAGCTTTGTTATACAAGCTGGTATTAAGCCCGAGATTCTTAATGTCAGGCCACGTTTGACCCAGCCACTAAGAATCTCCAATAAAGGGTTAAAAAAACACAACACAGAGAAAATTTTTTATTAGAAATAAAAAAAAAAGCCATTAGGGACTCCATCTTTAATTAAAAAAATCCTCTTCCATCCGACGTAGTCCAAAACGAGATGTCCTCTCTGCTACATCCCCTGTGCATAGATATAGATGTCTATGCACAGGGATGAGCAGACTGAGAACAATCGCAGCTCTGCTACATCATCTCTGTGAGCAGGCGGGCTCTAGGACCCTGGAGCTGCGGCAGCCTGCACAGAGAAGACAGCTGGACTCGGCTCGCAAAGTAACAGCAGTTACTTTGCGAGTTTCCCTGCTGTCACTGGCACAGTAGCCGAGTCTAATGCAAGACAATGGCAATCCTAGTTTTGTCAGCGTCTCTGACAAAACTAGGATTGATATTGATTTGCATTGGACTCGTTGCTGTGCGAGTAATCACTGGGAAACTCGCAGAGTACCGAGTCCTGCGAGTCCCTTACTACTCGCCGAGTAACGAGTCCTAGCGAGTAGATTCGCCCATCCCTACATTTAACCCAACAATTCTTCATTGATTAAAGTGATAACATAGCTAAATACAAATGATGATAAAATAGAACAAAGTTACTACATACTGTAGAATATAGTTAACCAACTTCATTTAGGAATAGTTTATATTCTTGCCACAATTGTCAAAACAAACTATTCCCCTCATGGACATGACGGATCGCACCTTAGGTACACGATATAGATACAGATAATCACGATCAAACGTCATATAATTGCAAAAAAACAGTGATTTTTAATGATATATAAAAACAGAGATTTCAACCACAGAACAAGCAGCAGTGTGGCAGGCTGCACCACTGAGGCACAATAGGTTTACACAGAATTACATACAGTTAGGGTCAGAAATATTTGGACAGTGACACAAGTTTTGTTATTTTAGCTGTTTACAAAAACATGTTCAGAAATACAATTATATATATAATATGGGCTGAAAGTGCACACTCCCAGCTGCAATATGAGAGTTTCCACATCCAAATCAGAGAAAGGGTTTAGGAATCATAGCTCTGTAATGCATAGCCTCCTCTTTTTCAAGGGACCAAAAGTAATTGGACAATGGACTCTAAGGGCTGAATTAACTCTGTAGGCGTCTCCCTCGTTAACCTGTAATCAATGAAGTAGTTAAAAGGTCAGGGGTGGATTCCAGGTGTGTGGTTTTGCATTTGGAAGCTGTTGCTGTGACCAGACAACATGCGGTCAAAGGAACTCTCAATTGAGGTGAAGCAGAACATCCTGAGGCTGAAAAAAAAGAAAAAATCCATCAGAGAGATAGCAGACATGCTTGGAGTAGCAAAATCAACAGTTGGGTACATTCTGAGAAAAAAGGAATTGACTGGTGAGCTTGGGAACTCTAAAAGGCCTAGGCGTCCACGGATGACAACAGTGGTGGATGATCGCCGCATACTTTATTTGGTGAAGAAGAACCCGTTCACAACATCAACTGAAGTCCAGAACACTCTCAGTGAAGTAGGTGTATCTGTCTCTAAGTCAACAGTAAAGAGAAGACTCCATGACAGTAAATACAAAGGGTTCACATCTAGATGCAAACCATTCATCAATTCCAAAAATAGACAGGCCAGAGTTAAATTTGCTGAAAAACACCTCAAGAAGCCAGCTCAGTTCTGGAAAAGTATTCTATGGACAGATGAGACAAAGATCAACCTGTACCAGAATGATGGGAAGAAAAAAGTTTGGAGAAGAAAGGGAACGGCACATGATCCAAGGCACACCACATCCTCTGTAAAACATGGTGGAGGCAACGTGATGGCATGGGCATGCATGGCTTTCAATGGCACTGGGTCACTTGTGTTTATTGATGACATAACAGCAGACAAGAGTAGCCGGATGAATTCTGAAGTGTACCGGGATATACTTTCAGCCCAGATTCAGCCAAATGCTGCAAAGTTGATTGGACGGCGCTTCATAGTACAGATGGACAATGACCCCAAGCATACAGCCAAAGCTACCCAGGAGTTCATGAGTGCAAAAAAGTGGAACATTCTGCAATGGCCAAGTCAATCACCAGATCTTAACCCAATTGAGCATGCATTTCACTTGCTCAAATCCAGACTGAAGACTGAAAGACCCACAAACAAGCAAGACCTGAAGGCTGCGGCTGTAAAGGCCTGGCAAAGCATTAAGAAGGAGGAAACACAGCGTTTGGTGATGTCCATGGGTTCCAGACTTAAGGCAGTGATTGCCTCCAAAGGATTCGCAACAAAATATTGAAAATAAAAATATTTTGTTTGGGTTTTGTTTATTTGTCCAATTACTTTTGACCTCCTAAAATGTGGAGTGTTTGTAAAGAAATGTGTACAATTCCTACATTTTCTATCAGATATTTTTGTTCAACCCTTCAAATTAAACGTTACAATCTGCACTTGAATTCTGTTGTAGAGGTTTCATTTTAAATCCAATGTGGTGGCATGCAGAGCCCAACTCGCGAAAATTGTGTCACTGTCCAAATATTTCTGGCCCTAACTGTATTGTTTATAGGGCTGTTCCAACCAGAATGATAACACATCAAAAGTACATAAGATATTCAATAACCAAATGGCTGTACATATGTGTATTATATACAACTTAGAATCCAGCTGGGCACAATCAGCCCAGGTACAATCAATCCTGGATACATCTATATACATACATGGCTTAATGCATATACAATTCTGATCATAAGTGCTTTTTGCACTGCTAGAACCTAGTTACATGCAGCTGCTGCATGGTAACCAGCATTAAACCAACATTCTGGCAGACTGCCCCATTGTAATTACCTATGATAAGGTGCTCTAGTGCTCATGTGCCACAGGACAGTGGTGCCCCTGACCCGACCCCTACGATCGTTACGGCTCCACCTTCATCAGGGGGTGACCACCTGGGCTGTGTAGTGTGCTTAAAAAGGCTGGCCAGCCAATCGGGATCTCACAGACCTGACATTGCAATTTACAACATCACAAACCTGGAGATAGTGGACATAACTGATTACGCGTCATGGAAGCATAGATCACATGGGAAACCATGTGACCACACACAACCAATAGAGACGCAGCATTCAGTCTGTGTATGTTCATCACTATGGCAACTGTCTTACATCATCCAGAGAGGCCCGAGGAAGCAAAATAAAACATTTTAACCCCTCGTGAATCTGGCTGGCCAGCCTTTTTAAGAACACTACACAGCCCAGGTGGTCACCCCCTGATGAAGGTGGAGCCGTAACGATCGTAGGGGTCGGGTCAGGGGCACCACTGTTCTGTGGCACATGAGCACTAGAGCACCTTATCATAGGTAATTACAATGGGACAAACTGTGTAGCACACTAAGGACCGGGGTACTCGGCAGCCAGGAAGGCAGTCTATATCACGGTGGTATTTGCCTAGTATCGTGGCCCTGGTGAACATTTGTTAAGGGGAGTATTTTCTGGGGTTTAGAGTTAGTAGATAGTTCATGACACCAGCTGAGGTATCTGGCCAGGAATGGCCAGCGATGCATAGAGATACTCCCAGGGAATAGCTGTTGGGGGCAGCAAGGTTTTTCGACTCACCTCAGCCAGAGCAAGTCCCTGGGGTAGTAAGTATGTAGGGGGGATGATGGGGGTTGTAGTGAAAGAAGCAGAAGTGCAGAAAACAGAGACAAGGAGGCAGTTGAATGCAGTATTTTTTATCTTTACTGGTAGTGATATGGATTAATATTTTGAAATATTAATTAGTTGCTTGCTCCTGGCCTAATTGATATGGACCCATGCATGCGTGACAAAAATACACTGAACACACAGTCAGGTGTAAGCTCTCCTCGGTCTCCTAACCAAAGCACAGCTCCAAGTGAGTTTATGCAATGTAATGTAATACACTCTATGCAGGGGTGTAACTACAATAGGTGCACGGGTTGCGATCGCACCTGGGCCCTGCAGCCTAGGGGGGCCCCAAAAGTCTCTTTGGCCTATAGAAAAATACTAATACTATTAAAGATTTGCAATAATTTGGGGCCCCGTTGGAGCTTTCGCATCGGGGCCCCTGGTTACGCCACTGACTCTATGGGTCGTTTCTCTCAACCTTATGTGTTAACGTTAATTAAGTATTTGATCCTATGGCTCTCCTCAACAGTGGTGGTTAACAGGTTAAATCTACAGGTAATGCTCACCAGGTCCAAGGTCCGGTTGGTCTGGAAGCAGCTGGAGTCACTCCACCAAGTGGGAGAATATGCCTTCTTTCTGCATTATCTGCTTGGAGTTTCAGATGCCTGTGAGCTATTTTATTCTCCCTGCTTTCTCTTCTTCTCTGTAGTCTCTCCAGCCAGTAGGGAATGCAAACCCTTATTTGGCACCCCACTCCACGGTTCGGTTGCCCCAGGAACACGGATTTCCACATCAGGTACACTTACACACAACACCTTCCACCCCAAACCTGAAGGGGGAGCTCTACTTGTCTACTTCAGGCAAGGTCTCCTAAATAATCAGGCCCGGGGTTGGAGTTAGGCAGTTCAGTATGGAGCAGTATTAAGGAAGACACCTGGTGAGCGGTGCTGTACTAGGCCCGTGCCAAAGGGGAAGCCTAGCCAGTGTGAGGGACCCGAAAGCTAGGGTCTGAGTCGAGGCGAGTTAGAAAGGGTGAGCGGAGCCATGCTGGTTCACCCCAGAAGAGCTACGTCGACAGCCCGGACACCGGAGCCCAAGACTGCACGCGTCCAGTCAGCCCAGCTGTAAAGACTTGCACTTGGGACACAGCCACCTAGCAGAACTCTCACATCCTGCCATACAAATGAGTAGGAGAGCTCCGTTGGAAACCAAGGAGTAGAAGACGGCGGAGGAGCCGTCAGGACAGAAAAAGACCCTGGGGGCACCAAATGTGCCCAAATACGAACCTGTACGACTGCCGACCAGAAGGGTTCAGTCCCGGAACGGAGGACCAGGTCCGAGAGCAGTTCGGGTGTCTACCCCGAGCCGCTGAACCGAAGGCCCAAGCTTCTTTAGGAAGTCATGGCTGACACCCGGCGCACCCAGAAAAAGGCACAGTATAGGGTCCCAAGGACTTGGAGAGGAGTCGCTCAGAAAGAGGGGATCTGTGGGAGCTGGCTTCAGGCTCTGTGCACGGGAGCACTGAGGGAGACAGGACAGAGCGCAGGAAGGGACCAGACAGGAACAGCAGGCATTCCACTGAGGGACCCAAGTGCGGCATCCTAATTTCCAGCGACTACCCAGGCCAGGCAGACCCGAAAAGACTGTGTTTTTGAAGAACTGCCAGTAAACCCGTACAGAGCGTAAAGACTGTGTGATGTCATTAATTATCTACACCTGAGGAACAAGTGACAAAGCCTGGTGCAGCTGCCTCTCTGTGTAAATAAAAGACTGTTCTGCAATTCCCAATTCCCATCACTGCCCCGGGGATCTTGCTCCACCTACGAGGAGCTTAACCACCTCGCTGTTCCACCATCACCCCGGAGGTCTATCCCACAGCGCTTGTAACATTATTGGAACCGTAGGTAACGTCACGAAACACCATTTTTATTGATTGTTCGCATTTCAGCAACCACCAGGCCCACAGGACCAGGCAACAGGCCCCATGACATCCCCCGTAAACAACAACACCTGGAACCGGGTACCCCACAGCCCTGAGTCGGGTCACTTACAAGCTGCTCTAGTCGTCACAGCTCTGGGTTCCTTATAATGTTGTTCTCCTGGATCTATGCAGATGACCAGCAGACCTGCCGTCTCCTGGTCTCCAGATTCTGCCTCCAGGATCTGCAATCTGATACCCCGTGAGCAAGCATTGCAAAACGTACGTAGGGGGGCACTACGTACAAGGGCACTGTCTGGTGAGCGGAGGAGGGTCACCATAGACACATCAGTGTGGGTGCCACTGTTATATGGTCCTAATGATGTTGTAGAGTAACTACCATGCAGTTATCTATGTATACATGAACCTCTCTGTTATACCTGTAACTACCCATATGTAGTTAATCTGGGATTAACTGTAACTCATTGTTGTAACGTATACTTGTCTGCTTTTATATTTAATAAAGGTATAATTTTTCTATGTAACAATAACTCCTTAGTGTTCTTTCACTTATCATAAATCCCTGGACAGCCTAGGACTCTGGTGTCCTGCTTGAATGCCCTATCCGAGGTATACGTTCCGGATGCTTTGGGGAGCCTTGGGTCCTTTGGTGGGTACACCGCTGGCTAGACGACTGAGTATGGCGGTGGTGGGGTGCTCCTGTGAAGCGGTCCCTCCACTCCTCTGATTAGCATAGCAGAGCTGAACTACTGCTAGCTTCGGTACCAGCAAACCGGCTGTAGATGGGCACGGGATGTTTTTGGACCCGCATGTTGATGCCCGGTGATCGGTTGATGAGGCACCGAGGGTGATGGTGCTCAACCAGGTGACGGTAGGGAGACGGCCAGGGAAGGTGGCCAGGGGGCCGCACGGAACTGTGCAACCCCCTCTCCTAGGTTGCAGAGCTTGCTCTTTTTGCTCCTTCTCCTACGTTGCTTGGAGAGTTCTCTTTTTCAGACTCCTAATTGTACTAAGTTCTCCACTACACACTACCCTTACACTCCACCCACCAGGACCTGATTGGCCCTCTATGCTAGGTGATGCATGTAGGGTATGGATCTCTGAGTTAACCGTGTGACTGCTGAGTCAGAGAATATTGCTGCTGTATTTTTGGCTGCAATACCCTCTTGTGATGCATTCGGTGCAGGGCGCCATAAGCGTAAATTAGGATACGCCAAAAGACTCGTTATTCTCATCAGCGTTTGTGCCTGACCAGTCCACCTGCAGGGCCTTAATCTCTAATCTCAGTGTCCAGCTAAAAACCAAATCTTGTCTTCATTCATTTACCATTTGTGTGCGCCAGTAGTGGGTTTTAGAAGAAATTAGGATACCCAAAAGACTCGGTATTCTCGTCAGCATTTGTGTCTGACCAGTCCACCTGCAGGTCTTTAATCTGTAATCTCAGTGCCCAGCTAAAAACCAAATCTTGTCTGCATTCATTTACCATTTGTGTGCGCCATGAGGGGGTTTTAGCATAAATTAGGATTTGCCAAAAGACTGGGTATTCTCGTCAGTGTTTGTGTCTGACCAGTCCACCTGCAGCTACTGGGATTAAACCGCTGTAATCTGTAATCTCAGTGTGCAGCTAAAAATAATCTTTTGGATGCCTTCATTTAGCTGTATACAGTCAGCACAACATTGAATATGCGCTAGGTCGGTGGCAAGGGACAAGGAACTGGACGTGATGGTGGTGCAGGCAGAGGCCGAGGCCGTGTGCAAGCTCGAATTGCACCACGATGAACGCCCACATCATCTCGCTCAACCTTCCTGTCCCAATTTCTAGGGAACCGCAACAGTACACCGCTATTAAACCAAGACCAGTGCCAACAGGTTGTTAGTTGGATAGCAGATAATGCTTCCAGTCAGTTTGGCACCACCACAAATACCCTATCTTCCACACGGTCAAGTGTCAGTAGCCGTGAGACTGGACCGCACATTCCACGCCCTGATCCTCCTTCCTCCCACCATGCCGAGTGCCCGGACCCGGACATAACTGATCCCACACTTGGACACTTTGAAGATCTGTTAACTTATCCATTTGTAGATTCTGGCCTCTCGCCAGCTCCACTTGAAGTGGGTCATGAGGAGATCGTATGTACC
This sequence comes from Allobates femoralis, assembly GCA_033576535.1. NCBI lineage: Eukaryota > Metazoa > Chordata > Amphibia > Anura > Aromobatidae > Allobates > Allobates femoralis. Next base: position 479,226,286 of record JARQOC010000005.1, on the reverse strand, counting down.
GATGCACAAATATTTGAGCAGCCACGGTCTCACGAAGTCAAGGGTGGGAACGTGTCTCAACAAGAGGTGGACGATGAGACACAATTGCCAGAATGTCGGGAGGAGGACAAGGGTGCGGAAGTGGAAGACGACGTGGTGGATGATCCAGTAACTGACCCAACCTGGCAGGAGGACATGCAGAGCGAGGACAGCAGTGCACAGGGGGAGTTAGGCGTAGCATCACAACAGGCCGGAAGAAGCAGGGTGGTGTCCGCATGCAGAAGGCAGGCAACCGTTCCCCGGAACAACAACACGACAAGAGTTGCCAGTACAACTGTTAGGTCTTCACGAGTCTGGCTGTTTTTTAAGGTGTCTGCAGATAATTCCAAAAAGGCCATTTGCAACACCTGCCATGCCAGCATCAGCAGGGGTAGCAAAAGTAGCAGCCTGACCACCACCAGCATGATCAGGCACATGTCAGCAAAGCACCCGACTTTGTGGGATGTACACCAGAGTCCAGGAGCAGTGTCTGCGGGTTACACTGCTGCGTCTTCCACTGTTGTGGGCGCAAGACAATCCCCTGTCCATATTGCATGTGAAGATGCCTCCTGTCCTTCACCTGTAGTTGCGCAAGCATAAATAGCACCATCATCATCCACGTCCTTGTCCCAGCGCAGCGTTCAGTTATCCATACACCAATCTTTGGAACGCAGGCGCAAATACGCTGCCAACGCACCACACGCCACAGTTCTAAATGCACACATTTCGCGACTGCTTGCGCTGGAAATGTTGCCTTTTGGCAACCTGATGGCGGCGGTTGTCCCACGTTACTCGGTCCCCAGCCGCCACTATTTTTCCCGGTGTGCTGTCCCCGCATTACATAAGCACGTGTCACAAAACATCATATGTGCCCTTAACAACGCAGTTTCAGGCAAAGTCCACCTAACCACAGAGACGTGGACAAGTGCTTGTGGGCAGGGCTGGTACATCTCGCTGACGGCACACTGGGTTAATATTCTGGAAGCCGGGACCCAGTCTGAGCTTGGGACAGAACACGTCCTTCCGACACCAAGGATTGCAGATCCTAACTCAGTCAGGGTTTCACCCACAGTGTACAGCTCCGGAACGTCATGCTCCTCAGCCTCCTCCTCCTTCACTTTACCCTCCACATCAGTCCCAAGCTGGAAGCACTGCAGCACTGCCTCGGCTAAGCTGCAACAGGCTGTGCTAAAGCTAATATGCGTAGGTGACAAAGCCCACAACGCTGAAGAGTTGTGGACAGCTCTGAAACAGCAGGCAGATCACTGGCTCACACCGCTGAACCTACAGCCAGGCATGGTCGTGTGTGACAATGGCTGGAACCTTATGGTGGCTCTGAGGCGAGCTGACACATGTTCTGTTGAGGATGGAGGGACGTGAAATGTCTTTATAGGGTTAAAATATCACAACTTTTCCCAACATAAGCTGTGACTCACAAATGCCATGTCGTCTGTTACAGAACCACCTGAGATGGCCCCTGTATCCTGTACCGCACCTTGGATCCGGATCAACCCTAGGAATTCCAGCGTCAGAACCAGCCAATTAAAAGATGATAATTCTGCAGAGTGTTCTAGAATGTTAACACCCCTTGCTTTCCTGTATAAATATGTGTTTCAATAAACTTCTGCGCAGTGCTTATTCTTATGGGCGTAGGCATGAGCAAGACTTGAAACGGATTCTGTGTCCATGTCATTACTTGCGGCGTGCACGCGTGCCTGAATGATTTGGAGTGGTTGATGGACTTGAGAGACATAGCTGAGACCCTCAATAGTTCCATGCGTGGCTCATGTGCTCAACCTCGTGTTTCAGCGATTTCTTAAATCCTACCCGGAGCTGTCGGATCTGCTCGTCAAAGTACGCCGCCTGTGTGCCCATTTTAGAAAGTTACCTACTGCTTCTGCCGCCCTTGCAGGATTTAAGCGGCGTTTGCAGCTTTCGGCTCACAGACTGGTGTGTGATGTCCCCACGCGTTGGAATTCCACACTGCACATGTTGGTCAGGATTTGTTAGCAGAAGAGGGCAGTTGTTGACTACCTGCATCAGCTAGGCCGTCGGTATACGGTTCAAACTCCACATATAAGACCTCAGGAGTGGACATGGATGTCCGACATATGTACCGTCCTCCAAAACTTTAAGGACTCCACCAAGATGGTAAGCGGCGATGACGCCATCATTAGCATCACCATCCCGCTTCTCTGTCTTCTAAAACATTCTCTGCTCAAAATCAAAGACGATGCATTGCAGGCGGAGCACGTTGAGTTGGAGCAAGAAGCCGTACTGGGTGATTACACACAGCCCAGTCTCATCTCATCTCAACGTGCATTGGAGGACTATAACGAGGAGGAGGATGAAGAAATAGAGCTACTTTCATTCGGAATTGACGGTAATACATGCACAACCGTCAGACCGTCGGTTCAGCGTGGATGGCCAGAGGACAGGGGAGAGGAGGAGGAAGAGGATGATGAGGCCAGCATGGACAATCATGCTGTTGGTGAGGACCCTGAAGTCTTGCCTGTTAACAGTCTGGCGCACATGACTGACTTAATGTTACGCTGCCTGTCTCGTGACCCTCGCCTTATCAACATCTTGACAGACACTCATTACTGGTTGGTGACACTTTCAGACCCACGCTACAAGGAGAACTTTATTTCTCTTATTCCCGAGGCGGAGAGGTCTGCAAAAATGCTGCAGTACAAGAAGGCCATAGTTGCGGAATTAGTAAAAAAATTCCCTTCTGAAAACGCTAGCGGCAGAGGTCATGATTTGGTGGACAACTAAGGTGTCTGGCCGAGAGAGGCAAAAGTCCAATTCAGCAGAGGTAGGGGAACACTCTCAAAGATCTGTGACAGTTTTCTCAGCACCTCCTGTAGCACAGGCCCTGAGGTGCGCGGTAGTGTCACAAGGACTTCAAAGTTTGCGAAGATGCTGAGGGAGTACCTTGCTGATCGTACAAAAGTGCTCCTAGACTCCTCTGTGCCTTATAATTATTGGGTATCCAAGCTGGACACGTGGCAGGAATTGGCTCTCTTTGCCTTGGAAGTCCTGGCCTACCCTGCCGCTAGAGTTTTGTCAGAACGTGTTTTTAGTGTTGCAGGTGGAATCATTACTGATAAACGCACCCGCCTGTCAACTGAAAATGCTGACAAGCTGACTCTGATCAAGATGAAAAGGATTGGATTGGGCCTAACTTCACCACACCACCACCAAATGATAGCGGAATTTTAATTTTGTGCTGGTAAATTGCCATGAACCTCCGCACACCCACACATGGGTACGCACTACATGACTTTGGCTACTTGCTGTACTGCTCCTCCTTCTCCTCATCCGCCACCATCATATGATCAGTACGACCGTGGTTCATGATGCCACGAAAACATAATTTTTTTACATCATATTTATGATGATGATAACCCTAACCGTTCAAAAGTTAGGCAGTAGTTTCATGTATACCCCCAGGGGTAAATGTTTTAGTCCATGCTTACAGAATGGGCATTACAAGTACAGGAGACCCGTTCCTTTGTAATGGGAACAATATTTAGAGGCTCTCCCCATGTTTCTTTCCAGGGGCATTGAAGTGCCTCACAATTTTTAGCAGCCCTGCCTAGGGCAATACTAAAATAGACCCACTTCCTTAAAATGGCACATTATTTAAAGAGGCCCTCATGCACGCCCCTATCCAGGGGCATCAGAGTGCCACACAATTTTTGGCTGCCCTGCCTAGGGCAATAGTACAAAAGACCCACTTCCTTATAATGGGCACAATATTTAAAAAGGCCATCATGCACGTCTCTATCCAGGGGCATTGAAGTGCCTCCCAATGTTTAGCAGCCCTGCCTAGGGCAATACTACAAAAGTCCCACTTCCTTATAATGGGCACATTATTTAACCCCTTCACCCCTGGGACTATTTTGACCCTAATGACCAGGCCATTTTTGTCAATTCTGACCAGTGTCCCTTTATGAGGTAATATCTCTGGAACGCTTCATTGGATCCGAGCGATTCTGAGATTGTTTTTTTGTGACATATTGGGCTTCATGTTAGTATTAAATTTAGGTCGATAATTTTTGTGATTATTTGTGAAAAAATCCAAAATTTGGCAAAAACTTTGAAAATGTTGCAATTTTCAAATTATGAATTTTTTTTCTGCTAAACCAGAGAGGTATGTCACACAAAATAGTTAATAAATAACATTTCCCACATGTCTACTTTACATCAGCACAATTTTGGAAAAAAAAATTTTTTTGTTCGGAAGATATAAGGATTCAAAGTTCATCAGCAATTTTTCATTTTTCCAGGAAAATTTACAAAGCCATTTTTTTTAGTGACCACATCACATTTGAAGTCTTTTTGAGGGGTTTACATGACAAAAAACACCCAAAAGTGACACCATTCAAAAAACTGCACCCCTCAAGGTACTCAAAACTACATTTGTGGCACCCCAAGGGTTAATGTGCCACAGAAACATCAACACAGGTTTACTCCCCACACAACACTACACTAGAAAGTGGGAGGAGCTTAGGTAGCACCTGCACTAGTGGGAGGAGCTAAAGTTGTTTACCTCAGAGTGACAAATCCCCTGTAAATAACCCCCATTTTATTGTGCGGGCCCGGGACACGGTCCGGACCAGGACCGCCGTGACATCCCCAGCAGTACACCGGTCCGGCACCGAGTACCCCCCGTCCCGGTGGGCTCCACAACTATCCTGTTCGTGACGCCAGGTTGTGGATCCCACTGGGACGGGGTACTCGGTGCCGGACCGGTGTACTGCTGGGGGATGTCACGGCGGTCCTGGTCCGGACCGTGTCCTGGGCCCACACAATAAAATGGGGGTTATTTACAGGGGATTTGTCACTCATGACGCCACCCACTATATGCGGCCAGTAATGGGGCCACCGCTGCTGCAGAACCTCCGGGGATGATGGGATAGCAGCTTGGATAGAATAGTTCCTGTGGGCAGAACTGGGTTCCCCGGGGCAGTGGTAGTAGTAGTTAAAGTCTGTGAGGATAGTTAATAATGCTGCAGGAGAGTAGGGGTAGCAGTAGAGATGATGAGAGTAGAGGTAATCGCAGTATATGAGGGCAAGTGGGGCTTCAGTATAGGGATCACACACACTCACGGTTTCTGTTGTTTTTCCAAGTCTTTACTTGCAGATGGTATAACACAGTATTGTCCACGGAGTCTGTACCGGGTTGCTCTCACCCTGACCGGGTCCTTGGCTTCCTACTTAAGCGCTGTGTGTGGCCCTGCTGCTGCTTGTAGCTGAACTGCTGGCCCTGTCTCTGCTCACGGGTACCAATCTGCTGGGCAACTTGAGTCCTCTGTCACTGACTCCTCTGTGTTGCTTTGCTATGGTGCTGTGAAGATGGTGGACCTTCACTATGCCGGTGTTTACTGTCCTGTCTGTCTCAGGCACAGCCTCGGATCCGGTATCCGTCTTAAGCGCCTCCCCGGGGTCAAGTTTTTGGGGTAAACTCTTTATCCCGGGTATGTTCCTCTGTTCCTCTGTCTCCTTTCCTCAGACCTCTCAGGACCTCCACTTCTACTTGACTCTGCTCCTGCTCCAGACTCAAAACTGAACTAACTCACTGTCACTGTCACTCTGAGGTAAACAACTTTAGCTCCTCCCACTAGTGCAGGTGCCACATAAGCTCCTCCCACTTTCTAGTGTAGTGTTGTGTGGGGAGTAAACCTGTGTTGATGTTTCTGTGGCACATTAACCCTTGGGGTGCCACATTCCCCCTTAGTTAAAAACAGTACTCCTGGACTGTGGAACAATAAAGAACAAACAATTAATACAATTAATATTTACAAAGACTTAAAAGTAAAAATTACAAAAATCACTAAAGTTCAAAAACAGTCCAAAAATTCAAAAAGCAGTCCTTGCGGGGGTTTAGTCTATTGCCTCCGGGCTGATGAATATATAAAAGAAAGTTTATACCACAACCACTCCGTGGTAGTATGGTCCATAAAAAATAAAATAAAAGGAAAAAGTTTGAAGAATATGCAAGAAGTTCATAGAGGATAGTCTCTGTAGGTACTGGGCTTTTTAACGTTGCATTAACTATGTACATATGTATACCGGGTTCAATTTATATTTACACAAACATATTTATATTTTACAGTTAACTTGACCTTTTAATCCCTGTACCTAGCTGGTAACTGACCTCTGGTACTACGCTCGGATCTGCGTTAAAACGGGTATACTACTTGCATGTAGCCTATTGGTGCTGGTAGGCATGTACCTATTTGCAGTGTTTGGTACTATGTTAGATGAAAATCTGACTGTAGGACTGGCAAGTTCACTAGGACCAGGAATTGATTCTTCCTCTAAGGGTTCTACTTCCAGTTCTTCAGGTCTTGGGACTTCTTCTGGTAACTTAGGTTCTGGTGTTGGTTCCACCATTGAAGGGAATGCAATCATTGGTACGACAACTGCTCCATGGTAATTTGGCCATGTTTTAGGGAAATCTCCTAGTACCGTGTGGAATACTTCTTCTTTTTCTTTAATAAGTTGGACCTGTACGGGTTCTGTTACTTCAGGTGTCTTCAGTGTTTCAGGACACAATTTTAGCTGATCACGAGATACGACTTGTGACGTTTTTCCTTCATCTTTGCTTATCAAACAGGTTTTAACATTGTCTAGGTTAGATGGTAAGACTGTGTATGGGACGGCTTCCCACTGATCAACACTACACTAGAAAGTGGGAGGAGCTTAGGTGGCACCTGCACTAGTGGGAGGAGCTAAAGTTGTTTACCTCAGAGTGACAGTGACAGTGAGTTAGTTCAGTTTTGAGTCTGGAGCAGGAGCAGAATCAAGTAGAAGTGGAGGTCCTGAGAGGTCTGAGGAAAGGAGACAGAGGAACAGAGGAACATACCCGGGATAAACAGTTACCCCAAAAACTTGACCCCGGGGAGGCGCTTAAGACGGATACTGGATCCGAGGCTGTGCCTGAGACAGACAGGACAGTAAACACCGGCATAGTGAAGGTCCACCATCTTCACTGTACCATAGCAAAGCAACACGGAGGGGTCAGTGACAGAGAGGACTCAAGTTGCACAGCAGATTGGTACCCGTGAGCAGAGACAGGGCCAGCAGTTCAGCTACAAGCAGCAGCAGGGCCACACACAGCGCTTAAGTAGGAAGCCAAGGACCCGGTCAGGGTGAGAGCAACCCGGTACAGACTCCGTGGACAATACTGTGTTATACCATCTGCAAGTAAAGACTTGGAAAAACAACAGAAACCGTGAGTGTGTGTGATCCTTTTACTGAAGCCCCACTTGCCCTCATATACTGCGATTACCTCTACTCTCATCATCTCTACTGCTACCCCTACTCTCCTGCAGCATCATTAACTATCCTCACAGACTTTAACTACTACTACCACTGTATATACATATATATTCCATATGGTACCATCTAAACAGCTCCCAGATCAAGTACCTGGTATTAGCTGTGCAGCTGAACACATTAAGCAAATAATCAAAAGGAGGGAAGAAGTGGAGCCATAATTGCTTCAATTTTGCAGTAAAATATCTAACTTTATTTGGAGACAGTTATTAAACACACAAGGTGCAGAAATAATGGTGCAATTGTTACAGATACACAGCATTTATCCATATACATTAATGGATGCACATAGCAGGTTACATCATAATGCACAGACATAGGATAAGGTAAAAAGCTACTTCATTAGACTAGTGTAGTCAAATGAACAATAATGAGACAGCCATAGTAATCCAAGTAAGGACTGGCAGCTCATAGTAAATTATTGCAACACCCCATAAAGTGCAGAAAGGTTACATACAATAATAAGTGCATTCACATATAGAGCACATGGTGCTAGTGCAGGATGAGGAATTCAAACCCTCCATACCGGACTCCTTACGTTCATTTCGCTTGCTTTAGTTACGCATATGCTTCATCTAGAGGAGTAATGATACAAGGTAATGGCGAATTTTATATCCCTGAACACTTGCGGTCACATGTTTTACCCGGCCAATCACCGCGTTTAGATCGGCGCATGCGCCGTCGGCGTCCGACGCCGGTGATGTCACTTCCGGCGCGACGCTGAGCCCATCAACACGCGCCCGGCAATTGCCATGGGAACATGTAAACAAGCCCAGCGCTGCCCGCGCCATCATGACAGACCAGCAGGGGGAGCAGACCGCGCATGCGCGCACGCTATGATGGCACTTGCTTAATTGAACCTGATACAGAAAACCACACATAGCATTATAATACAGTGACATTGTGAAGTAAGGTTTTCTCCCCTCTTCCCTTCTTCTGTAGATGGTGGTTATTCATGCTCAATAACAGATGGTAGACATTTCAGGTTAGGTAACCGCACAGCATATGTAATGCATCATGGAATATATCCGCTGTAAATACAGATACAAATACAGATTAAAAAAACAGACCCCACAGATAAAACATTTCACAATGCATAGATAGTGAGAGAATGAATAAAAGACAAAAAAGAAGAGAAGAAAAAAGAAATAAAGAAGCTTATTTTAAAAAAGAGAACATCCTTATCAGATTGGGCAAAGATCTCAACGGCCGTCAGAGATATCTCAGACATATAATTGTAAGACACAAGAACCCCTAATCTCTCAGAGAAACGGAACAAAGCTGATGGCTTCATTTAGACCTTTAGGAGACACGGTATCAAGTGTAATTATCCATTTTAATTCCCGTTGGGACAGCATTTTTTGAAGGTCCCCTCCCCTAATTCCTCCATGTATCTGATCAATCCCCTTCACCTTTAACGTTTTTATATTAAACCCATGATGGTGATAAAAGTGACGGTGTAGAAGTTTTAGGGCCGCGACCTCTTCCTTTTTTGCTTTTTTAGCAGCCATAATGTCCCTCACATGTTCACGAACTCAGACCCTTAATTCTCTTGTGGTTAGCCCAATATAGATTTTATTACATCCACATGCAGCGAAATACACAACATGTGTACTGCTGCATGAGATGTGTTGATTTATTTTATAAGTCCTAGAGCCATCACTCGAGACGCTGGGCTTGTTTACATGTTCCCATGGCAATTGCCGGGCGCGTGTCGATGGGCTCAGCGTCGCGCCGGAAGTGACATCACCGGCGTCGGACGCCGACGGCGCATGCGCCGATCTAAACGCGGTGATTGGCCGGGTAAAACATGTGACCGCAAGTGTTCAGGGATATAAAATTCGCCATTACCTTGTATCATTACTCCTCTGGATGAAGCATATGCGTAACTAAAGCAAGCAAAACGTACGTAAGGAGTCCGGTATGGAGGGTTTGAATTCCTCATCCTGCACTAGCACCATGTGCTCTATATGTGAATGCACTTATTATTGTATGTAACCTTTCTGCACTTTATGGGGTGTTGCAATAATTTACTATGAGCTGCCAGTCCTTACTTGGATTACTATGGCTGTCTCATTATTGTTCATTTGACTACACCAGTCTAATGAAGTAGCTTTTTACCTTATCCTATGTCTGTGCATTATGATGTAACCTGCTATGTGCATCCATTAATGTATATGAATAAATGCTGTGTATCTGTAACAATTGCACCATTATTTCTGCACCTTGGTGTTTAATAACTGTCTCCAAATAAAGTTAGATATTTTACTGCAAAATTGAAGCAATTATGGCTCCACTTCTTTCCTCCTTTTGATTACTACTACCACTGCCCCGTTGAACCCAGTTCTGCCCACAGGAACTATTCTATCCAAGCTGCTATCCCATCATCCCCGGAGGTTCTGCAGCAGCGGCCGCATATAGTGGGTGGCGTCACGAGTGACAAATCCCCTGTAAATAACCCCCATTTTATTGTGCGGGCACGGGACACGGTCCGGACCAGGACTGCCGTGACATCCCCCAGCAGTACACCGGTCCGGCACCGAGTACCCCGTCCCAGTGGGCTCCACAACCTGGCGTCACGAACAGGATAGTTGTGGAGCCCACCGGGACGGGGGGTACTCGGTGCCGGACCGGTGTACTGCTGGGGGATGTCACGGCGGTCCTGGTCCGGACCGTGTCCCGGGCCCGCACAATAAAATGGGGGTTATTTACAGGGGATTTGTCACTCTGAGGTAAACAACTTTAGCTCCACCCACTAGTGCAGGTGCCACCTAAGCTCCTCCCACTTTCTAGTGTAGTGTTGTGTGGGGAGTAAACCTGTGTTGATGTTTCTGTGGCACATTAACCCTTGGGGTGCCACACATTCAAGAAGATTATTAACCCTTCAGGTGCTTCACGGGAACTAAAGCAGTGGAAGGAAAAAATGGTCATTTTAATTTTTCCAACAAAAATGTTCTTTTAGCCTCAATTCTTTCATTTTCACATGGGCAACAGGATAAAATGGATCCTAAAAATTGTTGGGCAATTTCTCCTGAGTACATCGATATCTCATATGTGGTCATAAACTATTGGAATTGTTAGCGGACACGATGTCGCGTATGGAGAGCCCATGTGCGCCTAAACATTGGAGCTCCCCCACAATTGACCCCATTTTGGAAACTAGACCCCCAAGAAATGCATCTAGATGCATAGTGAGCACTTTGAACCCCCAGGAGCTTCACAAATTGATCCGCAATAAGGAAAAAGTACTTTTTTTTTCACACAAATTTTCTTTTTTCATTTTTACGGATACATTTGTGAAGCACCTGGGGGTTCAAAGTGTTCACTATGCATCTAAATACAGCGAAGCCCTTTTTAATTTTTTTTCTAGGACTAATTCTAGAAAAAAAATGGCGTGGGGCTCCCCCATATTTTGGTCCAGCCAGGTACAACTTGGCAGCTACGGATTGCCACCAACCCCCAGCTGCCTCGTTGTACCTGGCTGGCAACCAAAAATACAGCAAAGCCCTTTTTTTTCTTCTAGAACTAATTCTAGAAAAAAAAATGACGTGGGCTCCGCCATATTTTTGGCCCAGCCAGGTACAACTAGGCAGCTGGGGGCTGGAATCCGCAGCATGGAGAGGCCCAAGCATTCTGGGCCCCCCATGCTGTGAATTGCAGCCCGCAGCCGCCCCAGAAAATGGTGCATTTATTGAAGAGCCATTTTCTGGCGCTGTACCCAGACTCTTCCAGTTGCCCTGGTGGTGGTGGCAAACTGGGTGATAAAGGGGTTAATGCCAGCTTTTTATTGGCAGCTGGCACTAAGCCCGAGATTCATAATATAGGGCCAATGTTAGACCCGCCATTAGGAATCTCTGGTAAATAGTCAGAAAATACACACAGAGAAAAATCTTTTTATTTGAAAAAAAAACACAAACAAAATTCGAACTCCATCTTTATTATAAAGATCCGACGTAGTCCACAACGAAGGTCCCACGACGATCGATCGCCTCCGACGTAGTCTACAACGAAGGTCCCACGACGCTCGATCGCCTCTGTTCAATCCAGAGACTGCAGCAAGGGATCAAGTGTCCTCTTCCTACAGCCTCTGGGGTCAGAGTTATGGTGCACTGTATGACAATGATCTGTCATACAGTGCACCATGACTATGATCCCAGAGACTACAACAAGAGGACACTTGATCCCTTGTTGCACCCATCCATCCACCTATGCACCCATCATCCACGCACGCACACAACCATGCACGCACATCCACATCCACGTACGCACATCCACGCACACACACATCCACGCACGCACGCTGACATCCACGCACGCACATCCACATCGACGCACATCCACGCTCGCACATCCATGCACGCACACATCCATGCACGCTGACATTCACGCACGCTGACATACACGCACGCACGCTGACATTCACGCACGCTGTCATCCACGCATGCACACATCCACGCACGCAAGCTGAAATTCACACACACATCGACGCATGCACGCTGAAATCCACGCATGCACGCTGACATCCACGCACGCACGCTGACATCCACGCATGCTGACATCCACGCACACATGCTGACATTCACGTACGCTGACATCCACGCACGCACATCCACGCATGCTGACATCCACGCATGCTGACATCCACGCATGCTGACATCCACGCACGCTGACATCCACGCACGCTGACATCCACGCACGCACGCTGACATTCACGCACGCACACATCCACACACACACGCTGACATTCACGCACGCTGACATCCACGCACGCACGCTGACATCCACGTACGCACCTATCCACACATGCACGCTGACATTCACGCACGCTGACATCCACGCACGCACGCTGACATCCACGCATGCACACATCCACGCACGCAAGCTGACATTCACACACACATCCACGCATGCACGCTGACATCCACGCACGCTGACATCCACGCACACACGCTGACATCCATGCACACATGCTGACATTCACGTACGCTGACATCCACGCACGCATGCTGACATCCACGCACGCACACATCCACGCACGCACACATCCACGCATGCTGACATTCACGCATGCTGACATCCACGCACGCTGACATCCACGCACGCACGCATGCTGACATCCACGCATGCTGACATCCACGCATGCTGACATCCACGCACGCTGACATCCACGCACGCACGCTGACATTCACGCACGCACACATCCACACACACACGCTGACATTCACGCACGCTGACATCCACGCACGCACGCTGACATCCACGTACGCACCTATCCACACATGCACGCTGACATTCACGCACGCTGACATCCACGCACGCACGCTGACATCCACGCATGCACACATCCACGCACGCAAGCTGACATTCACACACACATCCACGCATGCACGCTGACATCCACGCACGCTGACATCCACGCACACACGCTGACATCCATGCACACATGCTGACATTCACGTACGCTGACATCCACGCACGCACACATCCACGCACGCACACATCCACACATGCTGACATTCACGCATGCTGACATCCACGCACGCTGACATCCACGCACGCTGACATCCACGCACGCTGACATCCACGCACGCCGACATTCACGCACGCACACATCCACACACACACGCTGACATTCACGCATGCTGACATCCACGCATGCATGCTGACATCCACGTACGCACCTATCCACACATGCACGCTGACATTCACGCACGCTGACATCCACGCACGCACGCTGACATCCACGCACGCACATATCCACGCACGCTGACATCCACGCACACACATCCACACATGCTGACATTCACACACGCTGACATCCACGCACGCACGCTGACATCCACGCACGCACATATCCACGCACGCTGACATCCACGCACACACATCCACACATGCTGACATTCACACATGCTGACATCCACGCACGCTGACATCCACGCATGCACACATCCACGCACGCACACTGACATTCACGCACGCTGACATCCATGCACGCACGCTGATATCCTCGCACGCTGACATCCATGCATGCACACATCCACACATGCACGCACATCCACGCACACGTCCACGCACACATCCATCTATGCACACATCCACGCACACACACGTCTATGCACGCACACGTCTACGCTCACTCACGTCCACGCACACTCATGTACGCTCACGTCCACAGCACGCACACATCCACGCATACACCCCCCATCCATCTATCCATTCACCCATCCATCAATCCATCCATCCATTCATTCATTCATTCATACTTACATACATACATACATACTTACATACATACATACATACATACTTACCCTCTCGATCCACCGATGAGCCGGAGGCCGGAAGAGGAGGCGGGGAGAGGAGGCGGGGCCACCGACCAGCGGGCACAGGAGGCACACAGCCGAAGGCAGGGTGGCTGCAGCGGCGGGTGCACCGAGGTGTGCAGCCCGCCGCAGGAGGTGAGGGGGGCAAGGCACAGGGCCCGGAGGTGGGGGCAGCCTGGGGGGGGGCACTGGAGGTGGGGCCAGGCACTGTGACCGGCGGGCGCACGCGGGTGCAGCCCGCCGGCATATACATAATAATAGAGGGGGTGGGCGTTTGGGGGGGACGGGGGGGCCCCCTGTGAGTCATGGAGTGGGAGGGGTGGACACTTGCCGATCCGCCCCTCCAGATCTGATTGGAGAGCTCCAATCAGATCTGGAGGGGTGAATCCCTATGATTCCCTCCGATCGGCAGTTTCACTTTTAAACTGCCGATCGGAGGGGTCCTGGGCATGGGGGGTTAATCCACCCCCTGTGGGGTCAACTACAGGCTGTCACAGGGTAGCAGCATCTGTGACACCTGAGTGACCCCACTCACAGGAGCTGCAGCAGCTCAAATCTGTCAGGACAATGTACAACGTCCTGTGTCGGTAACAGGCAGAAGCACAGGACGTTGTACAATGTCCTATGTCGGGAAGGGGTTAAAGAGGCCCTCATGCACGTCTCTATCCAGGGGCATTGGTGTACCTCCCAATGTTTAGCAGCCCTGCCTAGGGCACTACTACAAAAGACCCCCTTCCTAAAAATGGGCACATTATTTAAAGAGGCCCTCATGCACATCTCTATCCAGGGGAATTGAAGTGCCTCACAATTTTTTGGCAGCCCTGCCTAGGGCAATATTACAAAAGTCCCACTTCCTTATAATGGGCACATTATTTAAAGAGGCCCTCTTGCACGTCTCTATCAAGGGGCATTGGGGTGCCTCCCAATGGTTAGCAGCCCTGCCTAGGGCAATACTACAAAAGACAAAGTTCCTTAACATGGGTACATGATGTAAAGAGGATCTCATGCACTTCTCTATCCAGGGCATCAGAATGCCACACAATTTTTGGCTGCCCTGCCTAGGGCAATCCTACAAAAGACCCACTTCCTTAAAATGGGCACATTATTTATATTTTCTCCATGAAAATCCTTTTTGATTTCATTTTGTAACATTTTCTTGACAGTCCGTAAAAGTGGCGTAATACTCTGACAACATTGTTCACAGCAGTGACCTTGGAGTCTGAAATGCTTACAGGGGTCTTCCCCATGCTGTTCCCATGTCATTTCAGCACTGTTCTGATACCTTTGTGACAATATTAGGGTTTATTCATGCTGTCGGGGGTCATGCCAGAAACATACTCGGGTCTCCCATAGGATAACATTGGGCTCAGTGCTCGGGCCGAGTACACGAGTATCTTGGGATGCTCGACCTGAGCTTCAAGCACCCGAGCATTTTAGTACTCACTCATCTCTACTGAAACCCCCCCCTGAAATGTAAATATTTGTGCAAATGTATTAAAAAAAGAAAACTGAAATGTCACATGATCATAAGTGTTCAGACCCTTTGCTCAGTATTGAGTAGAACCACCCTTCTAAATTAGTACAGCCATGAGTCTTGTTGGGAATGATGCAACAAGTTTTTCACACCTGGATTTTCGGATTTCTTCCTTGCAGATCCTCTCCAGTTCCATCAGGTTGGATGGTGAATGTTGGTGGACAGCCATTTTCAGTTCTCTCCAGAGATGCTCAATTGGGTTTAGGTCAGGGCTCTGGCTGGGCCAGTCAAGAATGGTCACAAAGTTGTTCTGAAGCCACTCCTTTGTTATTTTAGCTGTATGGTTACAGTCATTCTTTGTTGAAAGGTGAATCTTCAGCCAACTCTTAGATCCAGAGCACTCTTGAAGAGGTTTTCATCTAGGATATCTCTGTACTTGCTGCATTCATGTTTCCTTAAATTGCAACCAGTCATCCTGTCCCTGTAGCTGAAAAACACCTCCATAGCAGGATGCTTCCACCACCATGTTTTACTGTTGGGATTGCATTGGGCAGGTGATGAGCAGTGCCTGGTTTTCTCCACACATACTGATTACAGTTATCACCAAAACATTCTATTTTCATCTCATCAGACCAATGGATCTTATTTCTCATAGTTTGTGAGTCCTTCATGTGTTTATTTGCAAACTCTATGTGGGCTTCAATATGTCTTCCACTTAGGAGAGGCTTCCGTCGGGCCAGTATGATATGAAGCACAACTGGTGGAGGACTGCAGTGATAGTTGACTTTTGTGGTACTTTCTCCCACCTCACTACTGCATCTCTAGAGCTCTGCCACAGTGATCTTGGGGTTCTTCTTTACCTCTCTCACCAGGCTCCTTTCCCACCATTGCTCTGTTTGGCTGGACGACCAGGTCTAGGAAGACTTCTGGTGGTCCTAAACTTCTGCCATTTAAGGATTATGGAGGCTGCTGTGCTCTTTGGAACCTTGAATACTGCAGACATTTTTTTGCAACCTTGGCCATATTCTGTCTCTGAGCTGCTTCGGCAATTCCTTTGACCTCATGATTCTCATTTGGTCTGACATGCACTGTGAGCTGTGAGGTCTTATATAGACAGGTGTGTGCCTTTCCTAATCAAGTCCTATCAGTTTAATTATGTGCAGCTGGACTTCAATGAAGGAGTAGAACCATCTTAAGAAGTATCACAAGGAAATGGACAGCATGTGACTTACTGTAAATATGAGTGTCTGATCAAAAGGTCTGAATACTTATGACCATGATATTTCAGTTTTTCTTTTTTAATAAATTTGCACAAATATCTACAGTTCTATGTTTTCAGCCAAGATGGGGTGCAGAGTGTACATTAATGAGAAAATTTATTTTACTTTTTTTGAATTTACCAAATGGCTGCAATGAAACAAAGAATGAAAAACTTAAAGAGGTCTGAATACTTTCCATACCCACTGTATGTATTGCACACTCTAAACTTCTGGTATCCTTTAGAAAAGGACACTTTAAGGGATACAACAGCTTATACTAGTAATATGCCAATTTTTACTGCCTTCCAATAGCTAATTAAAATTTTTCCCATTTTGCTTTTATAGTTAGGATCTAAAAGCATAGCTAACCAATAATCATCACTTTGCTTGATACTAATGATACGTCTGTCAGCCCATAAGCAATGAAGCGTGCAGCTTGCCAAGCTTGCCAACACGATCGAGCTTCCCGTTGGTTCACTTTCCATCTCCATACTGTGACGGTTAGTCATCATATCCAGCATTGTCGTCATCATTATATTCACACTGTCAGCCTCATTGCCTGCCTGTACCTAAGATTAATCAATCTCCCCTTTCACATCGACCTGTTACTCATCCATCCACTCTTTCTCCTTGTCCTGATGCATGTGACAATATCTCTGAGGCTCCAGCATAGCACCAGAGCAGTAATGAACATGTAGAAGTTGCTTTGTTTTTCCAATATAAATATGAGGTGGATTACATTGTTAATGTCAGAATTGTCTGTATTGACAAAGTAAGTAGCCTCCTTTGGAGGGCTTCACTAGGTGATATGTATCTGTTTAACACAAACAAAGCCTTCTCGCATATGCTAGCTGTGTCCCTTACATGGCTTTTACAAACTGCAAATGGGACATCTTATGGCTTGTTTTAAAAAGTGTCTTTCTTCTTGCCACTCTTCCGTAAGGCTAGATTTGTGGAGTATGCAACTAAGGGTACGCTTACATCTGTGTATCCTTTCTTGCCACGGATCTTGGTAAGAAAATTAGCAGAGTATAATGTTGGTGTCATGTGTTTTGACACCCCTATGACATGCGGATGTCAAGTGTATGACATACCAGTGTGTGTTTTCCACCTTCCTTGCATCCGTATGTCATGTGCATGTCATAAGTATGACATGGGTATGACATGCATTTTTTACCATTGACTTTCCCCACTGTAAATTTAGAATAGATAGACAGCCAAATAGATCTATAAACAGACAGATAAATAAATAGATTAGATAGATATGATAGATAGTAGATAGATATAGATAGATAGATAAGATAGATAGATAGATAGATAGATAGATGGTATAGTTAAATCAAGATTACCAGTGTCCTGCTGCTTGCTTCCAGGGCGGCCCATTAAGCTTCATGCATATTCACTGCACTGACCAGCAACATCCAATCACAAACACTCACTTGCTGTGAGAGTATCTGTGATTGGCTGTTGCAAACAAGCATTTCTACAATCAGAATAGTGTCTGTGCTTGGTTTCCATACATGTGTGTATGGCAACCAACCTGCCATCATAGTGTGTAAAATAAGTAAATCATTAAAAAAAACACATAGTGCTTTGCTCTATTTTTCCTTCTCAGCACAGATATAGTGGATAGTTGCAAACTGCCACCCTCAGCTGTCTAATTTTACCTTGGCTGGCAAAACAAAATGTGTAGGGGTCCACCCTATTTTTAATTGCCAGCCAAGGAAAACCACCCAGGTGGGGGTTTCCCACTTAGATAAAGCAAAGTATAAATGTTTGGTACCTACAAATTCTTATGACTAGGGTAATTGTACTGACACGTCAGTTTTACCGTATAGTGAACATGATAAATAAAAAAAATGTGAAATTGCACTTTGTTTTTGCAAAAGTTTTTCAAAAGTACAGCTCATCTCAAAAAAGAACAAAACCTCATATGGCTATATTGATGGAAAAATAAAAAAGTTATGGCTCTTCCAAGGAGAGGAAAAGACTAAAATGAAAATCGGAAAATCACCTGGGGGTTAAATTAGGTAGATATTATGCCTACAAACTTCCGATATTAATAGGGAACAGAAAATATATACGGTAGCTCTGTAAAGGACTTTTGTTTTTAGGTTGCAGCAGTAGTATACCTTTACAAGTCCTCTAAGGTCACAAACCCTGCCTTTCCTGGACCCTGACTGTCTATGTACTGTGCATTTAATGTGTGTTAGGTACGCCTTGTGTTCCACTCAGCTTTCCTGGACCCTGACTGTCTATGTACTGTGCATTTAATGTGTGTTAGGTACGCCTTGTGTTCTACTCAGCTTTCCTGGACCCTGAATGTCTATGTACTGTGCATTTAATGTGTATATATGTTTTTATTTTCTTACCTATCATGTTTTAGCTTTTTCTCATTCCTCATGATCACTCTTCCATGACTTGGTGTGGCTAGTTCAGCCCTTCCCCACTTTTTATTACCTTTGTTTCACTCCATGTGGTCAGTTCATCCCCACCCAGCCCTCATCAACACCTGAATCATCTTTAGCTGCAGATATATTCTGAACCACAAGTCTGATCCAGACTTGTCTGATCCATGTATCTTTCAAACTACATCTTTCAAACTACATTTTCTAAGTACAATACTTAGAAATAGAATAGAAATGGACTGGAAAAGACTGGCAGGTAAAGGAATAGAAAGCCACCACAATGTCTCTCTTCTATTCACTACCACACCTTACTACTTCATTTCATATTAACTCCTTAAATCCCTCCAACAAGGAACTAGTCATCTCTCCACCCATCCTCCCCAGCCATCTTACCTCCTCTTGACCACTATTCTTCCACACACTGGCTGTATCACCTCGTCCTCGACTCCACCATCCTGTCCCGGACTGCTAGATCTTGTCCCCAGCCACATCTCCCCTGGACTGTAGCTCATACCTTGATGGCATCCCACCCCGGACTGACCCCTGGATGCCTCACCTGTCCCACGGCTGCTCCATCAGCCGACCCCGCAACCGCCTCTGTCAACCCCGACTGCCTCGACCGATCCCGCAAATCTGCCCCATCTGGCCTATCCATCCGACCCCCCGCCTTGCATCTCTTCCCCGGTCATCACCTCATCCCGTGACCGCTCCCCACTCATGACCATTCACCCACTACCACAACTTTCCCCCCTCTGCTCCTGACCCCTGCCGCCACACTCACTCCCTGCTCTCCGTACGCAATGTTCCCGCTATTCCTCACTCCCATCCTTCTCCACTTCCTACTACCCCCACTTATACCCCCTCCCAGCAACGAAATACTGCTTTCACCCTCCATCCTGCCGAACCACCTCACCCACTTCACCGACCTTTTCATTCACTTTCAATCCTCAATCACCAAACAAGCACGCAAGCTCTCATGCTCCCACCTGCTAACCCTCTGCCTACTCCTCCGTGCCGGTGACATCTCCCCCAATCCTTGCCCCCCCACCACATCCCCACAATAACCATCATCCC
Organism: Allobates femoralis; assembly: GCA_033576535.1. Lineage (NCBI taxonomy): Eukaryota > Metazoa > Chordata > Amphibia > Anura > Aromobatidae > Allobates > Allobates femoralis. The sequence continues at coordinate 479,206,380 of JARQOC010000005.1, read as the reverse complement.
ACGACCCACTGCCAACCCTCGCAACCTCATCACCACCTGCCCTCGCAACCCCACCAACATCAGGCCCATTCCCCCAACCCATGCCCCACCTACCGCTCTACCCAGAGCACTCTGGAATGCCCACTCAGTGTGCAACAAACTCCCTGACATCCATGAACTATTTATCTCCAGGAAACTGTCATTCCTTGGCCTCACCGAGACCTGGCTCACCCCCTCCGACACGGCCTCCCCTGCTGCACTATCCTACGGCAGCCTCAACCTGTCCCACACCCCCCATCCCTCAAGCAAACACGGCAGTGGAGTCGGCATACTCCTGTCCAACTCCTGCGCCTTCAGCCCTATCCCCCCGCCCTCCTCCGTCACTGTCCCCTCCTTCGAAGCCCACTCGGTCTGAATCTTCTCCCCCTGCAACTTCCAACTAGCCATCATCTTCCCCCCCCCCCCGGACCCATCGCCTCCTTCCTTGACCACTCCACCACGCCCAGCCGCCTCCAACCTTCTTTCCCTGACCACTTCCCTAGGGCTCTCCCAATGGTCCTCCTCTCTCACCCACAAACAAGGCCACACGCTTGACCTCATCTTTACCCGCCTTTGCTCCCTCTCTAACCTCACTACCTCGTAACTCACACTGTCTGACCACCATCTCTTGACCTTTTCCACCCTCTCCTCCCCTGCCACGCTACCCCCTCTCCGCAAACTTGATCACCCTCGCCGAAACCTAAAAGATCTTGATCTTCCTTTATTCTCTGAATCCCTCCTCCCTCTCACCGACATACCCTCCGTTGACGACATTGACATTGCCTCCACCCTATACAACACCAGAATAACGAACGCTCTAGACCTAGCCGCCCCCCTCACTCTCCATGCTCCACACATTAACAGGCAACCCTGGCACACCACCCTCACTAAAAACCTGAGACGGGCGTCCAGGGTTGCCGAGAGGAGATGGAAAAAGTCCCGCACCTCTGAGCACTTTGCTCTGTTCAAGCAATCCATCACTGACTTCAAGACGGCACTTGCTACTGCCAAGCAAGCGGTCTTCTCATCCCTAATAACCTCTCTGTCCCGCAACCCCAAATAGCTCTTCAAAACTTTCAACTCCTTACTTCGCCCGCCTGCTCCTCCCCCTTCTCCCCTCATCTCTGCTGATGACTTTGCGACCTTCTTCAAGGAGAAGATCGACAAGATCAGAAACAGCTTCGGTCCACTATCCCCACAACTTCCCCTCCCACCTACACTGCCCTCCTCCTCCATTAGCCACTTCCCCACCATAACTGAAGACCAACTCTCCTCCCTCCTGTCAAAATCACACCTCACCACAAGCGCCCACGACCCGCTCCCATCCCACCTCATTCCGCACCACACCTCCATTTTCATCCCAGCCCTCACCAACCTCTTTAACCTATCACTTAGCACTGGCACCTTCCCCTCGGCCTTTAAGCATGCCCTAATCATGCCCATCCTAAAAAAACCCTCACTTGACCCTACCTCTGTCTCTAACTATCGCCCCATATCTCTTCTCCCATTCGCCTCTAAGCTACTTGAACAGCATGTCCACTCTGAACTGTCCTCTCACCTCTCCTCGTGCTCCCACTTCGACCGCCTACAGTCCGGCTTCCGACCCCTCCATTCCACCGAAACAGCCCTGACCAAAGTCACCAACGACCTACTGACCGCCAAGAACAAACACCACCACTCCATCCTCCTCCTCCTTGACCTGTCTTCCGCCTTCGACACGGTTGACCACTGCCTTCTTCTCTGGATCCTGGAATCCCTCGGCATCACCCACCCTGCCCTCTCTTGGATCTCCTCATACCTAGTGGACCGGACCTTCAGTGTCTCCCACTCCCACACCTCCTCCTCACCCTACCCCTTTTCTGTCGGAGTCCCCCAAGGTTCGGTCTTGGGACCCCTACTTTTCTCCATATACACTCTCGGCCTAGTGTCACCTGAAGACTCACCTATTCCGTCAAGCATACAACCTGCCATGAGACCCAGGCGACCGCCCCATACCTGATATTCCCCCATCCTACTGTATCCCAACCCGCCCCTCGTAGACTGTGAGCCCTCATGGACAGGGTCCCTGCCCCTCCTGTACCTGTACGTCCTGATCGCCTAGACTTAGTGTACTTGTTCTTGTCTCCCTCGTCCTCGTGTAAAGCGCCATGGAACCTAATGGCGCTATATAAATAAATAATAATAAATTAATATATGCCTGTTCCAAGCTCACTATCCTAGACCACATCTTCCTGGACTGCAGTGTGATGAGCATCATGACCCCGAGTCTTATATAAGATCTGATGACGCAACGCAGTCGGCCAATCACAGTAATGCCAGTAGCCAACATGGCTACGACATCTCTGTATATTGCAGGCAATTCCTGCATGTTGATTGGCTGTCTAAGGGTGGTTTCACATTTGCGTTTTGCAGGACAGCGGATGCTGCGGATAAAATTTATGAAATCCGCAAGCATATTGCGCACACACCTTTAACATGGAGTGCGCATTCGTGCACAGAGACATTTTTTGGCATGCTTATGGCTGTGTATGTATACCGACGCGACAAGCTGTTTGGTGAACTGGGATATGGGCTGGCGATGGGAGGTACTGCAAATCTCTTTCTGGATATTCACATTGGCTTATACGCATGCATATCAAACGCAGGCATCGGCAAGGCCTTGCGTACGATTGCGTACGCATAGAGAATAATGCATTGTTTATTCGCATCCGTGCGCATTCGGAAGCTTGAGCATTTTTCAACAGCCAAAAAATGAAACATATTGCATTTCCCGGCCACATAAATTCGACGCTCCGGTACGCATACGCAGCCATACGCATGCCAAAAAATGTCTCTGCGCACGAATGTGCACTCCCTGTTAAAGATGAGTGCGCAATACGCTTGCGGATTTCATAAATGATATCTGCAGCATCTGCTGTGTTGCAAAATGCAAATGTGAAACTACCCTAAGAGCTGCAAAACATGCGTGGTGGGGTCTTGAGCGTGGAGCATAAGCATCCACGATACTTGATCGAGAAATGGGATAAAAGGATGCTGATTTTAAGGTTTGTGTTTTTTTGTTTGTTAATTTTTATTTATTTTGCACTTTTTATTGCATTTACTAATCCCTGTAGGAGCCTTGAAGATGCAATCGTCCAATTGCTTGTGCTCTGTATAGCAGAAGTCACGATCTCTTAAATCACGATTTCCTAAATCAGCGGTCATGTGCAGGAAAACATGCGGATTCGGAGTACTATCCCCCATCAAAGGAAGGAATGCAACCTTTTAACTTACATTAAAACGTAAAAGGTTGTGAAAGAGGTGTGATACCAATGTGATAAGAAAATGGGTGTGGATGTGTGATGGTGACGTATAAATGATATGCCATCAGCGTTATATCATATAAACAGTATCATTGGAAGTACACAGGTCAATTGAAGGAGTACAGAGTGAGTGAAATCTTATCAGGACCACATCGGAACGTACCCTTATGCAGGAACAGATGGGGTATACCATTCCGCTGTCGTGACTCCAAATGTGGGATCATCTATAATACAGGTAAAGTATTGAGTATTCGCTATAATTAAGTCTAGGTATACATTGGTATACTTGTGTGTGAAAAGCCTGGTCATTCAGGTTTGTGATCATTGAGAAGGTTGTTGCATCTGATCTATAGATAAGGATCGTTACTCGTCGATTAGTATACAGGATAAGGTACTGTGTAGCTATCTGTCGCAGTTTCAAGTGATGAGCTCGACTCGAGTAATGGCAAATCATATCAATCCTAGTTTGTGTCAGAACGCTGACAAATATAGGATTGCATTGTTTGCATTAGACTCGTGCGAGTTTGCTACTGTGCCAGTATACGGGAACTCGCTAAGTACTGCGTTTCTTCGAGCGAGTCCAGTTGGATCTTCTCTGTGCAGCTCCAGGGTCCTAGAGCCCGCCTGCTCACAGAGATGTAGCAGTGCTGAGATTATTCTCAGTCTGCTCATTCCCTGTGCATGTAGCAGAGAGGACATCGCGTTTTGGACTACGTCGGACGGAAGAGGATTTTTTTAATTAAAGATGGAGTCCCTAATGGCTTTTTTTTTTATTTCAAATAAAAATTTTCTCTGTGTTTTTTTAACCCTTTATTGGAGATTCTTAGTGGCTGGGTCAAACGTGGCCTGACATTAAGAATCTCGGGCTTAATACCAGCTTGTATAACAAAGCTGGTATTAACCCCTTTATTACCCAGCGTGCTACCGCCACCAGGGCCGCTGGAAGAGCGGGGTTCAGCGCCAGAGGATGGCGCTTCAATGAACGCGCCATCTTCTGGGGCGGCTGCGGGCTGCAATTTGCAGCGGGGGGTGCCCAGAAAGCTTGGGCATCCCTGCGCTGCGGATTCCAGCCCTCAGCTGCTTAGCTGTACCTGGCTAGACATAGAAATTGTGCGGAGCCCCACGCATTTTTTAAAAATTATTTAATGAATTTCAGAGTCAGAGTCTCAGAGTCAGAGTCAGAATCTCAGAATTTCATGAAATAATTTAAAAAAAATGCGTGGGGCTCCGCGCAATTTCTATGTCTAGCCAGGTACAGCTAAGCAGCTGGGGGCTGGAATCCGCAGCGCAGGGATGCCCAAGCTTTCTGGGCACCCCCCGCTGCAAATTGCAGCCCGCAGCCGCCCCAGAAGATGGCGCGTTCATTGAAGCGCCATCCTCTGGCGCTGAACCCCGCTCTTCCAGCGGCCCTGGTGGCGGTAGCACGCTGAGTAATAAAGGGGTTAATACCAGCTTTGTATTATCAGCTGGCCCTAAGCCCGAAATTTATGGTGGTCACGCCAATATTAGACATGACCGCCATGAATTTCTATTAAATTGTTTTAAAAAAAACACAACACAAAGAAAATTTTTTATTAGAAATAAAAAAAAAAGCCATTAGGGACTCCATCTTTAATTAAAAAAATCCTCTTCCGTCCGACGCAGTCCAAAACGCGATGTCCTCTCTGCTACATCCCCTGTGTATAGATATAGATCTCTATGCACAGGGAATGAGCAGACTGAGAACAATCTCAGCTCTGCTACATCATCTCTGTGCACAGACATTCATGTCTGTACACAGGGATTGAGCAGACTGAGAACAATCTCAGCACTGCTACATCAGGCAGCAGGCAGGCTCTAGGACCCTGGAGCTGGCAGCCAGCACAGAGGAGACAGGACTCTTATCTGTGCGAGTCAGCGATTACTTACAAAGTAAACGAGCAATGCAAATAAATGACAAAACTAGGATTGCTTCAGGCTGAAGCTTCCGAGACACATCTGCGAGTTGTAAATCTCACACTACTCGCTATTACTCGCTTCCCCATTCATTAACATTGGACTCGCTAGACTCGCAACGAGTAGCGAGTCCTGGGCTCGGACTCGCTAGAGTCAAGCGATTCCGAGTAATTTAGGATTCGCCCATCACTAATGACAATTCATGTGCTACTTTGTAAACAAATAAATTTAATCTTGCTATAAAGAATATTATTATTCATGCCTGATTTGTAAGTCAGTGAGCGCTACGTAAGTACAGGCTCTGCCCCGATCCAGGTAAATTTAGCAGGACAAGAGGTTATTTAATAACTCACAATTTTACCATCTCTGCTTCCCAAACATATTGGTGGAAAATATTAATATTAATAAATGTTGGCCTAATGCTAATCAAAATTTGAAAGCTGTAACAGAAAATCTAAATCCACACATTTTTTGATCAGCAGCAATTTTACTGCTGTGTGTTATAATGTAACCTGGATTGTAGAAGTAATTTTATGGTGAATCTGGAAAGTGGGAGGAACGCACACCTTAGGGTGGTTTCATACTAGTGTTTTTCTGCCCTCCAGCAGAATCTGGCAGAAGCTGGAGGTTACCAGATCCTGTCTGTCTCCAATGACTTTCAATGGTGACTCCATCAAATGCAGTTGCATACAGTTTCTGCAAAGTATCATATCCGGAGTAATACGACTGCGATTACACCCTGTTGAATTTGGTTTCAGGATCCAGTCAAAAGTGTTTTCTGCCGGATCACCGCCAGTGACCCTAGCCTTAGTGTGTGACTGCACAGTGATGAAGAACAGTTAAATTCAGCATACAAAATAGACATATGTGTTGGGGTCACTTTGGTATTAATTAAGTGTTTGAAAGGGATTGTATGAAGTCGTTTGAGACCTCAATGGGTGATCCAGAGAAATTTCAGTACTTTCGATATTCACTGCTAATCTATTTTTTGGGAAAAAATTGGTCAAATCTGAATTTCAAAACATTTTCTCATGTCTATCCCATTCCCACTATGACAATTTGATGCTACCTGTTGTAAGCATGCTTTACTACTTTACTTATGACCCCACCTTGATGCGTACTAATTCTGACTGATTGTTGTAATTAGGGATGGGCGAATCTACTCGCTAGGACTCGTTACTCGGCGAGTAGTAAGGGACTCGCAGGACTCGGTACTCTGCGAGTTTCCCAGCGTTTACTCGCACGAGTCCAATGCAAATCAATGGCAGACGCTGACAAAACTAGGATTGCCATTGTCTTGCATTAGACTCGGCTACTGTGCCAGTGACAGCAGGGAAACTCGCTAAGTAACTGCTGTTACTTTGCGAGCCGAGTCCAGCTGTCTTCTCTGTACAGGCTGCCGCAGCTCCAGGGTCCTAGAGCCTGCCTGCTCACAGAGATGATGTAGCAGTGCTGAGATTGTTCTCAGTCTGCTCATTCCCTGTGCATAGACATCTATATCTATGCACATGGATGAGCAGAGAGGACATCGCGTTTTGGACTGCGTCGGACAGAAGAGGATTTTTTTAATTAAAGATGGAGTCCCTAATGGCTTTCTTTTTTATGTCAAATAAAAAATTTTCTCTGTGTTGTGTTTTTTTAACCCTTTATTGGAGATTCTTAGTGGCCGGGTCAAACGTGGCCTGACATTAAGAATCTCGGGCTTAATACCAGCTTGTATAACAAAGCTGGTATTAACCCCTTTATTACCCAGCGTGCCACCGCCACCAGGGCCGCTGGAAGAGCGGGGTTCAGCGCCAGAGGATGGCGCTTCAATGAACGCGCCATCTTCTGGGGCGGCTGCGGGCTGAAATTTGCAGCGGGGGGTGCCCAGAAAGCTTGGGCATCCCTGCGCTGCGGATTCCAGCCCCCAGCTGCTTAGCTGTACCTGGCTAGACATAGAAATTGCGCGGAGCCCCACGCATTTTTTTTTTATTATTTCATGAAATTCATGAAATAATAAAAAAAAAGGGCTCCCCTATATTCTTGTGTCTGGCCAGGTACAAATAGGCACCTGGGGGTTGGGGGCAGCCCGTCGCTGCCTGCTGGATCCGGCTGGTTCCAGAAATACGGCGAAGCCCATGTAATTTTTTTTCTGAAAAATCAATAAAACAATCCTAAAAAAGGGACTGCATCTTTATTAACCCCTCGCCCATGGTCCAGGGGTTAATAAAGATTCAGTCCCTTTTATTTACATTGTTTTATGGATTTGTCAGAAAAAAATTTCACGTGGGCTTCGTCGTATTTCTGGAACCAGCCGGATCCAGCAGGCAGCGACGGGCTGCCCCCAACCCCCAGGTGCCTATTTGTACCTGGCCAGACACAAGAATATAGGGGAGCCCTTTTTTTTATTATTTAATGAATTTCATGAAATAATACAAAAAAAATGCGTGGGGCTCCGCGCAATTTCTATGTCTAGCCAGGTACAGCTAAGCAGCTGGGGGCTGGAATCCGCAGCGCAGGGATGCCCAAGCTTTCTGGGCACCCCCCGCTGCAAATTGCAGCCCGCAGCCGCCCCAGAAGACGGCGCGTTCATTGAAGCGCCATCCTCTGGCGCTGAACCCTGCTCTTCCAGCGGCCCTGGTGGCGGTGGCACGCTGGGTAATAAAGAGGTTAGGGCCAGCTTTGTATTATCAGCTGGCCCTAAGCCCGAAATTTATGGCGGTCACGCCAATATTAGACATGACCGCCATGAATTTCTATTAAATTGTTTTAAAAAAAAACCACAACACAGAGAAATTTTTTTATTAGAAATAAAAAAAAAAGCCATTAGGGACTCCATCTTTAATTAAAAAAATCCTCTTCCGTCCGACGTAGTCCAAAACGCGATGTCCTCTCTGCTACATCCCCTGTGCATAGATATAGATGTCTATGCACAGGGAATGAGCAGACTGAGAACAATCTCAGCTCTGCTACATCAGGCAGCAGGCGGGCTCTAGGACCCTGGAGCTGTGGCAGCCAGCACACAGAGCAGACAGGACTCTTATCTGTGCGAGTTTCCCAGCGATTACTTGAAAAGTAAATGAGTCCAATGCAAATCAATGGCAAAACTAGGATTGCTTCAGGCTGAAGCTTCCGAGACACATCTGTGATTTGTAAATCGCACACTACTCGCTATTACTCGCTTCCCCATTCATTAACATTGGACTCGCTAGACTCGCAACGAGTAGCGAGTCCCGGGCTCGGACTCGCTAGAGTCAAGCGATTCCGAGTAATTTAGGATTCGCCCATCACTAGTTGTAATGTCCAACATACAATATTCTTACCACAGCAGATTCAGGTCAGACGACCAGTACGCTCAGTGCTGTGTGCAGCTTTGCCCAGGTTACAAATGAAGGCATCATGAATGCAAGACACCAGCCCCAATCACTAGCAACCTCCTTTCTCACAGAGGGAGTGACCACTGGTTGTCCTGCAAACACAATGGGATTCATATAGGGCGCAGTTCACACAGGTTTGCACAGTGTATGCTCAGCCTCTTACATTAGCCCCCATCTCAGTAGGCGGGCTGTTATGGCATTCAACACTGCTACCTGCCGGAACAGACGCACCCATATGGCCCAGCTACACACAGCAACAAAAAGAGTGCAAGAAAAAAACACAATGACAGATGCTGAAATTGTGGAAAATTAGTTAGTTTTAAACTATGGCAAATTGTGGGGTATTGGTTTGTCTTTTGGTCCAAAACACGTAAGCTTGTGAGCCCCTACACGGCTCCCCACATGTCACAAGTCCTATCCATTAAATTCTTATCTATAGTGAGCAAAGGACACAAATAGAAAATAAATTTTCTTACCACAGCAGATTCAGGTCAGATGACCATTACACTCAGTGCTGTATACACTGCAGGTAGCAGTGTTGAATGCCAAAATCTGATTTATGGGTCAGTTTCTCCTTTGATTTCTTAATAACTTTTCTGATGAAGACACTTATTTCTAACCAACCAAATTTCCAAATTAGGCTAGGGTCACACTTGGCATGAATTTTTTAAGTGCCTTAAAATAAGCATGCATTTCTGCATGCTTATTTCATTTCTGCGTACATTTTTTTTAGGTGCCTTTAGGCACCCCTGCATTTCTGCATGCGTTTTTGAATCAGCACCCAAAAAAAATTCATGAACTATTTTTTGGTGCTGATTTAAAAACGCATGCGTTTTTTAACATGGGCCCCTATGGGAAACGCATGCGTTTTTGGATGGTACTAAATGGTACTAATGTACCATGCGTTTTTGCATGCGTATGATGTGACCAGGGCTAGGAGGCGAACTCTGCCACCGGGTTTGCTGAGTAGGGAGTCACGGGTGGACGGGATCCCGGTGCCATGCCCTGGGGATCATTTGAAGGGGGAATGTTGATGATGGGAAAAAGGGGCTATTTACAGGGAAACATGACGCCACTTGTAGTTCCTGGTAATATGGAACCGACGCTGCAAGCCGGCCGGGAGGTGATGGTGGGTGCAGCAGAGTATGGAACAGCTCCCCACAGGTGGAGCTTTACCTTAGGGCAGCAATGAAAGAAGATGGTGAGGGAGGGCAGTGATGAAGGAACATGGTGAGGGAGGGCAGCAATGGAGATGGTGCTGCAGTTCTTATCCCTCTGCTGAGCTGCTGCTGTTGCTGAGCCCTCCGGGCACCACAGTAAGGAAGACAGAGTCCAAAGCAGGTTTACTCCACTTTGATAGGTACCAGCAGATGATGATGGTGTATGATACAATCCGGTTTACCAGGGATCGGTCACCAGCTCCAGGTTCCCTGTTGTGGAGTCTCTAGATGTCCTTCCTTCTATGGCTTTCTGGGTTAACTTATCTTCCTTACTCTTCACCCTCACAGAGCTCTCCCGCCAGTCCCCTGATCTCCTTCAGTGAGGCACGGTTATCCTTTCCCGGATTTTAGAGAAGACCATCCACTCCCCCGACGTTGGTAATCGGGCAGTTACCCCACCGATTCTGGATCTATTGTGGTCCTGAGGGGCGAGATACCTTGCGGTGCATACGGCAACCCGGTTATGTTGGGCCCGCAGCTTGTCGATCTATAGCCAGGGATAAATGCCTGAATACTTCGGCTATCCGCAATGCCGATGCTCCCCAACGTGACCAGCCGGCTCCTACCAGTCCTGGCCCGTTGCCTTCTGTCCTGGGCCCCCACTTAGAGATGGGGCTCCCTCCTTTCAGCTGGTCTGTCAGGCCTGACCTTCCTGTCTGCCTTCCCAGCACCGTCTGAGGTAAACTCAACTGTCACTCCCTCTCCTCTATCCTAGGCTCCGCCCCCACCCTATGGGACCTACTAAAATATTGGTTCCCCTATTCTAAGTGGTGTGGTCCTAGGTGGGTGTAAAAGCAGACTCCATAGAGTGAACCCTGAGCTGATGACCTTACAGGGAAAAGAAAAACACAATTTTATATTAAGGTGTAATACTACCCTGTGGCACCTAGTCACAGGGGCGCCACACGTATTTGAAGGCAGCTTCTCACATAAGTGCAAAAATGCATGCCAAAAATGCATGGAATTTTAGGCATGCATTTTTGCTATTAGTGCATGCGTTTTTGCTATTAGTGCATACGTTTTTGCTATTAGTGCACGCGTTTTTTGCATGGGGGCCTATGGGTGCGTTTTTACATGCTTTTTTTTAAAATGCAGGTCACCAAAAAAGCATGAAAAAAACACAAGTGTGACCCTAGCCTTATAAAGTAGAAATAAATATGTTGTTTACAAAGTCTTTTCTATTGCACGATACCCAAAGTATTTGGAGAACTATAAGAACATGTGAGTGATAAATTATACTGTATTACAAAATGTTACTTTTCTCAGTAGAGAAAAACTAATTAGTCTATATTGCCAAATTTACTGAAAGTATGAACAGACTAAAACAATTTTTTAATAAACATTGCATCTAGAAAGTGATCCTGTCTGGATAAATCTACTGATGCTCAGATCAGTACTTCTTGCTACTTCCATCAATCGACCATCATACTTCCAAGGTATCGTCAGCTGCCTGGGTTCTGACTCCATTCGAGGCTCCAAGTCAACAAAGAATTTAATGAACTTACAATTACACATACACTGTTTAGATGCAGTAGAGGGTCATTTTCCTTGTTGATCCCAAGTTGGGTGTGGAAAGGAAGATATTGTAACTACGGTAATAAGAATTTATTCTTTTCAACATTACCACTTTTGTATGTTTACCGAGTGTAAAATACAATCCTACATAGTAGCTGAAGACTAGCACAGTCATAAAAGTATTGATACTAGGGATGGGCGAATCTACTGGCTAGGACTCGTTACTCGGCGAGTAGTAAGAGACTCGCAGGACTCGGTACTCTGCGAGTTTCCCAGCGTTTACTCGCACGAGTCCAATGCAAATCAATGGCAATCCTAGTTTTGTCAGAGACGCTGACAAAACTAGGATTGCCATTGTCTTGCATTGGACTCGCTACTGTGCCAGTGATAGCAGTGAAACTCGCAGAGTAAGAGCTGTCTGCTCTGTGCAGCTCCAGGGTCCTAGAGCCCGCCTGCTGCCTGATGTAGCAGAGCTGAGATTGTGCTCAGTCTGCTCATTCCCTGTGCATAGACATCTATATCTATGCACAGGGGATGTAGCAGAGAGGACATCGCGTTTTGGACTACGTCGGACGGAAGAGGATTTTTTTAATTAAAGATGGAGTCCCTAATGGCTTTTTTTTTTTATTTCTAATAAAAAATTTTCTCTGTGTTGTGTTTTTTTTAACCCTTTATTGGAGATTCTTAGTGGCCGGGTCAAACCTGGCCTGACATTAAGAATCCCGGGCTTAATACCAGCTTGTATAACAAAGGTGGTATTAACCCCTTTATTACCCAGCGTGCCACCGCCACCAGGGCCGCTGGAAGAGCGGGGTTCAGCGCCAGAGGATGGCGCTTCAATGAACGCGCCATCTTCTGGGGCGGCTGCGGGCTGCAATTTGCAGCGGGGGTGCCCAGAAAGCTTGGGCCTCCCTGCGCTGCGGATTCCAGCCCCCAGCTGCTTAGCTGTACCTGGCTAGACATAGAAATTGGCGCGGAGCCCCACGCATTTTTTTTTTATTATTTCATGAAATAATAAAAAAAAAGGGCTCCTATATATTCTTGTGTCTGGCCAGGTACAAATAGGCACCTGGGGGTTGGGGGCAGCCCGTCGCTGCCTGCTGGATCCAGCTGGTTCCAGAAATACGGCGAAGCCCACGTGAAATTTTTTTCTGACAAATCCATAAAACAATGTAAATAAAAGGGACTGCATCTTTATTAACCCCTGGACCATGGGCGAGGGGTTAATAAAGATGCAGTCCCTTTTTTAGGATTGTTTTATTGATTTTTCAGAAAAAAAATGATGTAGGCTTCGCCGTATTTCTGGAACCAGCCGGATCCAGCAGGCAGCGACGGGCTGCCCCCAACCCCCAGGTGCCTATTTGTACCTGGCCGGACACAAGAATATAGGCGAGCCCTCTTTTTTTATTATTTCATGAATTTCATGAAATAATAAAAATGCGTGGGGCTCCGCGCAATTTCTATGTCTAGCCAGGTACAACTAAGCAGCTGGGGGCTGGAATCCACAGCGCAGGGAGGCCCAAGCTTTCTGGACACCCCCCGCTGCAAATTGCAGCCCGCAGCCGCCCCAGAAGATGGCGCGTTCATTGAAGCGCCATCCTCTGGCGCTGAACCCCGCTCTTCTAGCAGCCCTGGTGGCGGTGGCACGCTGGGTAATAAAGGGGTTAATACCAGCTTTGTTATACAAGCTGGTATTAAGCCCGAGATTCTTAATGTCAGGCCAGGTTTGACCCGGCCACTAAGAATCTCCAATAAAGGGTTAAAAAAAACACAACACAGAGAAAATTTTTTATTAGAAATAAAAAAAAAAAGCCATTAGGGACTCCATCTTTAATTAAAAAAATCCTCTTCCGTCCGACATAGTCCAAAACGCGATGTCCTCTCTGCTACATCCCCTGTGCATAGATATAGATGTCTATGCACAGGGAATGAGCAGACTGAGAACAATCTCAGCTCTGCTACATCAGTTAGCAGGCGGGCTCTAGGACCCTGGAGCTGCACAGAGCAGACAGCTCTTACTCTGCGAGTTTCCCTGCTATCACTGGCACAGTAGCGAGTCCAATGCAAGACAATGGCAATCCTAGTTTTGTCAGCGTCTCTGACAAAACTAGGATTGCCATTGATTTGCATTGGACTCGTGCGAGTAAAGGCTGGGAAACTCGCAGAGTACCGAGTCCTAGCAGATAGAGCCTGAAGCTTCCGAGACACATCTGCAATTTGTAAATCGCACATTACTCGCTATTACTCGCTTCACCATTCATTAACATTGGACTCGCTAGACTCGCAACGATTCATAGTAATCATAGTAGCATATAAAATGCTGCAAGAAAGTGATGTGGTTACCTTTTCATGTAAATTAAAATCTGTCTACTGAACATGAAATGAATTTGACCACTATACTACTAAGCAGACATGTGCTGAGACTGAAAAATACAGTGGAGCCCTACATATTTTTTCCCTATTATTAATTTATTTTATATGCTATGATGCCAAGTTGGTTGCCCTACAGTAATGTGTACGACAACCAAGCAAAGACACTGTCCAGTTTGTGAAAATGCAGTTTAATTGCAACAGCCAATCACAGACTCTCTCACAGAGCATGATCATCTGTGATTGGCTGTTGCCTGGTCAGTGCAGAAAGGTTAATGGGTGGCACCGGATTTGAGTGAGAGGAAGCACTGGAGAGCGAACCGGGAAGCAAGCAAGCAGCAGGAGACAGTTAAGATGATCAGTATGTGTCTGTCTGTGTGCATTTGGAAGCTTTTGGACACCTTTGAAGGTGTTTTCTATGCCTTTAATGTTGCTTGCCTTTTATATCAATGGTGTTTGGCAAATTGTTCATCAAATAATTCCTTAAACACCCCGCATTTGACGTACGCAGCCAAATTCGAGCCCTGAGGTGTTCGCTCATCTCTAATTGTACCTCTTGTGGTAGGGCATTCTGTAGTCTGACTGCTCTAACTGTAAGGAACTCTTTCCTATATAGCTGCCAGAATCAACCTTCTTCCACCTGCAATCAGTGCCCCGTGGTCCTTAATAACTGTCTTTGGGAACAATTCACAGAAAAGGGCATAATTGTTTTTAAAAAGGTCAGATACTGAATGACTGGCAGGATGCAGTGATAAAGGCGGTGTGAGGTATGTATCGCACAGACAGAGGTCTACTGCAATCTAAATCTAGAATGTATGGTGAAACTCTATCCGGGACCAAGTGCCTCCAGGTCCGCGCAGCTGCCTCAAAGGGATATCAAAGACCACGGAATGCTTTGAGTAAAGTAATCTTCTGCTTTATTTTCCGACGCGTTTCGGAGCTTAAATCACAGCTCCTTCCTCTCCCTGTGTACAGAGGTCATGCGACAGGGCAGGCTGATGTGACATCACACAGCCCACTCTGTCACATGACCGCTGTTCACAGTTCCAGGTGAGAACAGCGGGAGGCGAGGGGGATCCTGCCCCCCCGCCTCCATCCTGCCCCGCCGCATCCATCCTGCCCTCCCACATCCATCCTGCTTCCCCAGCTCAATTCTGCCCCCCGCATTCATCCTGCTTCCCCCAGCTCCATCCTGCCCCCCGCATCCATCCTGCTTCCCCCGGCTCCATCCTGTCCCCCCCCAGCTCTATCCTGCCCCCCCAGCCTCCATACTGTTCCCCCGGCTCCATCCTGTCCCCCTTGGCTCTATCCTGCCCCCGCACATCCATCCTGCCTCCCACATCCACCCTGCCCCCCCCACATCGCTCCATCTTGTCTCACTCGCTCCATCCTGCCCCGCTTGCTCCATCCTGCCCCGCTTGCTCCATCCTGCCCCCCCACCACCATCCGGCCCCCTGGCTCCATTCTGCCCCCCTGGTTTCATGCCCTGCTGGCTCCATCGTGCTCCCCCTGCTCCATCGTGCTCCCCCTGCTCCATTGTGCTCCCCCTGCTCCATCCTGCACCCCTGCTCCATCCTGCCCCCCCGCATCCATTCTGCCCCCCGGCTCCATGCTGCCCCGCTTGCTCCATGCTTCCCCGCTCGCTCCATCCTGCCCCCGCCTCCTTCCTGCCCCCCAGCTCCTTGCTGCCCTGCTGGCTGCATGCTGCCCCACTCGCTCCATGCTGCCCCGCTTGCTCCATCCTGCCCCCCGCCTCCATCCTGCCCTACCCCCCACCATCTTTTCCCCCCCATCACCATCCTGCCCCCCTGCTCCATCCTGCCCCCCTAGCAGTTAGCGGTCATGTGACCAATCAGCTGATCGGTTTCCCATGCAACGACAAGTCCTAAAGGCCAGTAGGACCTAGAAAACGGAGGTGGATCGAGCCGGAGGACAGGTGAGTATCCTCACTGAGGATTGTTTTATTTTTACTTTTACTGTGGAGGAGTGGGGGCCAGTAATGTACCGCCATATACCATAGCGCTGCTATACATGTGCTGTAATGTACCGCCATATACTATAGCGCTGCTATACATGTACTGAAATGTACCGCCATATACTATAGCGCTGCTATACATGTACTGTAATGTACCACCATATAGTATAGCGCTGCTATACATGTACTGAAATGTACCGCCATATACCATAGTGCTGCTATACATGTACTGTAATGTACCACCATATACCATAGTGCTGCTATACTTGTGCTGTAATATACCGCCATATACTATAGTGCTGCTGTACATGTGCTGTAATGTACCACCATATTCCATAGCGCTGCTATATATATATATATATAAATATATATATATATATATATATATATATATATATATGTAGTTCACTCACGTTGACTGAACAAGTTCTGTCAGTCACAGTATGTCAAGTACATACATATTCTAGAATACCCAATGCGTTAGAATCGGGCCCACATCTAGCATTTTATAAGAAGCTGTCGATGTGTGCTTAAATTGCACAGTAAGCGAGTGTCCCCCAACACACTCAGCAAGCGCTAACTCACAGCGGGGGCAGCACAGGAACAACCACTCTCAACCTTCCATAAAACATTGAAGGGGAGGTTGCTGGTATTATATATGCACACAGATGAGGTTTGCAGAGGGCTTCAGTCACACAGGTACGTGTGATACAAAGTGTCTGTATACAGCCTATTCATCACGCCCATACTATTGGATCAGGTGGGTTGCCCAGCACTATAAAAATGTGTGGCGCCCCTGCGTTCAGGAGGCCACAAAGGGAATTGCAGCCAGGCAGGTAGAAACGACAGTTGAACACCAACACCCTCACTGCCCACACAACCCACATAGCAGTAGAGAGCAGCACCCAACCTGGAGCCTGAGAACTCTAGGCAGGCAAGGGGTGGTGGGTTTAGAGACAGTGGGTGGGCCAACATGTAAGTCAGGTAGATATAGAGCAGGGGGAGGAGAAAGGAGTCAGTAGGCCGGTGTAGGCTAAGCACTACAGAAAGAAGCACATGTCCTGGAAGAGTGGGGTGTAAGGAACGCAGATCTGGAAGAGCCAGTGCGAGCCACAGAGAGAAAGCCCATCCGGAGCCAGCACCCCAGGAGTGTGAGGGATGAGAGGACCAGTGATACTGGGTCCTAGAACCACGGCTGAGACAGCAGACTGCAGATGGAGTAGCCCTCCTATTGAACCCGAAGACATGGTTAGAGAGAACCTGGCAGAGCCTCACCATTGAGGACTATTAGAAGCTAGGCTGAGAGTAGAGTGTCGGCTCTAGACGGGACCGCAGATTTACCCGGCATCCCCAGACAACCGACGGGGGACTTCAGCTACACGTTAGGGTCCCTACCCCAAAGGACAGGCAGCTCAGTGGCAACCGGGAGGGCTCACAGGAGTCCGAGCCACCGCCATACTGTCCGGAGTCACGCACACTAAAGCCTAGGTCTCACATAACGATATCGGTAACGATATCGTCCTATTTGTGACGTAGGAACGATATCCTTACCGATATCGTTGCGTGTGACTGATAGCAGCAATCAGGCCCCTGCTGTGAGGTCGCTGATCGTTGCACAGGGCTCCTGACCATTTTTTGGTCGTTGGCCCCCCTGCTGGTCACCACACATCGGTGTGTGTGACCGGCGGGGGCAGCGATCAGCGACCTGTCAGGATCCCCCGCCATGTCACAGCGCCGCACAGCAGCGCTGTAACATGACATCCAGGGTGACAAGCGGGCTTAGAGACCCGCTTGTTTACCATGGTTACCGGCACCCGCCCGCTTCCGGGTTGCGGGGAGCGAGCGGGTGCATCCTCTCCTATCCTGTCCCTCACTATTCTCATCTCTCCCTGCTATTTCCCTGTTCCCTACTCTATCCCCTATCCTAAACCCTAATCCTATCCCTCTCCTTGTTCTAAATAAAGAAAATCCCCCCCGAGGCTCACCGGCATCAGAGGCTCCCATACCGGCATCTCTGTAATGGAGATCTCAGGGTAAAGGACCTGTAATGAGGTCAGTATCATGTGACCGGCCTATACTGTACAGTACTGTACTGTACAGTATAGGCCGGTCACATGATACTGACCTCATTACAGGTCCTTTACCCCTGAGATCTCCATTACAGAGATGCCGGTATGGGAGCCTCTGATGCCGGTGAGCCTCGGGGGGGATTTTCTTTATTTAGAACAAGGAGAGGGATAGGATTAGGGTTTAGGATAGGGGATAGAGTAGGGAACAGGGAAATAGCAGGGAGAGATGAGAATAGTGAGGGACAGGATAGGAGAGGATGCACCCGCTCGCTCCCCGCAACCCGGAAGCGGGCGGGTGCCGGTAACCATGGTAAACAAGCGGGTCTCTAAGTGCAGGAGAGACCCGCTGTTACCATGGTTACCAGCGTCCGTCCGCTCCCAGGATGCAGGGAACGAGCGGACGCTGGGTACCAACGATCTGGCTGCCCAGAGGTCGCTGGTGAAGTCTGTCAGTGTGACAGCTCACCAGCGACCTGATAACGATGTGTCAACGATGCATCATCGGTGCTGATCGTTGTCGGCATCGCTGACACATCGTTATGTGAGACCGGGGCTTTAGTGAACAAGAGAGAGAGAACTGAGAGCCTGGAAAGAACAGAGAGACAGAGTGAGGGGTCATAGAAGGAGTAACCTGGCTGTAGAGAATAAAGGAACCCGGAAGGGAGAGTGTGCCCGTGTAAACTGCGAACTGTAACTGTAAGTGTGAACTGTAACTGAGAAAGAACTTTGAGAAGTAAACCCGGTGAACCCTTACTCTGACTCCCTCGTATGTTTTTGCCTGCATATGACTCCCTCTAAACAGGTCTGCAGAATATCCCCGCCTGGAGAGCCACAGCTTGTCAGCTCCAACGCTGAAGGAGGATTTCTGCAGCTTCAGGACAGTAAGTGTATTGCACCCAGCACAGGCCTGCACCATACCTTACACAGTAGACTTTATCATCACTGCTCCGGGAAACCCAGTTCTGCCCACGGAGAACTATTCCATCCTAGATGCCATTACATCAACCCCGGAGGTTCTGCGGCAGCGGTGGCCCCACTACTGGCCACATACTGTGGGTGGCGTCTTGACTGACATTATCCCCTGTAAATAATTCCCCTTTTCACTGCCAGGCCCGGGACAAGGTCCGGACCAGGGCCACCCGTGAAATTCCCCAACAGCAGACCCAGTCCGGTACCGAGTACCCCAGTCCCAGTGGGCTCGACAAATGCACCACACAGGACAGACACCCCAAAGGACCTGGCTGCATCCTGCATATAGTTGAATATATGAATAATGATGTGAGGTATTGATCGATATTTTGGCACAAAATGCACAAGCTCATAACCCAATGTCAAGGGTTCACATGCTTATGAGTCCCTAGAATATATTCAACAACAATTCACAGAAAAGGACATAATTAAAAAAACTCACAGAAAACAGCCATAAGGTCACACGTGCATCACAAGAGCTTGTGTGACTGATGCCCTCTTTAAACCTCATCTGTGTGCATATATAATACCAGCAAACACCCCCTCCATGTTTTGTGGTAGGCTGAGAGTGGTTGTCGTATTGGTATTTTGACAAAACAAAGTATTCACTGATCTCAGGGAGACCAGTTCAAGAAAACACTGCGGGCAGCCGGCTAAAGCGCTCAACACAGTGAATTCCTAGGCCCATTGCCCCCTGGGAATTTAGAATATGCAAATAGAGTCTGTGGAGCCTCGTTTAGGAGTCTCAACACAGGACTAGCCAGATCTTCCTCTAGTGAAGGACCTAGCCATGATAACCACCATATTAAGTGGCCCTTTGAGTCAATATCCAGCTCTTTACAAGCTTAAAGATATGACAAGGGAATACCAAGGCCAGGTATCCATCCACAGACAGTCTAAACGAGGTTCCACAGACTCTATTTGCATATTCTAAATTCCCAGGGGGCAACGGGCCTAGGAATTCAATGTGTTGAGCGCTTTAGCTGGCTGCCCGCAGTGTTTTCTTGAACTGGTCTCCCTGAGATCAGTGAACACTTTGTTTTGTTGGTCTACTAGGCATTTCTCCCACCTAGCCAGAATCCTACTCCACACTGATGAGGGGCAACACCCTGAAACAGCTGTCTGTAGATGGATACCTGGCCTTGGTATTCCCTTGTCATATCTTTAAGCTTGTAAAGAGCTGTATATTAACTCAAAGGGCCACTTAATATGGTGGTTATCATGGCTAGGTCCTTCACTAGAGGAAGATCTGGCTAGTCCTGTGTTGAGACTCCTAAACGAGGCTCCACAGACTCTATTTGTGTATTGGTATTTTGCACCTGTGTTGCCCCCGCCTTTATTATTGGGGCCAGTTGCATCCTGCCAGTGCATTCAGCATGTGACCTTATGGATGTTTTCTGTGAGTTTTTTTTTTTTTTAAATACTGTCTTTTGATGGAATAATTCATGTGCCAGACCTCTGTATTGACCACACATGTATTATACATATAATTGAGATTTCCGCTGAGACGTATTTTTGCTAAACTAAACAAGCCCAACATTTCCTACCTCGTAACATATGAGAGGCCTTCCATCCCTTGTAATAATCTAGTTCCTACCTTTGAACTGACTCTAACTTCTGAATATCATATTTCAAATGTATATTTCATGTAGCACAAAACTGGTTCCCAGTTTCTACATGTGCCCTCACTAGTGATTTATAGAGGGGTAACAATATGTTGAGATTATGGGATTTTATCTCTTTTTCTTTTTAACACCCTGAAATCTTGTTTTCTTTTGTCGCTGCTTCTTGACATTGAGAAGTGTTACACAAATTACTTGTAACCAGAATACCATAGTCCTTCTCCTGTTCTGTAGTCCATGGTTTACTTCCATTTAATATGTATGCAGCAAGGAATTACTTTGTCCTATGGTAGGTGCATTATTTTACATTTATGAATATTTAAGTATTTGCCCATTTACACTTTTTACCCAGATCATTTTGTAATATTATACTGTCAAGGTCAGTTTTTATTACTCTACGTAGTTTTGGTCTTCACCAAAGACTAATACTCTCAATCCTATCTTCAAGGGCATTAAAGAGGAGATTAAAACTAATTTGTTTTAGCACAGATCCCTGCAGTACCCCACACCTGACTATATCTCATTCAGAGAATAGATAGATAGATGGATAGATAGATAGATAGATAGATAGATAGATAGATTAGATAGATAGATAGATAGATAGATAGAAACCAAGAAAAACGAAAAAGCACAGCAGCATACAGCGGGTGCAAAGCCCTCCTACCACTTCACTGGTTGTTGTTTAAGATGAAAAAATGAAGGGCAGCACTTCCTTTAGTGTATCCATGTGGGTTTATTTTGTCCTAGGACTGCGACGTTTCGGCACACAGCCTTCCTCAAGCAGACTGCTTGAGGAAGGCTGTGTGCCGAAACGTCGCAGTCCTAGGACAAAATAAACCCACATGGATACACTAAAGGAAGTGCTGCCCTTCATTTTTTCATCTTAGATAGATAGATAGATAGATAGATAGATAGATAGATAGATAGATAGATAGGTGCTAGCATGGGCATAGGTGGCGATGATTCGAGCAACCCAAAATGCGGTTCCCATGCTGGAATAAAAGTTCTTTTTGTGCATCAGAACTGGAGTGCTGCGACCTCATCATTCATTGTATGTATCGGAAACTTCACCAAGGGAAGTTTGGTCTGCCTGCCCCATATAATTATAGCTGGGCTGATCCCTTCTTTTTTTCATAGACAGATAGATAAATAGATGTATAGTGTAGATAGATAGATTTATAGATAGATGAATAGATATATGGAAAGTATACTGGAACCCGCAGAAGTATCACTACACGATACGAAACGGTACCGTCGTTCCGACGGCCTCTCACTCCCTCTCCCCACCGCACTAACAATGTTTTAATGGATTGATCTTCCTGGATTAAAACACCCTTCCACCAGCCTACACGGTGAGTGCCGCCTTTCTTTATTTTCTTTTTTGAGAAGAAAGAAGGACAAACCCAAAAGTCAGCAACAGAAACCATTTTGCAGGAAGGATCAGATCTAGTTGTCAACCTATCTGGTAAACAATTGACTGTTGATCAAACTAATGTTTTGGAGAAGGGGTTGACCTTTTGTATGGCTCCACATGTAGACTGGTTTACCATAGAATTAGAATTGTATCAATTCTTTAGGAATATGAAGCTAAAATATAACTTTCATAACAAAAATAATGCCACTAAGGTAAGAGAAAGTGAGATTGAAATGCATGATTTGGGACTCAGAAAAAAGAGTTCATGCCGAATGATAATGTTCCTGTGTTGGAAGCATTTGTGTCAGCAGTGAAACAACGAGTTGAGGCCTTGAAAATGAACACAAATAAGGGCTTAATTAGACCAAATGTTACTGTGGCGTGCCACCTGGTCAGGCGTCACAATCGGGGTAATGCACCCATAAACAAGTGTGCAGTTACCCCTGTCACAATGGGAAGGCAGAAGTCTGTGGGAGGATCCTATTCCAGCACTCCCACATCCAAGCTTAGACAGATGGTAAGGGCCCATACCCTAGGGGGAGGATTAGGGGAGAAGGGAGGACACACAGTGAGTTCTAGTCGGCACTGGAGAAAGACGGAGAACGGGAGCCTACGAGTGAGAAAAGGAGAGAGAGAGAACAGGCAGCCAAGACGGAAGGAGGGGACCCATCAAGCGCCCATACTCAGGGAGGGGACCCTGGTCCGCTTTACCGGAGTACCGGTTCCGAAGATGGTCAGGGAGTCCAGCCCCTGAGCCGAGAACACCGGAGGTCGTGGGTCCGTTAACCGGACCCAACACCCTGTCTGGCGGGATCAGTCACACACACAAGGTTAACCCACTGAAGTTGAATCCCAGAACAGGAGAGGGAGAGAGAGGATGACGGGATCGTCAGAGCACCTCAACGGGCTGGTATTAAGCAGGCTACCCCAGGACAGGCACGAGCAGTGGACACGGGTTAGATCCAGGAAGGCATACCACGGGAGACTTCCAGAGACTCTGCAGCCCACTGCGACTACCCGACTGGATAAAGACTTGTGGCACCCCATGGGTTAATGTGCCACAATAACATCACATGGGTTCTCTCCCCCCCACTACACACTGACAAACACTACCACCTCTGGGCAATAGAGGGAGCACCACGTGCCCCCTTATATACTCTTGCCCATGAGGAAGAGCTCAGTTCAGTTCCCAGAGAACTGAGGAAGGAACAGCTCAGCAGACCGTACAGCACGGTGTAGTGCTGTGAACAGCTCAGGAGAACTGAGAGCTTATGGAGAGCAGAGTTAGCTCAGTGCAGACCTAGCAAGGGTCAGAGGACAAGGAGAACGAAAGACAGAGGAACACATCTGGGAGCTGGAGTGACACCATCACTTGCCCCAGAAGTACGCACAGAGAGACGGACACCGGATCCGGTACTGTGTCTGGCACCCACAGCACAGCGAATCCAGGAACAGCGGGATCTCTAGATACCCCCTAGTACCAGAGTGAAGCAACACGGAGGGGTCAGTGCAGCATAGAGGACCCAAGTTGCCTAACCAAGTGGTACCAGCAGCATACAGAGAGAGACGTGAGGAATCCCAGCAGCTTAGCTCGAAGCAGCAGCTCAGGACACACACACAGTGCAGCACAAGGAAGCCAACGACCCGGACAGGGTGTGGGGAGAGAGCTCAGCCCTCATTACAGACTCCGTGGACTATAGCCTGCAATAATATCAGCAGTAAAGCCTTGGAAAACAGCTTTGGAGTCTGTGTATTGATTGCGACCTTTGCTCCAGATTCAGCACAGAGACAATCCCTCCCTGCAGATCCAGCCTGTCAGCTCTGCAGCATCAGGACAAGAAGGGAATTGCAGTGCCAACCAAACGTGAGTGTGTGTCCTCCAACCCTTCTCCACCATCTATAATCCCAATAGACTTTAACCTTTACTGCCCCGGGGGATACAGTTCCCCCCACTGGAACTATAACACCTCCACTGCCCTCACATCACCCCCGGAGGTTCTGCAGCAGCGGCGGCCCCCATTACTGGCCGCATCAAGTGGGTGGCGTCACCCGTGACACAATCTCCCTTGTAAATATTCCCCTTTTATTGTGCTGAGCCAGGGACACAGTCCGGACCAAGCCACCCGTGACATCCCCGACGCAGACCGGTCCGGTACCGAGTACCCCACGTCCCTTGGGGCTCAACAGACTGTTTTACCACTGTGAACTGTATCGACATCTGCATTGTTCCAGTAAAGTACCCAGGTAGAGTGACAGAGTCTCCGTGTATCTGTTTCTCGGCAATACCGTGCTCCGTTCATTTTCATCATCAGGATTCCCATCAGCACCGATGCATCCCTGGCCCAGAGGGCCAGCTCTACCTGCAGGGAGCTGTACCATCTTGGCTGCTATACCATCGCCTTCTAGAGGTCTGAAGCGGCTCTGGTGCTACTTCACCAGATTCTGTGGGTGTCTTCACGATAAACTTTTAAAAACTTTTATTCCCATTTCAACTACCCCTTTTCAGTTGACCACCAGGGCCACGGGTCTGGGCAAGCCACCAGTGACATCCCTACAGCAACAGAGGGCCCAGATACCCGAGTCCCCATACCCTGGGTTAGTCATTACAACTGAGCAGGTGAAAGCAGTACATGAACTTGTCTATTACAACAGCCTCTTGACCAAAACAGTAGATTAAGGGGGAGAGGTTGTCGTAATGGACAAGCGGTCTCATTTAAAGGAAGCACATAGACAATTGAGTGATCTTGAAGTATACAAAGTGTTGGATAAAGATCCAAAATTTGATATACAAAAAAACATGCAGAAAATCCTAGTGACAACTTTAATGGGGGGAGTCATTAATCAGGATCTCCATGTTTATTTATGGATAAAACATTTGGTAACACCAGTACTGTACTTAGTGCCTAAAGTACATAAATCCCTAGCTGATCCCACGGGAAGACCCATAGTTGCGGGGATTGATTCTGGTTTTTATAACATAGGGATTTTTTTGGATAAGATAATGAACCCGTTTGCAACAACAGCCAAATCCTACATTAAGGATACAGGGCATTTCCTGAACAAAATAAAAGAATGCAAAATTGATACCCCAACCATTCTGGTGTCTTTTGATGTCACCTCCCTATACACTTCAATAAGACATGAAATGGGAATAGTGGTGGTGGCCAAAAGACTTAGAGACACTAAGTATACCGGTCATTGTAAACAATTTGTGATTGACCTACTGGAACAAAACTACTTTTTATTTGGGGACACCTATTATTTACAGCTAATGGGAAGAGCAATGGGGGCACGCATGGAGTGCTAATACACGGTCATTGTCACGGCGTCACTCGAAGAAGAATGTGTCTATATGTCCCACCACTTCTCCCACATGGAGAGGTGGTGGAGATACATAGATGACATATTCATACTATGGAAAGGCACAATAGAAGAACTGCAAAACTTTTTTGAGCTCATGAATACCATAGATGATACTATAAAATTCACTATAGTATACTCACATACAGAGCTTCAATTCTTAGATGTAAAAATCATACCAAAGGATGGTAAAATAAGCACAACACTTTATCTAAAGCCCACAAATAAAAACAAGCTGTTACCTTACCATAGAAACCACCCTACAACCATGAAAAACTCCATACCATTGAGTCAAATTATCAGCGTTAACAAAATAGTCAGTGAGGACAAAGAGAGGGAAGAAGCAGTGCATAGAATGATGGTGAAATTCAGAAACAGAGGTTACCCAGAGAGTTTTGAAACAACAGAGAGAAAAAGTCACAGAAGTAAAAGTGAAAAAAACAGAGATTAATAGAATACCTTTAATTATTTTTTATGCGGAAGAGACTAAAAAAATTGTAGAGGTGGTGAACAAACATTGAGGAATGTTAGGTCATTGTCTCCCCCAAATTGAAGAATACAGGAAGCCCCCTTTAGTGTCATACAAAAGGGGAAGGAATTTGAAAGATATTTTGCTAAGATCTGATGTAGGCCCATTAAATGCAAGCAAACAAAGCACAATAACGGGGAATAAGAGATCAGGGAGTTATCCCTGTGTGAGCTGCGTTAACTGTCCATTAATGCTAAAGGGGAATAAATTTAGCCATCATGTCACGGGGGTTGAGTATAATATCAAACAGTTTTTAACCTGCAATTCTGACTTTGTCGTTTACATGTTAGAATGCCAATGAAAGTTATGGTACATTGGTACAACTCTTGATTTTAATATGCTAGTATAGTTGGCACACACTCACAGAAAAAAAAAGAAAAATTTGTTCATTCAAGCAAAGATATTTTATTCTCTTGCTTTTGTGTGTTATAGGAAAAGAAAAAATCCCAACGTTTCGACTCGTATAGAGTCTTCTTCAGGGAAAATCAATTGCACTACGAAATATGTGAAACAACAAAAAGACAATCAGATACAATGGTATTTACATAATAGTGCACAGGGTTACTCATTGCAAAATACAGGATTACAATGAAGTTATACACGCCTACTTAGGAGATTTATCCTGGGTACGATATGTATTTTTTGTAGCAATCACAGTGAATCCCGAGGTGTGTCCACCAAAAGGGCAGAAAGTATTTGTATATGTTTTCTTATGAATGCCAGACTAGGTGGAAGAATATATAGAGAAAAACTTAATAGTCGTACATTATCAAAATCACAGCCCTAAATCGGGCAATTGTGATTAAGGATATAAATAATGAATAATAAAGAAACAATACCGTATATGCGGCGTTATAGTGAATAAACCTTATGGTACCTTTACATGCCGCTACAGAAGGTTAGAAACAACCGGGTGTCGGAGACAATTGTATCTTGCACCGTCAAAACAACCCGAGGTAGCGGTGTGTAAATCAGGTTGTTGCTCTAAAACAGGTTGATTTCAACCCGATGGTAGCAGCGTCTAAATGAGGTACAGGAAGGTTTTTTCGTCACCTAGTTAACTCCCTGGGGCGTGACACAGCCTCCAGGATACCGCGCCCCTTCAGTGATCATTGGTGGAAGCTCCTGCGTTATAATTGGTTGTCTCTGCATAGGGCGGCATATTTAAGGAGCTGACCAGTCACAATACATAATTGCAATAGCATCATGTATTAGCCAGCCTTCCTGCGCTGGCTGGCCAATCATAATGCTAGCTTCCGCAGGCCCTCAGCTACTCCCCTGCAGGCAGCTCCAGTCCTGCAGATGTGCCCTCCGTGCTCCGGCACCCCTGCTCTGCATCCACAGCTTCCCCCAATGGTAAGTTATGGGGGGGGTCCGGGGTAGGGATGGGGCAATGTACAGAATAAGGGGCCATATATAGGGAAGGAGGCTTTGGGGATAGAGACAGGGAGGCTGTGGGGGATAGAGACAGGGAGGCTGTGGGGATAGAGACAGGGAGGCTGTGGGGGATAGAGACAGGGAGGCTGTGGGGGATAGAGACAGGGAGGCTGTGGGGGATAGAGACAGGGAGGCTGTGACGGATAGAGACAGGGAGGCTGTCGGGAGACAGGGAGGCTGTCGGGAGACAGGGAGGCAGTCAGGATGGAGGGAGGCTGTCGGTATGGAGGATGGATGAAGTGAGGCTGTTGGGATGGAGGAAGGATGGAAGGAGGCTGTCAGGATGGAGGAAGGATGGAAGGAGGCTGTCAGGATGGAGGGAGGCTGTCGGGATGGAGGAACGCTGTTGGGATGGAGGAAGTATGGAGGGAGGCTTTCGGGATGGAGGAAGGATGGAAGGAGGCTGTCAGGATGGAGGAAAGATGGAGGGATGCCGTCAGGATAGAGGGGGGATGGAGGGAGGCTGTCGGGATGGAGGAACGCTGTTGGGATGGAGGAAGTATGGAGGGAGGCTGTCAGGATGGAGGGACATTGTTGGGAGGGAGGCTATCGCGATGGAGGAAGGATGGAGGGAGGCTGTCAGGATGGAGGAAGGATGAAGTGAGGCTGTTGGGATGGAGGAAGGATGGAAGAAGGCTGTGAGAATGGAGGAAGGATGAAGTGAGGCTGTCGGGATGGAGGAAGGATGAAGTGAGGCTGTCGGGATGGAGGAAGGATGGAAGGAGGCTCTCAGGATGGAGGAAGGATGGAGGGAGACTATCAGGATGGAGGGAGGCTGTCGGAATGGAGGGAAGCTGTTGGGATGTTGTCTATATGTCTGGCAGCCATCTCTATTGCGTACGGCCAGCCGTAGTCTCTATTGTGTATTCTCTATTGTGTATGGCCAGCAGCAGTTTCTATTGTGTATTCTCTATTGTATGTATAGCCAGCAGCAGTCTCCATTGTGTATACGGTCCGCAGCCATCTCTATTGTGTATACAGGTAGCAGCTGTCTCTATTCTGTATTCTCTATTGTATATACAGCTATTGTGTTTAGCGTTATAGAAAAGAAGTTGTAACACACAATCAGCGGTGTTTATTCACTCTTCGTGGGGTGGCACTTCAACAGGCATATAGTCAACAGGCATATGGTGGACTGTATGCCTGTTGAAGCGCAACTTGCGGTGTGAAACGGCCATCGCCTTTGAGAACCCCCCTTCCTCCCACCCGCACCATGTAAGACCACACGAAGAGGGACTAAACACCGTTGATCCTACGATGTTGCAACTTCATTTCTATAACGCTAACTGGAAGTGATGAACCGCTAACTGGAAGTGTGCACCGGGTTGTTTGAGCGCTCAGCAGGCTGAATGCCGGAGCGCTGGTGATCAGGAAGGGGGCACCCTGAAGCGATCTGCAAGCTGCAGCTCTCCAAAAACACCGTGGACAAATTGGTGCTGGCACCAAGAATCGTCAGAACCGTCACTGATACAGCTATTGTGTATTCAGCCCACAGCAGTCTCAAGTCTGTGTGTGTGTAATATATAATAGAGAGAGTGTAAAAAAAGGAAAAACAGCACAAAAAATAGAAAAAAGTGGACTTTATTGCCCAATGCGTGGCTACGCATTGGGCAATAAAGTCCACTTTTTTCTATTTTTTTTGTGCTGTTTTTTTTTTTTTAATCTATTGTAAGGAACCATCTGGATTGCTGGTTGGGAAAGCTTTGCAGATAAATTGAGGTAATTTTTGGTGCTGTTCCAATTTTTCACTATATATGTAGTGTATGTTTGGGTGGAGGCGGATCTAGGGTGGAGGCGGAGCCTGGGTGGAATCTGGGCGGAGTCTCAGGGGGTGGAGGCTGGGCGGGGTCTCAGGGCGGCCCCAAAAGTTTGGCAGTCAGGGGCCCCAAAATTCCTAGTGGCAGCCCTGACCTGGATACTAAATGTTCCCTATTGTGGGGATGGTAAGAGTTATTCTGTCAAGGGAAGGGTGTAAGGATCACCATTAGAGGAGGGTACGCAAAATTATACTTAACTTATGTAGACAGGCTTGCTTACAGCTTGATACAGCTATCTATGTGAAAGGCTTACCGTAATGGGTTCTTTTTCCCTAGAAACTGTGTAAAGAATAGGAATTAGTTATTCAATGTAATAGAGAACACTGCATGTGATGTTACAGTGTACCTTCTATGTACTGTATTCAGGTACTGCTGCCCCTTTATGTGTGAGCCCTATGGGCAAAAATCAAGGAGAGAAATGCTAGGTTAACATGTAAATGGAATAAGAT
Organism: Allobates femoralis; assembly: GCA_033576535.1. Taxonomy (NCBI): domain Eukaryota; kingdom Metazoa; phylum Chordata; class Amphibia; order Anura; family Aromobatidae; genus Allobates; species Allobates femoralis. Next base: position 479,177,020 of record JARQOC010000005.1, on the reverse strand, counting down.
CAGCATTGTCCTATGTGATACACTGTCATGCCCCTGTCTTATAGTTTACCTTAGTTTCTGGCTGTTAAGGCCTGGGGGTAGGGAGAATAGCGTTATGTGCACCCTATTTATGACTCCAGTGATTAGGGCATGATGATACATAAATATAGCATACATAGACGATAGATAGATAGATAGATAGTGATATAGATATAGATAGATGTAGTAATATATAATTTGTCTAAATTCTGTCTGTCTGTCTGTCTCTCTGTAACTCTAATCCCGCGTGGCTGATTGGTCGTGCCCATTCATGTTATGGTTTATATATTTTGATAATCTGTTTAATAATTTCATTCAGTTGTATTAAGTTCTATAAGCAATAACATTTAATGATAATGTATGTATTTTACCCGGAATGTGTATTCATTGCATTATTCTTAAATCTTCATTAATAAACTACATACAAATTCTAGAATACCCGATGCATTAGAATCGGGCCACCATCTAGCTAGTATATAATTGTATTAAAATCGGTAGCCGGAGGACAAATGAATTCAAAGGAACATCAAAATGGCGGCCGGGAACAGAATGCGTAGTGCGCATTTGCGAGAGCACTTGTGTTGGGCCGGCAGGGAAGGGGTTACTCAAAACCAGGATGGCGGGGGAAGGGAATCACGGCTGGTGGGTTCCCGCTTCCGTGCCCTGGGCACTCAATAGCTGGGGATTGCGGAGAAAGGGGTATAAGGATGGGGTTAAACGTGACGCCACCTGTGGTACCTGGTAATGTGGTTACCAGCGCTGCAGCCGGCTGCTGACACAGCAGTGATAGTGCAGCTCCCCACAGGCGGAGCTTTACCTCAGGGCAGTGGGGTGGATGAGAGGAGTAGTAGTTTTTAGTTCTGTGTAAGTGCTGCAGGCGGCGGCAGTGAATCAGGCACACACACACACACACAATAGTCTCTGTTTCGGTACCTTTTTACTAATGTCAGGTAGCAGGTATGGTCCATGAGGATAACCTGGTGGCCTGTAGAGTTTGGGACGTCCACCTTAGAGAGTTGTGAGGCCTCCTCAGCCAGTGTGTGCGATGGTTGGGATGAGATCTGCCTGAAGCTTGATCTGCTGCTCTTTCTCCTCAGGAGTCTGCTCCAAAAGCTGAAATTAAGGACCTATTCTTGAGATCTCTGTCTTCTCTAGGGCCCTGATCCTTCTTTTTGGTCTAGCTCAAGCTTTTACTTTCTCCTGATCTCAGGGGGACTAAATCCTCCTGTTTTGTCCGGGATTACTCTGCTACAAATGGAAATATAGCAGGTACGGACTCCGGTGTTCGGGTTGACTTTAAGTGTAACTAGCTATGTTCCCTTCTTCTGTTCTTCCTAACTCTTCCACTTGCCTCCGTCCCTCTCCCTAGGGCACTGCACAGCTCTGGTCAGTCTTTCCTGGTTCTGGGCCAGGCTCGGTCCCAGCAACTAGCTACTTTAGGCTCTTCAGTCCTAGCTCACTGACTGAATTGTTCTTCCTTACTGTCTGACTGAACTACTGACCTGACTCCTCCCTCAGACCTGGACCTTTATAGTGGATCTGGCTTAAGGCAGCAAGTAGAGCTCCCCCTCCAGGCCTGGGATGGGAAGGTATTGTGTGCTGTGTGTGCCAGGGTGTACATCCCTCCCTGCACCGGTGGGTCCTGTGGCTGGGGTGCCACGCACTAACATGGCGCCGCTTCTGGTTCCGGTAACCATGACGATGCGCATACACTGAGAGACCTGCACATGCCCAGTAGCCCTTCCGGCCAGCAACCTGTCAGCGGAAACCACTCGGCGGTGTAAACATTGGCAACATGTATTACAAACGATATCAACGAACAGCTGTTCTACAGCTGCCCAATTATGACTGTAAGTAGAGAGTATATATCAAAGATATGGTTATACTAGATACATAATGAAGAGAAATTAAGCACATATTATATTGAGATTGAATACTATTGTAATATGTGGTGTGAGGTAGCGACCTGGGGACCTCGCTTGCTGCCCAATGACACCAACACGTGTGTATAATTTTGCAAATGACTACCCGCTTATTTCTCAATTACACCTCATAACCCGGGTAGTACATTAAACATTTGAACATAAGCACTTCACATAATAGTGGTTCAAGTGGTTAGCACTGCAGCCTTTGCAGCACTGGGGTCTTGAAGTCCATGGTTCAATTCCCACCAAGGACACTAAGGACAACATCTGCAAGGAGTTTGTATGTTCTCCCTGTGTTTGCGTGGGTTTCCTCCAGGCACTCCAGTTTCCTCCCACATTGTAAAGACATACTGATAGAATATTTAGATTGTGAGCTCCAAGTGAGACAGCATTACTCATGTATGTAAAGTGCTATGGAATTAATAGCGCTATATAAATGAATAAATTATTATTATTATAATACATTTACATTACACATAACATACAACCATATTGCACTTACGATCACCGGGACCTGTCACCACGACTCCCTCAAACCCTGGGAGCACTACTGACAGCTCCAGTGGTGATCACGGCCTTCGGCCTATGTATACTCTACACATTCCTTTATAATAAATACCTTATACTCTCAAACTCCCATAGGAACAGTATCATATAATCTCATGAATACATAGCCCACTACAGTACATAAATTATATTGCACATCTCCTTCTACACCCGGTTATCTTACGGTACCAGTACACACACATAGTACACGGATGATACACCGTCCAATAGGGATCCAGGCCTGGTCGTCCCACCCCTATGCACACCAGCCGGTATCTGCCCTACGGCCAGGCTCTTCCTTGGCCTAATTCCCCTTGGAGAGTCCAGTCCCTTCCCACAGGCTGCTAACTATTCCCAGCCTCTACACAGCACTCCGGCTGCCCTGAACCAGGCCCCAACCCAGGTTTAGCCACCGGAGCTCCAGGGTAAGACAGGCCCCCAAGAACTCCTTGGCATGTGTCTCCAGGTCGCCATCCGCTTCCAAGTCCGCCATCACCAGGCCAGACCTCCAGGCAAGCGGCTGCACCAAACACGCCCTCGCGAGCCCCTCCAGGGTCAGCCCGACTTCCCCCCTCCTGGTACTCTATTAACTCCTGTCGTCTGGCCTCAGGGCTCCATTCTCATAGGACTTGGTCTTCTCCCCCTCCCAGGGGCTTCTGCTCTGTTTTCATTCATCCACGACCGAACGACCCCACATCATACATGGCCCTTTTCCTTAACCACATATACTTCCACAGTACCTCATGGACTTCTGTGGACATCAGCCTTGTCAGGCCTAGACCACACACACCAGCACAGTCCGGCATGGACTTCAGACCTCTAGGCCCAGACTAGGTTGTGAGCCACCTGAGCTTCAGGGCAGTCAAAGCATCTCCCAAGGTCTCCTCACCCTGCCCATGATGCCCATCTGCCTCCAAGCCTTACCAACACAGGCAGAGATCCCGGATGGCAGCCTCACCACCATGGACAGAGTGAGCCCCCTGCAAGTTCAGCCAAGACCCCCATACACTCAGGTGCTCCACTAATCATTTTTGGTCTCTCCCTCTCACACAGGCCTAGGCATCTATTATCTTGCCTGCCACACCCACATCTGACACACCCACACCAGGTGTTTAGCATTTAGCACACTTTGCTCTCAGCTGCTCATTAGGCTCATTGAGCAGGGTCACCTTCATTTCTTGCTTTATTTATTGTATTTTCTTTTTTACATTGATTCTATGCCTATTGTTTTGTATCCAATCATTGTACTGTATTTGTTCTCTAATGTAATTACTTACTGTATTTTCTGTACTCTAACCCTACATTGTAAAGCTCTGCGGAATATGTTGGCGCTATATAAATAAAGCTTTTTTTTTTATTATTATTATTATTATTATTATTATTATTATATATGCAAATTGAAAGATGGACACTGGCATTATAAGACAGACCCCATTAAATGTTAAAAATTATTTTTTTCTCTTTTCCTTCACCAAGTTTGGGGTGCTCATTATAATCCGGTGCGTCTTATAAAGCAAAAAAATATGGTATGTAATTTGTATTTTAATTCTGTACTTTAGAATATATTCAATTTATTACATAATTTTAAAACACTGCTAATTTAGTCATGTTAGCATATTTTTACAAATGACAACACAATGACCTTAACATTAAGAAAATTGTGTATTCTGTAATTTTGATTGCCAGTGTACAAGTGATTATGCAGGTAAAAATGTTTTTTAACATTTTTCCCTGTAAAATTCAATGTAGGTTTCTTATGCTTGTGAATAGGATTTGTATTTCTTTAAATCAGACAGTCCACTTTGTGGTTAGTTTTTCTTCTGTTTCACATAGAAATTCGCTATGTACTTTGCCTGCCTGCCCTATCTGTCATTTTAGAAAGTAAAAGCTGAATCCTAGAAGACGGGTTGCTGCCTTCAAGCTTAATATTTGTTCTTAGTCCACATTATTACATCCCTTACAAAATCAAATAACAGGTCTGTGTTTGCCAACAACTGGTCAAATAACACCTTTGTTGCTTGGAGTCCTAACCTTCTCAGTCAAACGTGGATTCTTAAAAAGAAATAATTAGTAGCTTCATACTTCTGAAAGCAAAGGAAAATAGAATTACATGTTTATACATGAACTAATAATTTCGTAAAGTCAAACAATTTTTTAAAGAAATAATTCAATGAAATAATTTCTTGTATATAGGGATGAGCGAGTACCTTATTATTTGTGGTCACTATACTCGCAACGAGTAGGTAGCAGTACTCACTACTCGTTGCGAGTATAGCGAATACGAATACTTTCGCAGTGTATCTATAGATACACTGCAAAAGTAGCCTAAAAGTGAATAAAAGATGTTAAAAAACAATAAACTTACATACTCACCGGAAAACCTCACCTCCGCTCGCTGGACAAGGACCTTTCAATGCCAGTCAATCAGGTGGCCACTAGCGATCACGTGGTGTGACGTGCCGCCATCTGATTGGCAAGATCGCTACCGGCCATCTGATTGGCTGGTATTGAAAGGTCCTTGTCCAGCGAGCGGAGGTGAGGTTTTCCGGTCCTGGTGTAGGTGTCGGACAGGTGAGTATGTAAGTTTATTGTTTTTTAACATCTTTTATTCACTTTTAGGGTACTTTCACAGCGTATCTATAGATACACTGCGAAAGTATTAGGACTACTCGCTACTCCCGAGTACACATAAGTACTCGGAGAGTAGCCCGAATACTGCTACTATTAGGCGAATACCGAATACTAGCGAGTATACTCGCTCATCCCTACTTGTATAGTAACATATCTGAGAATATAAATGAAAAAAATCATGGATTATGTTTTGCATTTTGAAGGTAACCTTTTGATTTCTTCTGTAGCTGAATGCAAACATTTTTAGGTAGTGCCTACATTTCAGTCAAAGCTTGTAGGCATTTTAACATTTGTACTTTAAAAGGACCCTCGGTAGTGATGAGCGAGTACCAAAATGCTCGGGTGCTCGATGCTCGGGCCGAGCATCCCAAGATACTCGTGTACTCGGCCCGAGCACCGAGCCCAATGTTATCCTATGGGAGACCCGAGTATTTTTATGAAATGACTGCCGGCAGCATGTAGAAACCCTAAAAATGTCACAAAAGTCTCAGAAGAGTGCTCAAATGACATGGCAACACCATGGGGAAGACCCCTGTAAGCATTTCTCACTCTAAAGTCACAGCTGTGAACAATGTTGTCCGAGTTTCACGCCAATTTTACGGAGTCACCAGAAAACCTTCCAAAATGACACCAAAATGAATATTCAGGGTGGAAATGTTAAGGGCACATACCCAATAGTGAGATACAGCTGGTGTATGTTACTTTTTGTGATTACATGAAATATTTTACGTGAAAACATTGTGCGGCACTCCGATGTCCCTGAGAAGAGATGCACATGAAGCCCTGTCTTGACATAATGTGCCCATTTTGAGGAAGTGGGTATATTGTAGTATTTTCCTTTACCACGGCAGTCCAAAATTGTGAGGTTCAACAATGCCCCTGGATACAGACGTGCATGAGGGCCTGTAAACCTGAAGTGGGTGTATTGTAGTATAGCCCTTTGGCAGGGCAGCCAAAAATTGGGAGGTTCATCAATGACCCATGCATACAGACATGCATGAGGGCCTGTAAACCTGAAGTGGGTGTATTGTAGTATAGCCCTTTGGCAGGGCAGCCAAAAATTGGGAGGTTCAACAATGACCTATGTATACAGACATGCATGAGGGCCTGTAAACCTTAACTGGGTGTATTATAGTATAGCCCTTTGGCAGGGCAGCCAAAAATTGGGAAGTTCAACAATGACCCATGCATACAGACATGCATGAGGGCCTGTAAACCTGAAGTGGGTGTATTGTAGTATAGCCCTTTGGCAGGGCAGCCAAAAATTGGGAGGTTCAACAATGCCCCTGGATACAGACGTGCAGGAGGGCCTGTAAACCTGGAGTGGGTGTATTGTAGTATAGCCCTTTGGCAGGGCAGCCAAAAATTGGGAGGTTCAACAATGACCCATGCAGACAGACATGCATGAGGGCCTGTAAACCTGAAGTGGGTGTATTGTAGTATAGCCCTTTGGCAGGGCAGCCAAAAATTGGGAGGTTCTACAATGCCCCTGGATAGAGACGTGCATGAGGGTCTCAAAACATTTTTCCCATTGAAAAGGAGCAGGTCTCCTGTCGTTGTAATGCCCATTCTAAAAGAATGGGCGACAAAATTTACCACTGGGGGTATACCTGAAACAACAGCCTAACTATTGTAACGGTCATCATGGTGGCACATGAGGAGAAGGAGGAGCAGTCCAGCGATTAGCCAAAGTCCAGAAGTGTGTACCCATGGGTGAGTGGAGGTACATGGCAAATTCCCATAACAAAATTTAAATTCCGCTGTCATTTGTTGGTGGTGTGGTGAAGTCTGGCCCAATCCAACCCTTGTTCATCTTGATCAGAGTCAGTCTGTCAGCATTTTCAGTTAAAAAAACAAAGTATTCACTGATCTCAGGGAGACCAGTTCAAGAAAACACTGCGGGCAGCCGGCTAAAGCGCTCAACACAGTGAATTCCTAGGCTCATTGCCCCCTGAGAATTTTGAATATGCAAATAGAGTCTGTGGAGCCTCGTTTAGGAGTCTCAAACCAGGACTAGCCAGATCTTCCTCTAGTGAAGGACCTAGCCATGATAACCACCATATTAAGTGGCCCTTTGAGTCAATATCCAGCTCTTTACAAGCTTAAAGATATGACAAGGGAATACCAAGGCCAGGTATCCATCCACAGACAGCTGTTTCAGGGTGTTGCCCCTCATCAGTGTGGAGTAGGATTCTGGCTAGGTGGGAGCAATGCCTAGTAGACCAACAAAACAAAGTATTCACTGATCTCAGGGAGACCCTTTCAAGAAAACACTGCGGGCAGCCAGCTAAAGCAGTCAACACAGTGAATTCCTAGGCCCATTGCCCCCTGGGAATTTTGAATATGCAAATAGAGTCTGTGGAGCCTCGTTTAGGAGTCTCAACACAGGACTAGCCAGATCTTCCTCTAGTGAAGGACCTAGCCATGATAACCACCATATTAAGTGGCCCTTTGAGTCAATATCCAGCTCTTTACAAGCTTAAAGATATGACAAGGGAATACCAAGGCCAGGTATCCATCCACAGACAGCTGTTTCAAGGTGTTGCCCCTCATCAGTGTGGAGTAGGATTCTGGCTAGGTGGGAGCAATGCCTAGTAGACCAACAAAACAAAGTATTCACTGATCTCAGGCAGACCAGTTCAAGAAAACACTGCGGGCAGCTGGCTAAAGCGCTCAAAACAGTGAATTCCTAGGCCCATTGCCCCCTGGGAATTTAGAATATGCAAATAGAGTCAGTGGATCCTCATTTAGGCTGTCTGTGGATGGATATGACTCACCGTAGCCGGGGGTACACGTAGCGGGCGTTGTCTCTCCTCCAGTCACGGAACCGCGCCTGCGGTGGTGTAGGCCCGGTGGTCCAGATCAATAGGAGAATGGCGGAACAGTAGGGGTGATTTGTCTTCGTGACGCCACCTGCGGATGTTCTGGTAACTTTACCAGCGCTGTTCGGGTCTCCGGGGATGTTATACAGCGAGATGGAACGCTCCCCACAGGATGAGCGGGAATCCCCGGAGCCGGGAGCTGCGCAAGATGTTGTGAGGCAGCTGCGGGATGCTGCGCGCTGAATCCAGGAGTAATGTACAACCACACAAAGTCTCTTTTAGGTACCTTTACTGGTTGGTGATCAGGTACACTCGGACCGGGATAGTGAAGTTGGCACTTCTGGAGTTTCACAGCAAGCAGTGTTAGGCTTCCTTTCTCTAGTTCTGGTGCTAAGGTCGGGTGGATGTGGAATCCCTCCGGATCGGGCAGTTTGTTCAATAGAACGGATTTCACCTGGTTGTCAGCACTGAGGGCACTGTAAAAGGGTGATGATAATTCTACCTTCTTCCCTGGGCTCTCGTTGGTAGGTGCGACAGGTGGAACAGGGGGCTAGACTCCCTGTGAGGTATGCTGGTTCTCTGTGATGGCTTGGTGGCTCTCACAGCTTCGGTTCCAGTAACCGGTTGTTAAGGAGAGAGTCGGAATAACTCTGTGTTCCTGAGAGGTGATCTCCTTCTTCCTCTTGTCCCAATTGCAGGGACCTCCACTTGCTAACAGGCTGATTGGGCCTAGTGTGTTCCTCATAGGGTGGAGGTTTCACACAGGCTGGCAGCTCTTGTAGCGTCTACCACACTCTGGTGTTTCTCCCTCCAAGACTCTATTTATAGGGGGAACTGGTTCAAAGTCACCAGTGGAGCTCCCCCTAGAGGCTCGGGGTGAAACCAGGTGTTCTAAGTGTTGTTGTGTTTGTGGGTTTTGCTGTGCTGTTACTTACTCCATTTGTGCTCTAAGGATTTCTGTGGTGCCCAACAGGTGCCAGGGTGCCACAGATACCTGGCCTTGGTATTCCCTTGTCATGTCTTTAAGCTTGTAAAGAGCTGGATATTGACTCAAAGGGCCACTTAATATGGTGGTTATCATGGCTCAGTTCTTCACTAGAGGAAGATCTGGCTAGTCCTGTGTTGAGACTCCTAAACGAGACTCCACAGACTCTATTAGCATTTTCAGTTGAGAGGCTATCAGTAATGATTCCACCTACAGCACTGAAAACACGCTCTGACAAAACACTAGCGGCAGGGCAGGCCAGGACTTCCAAGGCGTAGAGAGCCAATTCATGCCACGTGTCCAGCTTGGAGACCCAATAATTGTGAGGCACAGAGGAATCTCGCAGTACAGTTGTTCGATCTGCAAGGTACTCCTTCAGCATCTGGCCAAACTTAGCATTTCTTGTGGCACTACCCCGCACCTCAGGGGGCTGTGGTACGTGAGGGGCTGAGAAAACTGTCCCACATCGTAAAGACTGTTCCCCTACCTCTGGCGGATTGGACTTGTGCCCCTCTCGGCCGTACGCCTTGGTTGTCCACCGATTCCTGACCTATGCTGCTAGCGTTTTGTGAGGGGAATGCTTTGCCAACTTCCGTGACTATGGCCTTCTGGAACTGCTGCATTTTGGCTGACCTCTCCGCCTCAGGAATGAGAGACATAAAGTTCTCCTTGTAGCGTGGGTCTAAGAGTGTTGCCAACCAGTAGTGATTGTCGGCGAAGATGTTCTGAACGCGAGGGTCACGAGCCAGGCAGCTTACCATAAAGTCAGCCATGTGCGCCAGACTCTTAACAGCCATCACTTCAGTATCCTGACCAACATGATGACTGAACATGCTGTCCTCCTCCTCCTCCTCATCTCCCCTGTCCTCTGGCCAGCCACGCTGAATCGAGGGTATGACTGGTGTGCATGTCATATCCTCAATTTTGCTAGAGTTGCTCCATGTCTTCATCCTCCTCCTCCTCGTCATAGTCCTCCACTGCACGTTGTGATGAGATGAGGCTGGGCTGTGTGCTATCACCCACACCCACTACTGTTTCTTGCTCCAAGTCATCGCACTCCGACTGCAATGCATCATCTTGTTTTTCAGCAGAGACCTTTTAGAAGGCAGAGTAACGGTATGGTGACGCTAATAATGGTGTCATCGCCGCTCACCATCTTGGTGGAGTCCTCAAAGTTTTGGAGGACGGTACATAGGTCGGACATCCATCTCCGCTCCTCAGGTGTTATGTGTGGAGTTTGACCCATTTCCCGACGGCTTAGGTGATGCAGGTAGTCAACAACTGCCCTCTTCTGCTCCCATATCCTGACCAACATGTGCAGAGTTGAATATCAACACGTCGGGACATCACACACCAGTCTGTGGGCCGGAAGACGCAAACGGCGCTGAAAGCCGGCAAGGCCGGCTGAAGCAGCAGGTGACTTGCGAAAATGTGCAGACAGGCGGCGAACTTTTACCAGCAGATCAGACAGCTCTGCGTATGACTTTAGAAACCGCTGAACCACCAGGTTGAGCACATGGGCCACGAATGGAACATGCGTCAGCTGGCCTTGCCTCAAAGCTGCCACCAGGTTCCGGCCATTGTCACACATGACCTTTCCTGGCTTTAGGTTCAGAGGTGTGAGCCAGTGATCTGCCTGCTGTTTCAGAGCTGTCCACACCTCTTCTGCATTGTGGGGTTTGTCAACTATGCATATTAGCTTCAGCACAGCCTGTTGCCGCTTTGCAGAGGCAGTGCTGCAGTGCTTCCAGCTTTGGACTGGTGTGGAGAGCAAGTGGATGAGGATGCGCAGGAGGAGGAGGAGGAGGCTGAGGAGCATGACATTCCGGATCTGTAGAGTGTGGGTAAAACCCTGACTGAGGTAGCGCCTGCAATCCTTGGTGTGGGAAGGACATGTGCCATCCCTCACTCAGACTGGGTCCCAGCTTCAACAATATTAACCCAGTGTGCCGTCAAGGAGATGTAGCGGCCTTGCCCACAAGCACTTGTCCACGTGTCTGTGGTTAGGTGGACTTTGGCTGAAACAGCATTGTTCAGGGCACGTGTGATGCTTTGTGACACGTGGTTATTAGTGATGGGCGAGTCCTAAATTACTCGGAATCGCTTGACTCTAGCGAGTCCGAGCCCGGGACTCGCTACTCGTTGCGAGTCTAGCAAGTCCAATGTTAATGAATGGGGAAGCGAATAATAGCGAGTAATGTGCGATTTACAAATCGCAGATGTGTCTCGGAAGCTTCAGGCTCTATCTGCTACAATAGCTAAATCATGTTTAATAGGCTCCCGCTGTCACAGCACAGTTAACTCTCTGCTTGCCGGCGCTGCAACAAGAAGAAGAAGGAAGACAGAAGACAGAAGAGAGAAGAAAGAAGAGAGAAGACCTCTGTCTTTGGAAGGATATGTGGTGGTAATAAAGTTGGAGTCCCTAATGGTGTCTGTTTCTTTATTTTTAATAAATAATTTTTCTCTGTGTGGTGTTTTTTTAACCCTTTATTGGAGATTCTTAGTGGCCGGGTCAAACCTGGCCTGACATTAAGAATCTCGGGCTTAATACCAGCTTGTATAACAAAGATAGTATTAACCCCTTTATTACCCAGCGTGCCGCCGCCACCAGGGCCGCTGGAAGAGCGGGGTTCAGCGCCAGAGGATGGCGCTTCAATGAATGCGCCATCTTCTGGGGTGGCTGCGGGCTACAATTTCCAGCGGGGGGTGCCCAGAAAGCTTGGGCCTCCCTGCACTGCGGATTCCAGCCCCCAGCTGCTTAGCTGTACCTGGCTAGACATAGAAATTGCGCGGAGCCCCACGCATTTTTTTTAAATTATTTCATGAAATTCATGAATTAATTAAAAAAAAGGGCTCCCCTATATTCTTGTGTCCGGCCAGGTACAAATAGGGACCTGGGGGTTGGGGGCAGCTCGTCACTGCCTGCTGGATCTGGCTGGTCCAAGTAATACGGCGAAGCCCACGTCAAATTTTTTTCTGAAAAATCAATAAAACAATCCTAAAAAAGGGACTGGATCTTTATTAACCCCTCGCCCATGGTCCAGGGGTTAATAAAGATGCAGTCCCTTTTATTTACATTGTTTTATCATGAAATAATAAAAAAAAATGCGTGGGGCTCCGTGCAATTTCTATGTTTAGCCAGGTACAGCTAAGCAGCTGTGGGCTGGAATCCGCAGCGCAGGGAGGCCCAAGCTTTCTGGGCACCCCCCGTTGCAAATTGCAGCCCGCAGCCGCCCCAGAAGATTGCGCGTTCATTGAAGCACCATCCTCTGGCGCTGAACCCCGCTCTTCCAGCGGCCCTGGTGGCGGTGGCATGCTGGGTAATAAAGGGGTTAATACCAGCTTTGTGATACAAGCTGGTATTAAGCCCGAGATTCTTAATGTCAGGCCACGTTTGACCCGGCCACTAACAATCTCCAATAAAGGGTTAAAAAAAACACAACACAGAGAAAATTTTTATTAGAAATAAAAAAAAAAGCCATTAGGGACTCCATCTTAATTAAAAAAATCCTCTTCCGTCCGACGTAGTCCAAAACGCGATATCCTCTCTGCTACATCCCTGTGCATAGATATAGATGTCTATGCACAGGGAATGAGCAGACTGAGAACAACCTCAGCTCTGCTACATCATCTCTGTGCACAGGGAGAGCAGGCGGGCTCTAGGACACTGGAGCTGTGGCAGCCTGCACACAGAGCAGACAGCTGGACTCCTTACTGTGCGAGTTTCCCTGCGATTACTTGCACAGTAACGAGGCCAATGGAAGTCAATGGCAATCCTAGTTTTGTCAGAGTCGCTGACAAAACTAGGATTGCCATTGATTTGCATTGGACCCGTTACTGTGCGAGTAATCGCTGGGAAACTCGCAGAGTACCGAGTCCTGCGAGTCCCTTACTACTCACAGAGTAACGAGTCCTAGCGAGTAGACTCACCCATCCCTAGTGGTTATGCAATGCGGGGACGGCACATCTGGAGAAATAGTGGCGGCTGGGGACCGAGTAACGTGGGACAGCAGCCGCCATCAGGTCGCAGAATGCTTCCATCTCCACCAGCCGGAAAGATAACATTTCTAGCGCAAGCAGTCGCGAAATGTGAGCATGTGGGGCGTTGGCAGCGTATTTGCGCCTGCGTTCAAAGGTTTGCTGAATGGATAATTGAACGCTGTGCTGGGACAAGGACGTGCTTGATAGTGGTGTTATATGTGCGTGGGCAACTTCAGGTGCAGGGCCGGAGGCTTGTTCGCGGCCAGCATGTACAGGGGATTGGCTCGCACGCACAACAGGCGAAGACGTAGCAGTGACATCAGCAAGCACCGCTCCTCGACTCTGTTGTACTTCCCACAAAGTCGGGTGCTTGGCTGACATGTGCCTGATCATGCTGGTGGTGGTCAGGCTGCTAGTTTTTGTACCCCTGCTGATGCTGGCATGGCAGGTGTTGCAAATGGCCTTTTTAGAGTCATCTGGAGCCAACTTAAAAAACTGCCAGACTCGGGAAAACCTAACATTTGCACAGGCACCTTGTGTCGTATTGTTGTTCCGGGGAACGGTTGCCTGCCTTCTGCCTGCGGACATGACCCTGCTTCTTACTGCCTGTTGGGATGCTAAGTCTCTCTCCCCCTGTGCACTGCTGTCCTCGCTCTGCATATCCTCCTGCCAGGTTGGGCCAGCTACTGGATCAATCATCACGTCGTCCTCCTCTTCCGCACCCTGATCCTCCTCCTGACTTCCTGGCAATTGTGTCTCATCATCGTCCACCCCTTGTTGAGACACGTTGCCAACGTTCCGTTCGTGAGAACGTGGCTGCTCAAATATTTGGGAATCTGTACATACCATCTCCTCATCACCCACTTCAACAGGAGCTGACGAGAGGCCAGATTGTGCGAATGGATACGTGAACAGCTCTTCCGAGTGTCCAAGTGTGGGATCAGTAATGTCCGTGGACGTGTACTCGGCCTGGTGGTAGGAAGGAGGATCAGGTTGGGAAATGTGCGGTGCAGTATCACGGCTACTGACACTTGACCGTGTGGAAGACAAGGTGTTTGTGGAGGTGCCAATCTGACTTGAAGCATTATCCGCTATCCAAGTAACAACCTGTTGACACTGGTCTTGGTTCAAGAGCGGTGTACTACTGCGGGCCCCAAAAATTTGGGACAGGACGTGAGAGCGAGTAGATGTGGCACTTTGTTGTTGCGAAATTAGTGCTTGCACACGACCTCGGCCTCTGCCTGCACCACCATCACGTCCACTTCCTTGTTCCTTGCCAACGCCCTTGCGCATTTTGCCTGTATACAGCTACAATAGTCTGGTGACTGTTCTGGTCACAGGAAAGCTGGATATTAGACCCTGCCTGTATAGAGCTAGTCAAGTACAACACTCTGGTGGCTGTTCTGGTCACAGGAAAGCTGGATATTAGACCCTGCCTGTATAGAGCTAGTCAAGTACAACAGTCTGGTGACTGTTCTGGTCACAGGAAAGCTGGATATTAGACCCTGCCTGTATAGAGCTAGTCAAGTACAACAGTCTGGTGACTGTTCTGGTCACAGGAAAGCTGGATATTAGAGCCTGCCTGTATAGAGCTAGTCAAGTACAACAGTCTGGAGACTGTTCTGGTCACAGGAAAGCTGGATATTGATATTAGACCCTGCCTGTGTACAGCTAGTCAGCTACAACAGTCTCCTGACTGTTCTGGTCACAGGAAAGCTGGATATGGATATTACACCCTGCCTGTATACAGCTAGTCAGCTCCAACAATCTCCTGAGGACTGTTCTGGTCACTGGAAAGCTTGGACTCCGATCTGGATCACCCTTCCTATATCCTCCTAGATTAATCCTGAGAAGGACTGTTCTGGTCAGCAGCAGTTTGCAGCCCTGCTCCGGATCTACCTATGAGGGCCGCAAATCTGTCCCTAAGCAGCAGCAGACACTCTCCCTACACTGACTGTCTGGATGGCTGTGTGCAGAGCACATCGTGGCTGGGTCTTATAAAGGCTCGGTCACGCTGTGCAGGACGGCCAATCACTGCAATGCCACAACTTGCAGTGACTGCCAGCCAATCCCTGCATGTGGGCTGGCTCTCTAAAGAGCGCCAACATGCAGGGATGAGGACCCCGAGTACAGCACGAGTATCGCGAGTACGAGTACCGAGTAGTCACAAGCATACTCGCTCATCACTAGTGCTCGGTGCATCTCAGCATGGCCAAAAATGTAAGTGCATATTCCCACCTGCTTGTTTTCCCTCTTTCTTCACCCCCACCACCCTTTTCTTTGGCAGACATCTCTGGCTTCATACATAGATAGAACACAGGTGATGGTGTACTTAAATACTTGGCTAAGCCATGATGTCCTGAGCACCTATACTTAGTTAGAACAGTCATTCTCTGCTGACAGCCACAGAGAATGTGGAAGAGTGGGAGCAGGAGGCCAAGATGGAGAGGATGAAGTGTTGGCTGCTGGCCAGGCCTGATCATGGAAGTCAGCCAGCTTAAAGCCTTGTTGGGGTTGCCTGGGTTTCTCTGGTGTGTGCTAAAGGTGAGGGCATCTCCTAACTCCTCTGTCCTCTTCTCCAGTGTTGGCCCAGACAGGGTGAGCTGAGGGGCATGTGGTGGTGGAGAAAGCCCCTTGAGAATTAGCTCCTGTTATCCTCCGAGTCCACCTACAGCCTACAGAGTGGAACAGGCACGGCCGTCCCGGTAAGCGTTGAGAGAGATGATGGTTCCGTGGGAGGCTTCCCAAAAGGACACTGATTTAAGAGGACTGACCTAAAAAGTCTGTTGTTGTGTCACTGACCCATTGTAAGAATTGCCCCTACTGGGACCATGCATCATGCATGATGTAAAGTTGGAGGCTGATAGCCTCGTTATTAGTCCTGGTGTTGCCCTGTTTGCCGGATAAGAACTATTTGGAGTTCAGAGGAGAGCTAGGCAATTTTTTTTTGCCTCGTGGATGGGTAGGTCTAATTTTATTTTTCTTCCCTTTCTCCAGTTCTGCATCTGTTACAATTCCCCCTGTTGGATTAGTGGAACTGCAGCCTTTGCGCTCCACATCAAATACCAAAATGGACTCTGTGCTAAATGGACTGTGCCCTTAATAGACTGTGCCCCATTTTAATGGACTCTGCTGATCCTTGTGGTACTTGCTAGGTGTTAATGACTGTTGTGTGAAAAGGGGAACAATCGAAGGACCTGATGTGCCAGCCAGGTCATACGTTTGAATATGCTGATGCTCCCTGTGTTGTACTACTGCTCAATCAGAGAATGGACTCCAATGCCTATGCGAGCCTCTGTGGACTTTGTGCTCCTGTTAGTCTATTGGCCATGGGCAATGCGGGCCTGCTGCTCTACCTCGCACATGAGGATTGTCCAACGGGTCGCCATTACACCGGGTACTAGATGCTCTTCCTCATGTCCTTCTCTTCCGGTATGTCTCTTGTTGGCTTTTTGGCGGTTCCCCTCGGTCACTTCCTTTGGCCCGCCCCCTTGGTTGATTGGCAGCCATAGGGGTGGGCAAACAGTTTCGTGCCTCTGGTTAGGCCCTCCCATGGCAAGGGGCTGAGGCACATCCCCGGGCCTGCACATTGTCCTTTCACCTGGTTAGACCGCCATTTTAGGATTCCCGGTAAAATGGCGGGAACCAGTTCTCGGTGCCGTGTATGGGCTGTGAAAGTTCCAAGGTCTTTAAAGTTTGTACAGTTCATAAAGGCACATAATACCCGTTAGGTACGAGTTGGTTTGGATCCTGTTCGTAAGCGCCAAAAGCTGACTCGCCCAGGGTTATACGGGAACTCGGGTGTCTGGGCCCTGCTGTGGTAGGGATGTCACTGGTGGCCTGCCTAGATCCGTGGCCCTGGTGCTGAACAAAAAAGGGGTAGTTGAGATGGGAATAAAGTTCAAAGTTCACGTGACGCCACCTGCAGATTCTGGAGATTAAGCATCAGCGCTGCTTCAGACCTCCGGAGGGCAATGGTACAGGAGCTGAGATGGTACAGTTCCCTGCAGGTAGAGCTGGCCCTCCAGGGCAGGGATACACCTGTAGTGATGGAAGTGCCGATGATGGAAATAAGCAAGTTGAAGTGCAGCAGTGAAATAAGCACACGGAAACTCTGTCACTCTACCCGGGTACTTTACTGGAACAATGCTGATGGTGATACAGTTCACAGTGGACAACAGTTGTTAGGTAAAGGTAGCCGGCCGGCTTGTCACAGTGGGCTGCAAAGTCTCTCGGAGGCTCCCGTGGTATGCCTTCCTTGCTCTAATCCGTGTCCTGCTGCTGCTGCCTGTCCTGGAACAGCCTGCTTAGTACCAGGCCCGATTGGGGTGCTTTCTGAGTATTCCGGCTTCCCAGCCCTTAAGAAGGGGGTGCTCAACCCCGATGGGTTATCCTGGTGTGGAGACCACTGGGTACTCGGTACCGGACTGGGTATCACGGCGGTTTTGGTTCCGACCATGTCCCGAGCCAACAAGTAATGGTTTTGGGGGTTATTTACAGGGGAGATAGTTGTGACGCCACCAGTGCTATGTGGTCAGGGTGACCACCGCTGCTGCAGAACCTCCGGGGATGATGTTTGGCAGCTGGTAATGTAAAGGCTCTCCACGGGCAGAGTCTGGTTCCCCAGGGCAGTGATGATGATAGTCTATGGATGATGCAGGGTAGGGGTAGTGGTAGAGATGATAACAGTTTGTGAGGCAGAGGAGGGCTTGAGCGAAAGGATTACACAGACTCACGGTTTTGTAGTTTTCCAAGTCTTTACTGTAGATGGTATTCAGTAAGTTTTGTCCACGGAGTTTGTACTGGGGCCAGGTTGCTCCCACCCTGATCGGGTCCTTGGCTTCCTACTCCTGCGCTGTGTGTGTGGCCCTGCTGCTGCTTTAGCATGGGTACCAAACTTGCTAGGCAACTTGAGTCTTATCTTTGTGTTTCTGACCCCGCCGTATTGCTTCGTTGTAGTACAGTGAAGATATATAATCTTCACGTATCTGGTGTTTTCTGTGCTGCTTGTGTCAGGCACAATTGCGGATCCGGTATCCGGTCTTTGCGCTTCACTGGGATGAGTTTAGGGTAACTCCGTGTCCCGGGTGTGTTCCTCTGCTTCTCCTATTCCTCAGACCCTGGCTGGCCTGTAGCTGGAGAAGTGGACTGTGGGGTGAGCCTAACGCAGCCCTTTTACACCCAGGTCCTTTCCCTCAGTCCTCTCAGGAACTGAACTAACTGCCACTTCCTCTCCACCCAGAATATATAGGGAAGCAGCTTTAGCTCCTCCTTTTGGCCTGGAGGTGATAGTGTAGTGTTGTGGGTTGTGTGGGGAATTAACCCTTAGTGTTGTTACTGTGGCTGTGGTACATTAACCCCTGGGGTCCCACACTGGCATGACTGATTTCCTTCTGACAGGGTGTCAGGGCCAGTAGACGGACCCGCAATGTCCGGTGTTGACGACTCAGGGGCTAAAGTCCCTGCGCCGCGTCTTCAGAAGCGGGACTCCGGTGAATGGACCAGGGTTCCCTCCCGGAGTATGGACGCTCTGATCTGGGGGGTCCCCTCCTTCAGTCTGGGCTGCCTGCTCCCTCTCTCCAGGCCCCCTCTCCTAGAGTTCCCTTTTCCCTCAGGGCTGCCGTGCTCCTTCATCCCTCGAGGCAAAACTAGAATCCCTCTTTTTCTACCTCCCTCCTCCCCTAACTCCCCCCCCCACCAGGGACTAGTCTCCAACCGTTTTTCTAGTTGGGTGTGTGGGAGTGCTGGGGTGGGAGCCTCCTACAAACCCTGAATTCCCACTGTGACAGGGGTAACTGCACACTCATTTATGGGTGCAGCACCCCATTGTGACGCCTGACCAGTAGGGCGCCACAGATGTGATGAGGGCTGGATGGATGATGGTGAGGGGCCAGAGAGGTGAAAAGTAAGGTGTTTTTTAAGTTTTTACATCTTACACTAATTATGCTTTGGGCTCTGGAGAGACAACAGAGCACAATAAGAGACATTTAATTTGCAGAGAATCACATTTCCCAGGAAAATCTGCTCAAACAGGCAACTATCTTCATCTCTACAATGCATTTTAAATCTCAAATTGTAATTATTTAAGGAATTTCAATGTTGCAAAATAGTTTTCTTGGTTCTTTAACAGAACATTGCTGACATGATACAGTTAATTGCAGCTGCTGTGTGGGAGTTATACATTTATTGTTTCTGGGTATAATTTGTATATGGATAAACACATCATGGAAAGGTTTTAGCAACAGTTCATAATAGTCTATTGTTCTGTGTTTATGAGAAGGTCGTTTTTAATTTCTACTAATCATGGTATTACCTGTGCATGCTGAATTGTTAGTCACGGAAAATGACAGAAAATGTATTGTGCCCTCTCATTATAATTAACAGTAATCCTTTCTATATACACTCAAGATTAATTGAATACTTAAAAATGAGCAGAAATAATGCTAAGTAGTAATTTTGGAAAATTTGCATGGGAGAAAATAACAAAAGATTACTACGGTGAATTCATGATGATGGTAAAAAACTATTGTATTCTAAAGCATCCACATAAAAAATGAAGATTAACTGTATGATAGCTTGGTGTTGATGAAAAAATCCCCTGATGAAGAAAGCCCACATTATTGGCTTTTGAAACGCGTTGGTGTGGGCCTCCGTAGTTCAGCACTGAGATCACGTGACGTCACAATCTCGGCCGAAATCCTGCAATAGCTCGTGTCTCCATTCTCGCTACTGGCCGGAGCGGCAGGAGACCGCCATGGTGTCATTTGTCGTAGCGTGCACCGCCTGTCTACGGCACTCAGTGGGATATGTATAAGGAAGACCTAGCCTGCTACAACCAACATAATTAGCTGGATATCAATTATCAGCATCAAGTATGTGCCGGCCGGTCTCTTGTGTCCCTGCCAAACTGCAATTGATGTTATGGCAACACACAGATGTATTAGATATATTGTTGTTTTTGATGTAATCCCACAGTAGATACATAATCATCACATGGGCGATTATTCCATCCTCGTCCAAGGGATTCTATACTAGCACTCCTTATTAAGTAGAGCAGCAAGTGCTAAAAATCGAATTGATTTAATACTGTGCGTATCATCATTATTTTAGGTCAAGTTTAACCCTACAGCCCCTGTATTGTTTATACAATAGGAGTTACACAGACAGGTATTACAGCAAGGGTTTTAATTTGACAGATTTTATTCACATAATTCAACTTTACACTATTATTCTGTTTAAAAAGATGTCCTAACCCTATAGCTGCTGTAGCTAAGACAACCTTCAAATTACTCCTCTGTTATTAGCCATTGGCATAAAGGATTAATTTTACATATGAAGCAACTTTAGGTATTAAATCTATTGTCATCAGTTTAAGTTTGTGGCAGGGTGTGAGCAATAGAGTGGTTAAATAATTCCCTCTCTCTTATTATTGTCCCACCTGCAACTATTTGTCACGGTGTAGTGAGAATGCTGATGAAAAAATGGCAGGTATGGGCAGGGTGACCAGGGAAGACTAGTCTGACCCTAGTCTAGGAACCCTGAATGGCCCTGATCCCGAAGGTATCTCTGATGGTGAGAAGGTTCGGGCCTCCAGCCTCTCCCTAAAACTCCTCCACCAGACCTGCGCTATTCCCCCCTCACCTCCCTCCACAAAATTGGGATACAGCAACTGCAAATGAATGGACTTCAGCAACACAAACGCACAGGTCAGCACAGCACGGCTTCCAGGCATAGAGTGAAACTCTATCAGCAGCACCACCTGGTGGAAGGAAAAGCTACTTAAAGGCTGGGGGGAGGGGAGTTCAGGTAAGTCACACATTAACCCCTCAACCAGCAGTTGAACCTAATAGTGAATGCAGTTCTGGAGCACAACACAAGATGGCCAGGACCTTCACAACTATCAACTATGCAGCTCTTAAAGGCAAACACATACACAGCAGCATCCAGCAATGTCAGCCCCATGTAAGCGCGTGACATGAACCCCCTCTTTAAAGAGAGGCCTCCGGACTCGACTACAGCACATCCGAAATAAGTCCACATCACCTGAGTGACGAGATATGGAAAACATTACGGGTTGCCAAACCTGTGGGTAGGTCAAGGCAGTACAGCATAAGATTACAAATGGCCTATATCCGAAACGGTCCTATAACCCCAGAACCAGGATCCCCAGCAGCACACCTCCACCTAACGTGTTTGGACAACATCCACACATACTCATGAACTCTCAGATCTGGACCTGCACGTTTATTTCCAAATCTGCAGTCACAGTTAGAGGGCACATAACCAAGACGGTAAACTGCAGCAGTGTCCCCCCGGGGCCCAGGGCTCCCTCCCCTGGAGTGCACAGAAGGAAAACCACAGCAGGAAAATGCTTAGACCCACCGTTAATCTGAGCCGTAGTCCGAACTCCACCCCATTCTCCAGGCTCACTCCCATTCACTTCTGGAAGAGAGGTAGGAGTCGGTGAAACCAGTACAGTAGAAATAGGTGTAACTAGGCAATTGCTCACGCAGAAAGCCCCTAAGTTACAACCTTCCTGGCCACCCAGTCTATCACTGGATTGTGTTTCTCCAGCCAGGGAAGGCCCAATACAATG
Source organism: Allobates femoralis (assembly GCA_033576535.1). Lineage (NCBI taxonomy): Eukaryota > Metazoa > Chordata > Amphibia > Anura > Aromobatidae > Allobates > Allobates femoralis. The sequence goes on along the minus strand of JARQOC010000005.1, from coordinate 479,155,516 downwards.
GGGGTGGGTAGGTTCTCCAAGAGGTGACAGGACAGAACCTCCTGATGGAGAGTTCCTATGCTCAAGTTCACATTATGCACCACTTGGGAGAGGACCTTCTGGCTGAGTGGAACTGAGTTGATCAAGGCAATAGGAACGGGTCCCACTAAAGCACTGCCGGCAAGACAATGTGTCCGAGCAAAGCAAGAATCCATCAAATTGACCCTTGGTCCACTATCGATCAGTATCAGCACAGTGTCGGTTTTACCATCCACCACCACCCTGGCAGACAGTGTGAACGGAGACTTAGCGAGGAAGGAAAGATAAACTCTCTGGTCATCTCCTTCTCAACGGCCCGAGGTGGGCTGCTTCTGAGACTGCGTGGTCTTGGAGTGAAGTGGACAAACCTTAATAAAATGGTCAGATTTTCCACAGAAAAAAACATGCTCTGCCCTCTTGGTGAACAGTAGCCACAGGAGGTTTAACACAAGAACCTACTACTCCCAACTGCATGGATTCATCGGGTATAGTCTCCTCGGCAGGAATAGGTACAGGAGACATAGTAGGTTTTGGTCTCTCCCTCAGGCGTCTGTCAACCCATATGGCTAGGGACATCGCAGCCTCCAATGACTCAGGTGCGGCGTACTGAACCAGGGTGTCTTGCAGTCTAGCCGACAAACCGAAGCAGAACTGACTCTGGAGGGCTGGGTTGTTCCACATAGGCTCTGGACTTTAGAGCCTTTCATTCAGACCATGATGTGCGTGCCATGCTGCTTTTGAGGATCCTTTGACAACCAGCTAACCAGGATCCAGTAACTTTGTGTGGACTAATGCAAACATCTAAGGGACTATCTTATCAGTGAACCCACGGATAATATCAGAAAGCGCCATATTTGAACAGATGGTGGTTAACGTCCTGTGACAAAGACAGGCACCATTTTTCACCAGCCAACAGAGAGACACACATGATTTTTTGTGCAGAGCGAGGGAACTTTCAAAGGGATACTGCATTAATCACTGGAATTAAACTGCAAAACTACTGAAAAGGCGGGGAATAGAACCTTGTTAAATACCGGCTTAAACTTGGACTTCGACAGATACATCCAAGAAAAATAACCAGACCCGACTCCACGCATGCCTCAGAAGTCAGTATCCTGAAAATCCCTTTCTCTTTTTCTCTTTCAATTATCTTTTTATTGAAAATGAGATAAACATACAATCCAAAACATTTGAATAACATAAGGACATAACTTTGCGTAAGTTCAGCTTCAATAATTCAACGTCCTGCGAAAATCCCTTTCAAGTTCTCAGCCTGGACTGTCTAAACATCAGACTAACAATCGAGTAGACCATATATAACTAGTGTGGTCTACACATCATTCTCTTTATCGCTAAAGCCCCTGATGAGCCTCTCGTGCAATTTGGAGAGGCGAAACGCGTCGGGCGGGTTATAACACTGACACATACTGTGTAAAAACTGATGAGTACCAGATCTATACGATTATAGGACCTCTGACTGCAATAGAGGTGACAGACACACCATTAGTTGATCGGGACAACACCCGTTAACAACAAGACTTGACCATACGATCACGGGTCACTAGGTCTGAGCCCCCGCAGGAGACGGATTGTTTCCAGGGGGATTCTCTCCTTCAGACCCAGACATCTAGGTTTTAGACCAGTGCCATCATCACCCTTTGCTTTGAACCAACAGAGGTTCATATCTGTATAGATATTGTTTATTCTATGTTTTTGTGGGGGGAGGGATACACGTTGTTAGACACCAGCACTGTTGCACCTATCCACACTGGATATTTTTTTTAAAGGATCAAATAAAATACAACAATAAAAATCATAGTTATTTTTGTTTTCGGTATAAAATCACTATAACTATAAAACTATTACTCGGTGAACTTGTTCCACTGGGTGTCAGTCGCCCATCTCTGAAACTCCAAGCAGTACTTCTCCACTGCTCATGTGCCCTGCTTGAGTTTACGGAGATTAGACTCAGCAAAGGTCACCCTATCAGGTTTGCCATACACCTGAGCCAGAGCAGCAAAATACCCGTCCACCGACCGCATCGAAGGTGAGTCGGCCGGGAGGGAAAAGGCCCAGGTCTGGGTGTCACTTTAAGAAGGGAGACTATAATCCCCACCCGCTGTTCCACACTTCCTGATGAACGGGGACGGAGCCTGAAATAAAGCTTACAGGCCTCACGGAAAACAAAAAAATGTGTCTCTTCCCCAGAAAACCTATCTGGAAGAGAGACCTTGGGTTCTGGCATGGCCTGAGCATGAGCCGACGCCAGGTAACCCACGACTTGCTGCAGCTGTTGCACTACCTGAGTCCGCAGACAAGTTACCTCTTCAGAGATGGTCTGCATCAGGCGAGAAAATGCATCAGCACAGGCAGTCTGAGACATAGTGTCTCAAGAAAAAAGGTATGGGCTGCTGATAATGTCACGGTGTAGTGAGAATGCTGATGAGGGAATGGCAGTTATGGGCAGGGTGACCAGAGAAGACTAGTCTGACCCTAGTCTAGGAACCCTGAATGGCCCTGATCACAAAGGTATCTCTGATGGTGAGAAGGTTCGGGCCTCCAGCCTCTCCCTAAAACTCCTCCACCAGCCCTGCGCTATTACCCCCTCACCTCCCTCCACAGAACTGGGATACAGCAACTCCAAATGAAAGGACTTCAACAACACAAACGCACAGGTCAGCACAGCATGGCTTCCAGGCATAGAGTTAAACTCTATCAGCAGCACCACCTGGTGGAAGGAAAGGCTACTTAAAGGCTTGGGGGAGGGAAGTTCAAGCGAGTCACACATTAACCCCTCAACCAGCAGTTGAACCTAATAGTGAATGCAGTTCTGGAACACAACACAAGATGGCCAGGACCTTCAAAACTATCAACCATGCCACTCTTAAAGACAAACACATAGCAGCAGCATCCAGCAATGTAAGCGCCATGTAAGCGCGTGACACTATTAGGGAAACCACTCATAAGAACCTTTATCTAGACCTGCCAGCATATCAAATCTGTCGACCCCAGGTAATAACTTCACCTATAGTTTTTCATATATTTTTGTATATATTCCTGGTCCTTCTGGTATTGTCTAATCATTCCACTCTGGGGATTTTTTCATCAGCACCAAGCTACCATACAGATAATGTTCATTTTTTATGTGGATACTTTAGAACTCAAGTATTCAGTGCAGTAAAATTACTGTTTTAAATAATTTGCATCCCTTCTTGGAGACCACCACACAGGGTCCCATTTTTACTTACAGCGGTGCCATCCTTGGGAGTCCTGTCAGTTGGAGCACGTGTATTTATATATACAATTAATTGTATTAGGGGAAAAAAATACAAAAGTGAAAATAATATTGACCTGTACTGTTATAGATTCATATGAAAATAAATTGCCTTCACTTACAGAGCACCCTAGGAGGAATGCCCAACAGATGATTTTACACCAAACTGGCATAGGTTTGCACTAGCACAAGGTCATGCTTTTTTATCTACCTATAAATATCGTTCATAAGTAGCTGAATTTCCACCTATGACAAAGTTTTTACAATGAGTTCTTGGCACACATTTAACGATGCAGATTTTCTGCAACAATTAGTCATATAAGGCTCCATTCATACTGTGCGTTTTTGCTCTGTTTTTGCTCGTCAGTTTTTGTAACCAAAAACCAAAAACACTTAGAGGAAAAGTATAAGTGTAGGGACACACTGTTGTGAAAAATGGATGAGTACAATGCGATAAAATCTCGCATTACACTCGGATGTTAAAATGTTACAGTGTGCATGCGAGTCTCTTGGACGAGACACGGATCAGTGACCCTGAACAGCCTCCATCTCTCTGGATGGGGAGTGTGGAGCTGCATAGAAATTCAAGCAGCTGACATTCCCATCCTGACAGGAGAGAGCACATTCTAGGTGACTGCTCCAAGACTCGTCCGACTGCCTCGCATATCACACGGACAGTGTGATTCCAGCCTAACTGGTGTCGTCCGCTTTTTATCACCCAGATTTTGGATGAGAAAAAAATTGCAACATGCTGCAACAGTATGCGATTTTATTGCGAGACTCGCCAATGCAAGTCAATGGGTCCGACGAAATCACGGACCGCACACGGACAGCACACAGACCATCCTAGGGGCATAAGGTTTTTAAACTGATGCAACAGTGGCGTAACCAAAGTCTGGCGGGCCCAAGTGTGAAATTTGGGCCTGCCGCCCCTCCCCCGCTTGTTGATGAAATGTATGGGCCTCATGTAACGTTCTAAATCCCTTAAAGACTCACAAATTGACCCCTCTCCCCCTTCATTATGTATTAATGTCCCTCATCCTGCTATATATGGTCCTCCTCCTGGAATATGGCCTATATCATGGATATATGTCCCCCATCATGGTTTATATGGTCCACCTCCTCCCATCACCATAATCGTCCAATTATTATAATGCGTTCCCATATTCTTCCATGTATTACAATGTATCCCCATAGTCCTCTATGTATTTTATAATGCATCCCATAGTCCTCCATTCATAAGGTAACCCCCCATAGTCATTCAATTATTATAATGAACCCCCATTATCCTCTGAGTCCGGATACCAAAATGTCATTATCTCCTCCGGGGGTAGTGTCATACCTGAGAGCAACACAGGGTATTCACACCCGGCAAAACCAAAGCACACTACACCTTTCTGCCTTCAGGCCTGGAGAAGAGCTCTAAAGCCCGGATTCAGGGTAGCTCCCCTATAAATTCTGGTCTGGGGCGGAGTTAGTCAGTTCAGTTCCTAGAAAGGACTGAGGAAGACATCCTGTGGACTGGAGAAGTGCTAAGCTCGTCCCAGGAGAGCTAGACTTAGCTTGAGTAACCCATAGGCAAGGGTCTGAGGCGGTAGAGGAGAGCCTGGGGAGCAGAGTGGTGTTAAGCTCACCCCAGAGGACTAAGCACAAAGAAACGGACACCGGAGTCCGAGGCTGTGCAGGGCCTATTGTCCCGGCAGCCAATACCGACGGGTGGGGGTTTCCAAGTCCACCATTCAGAAATGAATGCTTTTTTAGCAAGTGCAGCAGCTAAAACAGCACACAAAAAGGCAGAAATAGATACAGAAGAAGCATGCAAAAAGGAAGAAATGTAAGCAGAAGCAGCACTAAAAGGGCAGAAATGGATGCTTTGGAAGCCCATACAGCAGCCAAAAAGTACGCAATAGGCCAGAAATGGATGCAGAAGCAACTCACAAAACGGCAGAAATAGAGGCACTAGAGAAGGAATGTGGGCATGCCAAAGTCATGGCAAGGTTAAAGCTCTTTAAAGTGTAACCACTCTTTATATTTTAATTTAATAATAATATAGAGCAAGTGATTATAATAAACTTTCAAATATATTTCATAAGTGAAATCTGGAAGAAAACCTTTCAAAAACCTTCCAGAAGATGTCCCACCTAGGTTGTTTATAAACCTGACATATGCTGGTTGTCAGGGAAATCCGTCTTCAGCTCCGCACACTGAATAAAGACATATAGGGGGGAGGTGGGGCCTATACAGCATTCACACTACAGCTGATCAGTGTTTTAGGTTACCTCAGAAAGGGACAGTGCTAAGTTCAAGCTGTCAGCACACAGCTCCTGTGATCTTACCTGACTCCTCTTCATTCACATCGGCTCTGCTCTGTGTTATTAGCTAATGGCCTCTACACAGCTCCTCAGCTGATTGCACAGAGCAGAGCGATGTAAATGGACAGGAGTTAGATAAGAGGACAGGAGCTGTGTGCTGACAGCCTGATAAACTCCCTTTGCCTGAGGTAAACTGACAATATGCAGATCAGCTGTAGCCATGCTACACAGGCACGCTGCATAGACCCTGCACCCCACTCTTATAAGGCCGTATTTAGTGTGTGGAGCTGAAGACAGATTTTCCTGACAACCAGAATATGTCAGATTTAGAAACAGCTTAGTGGGGACATCTTCTGGAAGGCTTTTGAAAGGTTTTCTTTCAGAGTTCAGTCATAAAGTATATTTGAAAGTTTATTATAATAATTTGCTCTACATTATTATTAAATAAAAATTTAAACGGCGTTTACACTTCAATCAAGCTATGGATGGGAGTCAAAGAGAAAGTATCAGTTTAAATGATTTAAGTGCAGAATACCACCTTAAGCGTACCAGAGACTATGTTCTAAGCCAAAATAGCACACCCCTCACTCCAACAATTGTTCCTGACAGCACAGACATTTCTCCAAAACAACAGAATGCTAATCATTCTTCAACACTCTGCTTTCAAAGTCAGTAGAATATGCTACTGATCCCTCATCCTGAATTTCCTTTATACACTAGAACATACCAGGCCCTCGTACCTCAGCAAACTCAATGGACTGACACCGACATGCAACTCAATATGCCAACAAGTCACCATGGTCCTGTCAACCACATAGTTCCAGCTTCACATATGGCAGAGACTATGCACACAAAACTAGTTACTGGACTAAATGCCTGTGTGGCACCATACTTTCCCACGTTTGTAGGTCAAAACGTTACAGTATATGTAACTAGCATTACTCAGCCAGCATTTATTTTTCTAAAATCAGGGATAACTGATGTATCTGGCTTTGTAAGGTACATAGTTCACTATGAACAGAGTTAGGCTGATCTCACAAGGTTTCAAGGTTTGATGATCAACTTGAGAACAAAGGCCGGGGTCACACTTGAGCCTTGGATCAGGTTTTGGCATCATTTTGTGCACTTCTTTTTTTTACTTAGGCTAGGGTCACATTTAAAACATGAATTGCATTCACCGCATCCGGATCCGGATGCGGTGAACGCAATGCCGGTCACACACATTTTTGTCCAAAAATGTGTGCTGAATACCGCACTGCAGTAACCGGATGGCTCAGGATGTGTAATCCTGAGCCATCCGGCAACTGCATAGTTTGCTGATCCCGGCTATTGCCAGGATGAGCAAACTGTCCTATGCCTATTAAAGAGTTAAATTTACTACCTAAAGTACTGTTTGAGGTCTCTAGGGGGGCTTAGACCCCCCTAGAGACCGGCCGCCCACTCCGGTGGGCTTCTTCTACAATATCCCCAATGGCACGGGCTCCTCCGAGCTCCGTGCAAGTCCCCAAAACTCCCGACCCCCGTATCACTATACAGGGGTGCCTGCACCCCTCTTGTATAGTAATTCCTGTATGTGGGCACAATGATTTATTAAAGTATAGATGTTAGGTCATATTTACTTGTTCTCGTCGGCACTCGGCAGTGGTGTTGGAAATCCATGGGCGGGGCTGTTTGCTGCAGCCTCCGCCCCCTCATTCATTATGGCCGCCCCCTCTGTGCTTCATCCAGTGTTGTGAGGGCAGCCGCGTCATGAAAGGGGCGGGGCGAAGCTTAGACCCCCCTAGAGACCTCAAACATTACTTTAGGTAGTAAATTTAACTTTTTAATAGGCATAGGACAGTTTGCTCATCCCGGCAATAGCCGGGATCAGCAAACTATGCAGTTGCCGGATGGCTCAGGATTACACATCCTGAGCCATCCGGTTACTCTGTGCGGTACAGGGAACCGCTGCGAAAACTGCTGCCTGCATGATTTTTAACGCAGGCAGCAGTGCCGGAGACGGCCACCGGATGGCTTGTGAAGCCATCCGGTGTTTTGCATTGGCTCCTGTGAGGAGCGTTTCCTGGTCCGGTTTTGAGCTTTTTGAAAGCTCAAAACCGGATCAGGATTCTATTCAAAAAACGGAAATGTGACCCTGGCCTAAGTCCATAACCTGATGCCAAAAACTGATGCTGCACTCACGTTTGACTGCAACGGTGTCAGTTTTTTAACTGAACCCAAAAAACGCTGCTAGCAGCGTTTTTGGGTGCAGTACAAAAACTGATCAGGTTTTTTAACATGGGGCCCTATGGGAAAACTGATCCGGTTTTTAATGGCACAAAAACCTGATCAGTTTTTTTCTAACATTTTTTGGGAAAAAATGGCAAAATCCCCAAAAAAGCAGAGCAGCACAGGAGGGTCAAAAAACAGCCAAAAAACTCCCTTTAAAAAAGGATCCAGTATTTGAGCCTTTTGCCAATACTGATGCCCAAGTGTGAACCCAGGCGAAAACTGCTGATGAGAAGATGGACCTGCTGATTAAGTGGTAGGGCCACAATCCACAGAGAAGGTCAAGGAACTCAGATCTGTCCACATCAGCAATCCAGTGGCTGGTCTCACGACTGCATGGGCGAGACTAGAACAAAGTTTTAGCAGTTACAAAGCCATGGAGAATGCACTGTTCAGGATACTACTGGATTGTCCAAAAATATCCAGTAAGGACAGTTTAAAATTCTAAGAGCTCAATGACTTACTTTTACAGCCCCAGCTGGCCAAGGCAGACACACATCTACACTCCCTGACAGAAGTTTTGTCACTTACCCATGTTATGTAAATAAAAGATTATAGCCTGATGTTAAATTCATCCATTGGTTGTATAAATTACTCTTTTGAAAGCTGAAACCCTCCGAAATTTGGTTTAGGTTAAGAAAATAAATTGGCATCAATGCTGAAATATTGATCATTTAATGAACACAGAATGGTCAGATTTTAGGAAGACAAAAGTTTTGTCGCATGTTCATATAATGCACCCAATCCTAGTTTACATCCTCACCTGTGCTCAGTAAATGATCGGTTAATTAGTGGGTGTGTCTAAAAAGAAACCAAGCGCCCCAGACCAAGACCCCTTGAACTGTAACTTGAGCTCTGACAACATGCCAAAAATCCACCCTCTGATCAAAGCCTTGATTATCAAGAAGCTGAAGACCAGATCCACTGCAGAGGTGGCTGGCACCTTTAATGTGTCTCAGCGTCAAGAACAAAAAATAAAAAAAAGGTTTAAACAGACTGGAGATGTGTTTGACAAGCCCAGGTCCAGCAGACCCCGCAAGACAACTGCTCAGGAGGAACGTTTCTTGGTTAGAAAGTCCAAAGCAAGCCCCTCTTCCACTGCAGCAGAGCTCCAACAGGCCTGGTCACCTCAAGTCTCTGTGTCAACTAGAACAGTTTGAAGGATTCTGTCTCAAAATGGTCTCCATTATCGAATCGCTGCCCTGAAGCCAGGACTACACAAAAAGCAAATAAAAAAGCGTGTGGCATTTGCAAAGTCCCACAGCCTGCTAAACAGATGGACGCTGGAAAAGTGGCAGAAGGTGGATTTCTCTGATGAAACTTCAATAGAATTACACCACAGCCACCCCAAATACTGCAGGAGACCTACTGGAGCCCGTATGGATCTAAAATACACCTAGAAAACAGTTACATTTGGTGGTATAAAGATCATGGTCTGGGGTTACATTCAGTATGGGGGTGTGCGAAACATTTGCAAGATGGAAGGCAATATCAATAGCCTAAAAGAAGTATTAACTACTTCTTATATTCCAAATCATAAAAGGGGTCAAATTCTGCAGCAGGATGGTGCTCCATCTCATACATCCATCTCTACAACAAAGTTCCTCCAGGCAAAAAAGATCAAGGTGCTCAAGGACTGGGCAGCCCAGCCACCAAACATGAACATCATTGAGCATGTTTGGGGTAGGATGAAAGAGGAGCTTGGAAGACAAAACCAAAGAATCTAGATGAACTCTGGGAGGCATGTTAGACTGCATTCTTTGCTATTCCTGATGACTTCATTAATAAATTGTATGAATCATTGTTGAACCGCATGGATGCAGTCATTCAAGCTCATGGAAGTCACACAAGATATTAAATATGAGTCTAATAGCACCACAACTTCATTCACCAATGTTATGCAACATATATTTGCATTTTAAGTTCGTTTTTTGTTTGAAAATCACATTACTTTCTGTGGGCGGCAAAACTTTTGTTTTGCCAAAATCTGACCATTCTGTGTTCATTGTGACAGCAAAGACCATGTACAAGCACTCCAACTCTGTACCTCCTAACTCCTAACTCTGCATATACGCCTTCTCCCACCACAAACCATGGCAAGGAGATGCAGATAAAGCAATTAGTCGTACCACAATATCTTCATTCACAGAAATCTGCATAGAAGGTCTTCCCTTTGTAAAGGTGAACATCATGCTGGACAATTAGAGCAACTGATCACTTGCAAAGTTAGAACTCTTTAATTTGTTCAACTTACAGGGAAATGCTTACCCTTACACCTTGGGCACCTGTATTGCTGTTATATAGGTCTCCGGTCTTATAGTAACGACTCTTGAAAACATTGTGGAGTTAGGCTGTGGTCACAGTTTTTTTAGTGCCTTTTAAAAACGCATGCTTTTTTACATGCGTTTTTCATGTCAGCATGAGTTCTTTAAGGTGTCTGATGGCTCCCTGCGTTTTTGGCTGCGTTTTTGAATCTGCACATAAAAATAGTGCTTGTAGTATTTTTTTGAGCGTTTTGAAAAACGCATGCGTTTTTGTAGAAAACGCATGCGTTTTTATAACATGGGTTCCTATGGGAAACGCATGCAAAAACGCATGTACAATTAGTACCTTTTAGTGCCATTCAAAAACGCATGCGTTTCCCATAGGAGCCCATGTTAAAAACAACGCATGCGTTTCCGGAAACGCATGCGTTTTTTTTAACATGGGCTCCTATGTGAAACGCATGCGTTTTTGAATGGCACTAATTGTACATGCGTTTTTGCATGCGTTTTCCATAAGGCCCCTTATTAAAAAACGCATGCGTTTTTGGATATGCTCCAAAAACGCATGGGACAGTCACACACGCTTTTTGGCTATTAGGGCATGCGTTTTTTAACATGGGGGCCTATGGGTGCGTTTTTTACATGCGTTTTTGAAAACGCAGGTCTCCAAAAATGCATGTGAAAAATGGTACTGTGACCACAGCCTTACTCTTATCTACACACATTGAGTGCAACCAGATACCATCCAATGGGGAAGAGATCCCAGTATCAGAGGCTGCTCTTCATCACTCTTATCTGAGGACCATAGCTAACAAGATTGCAGCCATGGACAACAGTATCCTGATTCTCCTCAAGGTACGTCAGCAAATCAATGCACCAAATGATGTGTCATCTGCCCAATCTTTTGAGCTAGGTTGGGTAATCATAGGCAATGTCTGCATAGACAAGGTGAAGAGACCTAACAAGATATCTACCATCTGAGAAACAATAAAGGTAGGAAATATGGAAGAAGTCTCTGAAGGTCTTAGAACACCTCTAAGTACCACATTTGTATTCCTTAAAGTCCTTTGCCATTGCCATCAGGAAAGAAGGACACATCTTCTCCGATTCACCTACAGAGGCCATACCTTCAGTAGCCTATCTGAAGACATCAGATGCTAAATAAGATGCATTGTGGTCTTATCCTTGGTAAGGTCAAACTAACCCCTGAAACCTGCACACTGTATGTAAAGGCTTGAACCCTCTGCTGCTGTGCTAACAGTGGAAACTGCCATAGTCACTTCCGAGCAGTGGTGCTACATCTCCACTGGTCTGGACCTAGCTGATCATGGAGCAGGACTCTTTGCTGCATCTATCCTTATCAACAACTCATGCCTGTCATCACCATGTTTCCTGTTCTATTGATGCCAGCAATTTTGGATGCTTTCGAGATGGTCATCTGTCATGCAGGGCATTACTCATCTAATTTACATCGCTAAGCGCTTCCTTGGTGCCCCTGCGGACTGGTTGCCACAGTGGTGGAGCACCTACTCCACAGGTGTGGTGTCACTGTTCTCAGATGAGGGGTCACAAACCCAAGACACAACAATACCATCTCAGCTGCACTACCATCTGCCCAAGCATTCATACTCTGCAGCTATTCCCCTATAATTATCTCCTTTACTGCATGCACAAGGCCATGGAGCCGGGTCACTGCCACCATGACTTCCCAAGCATCCACTGGCCAGGTTACTGAGTACCACAAGTATGTCGTATTTGGTGTCACGAACAGGATTCAGACCCCCGCTAACACTGGGTCCCGTGTGCCTAAGAACTGTATGCTTAAGAGACTATATAATAAAGAACTTAAAGAACTATGTTTAAAGAACTATGCAAAGGCGACCTCCATGAAGTAATGTCATGTGCTGGCCAGGAGGCATGCCACAGCCTCCCGTTGTGGGATGGGCCAGCACTGAGTGGGAAAAATGGGGCCCACCCTCTGTAACCACAGAGAGCCAAGGGGGCCTGTCGAGAGGTCCAGCCGCTCTTCCCCTGGGTGTGACCGTCAAGAGAGAATGGGAACGAGAGACGAAGAGGAAGGGAGAGCAAGGGCGTGGCCGAGACAGCAGGAAAGAGCGACATGAGTGCCATGGCGAGTGGCAATATCTAAAAAAGTGGAGAATGCGCAATAGGGTCTTATCTTTTTTACACAAGATAAAAAGGTTCAAATCAGAATTGCTCACCTGATAAGGTTGTGTCACACACAACCAGCTTGATCGCTCAGAAATGCAGCTGCTGCTGGGACCGTACCTCCACAGATCACTGCGGTTATCAATTGATTTTCTGGACAAAGTACCTCAAAGTCCGCGCTGCTGCCAGATTATCTGACTCACCATGGCCGGGACTGCGAGGGACAGGCGTTTCTTCTTCCTCCTTGTCACGGGGTGCCGCGCCTGCCGGTAGTGGGGCCCGGTGGTCCAGATTCAATACAGACGTCGTTGGTTGAACAGATTAAGGGGTTAATTGTTTCGTGACGCCACCTTTGAGAATTCCGGTGATGTCCACCGGCGCTGCTTGGGTCTCCGGGGGATGGAATGCCGCAAGATGGAACGCTCCCCACAGGCTGAGTGGTAATCCCCGGAGCCAGGAGCTGCACAAGATGTTGTGAGGCAGCTGCGGTTACCTTAATGTGCAGAGAGACAGTTCATAAGAAGGCATGGACACTGTTAGTCTCTGTAACGGGTTCTTTACTGTAACCAGCAAGTGATACATGGCATAGAGTGACGGGTAACGGACGGGTGGACTCAGCAATGACCAGTGTTTCTCAGAGCTCCGCGGTATTCCTCCATTCTAACTAACTTGTGTTGCCGAGGTCGCCATGGAATGCCAGATCGGGTACAAGGAGGCTACTTCAATTTCCCTACCGGGGAATTCTGGCCGGATTTGTGGGGAGCCTTGGGTCCTTTTGGTGGGTACTCCGCTGGCTAGACGACTCTGTGTGTGCGGCGGTGGTGGGGTGCTCCTGTAAAGCGGTCCCTCCACTACTGGTTTGAATAGCAGTGATAATCGACTCTCAGCTTTGGAACCAGTAATCCGGTTGTAAGTGGGCATGAGGATGTTTTGACCCGTAAGCATTCGCCCAGCGTCCGGTTGTTGAGGCACCGGAGTGATGGCGCCCAACCGGGGTGATAGCCAGGGGGCTGCACGGGACTGTGCAGGCCCCCTCTCCTAGGTTGCAGAGCTTGTTCTTTTTGCTCCCTTCTCCTACGTTGCCAATTCAGTTCTCCTCAGACTCTACCACTACACTCCGCCCACCAGGACCTTATTGGCCCTCTATGCTGGCGATGCATGTAGGGTATGGATCTCTGAGTTAACTGTGTCATTGCTTAGTCAGAGAATATTGCTGCTGTCTTGGCTGCAATACCCTTCTGTGACGCACTCGTTGCGGGGCGCCACAAGATGAATACAGAGGACACCAGAGACAACGGGATGTCTGGATCAAAGTGATGATTTGATTTATTATCCTACGCGTTTCAGTGCCACATACCGATCTCCCTCTTGAGGACTTGTGTGTTGCGGTTCCAAACTCTGACTTTTTTCAACCAATTTATCAACAGGAACAGTTTTTTGAGTAGAAACTTCCTTAACACCTAGAGTGCTGTCTTTTACAAGAAAAGGTCCCTCTACCCTGTATGCAGAATTATTAGGCAAGTTGTATTTTAGAGGATTATTTTTATTATTGATCAACAACTACAGTGTTGGCCAAAAGTATTGACACCCCTGCAATTCTGTCAGATAATACTCAGTTTCTTCCTGAAAATTATTGCAATCACAAATTCTTTGGTATTATCTTCATTTAATTTGTCTTCAATGAAAAAACACAAAAGAGAATGAAGCAAAAAGCAAAACATTGATCATTTCACACAAAACTCCAAACATGGGCCAGACAAAAGTATTGGCACCCTCAGCTTAATACTTGGTTGCACAACCTTTAGCCAAAATAACTGCGATCAACCGCTTCCATTAACCATCAATGAGTTTCTTACAATGCTCTGCTGGAGTTTTAAACCATTCTTCTTTGGCAAACTGCTCCAGGTCCCTGATATTTGAAGGGTGCCTTCTCTAAACTGCCATTTTTAGATCTCTCCACAGGTGTTCTATGGGATTCAGGTCTGGACTCATTGCTGGCCACCTTAGAAGTCTCCAGTGCTTTCTCTCAAACCATTTTCTAGTGCTTTTTGAAGTGTGTTTTGGGTCATTGTCCTGCTGGAAGACCCATGACCTCTGAGGGAGACCCAGCTTTCTCACACTGGGCCCTACATTATGCTGCAAAATTTGTTGGTAGTCTTCAGACTTAATACTGCCATGCACACGGTCAAGCAGTCCAGTGTCAGAGGCAGCAAAGCAACCCCAAAACATCAGGGAACCTCCGCCAGGCTCGGACTGATAGGCGGGACTACCAGGAACTTTCCCGCTGGGCCGCTGGTTGTGGAGTGGGCGGGGCCTGTGACCTTAAGTGGGCGGGGCCTGTGCCCGTCTCCGGCCGAGGGCCGACTTTAATGTGGCCGACTCTAGCACACACTGTGGGGTCTGGGGAGCGGCGCCAGGCAGCCAACACATCATCAGAGTGAGTGATGATGACTCATCATCATCACTCACCAACTTGGCGCGGCTCATCTGGAGTAGCGAGCAGTGTGCAGCCTGTGCTGTGCGACGTCACGTCAGCATGTTCTTGTGGGCGGAGACTGAGAGAGACTCTGCTCCAGCCCACAAAATGTGCTCTTACCCGGTCCTGGAGTTACTGGAGGCAGCAGATGATTCCTCTCACCCGTCCACCCAGCCCATGAAATGGAACAGCAGTCCCTGGAGCTGGATCCAGCAGTCAGCTCAGCAGCCGGCAACTTCTCTCTCTCCTCTCACTCCTCCTACCTCAGCTGCAGACCCGGGGCTGCCACCAGTGCGGGACACAGACAGCAGGAAAAGCACTTTCACTTTCATCTGCTCTGTAAGTCTGAATGGGCTGGGGCTGGGCTGTGTATATTATGTGTCCTATATGGGCCTGTGGGGGCTGGGCTGTGTATATTATGTGTCCTATATGGGCCTGTGGGGGCTGGGCTGTGTATATTATGTGTCCTATATGGGCCTGTGGGGGCTGGGCTGTGTATATTATGTGTCCTATATGGGCCTGTGGGGGCTGGGCTGTGTATATTATGTGTCCTATATGGGCCTGTGGGGGCTGGGCTGTGTATATTATGTGTCCTATATGGGCCTGTGGGGGCTGGGCTGTGTATATTATGTGTCCTATATGGGCCTGTGGGGGCTGGGCTGTGTATATTATGTGTCCTATATGGGCCTGTGGGGGCTTGGCTGTGTATATTATGTGTCCTATATGGGCCTGTGGGGGCTGGGCTGTGTATGTGTCCTATATGGGCCTGTGGGGGCTGGGCTGTGTATGTGCACTATATGGGCCTGTGGGGCTGGGCTGTGTATGTGCACTATATAGGCCTATGCTGTTATTGGGGCTGGGCTGGTGAAGCTGGGATGTAGACGCTTGCCCTGCGCTGGTGAAGCCGGGGTGCAAACGCTCGCCCTGCGCTGGTGAAGCCGGGGTGCAGACGCTCGCCCTGCGCTGGTGAAGCCGGGGTGTAGACGCCCGCCCTGCGCTGGTGAAGCCGGGGTGCAGACGCTCGCCCTGCGCTGGTGAAGCCGGGGTGCAGACGCTCGCCCTGCGCTGGTGAGGCCGGGATGTAGACGCCCGCCCTGCGCTGGTGAAGCCGGGGTGCAGACGCTCGCCCTGCGCTGGTGAAGCCGGGATGTAGACGCCCGCCCTGCGCTGGTGAAGCCGGGGTGCAGACGCTCGCCCTGCGCTGGGGAAGCCGGAGTGCAGAGGCTCGCCCTGCGCTGGGGAAGCCGGGGTGCAGACGCTCGCCCTGCGCTGGGGAAGGCGGGGTGCAGACGCTCGCCCTGCGCTGGGGAAGGCAAGGTGCAGACGCTCGCCCTGCGCTGGTGAAGCCTGGGTGCAGACGCTCGCCCTGCGCTGGTGAAGCCGGGGTGCAGACGCTCGCCCTGCACTGGTGAAGCCGGGGTGCAGACGCTCGCCCTGCGCTGGTGAAGCCGGGGAGCAGACATTTGCCCTGTATTCATCAAGGAAGGCAGAGCTGGTGGTGACGCGGCTATTGTAAATCTTGTCACACACAGGGACATAACATTAGTGGGAACACTTAAGGCTATGTTCATACTGGGCATTTTTGCTGATTTTTTTTCTGCAGCTAAACCACAGACTATTGACGCTCATTCTTTTAAAAATGCAGCAAAACCCTGTGCAGCAGCAATGTGCACGCTCAACCTCTCCGGAATCACACAGGCTTTGCTGGGAATGAAAAAATGCAAGTTTATATGCGCAAAAACAAGGTAAAAAACACAACAAAACATTCACCAAAACCACAGGAAACACACCCTGTGTGAACATGGCCTAGGTCCGGGGTAACAAATCTTCCATGACTAGTCACCACTGATTATGCGGGATTTGGGGTTAAACGGGAATTTTATCCGCTTGCTGTGCCTGACACCGTTCACCTCTGTTGAGCCCCGCCACAGCCCGCTCCTGCCAGCAACAGCACTGGTCTGTAGAAGTGACGGGACAGCCTGCTGATGGACAGCCGGCTCCTTACTACCTGACTGGGGGAACTGACTGTCAATCAGCGTGACGTCAGTGGAAGCTGCAAAATCACTGACAGGAGCGGCCAGTGACAGCTCAGGACAGCAGTGACTGGTGCCAAGCACATCAGGCAGGTCGGGGTCAGCCTCATGCCTGCTCGTGCTTACACACAATTTATTTTTTAGATAAATCCCGGATATCTTCTTTAATGTCACAGGTGCAGTTTTGAAATGTATTTTAGGCACATTCAAAAACATATAAAGAACAAAAGGCGACTTGTTAGGAAGGTGACAACACACAGTATATACACAGCTCCACTCTATAATCCTCAACACAGTGTACAGTGTGGAGCTGTGTGTATCATTGACTGCAGCATACAGTATATTGTGGAGCGGTGTATGCTGTATATATTATCTCTATCCTGTAATTGTCAGTATCGGCTCTAATTTTGTGTGTATGTATATTTATATATATATATATATATATTATATAACGCTGAACTCACATGAGCTTATGACTCTTGCAAGGATCAAATCGCACCACCCGGACCAGCTGGTGGCTCTCCTGACCTGAATATGTCAGCTGCATAGAAGTACATGAGGCCGTCATGCTCAGATCAGGAGAGCTGCAGGGATGTGCAATCCTCAATGATTCCTATGCAACACATTGCACAGTACCACTTCTACTGTCCCGTATACTGGGTGTAATTCTCTGTATCTGTATTATTCTGTATATATACACTGCACAGTACCACTTCTCCTGTCCTGTATACTGGGTGTAATCCTCAGTATCTGTATTATTCTGTATATATACACTGCACAGCACCACGTCTCCTGTCCTGTATACTGGGTGTAATCCTCAGTATCTGTATTAATCTGTATATATACACTGCACAGTACTACTTCTCCTGTCCTGTATACTGGGTGTAATCCTCAGTATCTGTATTATTCTGTATATATACACTGCACAGTACCACTTCTCCTGTCCTGTATACTGGGTGTAATCCTCAGTATCTGTATTATTCTGTATATATACACTGCACAGTACCATTTCTCCTGTCCTGTATACTGGGTGTAATCCTCAGTATCTGTATTATTCTGTATATATACACTGCACAGCACCACTTCTCCTGTCCTGTATACTGGGTGTAATCCTCAGTATCTGTATTATTCTGTATATATACACTGCACAGCACCACTTCTCCTGTCCTGTATACTGGGTGTAATCCTCAGTATCTGTATTATTCTGTATATATACACTCCACAGCACCACTTCTCCTGTCCTGTATACTGGGTGTAATCCTCAGTATCTGTATTATTCTGTATATATACACTGCACAGTACCACTTATCCTGTCTTGTATACTGGGTGTAACCCTCAGTGTCTGTATTATTCTGTATATATACACTGCACAGTACCACTTCTCCTGTCCTGTATACTGGGTGTAATCCTCAGTATCTGTATTATTCTGTATATATACACTGCACAGCACCACTTCTCCTGTCCTGTATACTGGGTGTAATCCTCAGTATCTGTATTATTCTGTATATATACAGTGCACAGTACCACTTCTCCTGTCCTGTATACTGGGTGTAATCCTCAGTATCTGTATTATTCTGTATCTATACAGTGCACAGTACCACTTCCCCTGTCCTGTATACTGGGTGTAATCCTCAGTATCTGTATTATTCTGTATGTACTGGGTGTAATCCTCAGTATCTGTATTATTCTGTATATATACACTGCACAGCACCACTTCTCCTGTCCTGTATACTGGGTGTAATCCTCAGTATCTGTATTATTCTGTATATATACAGTGCACAGTACCACTTATCCTGTCTTGTATACTGGGTGTAATCCTCAGTGTCTGTATTATTCTGTATATATACACTGCACAGTACCACTTCTCCTGTCCTGTATACTGGGTGTAATCCTCAGTATCTGTATTATTCTGTATATATACACTGCACAGTACCACTTCTCCTGTCCTGTATACTGGGTGTAATCCTCAGTATATGTATTATTCTGTATATATACACTGCACAGCACCACTTCTCCTGTCCTGTATACTGGGTGTAATCCTCAGTCTCTGTATTATTCTGTATATATACACTGCACAGCACCACTTCTCCTGTCCTGTATACTGGGTGTAATCCTCAGTATCTGTATTATTCTGTATATATACACTGCACAGCACCACTTCTCATGTCCTGTATACTGGGTGTAATCCTCAGTATCTGTATTATTCTGTATATATACACTGCACAGTACCACTTCTCCTGTCCTGTATACTGGGTGTAATCCTCAGTATCTGTATTATTCTGTATATATACACTGCACAGTACCACTTCTCCTGTCTTGTATACTGGGTGTAACCCTCAGTGTCTGTATTATTCTGTATATATACACTGCACAGTACCACTTCTCCTGTCCTGTATACTGGGTGTAATCCTCAGTATCTGTATTATTCTGTATATATATACTGCACAGTACCACTTCTCCTGTCCTGTATACTGGGTGTAATCCTCAGTATCTGTATTATTCTGTATATATACACTGCAAAGCACCACTTCTCCTGTCCTGTATACTAGGTGTAATCCTCAGTGTCTGTATTATTCTGTACATATACCGTGCACAGTACCACTTCTCCTGTCCTGTATACTGGGTGTAATCCTCAGTATCTGTATTATTCTGTATATATACACTGCACAGTACCACTTCTCCTGTCTTGTATACTGGGTGTAATCCTCAGTGTCTGTATTATTCTGTATATGTACACTGCACAGTACCACTTCTCCTGTCCTGTATACTGGGTGTAATCCTCAGTATCTGTATTATTCTGTATATATACACAGTACAGTAGCACTTCTCCTGTCCTGGTTACTGGGTGTAATCCTCAGTATCTGTATTATTCTGTATATATACACTGCACAGTACCACTTCTCCTGACCTGTATACTGGGTGTAATCCTCAGTATCTCTATTATTCTGTATATATACACTGCACAGTACCACTTCTTCTGTCCTGTATACTGGGTGTAATCCTCAGTATCTGTATTACTCTGTATATATACACCGCACAGCACCACTTCTCCTGTCCTGTATACTGGGTGTAATCCTCAGTATCTGTATTATTCTCTATATACACTGCACAGCACCACTTCTCCTGTCCTGTATATTGGGTGTAATCCTCAGTATCTGTATTATTCTGTATATATACACTGTACAGTACCACTTCTCCTGTCCTGTATACTGGGTGTAATCCTCAGTATCTGTATTATTCTGTATATATACACAGTACAGTAGCACTTCTCCTGTCCTGGTTACTGGGTGTAATCCTCAGTATCTGTATTATTCTGTATATACACAGTACAGTACCACTTCTCCTGTCCTGTATACTGGGTGTAATCCTCAGGATCTGTATTATTCTGTATATATACACTGCACAGTACCACTTCTCCTGTCCAGTTGTCAGAGGTGGTATTGGACTTTGATTTTCAGCATGTAACTGTTGTTTAAATTAATTATCCCCAATATGGAAGTCATCACTTCTCTTCTGTATAGATGGTGACTTGCCCTTCGCTGTGGATCTGACCACTGGGACCCCACGATCCCAAGAAACGTGGGTGTAATCGGTGGGGGGGGGTTTTCGCCGCCGCAAGTGACGGATCTGCCGCACCTGGCAAAACAGCACTTGCCGTGCACAATGCATGGCGCTTGCCGTATCTGGGCTGCAAGTCAGCTGATCCGGCAGATGCGGTGCCACCTGCTGGATTGGTCACAAACATCAGTTTACCGCTGATGTGAAAGCAGCCTGCGAAAATGATGAGGTCATGACAACGTAAAAGAAAATTTCACTGATCGAGGCTGATGGGTGTTATAGTATGTGGGCTGGTGGGGCTTGTTTTCCAGGGCTGCTTTTTGGTCCCAGTCCGGCCCTGACCTCCGCCATGTTTGACTGTAGGGACCATGTTCTTTTCTTTGAATGCCTCTTTTTTTCTCCTGTAAACTCTATGTTGATGCCTTTCCCCAAAAAGAGAGAACATTCTTCCAAAACGTTTTAGGCTTTCTCAGGTAAGTTTTGGCAAACTCCAGCCTGACTTTTTGATGCTTCGGGGTAAGAAGTGGGGTCTTCCTGGGTATCCTACCATACAGTCCCTTTTCATTCAGACGCCGACGGATAGTACTGGTTGACACTGTTGTACCCTCGGACTGCAGGGCAGCTTGAACTTGTTTGGATGTTAGTCAAGGTTCTTTATCCACCATCTGCACAATCTTGCGTTGAAATTTCTCGTCAATTTTTTTTTTCCGGCCACATCTAGCCTTGAGAT
This sequence comes from Allobates femoralis, assembly GCA_033576535.1. Classification (NCBI taxonomy): domain Eukaryota; kingdom Metazoa; phylum Chordata; class Amphibia; order Anura; family Aromobatidae; genus Allobates; species Allobates femoralis. The sequence continues at coordinate 479,134,414 of JARQOC010000005.1, read as the reverse complement.
TGCTCATGCTTCCTCACAATTTGGTTTCTCAAGTCCTCAGACAGTTCTTTGGTCTTCTTTCTTTTCTCCATGCTCAATGTGGTACACACAAGGACACAGGACAGAGGTTGAGTCAACTTTAATCCATGTCAACTGGCTGCAAGGGTGATTTAGTTATAGCCAACACCTGTTAGGTGCCACAGGTAAGTTACAGGTGCTGTTAATTACATAAAGTAGGGAAGCATCACATGATTTTTCTAACAGTGCCAACACTTTTGTCCACCCCCTCTTTTATGTTTGGTGTGGAACTATATCCAATTTGGCTTTAGGACAATTATTTTTGTGTTTTTTCATTGAAGACAAATTAAATGAAGATAATAATACCAAAGAATTTGTGATTGCAGTCATTTTCAGGAAGAAACTGAGTATTATCTGACAGAATTGCAGGGGTGTCAATACTTTTGGCCAACACTGTATGTTCTCAATCAACCCAAAAGACTACTGATAAATATCAAAGCTTAATAACTTTGGAAGCTGGAGTGTTTTTTTTTTTATAGATTTGGGTATCTTAGGAGGATATCTGTTTGTACAGGTAACTATTACTGTGCAAAATTATTAGGCAACTTAATAAAAACCAAATATATTCCCATATCACTTGTTTATTTTCACCAGGTAAACTAATATAACTACACAAAATTTAGAAAAAACATTTCTGACATGCAAAGACAAAACACAAAAAAAATTAGTGACCAATATAGCCACATTTCTTTATGATGATACTCAACAGCCTTCCATCCATAGAATCTGTCAGTTGCTTGTTCTGTTTATGATCAACATTGCGTGCAGCAGCCACCACAGCCTCCCAGACACTGTTCCAAGAGGTGTACTATTTTCCCTCCCTGTAGATCTCACAATTTTGGAGGGTCCACAGGTTCTCTATGGGGTTCAGATCAGGTGAACAAGGGGGCCATGTCATTATTTTTTCTTTCCTTTAGACCTTTACTGGCCAGCCACGCTGTGGAGTAGTTGGGTGCATGTAGTGGAGCATTGTCCTGCAGGAAAATCATGTTTTTCTTGAACGATACCGACTTCTTCCTGTACCACTGCTTGAAGAAGTTGTCTTCCAGAAACTGGCAGTAGGTCCGGGAGTTGAGCTTCACTCCCTCCTTAACCCGAAAAGGTCTCACAAGTTCATCTTTGATACCAGCCCATACCAGTACCCCATCTCCACCTTGCTGGCATCTGAGTTGGAGTGTAGCTCTCTGGCCTTTACTGATCCAGCCTCTGGCTCATCCAGCTAACCCATCAAGAGTCAGTCTCATTTCATCAGTCCATAAAACCTTTGAAAACTCAGTCTTAAGATATTTATTGGCCCATTCTTGACGTTTTAACTTATGTTTCTTGTTCAAAGGTGGTCGTTTTTCAGCCTTCCTTAAATTGGCCATGTCCCTGAGAATCTGCGAAAAAAGAATGCGCATATAGGGTCTTATCTCAATTAAACACTTTCGCTTTGTGATGTGGAATTGCTCACCTTTGTCAGTTGTGATAACCCACAACTGGTATAAAAGCGTTAAGGCAGCTGCTGCAGGGACTGTACTTCCACAGGAAACCGTGGTTGTGATGCCAAAAATTATTGAAAGAAGTGCCTCAATGTCCACGCTGCTGCAACAGGATCAAAGGAACCAAGACACAGGGATGTCTGGATCAGCTCAAGCTTTTATTTTTCCGACGCGTTTCGGAGCCATACACCGTTGGGAACATGTTGTTCCCTGAGGAAGGAGCTCGGTGTGTGGCTCCGAAACGCGTCGGAAAATAAAAGCTTGAGCTGATCCAGACATCCCTGTGTCTTGGTTCCTTTGATCGTGTTGCAGCAGCGCGGACATTGAGGCACTTCGTCCAAGAATTTTATGTCCCTGAGAATAGCACACTTTGTGCTTTTTGATACTCCAGTAACGTTGCAGCTCTGAAATATGACAAAACTTTTGGCAAATGGCATCTTGGCTGCTTCACGCTTGATTTTCCTCAATTCATGGGCAGTTATTTTGCTCCTTTTTTGCCCAACACGCTTCTTGCAACCCTGTTGGCTATTTGCCATGAAACGCCTGATTGTTCGGTGATCACGCTTCAAAAGTTTGGCAATTTTAAGACTGCTGCATCCCTCTGCAAGACATCTCACATTTTTGGGCTTTTCAGAGCCCGTCAAATCTCTCTTCTGACCCATTTTGCCTAAGGAATGGCATCTCCTAATAATTAAGCACACCTTATATAGGGTGTTGATGTCATTACACCACACCCCTCCTTATTACAGAGATGCACATCATCTGATTTACTTAATTGGTAGTTGGCTCTCAAGCCTATACAGCTTGGAGTAGGACAACATGTATAAAAAGTATCGTGTGATTAAAATACTCATTTGCCTAATAATTCTGCACACAGTGTATACTGTATGGGTGAGTAAAGACATAGATGTGATTGATGGAATAGGAAGGCCACTCTGAAAACTAAGTTTTATGCCAGTGGAAATGGAAAAACACTGACTTATATGTTGTCAGCGGTATATTATCCTGCTGTGACTGAGATGAGTGATGAGCCACATAGCCCTCAATGCCCTACACTTCAACCTTAACCACATGGCATAAATATTTTTTTTCCATTACCCTGTCCACTGCCAGTGTCTCTCCTTTTACCAGTGAAGTAAAAAATTGTAAAATGAGGCAACAATGGGTCTTAACATGTTATTCAAAATTATATTCCTATGTTGTTTGAGCTCTTTTAATGAAAATGCTACGCTTCATATCTATTTCTTACATTAAATCCAATGTCTACGCCTAACCTTGTCCAAAAAAGGCTGCTAGATTAACAAAGATAAATGCCAGATGAATACCCAAAGATGTTTAGATGTTGCAAATGTATGTAAAGTGCTATGGAATCAATAGCGCTATATAAATGAATAAATATTATTATTATTATATTATAAATGCCCAAAAAATACTAAAACAGGCAAAATTATTGGAGTATGCCAACAACAAATGCTGACATGACAGTATATGTGACACACACACTAAAGAAATGAATGAATGGTGTTGTGTATACCCCGGTGTTATCAAAGATCTGTGCATGATCAGATATTATAGCCCCAACATGTTTTCTTTGCCAATGTCTTATGGTGGGTTTACACGTCCCGATATCGGCGTCCAACTCCGACCAAAAGTCACGTGGTTCGTGCGTTGGACCCGATATCGTTCGTGCGTTGTATGGTGTAAATGACCAATACGATGCACGAACGATATCAAACCGATATCGGGGATCTAATTAGCGTGCTATTCAACGGGCCGATAGTGGATGCCGGTTGGAGCCGAATCATGCTGTGTGACAGCCCAACTACGATGTGCAGTACAACGTCCCCCATTCACTGCTATGTTAAATGGTCCTTCCTGGGTCGGCCGTGCAAGGGGGGCGTACAAATCGTAGAGACGTTGTATCCCGATATCGCTCTGTGTAAACCTCCGATGCAATTCTTTTAAATCTGGCCAGAAAAAGCACGCTCCCGCGCCGTCGGATCCAATATCGGACCAACGTTGGAGCGTGTAAACCCACCATTAATATACGAACATATTACGCAGGTTGTCTAATTAATATGAATCTCTACAGAATATGAAATTATGTAAATTTGTCTGCAAACACTATTTATACACTACTGTATGAGAAACAAGCCTGTGATTATATTATTAGATCTTTTCTTGATATTGTTTATTTAAAAATGTGAACGGATCTTGACAATATCTAATTCTTTGTAATAACCAGTTTCTTGTTTTTAGTCAAAAGACTATATAATTTTCTAGCAATAATCTGTAAGTAATAGCTATAGAAATGCAACCTTCCCCGCAAGAATGAAACATCAAGAAAAAAATTAGAAAATCATTTAAGTGGCTATATTCATTCAAAGCCATGAAAATACAATGAGAAGCCATAAAGTCTATAATAGTTTTTTCTGTTATTCCCCTATTAGGTGATCTGCTTAATATATGTTGTGAACCCAGCAAGAGGGGATCTTGACATTTCACGCCTGCATAAAATGAACCTGCGAGAGTGACACATACAAACTATGACCCCGTGGTGGAATGTAAATAAAAAACTACTTATAATAACACTATCATTAAATCTGTGTCATGCTAAATTGGATAGCCAAAAAAAGAACCAAGCAGGTCTCAGTGTGGGAGATCTCAAAACCATTCCGTGATAAAATATTTCATTATTTTTCACCGTGTGTGGTCAGAGACAGCAGCCTGTTCTAGTCGTTCACGCAGTTCAGAACGTGGAATATGTGGAAAACAAGATCACTTTTGTGTATGTCACTGTTAATTAGATACGACTTGATATTCGAAATATATATGTATATATACGTTAGCAAAAAAAGAAAAAACCTGCTTGATTAACAACTCCTTTAATTCCACACTTGCCAATCACATGATTTTCAAAGGTGTCTTTCTCCAACATGCAACGGTGCTCCACCCTCATAGACATTCAGATCCAATTACAAAAGACAAAAGAGAGAAGAAAGGGCAAGCGCTCACCAGCATGGTTAATGTACTTAATGTTAATTCATAAAACCATACTCATGGAAACCGGACAGCAGGGACGTGGGAGGATGCAGAGAACATCTGGACAATGGCCGTTTCACGCTACACAGCCTGGACCTGTTGAAGTGCTCTGTAGCGCAAAACGGCAGTTGGCCAGGGGTTCTCCACATCCTCCTATTTCTCTGCTGTAGAGTTTCCATGTTTATACTTTATGAAGTAACATTAAGGACATTAACCATGCTAGTGAGTGCCCCCTCGCTCTACTCTTTTTTGGCATAATATATACACTGTGTGCAGAATTATTAGGCAAGTTGTATTGTAGAGGATTATTTTTATTATTGATCAACAATTATGTTCTCAATCAACCCAAAAGACTCAAATATCACATATTTTTGGAAGTTGGAGTGGGTTTTTTAGATTTGGCTATCTTAGGAAGATATCTGTTTGTGCAGGTAACTATTACTGTGCAGAATTATTAGGCAACATAATAAAAACCAAATATATTCCCATCTCACTTGTATATATTCACCAGGTAAACCAATATAACTGCACAAAATGTAGAAATAAACATTTCTGATATGCAAAAAAAAACCCCAAAAAATGAGTGACCAATATAGCCACCTTTCTTTATGATGACACTTAACAGCCTTCCGTGCATAATATCTGTCAGTTGCTTGATCTGTTTACGATCAACATTGCGTGCAGCAGCCACCACAGCCTCCCAGACACTGTTTTTCTCATTAATGTACACTCTGCACCCCATCTTGACTGAAAAAAACAGAAATGTAGAAATTTGTGCAAATTTATTAAAAATGAAAAACTGAAATATCACATGGTCATAAATATTCAGACCTTTTGCTCAGTACTGAGTATAAAAACTTGGTGTGTAAATATGTGTAAATTGCCATTTGGGCAATTAAAGTCCACATTTTCTTTATTTTCGTAGGCTGCTTTTTCATTTTTTATTTATATATCATTCGTCATCAGATTTTGATGTTGGGAAGCCTTGGCATCAAATTTTTTTTTTTAGGTATTTGGTGCTGTTCCTAATCTTTTTATGATATGTATTTACATAGATAGAAAGATCATTTACAAAAATCTACATTGTCAACACAGGTGCATTTCAGTGAATTAGAATATCAAAAAAGTTAATTTTTTACAGTAATTCAATACAAAAGTGAAAGGCATATATTATGTAGAGAAGTGGAAGAACTCCAGTGCCACCTTTAAGCAGCTCCTCAAAGTCATAATTGCTTTCCAACAAGCTTTTTAATATGACTAAGGGATTTGTGCCAGATTAGAACCCCAAACTACAGACGCTGGGTTTCGGGGTAACTGCTCCTGATCAGTGTAGTGTGTGGGATATTCTGATCTGGCTATGTGAGTGGGTTAAGACACACAGCCAGATCAGAATATCCCACACACTACACTGATCAGGGGCAGTTACCCCGAAACGCAGCGTCTGTAGTTTGGGGTTCTGATCTGGCACAAATCCCTTAGTCATATTTAAAAGCTTGTTGGAAAGCGATTATGACTTTGAGGAGGCGCTGGAGTTCTTCCACTTCCTTACTGATGTGCAAATTTGCATATTTCCTAGAGGAGGGATGTGGTTACAATCTCCTCACCTACTTAGCTATCTCCATAAAGTAGATAGCAAGTTCCCAGACCTTATATTATGCAGAGTCATTATAAACAGAACGATCTATTTCAAGTGTTTATTTCTGTAAATGTTGCTAAAAGCTAATGAAAGCACAAAGGTCATTATTTCAGAAAATTAAAGTAGGGAGGATGAAGGGTTAAAAACCATGCTGCTGTATTCCCCGAGACATCAAAGGGTGAACATAATATTGATTTATTAACGCGTTTCGGGGTTCCCTGAAAACCCTAAAACATGGCAATATGATGTTGATTTGTTCTCAGAAAGGGAAGGGGCTAGGGAGCCCTGAAATGCTAATTGACTAATAAATCACTATTCACCATTTGATGTCTCATGGAATATGGCAGTGCAGTTTTTCACCCTTCATCCTCCCTACTCCACACTGGGGACTGCAGCAGCAGTGATATCCTTTTATAATGGTTATGACTCACACAACCACACAAGGTGAAGCCTCTGATACCTATTTAGGAAATATTTTATCTCTTAGACCCTTCATCCTCTCTACTTTAATTTTCTGAGATAATAACCATTGGGTTTTCATTGGCTATTAGCCATAATCATCAACATTAACATAAATAAACACTTTGAATAGATCAATCTGTGTGTAAAGACTCTATATAATATATGTGTTTCACTTTATGTATTGAATTACTGAAATAAATATAACTTTTTGATGATATTCTAATTCATTGAGATGCACTTGTATATGCAAAAGTTGAACTTATAGCTCCATATACAATCTCCATACAGTAGATTTCACATGACAAGCAGAAAGTTTACACGTGCCTGAAGCCAATATGTAGATATAATTAAACTCTATTTTAAATTATAAATCTGTTTTGTTTGATATTTAATGAAATAGGAAATGACGGAAAATAAGCAATGTATACTCTTTTTGAATCCTATGAAAGTTTCAAGAAAAGATAAAAAATCTAGTACCTTTGAAAGTACATTGCTGACACTGAGGAAAAGAGATAAGGAAAACACATTTGCTAAAGTTCAGTTAAAAGACTTAGATAAGCTTACCACTGCATAAAAAACCCAGATTAAATGTCCGTATTTACTTTGTCAAATCATTTCATCAGTTAACGGTAATAGAAGCAGAGCAGAGGTTTCATTTGGTTTCATGGAAATTCATATTTACATTTCACAAAAATTCTTCCTGCAGAATCAAGTTTTCAGCGTCATGAATGATAACTCCGCTTCTCCCTGTCATAGCCTGAGAACTCCACTAAATAGCAATGGCAGGTGCCAAGCTACATTTCTGGTATTGTAAAGACACCTTTCCTAACATTCCAACTTTGACATGCCCTCGAAAGAAAGAAATTGTATTTCCGTCACGTACATTCCTGAAGATTTTATATTTTTATAAGACACAATATAAATAATAAGCAATGCCTTCCATCCACATTGACAGCTGTTAACAAATGATGATGAACTAGCATTTTAACAGTTCTAGTGTATCATAGTATATTAGTTTCCTTCAACAAGAAAATGATGATATCAATTAAAATGTAACATTGAGCACAATTTTACTTTACGCTGATTTTCCAATAACAATAAGAATCCGTGTTCAGAATATTTATTGATCAGCGAGTGGGAAGTGTGACAACTCTCTGTGGAGCATCCAGTATGTTTGTGCTTGTGATGAGCAATCAAGGATCGGGGTACGCTCGGTACTCAATCGAGTATCGCAGGTGCTCGAGAGCTATACTCGAGTCCCCATCCTGGCGGGTATCGCCTGCCGTACATGGTAATACCGTAACCCTGTTGGCTACTGACATTACTGTGATTAACCGACTGTACCGCATCATCGGATCTTATATCAGACCCGGGGACATGATGCTCAGCACATTTTCCCCTGGAAGCCATTTACGAAGAGCTAATATAGAAGGGTGTGCTTAGATTTGAGCAGGCATATAGGCAGGGGTGTACACTTTAGTGCCTTTCATGTGGCACTAAAAGATGTTTTTAACCTAGTTTAACCTAATAAATAAATAATGAAAAAAAACAATTTGGAGTCCTTCCTATTTTTGATAACCAGTCAAGGTAGAGCTTCGAAGGGCTATACTTTACTGGAATTCAGTCGCTGAAGCTGAATTATGTCATGGAGGCTGTGGGGAAAAGGGAAACCATGGCGTCTGATCTGCCCTTCAAGCTAGGGAGCCCTGAACTATTCCTAATTCAGGGGTACCCTGATAGTGAAGAAGCCTGACACTCCACCCTGGCCCTGCTCCTGTACAGCTCTGAACTAATTCTCACTCCCCCTCTGCCTGGAGCTACCCAATTCCAGCCTTGCTGAAACATCCCCAGATCATCACCGATCCTCCACCAAATTTCACAGTGGGTGCAAGACACTTTGGCTTATACTATATAATAGCAAGGTTTGTTACCCTTATAATGTTTTTATCATTTATGGCTACCAGCCATCTAGGGCCCCTCCGAAATACAAACCTATAAAACTTATAAAAAGAAGGAGGTTTTAGGCCCTGTGTTTCTATCAATGTATCAAAATAACCCACACTGTGCTTAATTTTCTTAGCAGATTTTATTACAGTTCCTCAATGCATTACAAAAATAAAACCTCAATCTCATAGCCAGTATGTACATCAAGATACATCAATTATTTATTACATTTTTGTGTGACAATAAAATCCCAGTTCATTCAGAGGTGTGATTCCCCTGTTTGTATATGATAAGTTTTACATTCAGGGTTGTTTTTCCTAGTGAGGTCTTGTAGGGGATATCTCATTTATAGTCTTATAAACACCCTTAAGGGGAGTTTATATTTCCCTGTTGTTTCTGATTCCATAAGACATGATGAAATAACAATTGAACCAGTGTCTCGTGCTTACATCACATCATTGTCATTTTCACCTGTCCTACATCAGATCCCAAACCATAGGGCAGTGATGGCGAACCTTTCTGAGGCCGAGTGCCCAAACCGCAACCCAAAACGAAATTATTTATGGCGAAGTGCCAATACGATACTACAGTTCTATCTATTGTGTTAAGGAAAAAATAGCCCCAGTGGTATATACAGGCCCCAGCAGTATATACAGCAGCCCCAGTGGTATACAGCAGCCTCCCCAGTGGTATATACAGGCCCCAGCAGTATTAAAGCAGCCCCAGTGGTATACAGCAGCCTCCCCAGTGGTATATACAGGCCCCAGCAGTATATACAGCAGCCCCAGTGGTATACAGCAGCCTCCCCAGTGGTATATACAGTCCCCAGCAGTATTACAGCAGCCCCAGTGGTATACAGCAGCCTCCCCAGTGGTATATACAGGCCCCAGCAGTATTACAGCAGCCCCAGTGGTATACAGCAGCCTCCCCAGTGGTATATACAGTCCCCAGCAGTATTACAGCAGCCCCAGTGGTATACAGCAGCCTCCCCAGTGGTATATACAGGCCCCAGCAGTATTACAGCAGCCCCAGTGGTATACAGCAGCCTCCCCAGTGGTATATACAGGCCCCAGCAGTATTACAGCAGCCCCAGTGGTATACAGCAGCCTCCCCAGTGGTATATACAGGCCCCAGCAGTATTACAGCAGCCCCAGTGGTATACAGCAGCCTCCCCAGTGGTATATACAGGCCCCAGCAGTATTACAGCAGCCCCAGTGGTATACAGCAGCCTCCCCAGTGGTATATACAGGCCCCAGCAGTATTACAGCAGCCCCAGTGGTATACAGCAGCCTCCCCTCAGTGGTATATACAGGCCCCAGCAGTATTACAGCAACCTCCCCATACTTTGAAGTATATGAATGTCAAAGGTGGTGAAAGGGTTAAATTACATTATATACAGCACACATGTACTGGACAACACATGCTCATTACATACATCATACATGTCCAGAGTACACACATACTATATAACAGATGCACAGCAGGTACACATCATATACACAGAACATGTGTATATACACACTTCAGTATACTCAAAATATATCCTAAATACACAGAGACACAACCCACACACAGAGACACAAAACCCACACACACACACACACACAAAACCCACACACATACAGAGACACAACCCGCACACAGAGACACAAAACCCACACACACACAGACACAAAACCCACACACACACACACACACACAGACACAAAACCCACACACACACACAGACCGCACACAGAGACACAACCTGCACACAGAGACACAACCCGCACACAGAGACACAACCCGCACACAGAGACACAACCCGCACACACAGACACAACCCGCACACACAGACACAACCCGCACACAGAGACACAACCCGCACACAGAGACACAACCCGCACACAGAGACACAAAACCCGCACACAGACACAAAACCCGCACACAGAGACACAACCCGCACACAGAGACACAACCCGCACAGAGACACAACCCGCACAGAGACAACATACACACACACAGAGACAACATACACACACACACACAGAGACAACACACACACAGACAACATACACACACACACAGACAACATACACACACAGAGACAACATACACAGACAACATACACAGAGACAGCATACACACACATACACAGAGACAGCATACACACACACACACAGAGACAACATACACACACAGAGACAACATACACACACAGAGACAACATACACACACAGAGACAACATACACACACAGAGACAACATACACAGAGACAGCATACACACACAGAGACAACATACACAGACAACATACACAGAGACAGCATACACACACACACACACACACACACACAGACAACATACACAGACACATGGAGACACACACTCCTCTGTGCTGCAGGAGTGGAGGCTGGTGTACATGTTCTTTACCTGCTCCCAGCAGCTGAGCACTTCCCCCACTCTTCTGCCAGGAGGACTGTCAAGCAGGAGAGCTGTCATGTGGTGGACATGGCCCCTCTATGAGTTACTGGACCCGGAGGAGGGTAAAAGCTGCAGCACACACAGTGCACACATAAAAGTGCAGGTTCCCGCAGCATAGGAGAGATAGGATGTCAGGGAGAGAAGAGCTGCCGAAGGCAGTATCTGATAGAGCGGCCCTTCAGTTTATCAGCTGGTAGCGGCGCTGGGTCCGGGGCGGCGAGATTCGGGGCTCTATGCATAAGAATCGGGGCTGCAGCCCCGATTCTTAATGCATAGCGACGTCCCTGGCTCCGACACAGCTTTGATCTGCCGGCGCCGCGGCGCGCGTCGGCAGATCAAAGCAGCAGTGTAGTGGCGAGGCCGCGTGCCAGCGCAAGCGGCTCTGCGTGCCACCCCTGGCACGCGTGCCATAGGTTCGCCATCACTGCCATAGGGTGTAGATATTACATTTTAGACAGATCCCTCCACAAGACCCCAATCAATTAGAGTACCTTAGTGGGATGTAAATGCAGCCTATACCATAAAGTGCTAGTATACATTAACCACCATTCCCTGTCTGGGACCGTTCCAGGTTACTTCTTCCCACTAATCCCACAACCCTTAAGGCTTACTCATGTCTCTCAGGGGATCAAGTGTCCGGGTGCCCCCACTGTGGTTTGTACGCCTTTGCAGATCTCTGTCTAACCATTAGACGACCAGGTGTTTGGCAAAGCTGAAAATTAGACTCATCAGAGAAGATTACCTTACTCCAGTCCTCTATGGCCAAATCCTTATGGTCTTTGGCAAACTTCAGCCTGGCTCAACTTTGCTTCTCATTGATGAAAGGCTTTTTTTTCTAGCTTTACATGACTTGACTTGACAGTCGCAAAACATCAAACAATGAAGAATTGCTTACATTTTTATGCTAGCAGTTGCATAAGGTCACCTAAAAGCAGTGTGAAAAACTGGTGGAAAGCATGCCAAGACGCATGAAAGCTGTGATTAAAAATCATGGTTACTCCACCAAATACACCAAATATTGATTTCTGAACTCTTCCTGAATTAAAACATGAGTATTGTTGTTTCTAAATGAATAAAAACTTGTTTTCTTTGCATTATTATATACCTATAAAGAGAAAAATCTAAGAAACTGAACATTTTGCAGTGGTCTCTTAATTTTTTCCGGAGCTGTATTTTGGGAGTCTGCATGCATCTCGGCATCTTCCCCATGCTATTTGCATTCTATTTGAGAGTTGTTTTCATTTATTTCAGTGATTTTCATGCCCAACCAGCCCTCTTGTTAGGATCTTCCAGAAAATTGCTTGAGTTTCTCATTGACTTCCATTAATCTCTGTAATCAAGTTGAGCTTTATTGGACTAACGAGCAGTTGAGCATTTTAGAGCTTGCTCATCACTAGTCTGTGCAATATATGGATGATCCACTGATTTGTGTATTACTGTAGATTTCCATGTGGTGACCCCTAAATGTCCCCCCCATTGGAAAACATACCCTTAGACCACACACACACATTCACACAGTATCATGTCCCTGTAGAATGCCACTCCAGATGCCCTCGGCACGCTAAATGAAAACCATGATCCAGGCTGAGTGCATGGACTTGAGTACTGTAATCCATACATTTTAGCAGGATGCAGTTTGCTGTTGCCTTCAGCAGGCCAGTACATTTTAAGAAACAATCATTTATTCAACAGTTTCCACAGTTCTTCAGTCACAATTTCACACATGAGGTAACGGGCAAATATATTTGTGGCGCCCCTGTGACCAGGGTGGCCACAGGTACTGCAGCCAGGAAGAGAGTAGACAGTTTTCTACAAACACCTTCATAAACACCCACAGACACAAGACCCAACCCGGAACCCCGGACTCTAGGCGGGCAAGGGGTGGTAGGGCCAGTCACGAGTGGGAGGGACGTGGTCAAGGTGACGGACCACGTACATAAGGGGAAAACCAGGAAGTAGTAGTTAGTAGGCCAATGGGTGCTGAACAGTAAAGACCAAGAGTAGGCAGGCTAGAGGGTGCCGAGCAGTAAAGACTAAGAAAAGCTGAACACCGGACCAGTGCAGCTGGGTCCGAGGAAAACGGCATCGGTGCCAGAGGACGACCGGAGAGAAGGAACCCTATGTACGCTGTAGTTACATGGGTAGGAAAGAGCCTGGTGATCCCCTAAAACATAGGGACACTGGAAGGCTAGGCTGGGACCAGAGAGTCGGCTCTGAGGTGACCATAGCTACAAGCCGGATCACAGACATACCAACGGGGAGCGCAGATTTCAAGTCTGATCTCCTAACACACATGCAGGAGGAACAGTGACATATAGGGCTCAGAGCTTGCTACCCACACATAGGGAGAAGCCAAACAAGAACCCGTGTCACCTACCATACAGCACACTGGGGAAGAGAAGGTTAGAAGAGCCGGAGAGGAATCAAGAAGGAGAAGGGTCTAAGGCAGGAACCTGGCTGCAGGGTATTAACTGGAACCTGTAATAGGCTGTATAACTTTGTGAACTGTGAACTGTACTGAGAAGAGCGTCAGTAAAACCCAGTGAACCCTGCCAGTGTCTCCAGTGTGTGATTCCCTGCATGTATATTATTTCCACCCTGTCAGGAGCAGCCCGACCCACAGCGGGCTCATCCATCTGGCTGCAGCACCATCCATCCTCCTGTCAGTAGTAAGCAGCAGCGGTGGTCACCATTGACCACAACCCGTGGGTGGCGTCACAACTATCCCTGTAAATAACCCCTTTTACTTGTGGGCTCTGGACACGGTCCGGACCAAGACCGCCATGATAACCCCCGTGATACCCCGGTCCGGTACCTATTACCCCGTCTCAGTGGGCTCCACATATTTAAGACAGTTCCAGCTCTATAACACATTTCCAGATGCAGTTCTAGTTCTCAAAGGGTTATTCCGATTCTTTATAGTTCTTTGAGTCCCAGAACAACTCAGAGCTGTCCGTGACAGTCACCATCCCATATTGCTGGCTCCATGTTTTTTCTCCATGTAAATGGAGTACAGGTGGTCTGACCACTATGGAGAGAATAGAGCCTCACGCTCGCAGAGGCTTCAATATGAATGCCTCTTCTTACTGTAGGAAAGGTGGATAGTGGATTTGCAATAGTGTTAGATGCTTTAGGGGATTCCACTCTGGAAGGCCCAACTTATATTGCAAGCCAGTTTGTCCGATCCTTTAACTCTTGGGCTTGGGGCCTTGTAAGTATCATTCTATCCTCCAGACCATTTCTGGCTTGGAGCCACCTTGCTGGAAGGTCTTCTTTAGTTATGAATGTGACCCTCAATCTGCATCTTGGTTAACAATCCCAGATTACGTTACCTCACTCTAGTTTTTTCATTCCTGTTGCCACAAGTTACCAACTACATGTGACCTTGACAACCTCTCAGACTGTATGTCTATACTAGTCACTAGTGGGGCCCGGTTTGATACTCTGGAAGAAAACCTTGGGTATTAAGTCCTCCCATAGTAGGGTGGTGCCAATACTTAACTAATTCTGATCCTGCTGTCTGTTGCTGGGTAGAACTCTCTTACTAATGTCGTACATATAAAACAGCTATACTTTACTTTACATAATGCTATATTATGTACATATAAACAATGTTGTACATCATACTACATCATACTTAATGCATATACCACACTATTATAGTTCACATTATACATCATGTACAAAGACATATGGCACAATTCACATAGCAATACAACAGTTAGAGTTTTGTCTTCAGAGAGGAATGCGATTTCCAGTCCACCTCCTTCCACTTCTCCCCTTTTTAATAATGGTCATCCCTCAACTATATGATGACCTAGGGGACACTAGTTCAACACCACAAAAATAAAAAATGACAACAATCTCTCTCCTGGAGGGCAGATGATGACTTCTCCTCCTGGTTACTGGTCCTACTGGGTTAGGACTCTTGAACAACAGAGTTCAAGTTCTTATAATAAAAGCCAACAGGCCAACACAATAGCATATCTCCCATCCGACTGTAGGATGAGGTCATAGCTCTACTGTCTTCAACCCAGTTTGGACATCGGTCTACATGCCCCCCTCCCATCAACAGTCATTTTCTGGCAAAGACACAGTCCATGAGAGTTAAAGCCCAGGGTTGGGATCGGTGCAAGGTCCATTGGGCATTGGGGCACAGTTCCTGACCCGGATGGAACAGCAATTCATCCATCCTCCACCCCCAACAACAGTCCCGAAGGACTTGGGCATAGTCTTTTACTGGAAACAGTCTATCTCTAGTTGGACAAAGTCCATGGCAAAAATAGGGCAACCCATTCACAAATGCTGAGTCCTCCATTCCAGCAAGGGAAACACAAACAGATTCATCTGTCCATGCCCAACACTAAGGATTCCTGGATTTAAAGCTACTCAGGGATGCGAGGAACATGTCTCAGCTGCTTCCGTAGGTCCAAACAGCTACATATACTCTTAGCTCTTCTCTGCTTGGCCATCCCATTTTTTCCAGGTCTCCACCCATTCCAAGATGTCAATCATCAAAAGGCGGAGTTTCTCTTTCCACTTTGTCTGACAGGGGTGGACACTCTTCAACGTGGTCTGAGCTTGCTGGTGATGCACATACTGCTGAAATTGTCATGATGAGAGCAGGAGATGGGGCCCAGTGCCCAGCTGCACCCTCCCTTCCCCCCAGTCATGGGCTCCAAGTGGCTGCATAGGTTACCACTATGGATGATACACCCTTGACCATAAGGATATGATTAGTACATAATGGCACTTAGACTTGAGATTATTAGACCTGGACACCCTATTGCTGCTGGAATGTCACAATTTATGGGTTCCAGCTACACAATAGTGTTAAAATCACATAATACTTATAAGGTTAGGGTACCTTTTGGGGAAAAAAAATTGTCACTTAAATGCATGTATTTTAATCTATAAATCTTTTTTGCATTCAAGTTTCATTACAAATTTTGCACAATTTTACTTTTACAGGGCTTTCGTTTCCCTGCACTTTCAACTTTAATGTAGTCTGTGCCCATAAATCAGCTGAGAGGAGCCCAGTAAAAGACAGACTAATCAGTTACAAACTTTCCTATGAGACTGTCAAAATCTACCTCACTAAGAAGTTGGCTGATCTCTTTAATTAATAGATAGTTCTTAGATAGGTGATACACACACTAAATATAACTAAAAATTATGTAATTGATATGATATAATATAAAAATGACACCCCCAGTGCCGTGGGATACTTGGAACCAGGCTACAGTTCTGTTGGAGAGTCACGGGGGTCGAGACCCGGCTCCGTGACCCTGGCGGTGCAATAAAAATTCAGGGAATAAAGCTTTGGGGGTCGTTGTCATGACGCCACCTACAGTGCTCAGCCAGGGATGGCCGATGCTGCAGTCCAGAGCTCCGAGGCAGATGATGATGCAGCCGGGTGTTGTCACTCGCCATAGGTGGAGCTGTACCCGAAGTCAGGTGTGAAAGTCAATGTGTAGATGGTGGTGAACTTGCAGTGCAGAGCCGGGGACGCAGGAATAATTAGAGGACACAGATGATGCAGTTCCACACTTTTACTCACAGTTCTTTAGCAGCCACATCCAGCCAGGTGCTGTGTCCTAGGAGCCATGGGTCCAGCCTCTCCCAGGTAGATTGGAAAACACTAAGCTGGCTCTCCATTCTGTGTACCTTTTCCAGGTCATCTCAATTGTGCTGGCTCTCTTCCTCCTGCGCTGCACCTCACGCTCAGTGTCCTGAGCCAGTGGCCACGGACCATACCGGGCAACATTCTCTCTGTCCCCTTTGGCCCTATCTGGCCACCTTTGCAGCGAATGATGTAGAATTGTCTACTGCTCCAGGAGATGCAGCAGCCTCCGGTTGGCTAGCTGAGGTCTCAAGTCTCCTCCACTAGTCTGGGCCCGGTGACCCTCTGCGGCCCTGGTTCCTTTACTTGCCTGCAACCGGCAATGAATGCGTGCCCCACGGTTGGATTTCTCACTTCCCATGCCTCTGTGACTCCTTCCTTCTCTGGAGCTCCTGCTTAGCTCCTTCCCCGGGACGAGCTCCTCCGGCACCAGTCCCCTGGTTCTCAGTCCTTTCCAGCTCCCTCACTGGAGCTCAACACTCCTGTTCTTTCACGCACTCGCATTGAACTCAGCTGAACTGCACTCCCACGTCCTGGTGTTCCCCTCTAAACTGTCCTGCTCTTCCTGTCACTCCCTCTAAGTCGCTCCTCTTCCTACAGTTCCACTTATCACCCTCTTCTAGTCCCATCTCCAGCCAGGGATGGCGGTTTGATCCGTTTCCTCACCTTTCTGGCCTGGATTGCCTAGTGTTGCATGTGGTACCACATCTCTTTCTTACGTGCAGTACCTCTGTGGCAACTGGACCCTCATGGGCGCCACAAATAAGAATAGAATAAAATGGGGTTAGACCATGAATACCACACTGCATTTGCAACAAAATAATAGAATTACACCCAAAAACGTCCAAACTGGTATAATCTCTGCAGGGTCTTTCAAAAGAAGGTATATGATTTACACATGTACAGCATAATGCTAAATGAGAAACATATTCCTATCACTCCTACTTTTATATAAATATATTGGCAGTGTTTTTCACACATTACTGTATAATGGGGTCTATGGGTGAAAAACACTGCAAAATAAGCTGAAAGATTTTTTTGCAGCAAGATCCTTACCATTTTCGCAGCGGAAAAGTCGCAGCATAGGCACAACAGTTCAGAATTCCCATAGACATTGTTGGGACTTTGCCTGGTTGTAGATTTTACACAAATTTGCACCTTTTCATGGCAAAATCTGCACAAAAAAATGCACTAAAATCCACAGCGTGGGCACAACCCCTAAGGAGTTGATCGAAGGTTTCAAAGAACACCATTCCCCCACCCAGTGGCGTAACTTCAGGCCCAGGGGCCCCGATGCGAAAGCTCCAACGGGTCCCCCAATTATTGCAAATCTTTAATAGTAGTAGTCTTTTTCTATGGGCCAAAGGGACTTTTGGGGCCCCCCTAGGGTGCAGGGCCCGGGTGCGATCGCCCCTGCCCCCACCTCTCGGCTTCTTGTTCCTTGCGGTGGTGTACTCCTGAAGATTGACAGTTGTAAGCACTGTGCCTTCTTGGTCACACTGCTAAACTGCTGTGGTGGCCCATCACCTTGACAATAAACATTAAATGACAAAACAATGAAAATCCCTCTGTTTTTTAGAAGATAGACATTTTAATTAGATTAAAATGGCAAAGTTGATTGGTTTCGCAAACACTTTACAAATTGTAACCATTATTGATGTTTAGACAATCCCTTTAACCTTTTACTGTTAGTAAGAGGGTGAACAAATTATCAAAAGTTCTCTATTACATTGCTTAACTACATTTCAAATCAAAGGTCAGATTTATCTTGCATAATGTTTTTAAATAGAAATATTACATACCCTGGCTACTGTTATCTCTGTGTTTTGAAGCTATTGCATCTACAATCATAGAATGGACTGCTTGGCACTGTGAGAATTAATGTCACTGAGTTAAACATTTCTCTGAAGTAAACCAGACATTTTTTTTTTACTATTTATTAGCAGTTTAGGAAAACTGTGGAGAGGTAAAAAAAAAACCTGCCCTAATGATGGACCAAACCCTGTCTTTTAGCATTCTTTGATATGGTCTATATTGTGATGTTATCCAGTATCTACACAGTTGTCCCTCTTTTTGGCAGATACTGGTAAATCTCTACTGTACCACGCTAAATTGCCATGTGCTGTATCTATTTCATTCAGTCTCATTGAAAATAAAAAGAGCTGCAGCGTGCATGTGCGAACCACATTCATTCAAGTCAACCCAGAGCACCATTCTCTGGAGTACTTGGAATCTAATCTGTGCAATCCATCCATGCAGCAAGTGGTCAGCTATCTTATAGGATAATTGATAATGTGCTTTTGTGGTACAAACCTAACAAGCTTAAATAATATTCTGACTCCACCACTAAGGTGCAGGTATAGGGCACTTGAATATCATTTCTGTGGCTGTCCGTATCCACCACTGCTTACACGTAGATATGTTGTCAGATAGTTTGAATTTGACTGCATAGGCATGTCGGAAGATTTGAGAAGAAGTGGTTTATTTTCCAGCTGAATGCTTGTATTATGCACGATAAAGTAGGTAAGAAAGAGGATCAATGGAGTTGGAGGCCATAACTGAAATGTTTGGGCTGTTGGTGGTAGGGTACTGCAACCATGATGGTGGTTGTAGAGGCACTCAAGGCAATTAGCATTTAGGGACTGACACTGAAGACTGACACCGAACCTGCACTTAGTTTGGTATATTGTCTGGTCCAGTAACTTGGAAAGCCAAATTGAAAGCCTTTTCATCTTAACTGTGAATAACAAGGCACTGAAGCTTGACCTCAGGGGGGTGGTGTTGCCATCTCGCAACAACAATTGCTGTGATTGGCTGTTTCAATTCTGGCCAGCCTATTACAGCAATTCTAATGATTCATGCAATGAAATTGCCTGAAATATTATGATCCAGCTATGATAGGTGCTGCAATGGCAACTAACATAGGCTGGAGCTCAGAAGATGTGACATCACTCCCCCTCCAGCCCTGGTTGGAGAGATCATGATGTGAGGCGCAATCCCTCCAATCACTGTGCAGAGAGATGAAGTGACTTGCAGTGACCACTACTCCTAGCCTCATCCCATCGTGATGGATGAGGGGAGTGATTCCTGCACTGACCCTGAGTGTTTCAACTCCCTAAATGTCACAACTGATATCGATGATGGCAAATGTTTGAGGATTGGGAGAGAGATCGCATTCTGTCTCCCTTCCGATTGCGCGATCACGATTGTAATCGCGAGGGCCCGGTCTCTGACATGGTAAAATGAGGGTCATCTGACTCCAGTTCACCTGATTGGGAAGGCTTCATGTATCATGGCAGCAGCATGTTCATAATGCTTCTGATAGCAGCTCTGGCAGCTGCACTGTATAGTAATAATCGAGCACTCCCATACACTGCAACTGCAATCAGGGCAGCAAAAAGTAATGTCCCACATAAGAACTATGTGAAAAAGCTTAAAACATTGTTTTAAAAATGAAAAAAAATGGAAATTTAGAAAACAGAAAATAAAACACCAGAAAAGAAAAAATATATATTTTAATAAATAGGTACCGTATATTTATGTAAGAAAGAAAACCCCCAAAAAACAAAAAATCTATACATATTTAGCATTGTCCCTGTCCATAACAACCTGCTTTATAAAACTGCCACACTAGGTAACCCCTTCAGTAAACGCCGTAAAAAAAAAAAAAAAACCGTAACAAAAATTTTGTATTTTTATCATACAGCTAAAAAAGTGGAATGAAACACAATCAAAAAGTCATATAAAAATGGTATTGCTGAAAACGACATCTTGTCCTGTAAAAAACAAGCCGTCATATAGCTCAATTAACGAAAAAATAAAATACTATAGCTCTCAGAATACAGCAATGAAAACTTTTTTGTTCTATAAAATAGGCTTTATCCAGCAAAAGCAGCAAAACATAGAAAAAATCATATATCTGCGCTCCAAAACATTGCTCCTTCCCTTCTAAGCCCTTCCATGCACCTAAACAATGGTTCTTCACCTCATATGGGGTATCATCGTACTCAGGAGAAATTGCATAACAAACTTTGAGGTTCATTATCTTCTGTTGACCTTGCAAAAATGAAAATATTTTCACAGCTCAATGTTATAAAATTCTGTGAAGCACCTGGGGTTCAAAGTGCCTCCAAACATCTAGATAAATTGCTTGGGGGTCTAGTTTCCAAAATGGGTTACTTGTGGAAGGCTTAGGTACAACAAGGACTCTCCAAACACAATGTGGAGTCGGCTAACGATTCCAGCTAATTTTCCGCTTGAAAAGTCAAATGAGGGTCCTTCTTTTCTGAGCCCTGTCGTGAGCCTCTAACAGTGGTTGTCATCCATATGTAGGATATCGGCATACTCGGGAGGAATTACACCACACTTTTTGGGGCCATTTTTTCCTGTTGCCCTTGAGAAAATGCAATATTTGAGGCCCAAGTAACATTTTTTTAGGAAAAAATACATTTTTAAAAAATGTTTCCTTAGACATTGCTTTAGTTCCTGTGAAGCACCTGAACGGTTACTAAACTTATTGAATGTGGTTTTAAGTAGTTTGAGGGGCTCACTTTTTTGAATGGTGTCCTTACCGGGTATTTTCTGTCATGTAGACCCCTCAAAGTCACTTCAAATGTGACGCGGTCACTAAAAAAAGTGGCGTTGAAATTTTGTTGGAAAAATTAGAAACTGCTGATGAAATTTGAACACTTCTAACTTTCTAACAAAAAAAAATATTTATTAACTATTTTGTGTGACATAACTGATTTAACGGCATAAAAATTCAAAGTTTGAAAATGACTACATCTTTTAACAATTTTTGCAAAATTTCTGATTTTTTCACAGAAACGCAAAAAAAATTAATCATAGATTTAACACTAAATGAAAGGTAATATTTTTCAAACAATAGTTTCAGAATCACTGGCATCCTTTGAAGCATTCCAGAGATTTAACCTCATAAAGTGACACTGTCAGAAATGCAAACAATGACCCATTCTTTAGGGTCAAAATAGGCTGGTGGTGAAGGGATTAAGCACCACTCCATCATTTTTTTCATTTTACCTCTGGAGTGGTGCTTTAAATGTAACTTCCCTACCCCTGTATTATACTAACCTTCTGGCCGCTTTATCTACCATCGCCGCCCCTCTGATTTGGGACCTGCTGTCATCTGCAGTGTTTCATAGACTGCACCGGAGGTCACAACTCAAAGCCTCGGCTTTCATGGAGATGCATTAGGAGCTTGTGACATAACTTCTGACTTCCAGCCAGTCAGAAGTTACAATCACAAAATGGCACTGTGGGACGAGAGTGGCGTTGGTAAAAGGTGAAGCCCACAGAATGTGAGTATATGACAAAGGGTCAGGGGCTTAGATATAAAGCGTCACTCCAGGGCTGAAAACTAAACCAAATGTTGGAGAGGAACCACTTTCATATCACTCTGTATACAGACCCGCAGAAGTCTGTTCACACATGAAACGTCCATTATCTGGCTGAACTCTGCAAGCTCTCTGAGTTTCCTGTATGTTTTAAATTAATCCAATAAAGACTGATATTTTACTCCACTCTTACTATAGCCGCCAGCTCTGTGTTTCCAGTGCCAATTTTAAGGTCTAAGCTGCCCACACCTTATGTAGGGGTTAAAGGGTGATTACCAGGTAAAGCTGCTTTTGAGAATGCCCACAGTCTGTAAAGTTGTCTTAAGCATATTGGAACCACTGCACACGTAGGAAATATGCTTTAGGTGAAAGTTTTAGAGAAACAACTTAAAGTTGTTCCTCTCAATCAAAATCAATGTGATATACATGGACTCCTTCCAATCATTTACTTATATATATGAGTTGTACATATATTGTAAATATGATGTAATATTATCCTAAACAAAACATTCTGATTTTATATTCTTTCATATTTTGCAGCGACTTTGTGATCAAGGCCCAACTTGGGCCGAAACGTCCTAGTTTTGTCGCAATGAACGGACACTGTTAATAAATTTTCACCTAAAGCATATTTCCTTGTACGTGTGCAGTGATTCCTATTTCCATAGTCTTTGGAACTCCTGGTTCCTTTCACTGGCACTGTTACCCTCATCAAATCGAGTGCTAGCCATTATTGCTTTATTATAAGCATAAAGGAGGCATACTTTGAGGTATCTAAGGTTTAACACATATGCTGGTATGCAATTTTTTTTTTTTATATATATAAACTATGTAAGGGCCCTTTCACATCAGCGTTTTTTGAAATTTGCGGCAGATGCGGTGAAAAAAACGCATCTGCCGCAATTACCGCATACCGGATGCACTTGTGGCGCGGTTGCGGTAAACGCCATGCAAAGTATAGGCGTACTTGCGCAGGTGCGGCAAGTGCGGTTTTGCGGCTGACCGCGGTTTTTTTTGCTGCCGCACCTGCCGCAAGTGCATCCGGTATGCAGAAATTGCGGCAGATGCGGTTTTTTCACCGCATCTGCCGCAAATTTCAAAAAACGCTGATGTGAAAGGGCCCTAAATAGTCATGAAGAACTATTCAATTAATTCCAAATATCCATAGTTTTAAGCAAGTGCTTAAATCACATCTCTGTAGACTAGCCTATCTCCTCACGTCATCTGTCGAATTATTCCCATTCTGCCCTTTTCCAAATCTGGCCCCTTGGGTCATCTGTTTACACTCTCCATGCACTATATAGCAGTTTATCTGTACTAGTACAGATTCTGGCTGGTGACCAGTTCATGCAGCATTATGTGAATCCCCTATTTATTGAATTGATGGCTGGACCATATACACAGGGGTGCACCAAGCCCCACTGCCACCTGAGCCGCGGCACTGATTACGGGGGGGGGGTGCTGGTGGAGCCCAGCGCTGCCGCCCCCTCTGCATTCATTGGACCCCCGGTGGTCGCCACTGCCGCCTGAGCCGCGGCAGTGATTGCCGGCCGCGGCCGTGAGTACCGGGGGGGGGGTTGGGGGTGCTGTTGAAGCCCAGGGCGCTGCCGCCCCTTCTGTGCTTGTCCCCCGGCGGTCGCCGCTTACCTGCGGTGCGCGGGGTGAGCGGCCGGCGCCATGACAGGGGGAGGCTGTTTGCATGAGGCGCCGCCCCCTTCTGCACAGCCGCTCCCCCTGCCTCTTGCCGCCTGAATGACAGGGCTCACACTGTCCAATGGACGGTGCGGCCCTGCATATACAACAAGCACTTTTTATTATTTACCTTTTTTGCCTCCCCTGTATTGTCTCATATTGTCTGTATATGTCCCCTCTGAATTGTAAAGTGCCGTGGAATATGTTGGCGCTATATAGGTAAATAAAATGATTATTATTATTATTTTTACAGAATTGGCATGTAATTAATTGGTAGATGACCGTGGTATAATATTTTGGTAGAGGCCCAAGTACTGGAAAACCCTTGTATATTTCGGATTTCAAAATGTGTATACATTTTTTAATTACTCCATCATTTTGCACCTTTGCTCTCTAAATGCCAAGGTAGCATGTGCTAAAATGGGCATACCCCGTTCAGCAATTCGTTTTTATGTATAGACAAAATTATTATGTCTCCCAACCATGCCATGTCCTGCAGGAGAGTAATAAATTTGGAAAGCTGTCACACTACTGCAAGGTCAGAGTCAGGGGCGTAACTACCGGCATAGCAGCTGTAGCGGTCGCTTTGGGGCCCGGCGCTTGTGGGGGGCCCGGACCCAGCGCCGCTACGCAGCCGCTGCTATACCGGCAGCTGCGCCTGCGATACAGGGGCGGACTGGCCCGGCGGGCCCCGACACTTTGGGGCCACGCCCACTAAGCCCCCCCCCATACCCCCCTGGGTGCTGTAAAGGGGGCCCGGACGGAACGGGGGGCCCATGGTCCCCTGAGCGCCCCCACATGTCTCACTACACTGACCGAAGGTCAGGTGATCTATCGCTCTGTGAATGTGGCTTGTCGTAATCATAACAACAATTTCTCCGCCCATCTCAAGTCATGTGACCGTGATGTCAGCTGACCGGAAGTGAATGTAAACATGGCGAGAAACGAGGAGAAGCAGCAGGGGAGGCTGAACCGGCTGTGGCTGCAGAAGGAGAGGGCAGGTGAGCCCCGCACTGTGCGCTGCCCCTGCCGGGCGTCGTCCTGCGCTCTCTGGGGGGAAGGGACGCTCCACCCCCCCTCCCTGCGCTCTCTGGTTATTTTCTATGCAGAGGGACGTGTCCGGGACGTGACCAGGGAGCGGCCGCGGCTGGTGAGTGGGGACGGGCAGGAGGGGGTGGTCTGGCCAGAGCTGTCCTCACCCCGTGTTCTGTGCAGGGGGCGCTACACATAGCAGCTGAGATCCGGAGGTGGATCCCGAGCATCAAGAGCGACATAGAGTATTATCTGGAGGTGAGTTACAGTGTGTACAGTGTGAGTGCTGAGGGGCTGCTGCAGTGTGTGTGTGTGTGTGTGTGTGTGTGTGTATGCTCAATGTGCAGTGTGTGTATGCTTAGTATGTAGAGTGTGTACAGTGTGAGTGCTGAGGGGCTGCTGCAGTGTGTGTGTGTGTGTGTGTGTGTGTGTGTGTGTGTGTGTATGCTCAATGTGCAGTGTGTGTATGCTTAGTATGTAGAGTGTGTACAGTGTGAGTGCTGAGGGGCTGCTGCAGTGTGTGTGTGTGTATGCTCAATGTGCAGTGTGTGTATGCTTAGTATGTAGAGTGTGTACAGTGTGAGTGCTGAGGGGCTGCTGCAGTGTGTGTGTGTATGCTCAATGTGCAGTGTGTGTATGCTTAGTATGTAGAGTGTGTACAGTGTGAGTGCTGAGGGGCTGCTGCACTGTGTGTGTGTGTATGCTCAATGTGCAGTGTGTGTATGCTTAGTATGTAGAGTGTGTACAGTGTGAGTGCTGAGGGGCTGCTGCACTGTGTGTGTGTGTGTGTGTGTGTTGGGATGCTCAATGTGCAGTGTGTGTATGCTTAGTATGTAGAGTGTGTACAGTGTGAGTGCTGAGGGGCTGCTGCAGTGTGTGTGTGTGTATGCTCAATGTGCAGTGTGTGTATGCTTAGTATGTAGAGTGTGTACAGTGTGAGTGGTGAGGGGCTGCTGCACTGTGTGTGTGTGTGTGTGTATGCTCAATGTGCAGTGTGTGTATGCTTAGTATGTAGAGTGTGTACAGTGTGAGTGCTGAGGGGCTGCTGCAGTGTGTGTGTGTGTATGCTCAATGTGCAGTGTGTGTATGCTTAGTATGTAGAGTGTGTACAGTGTGAGTGCTGAGGGGCTGCTGCAGTGTGTGTGTGTGTATGCTCAATGTGCAGTGTGTGTATGCTTAGTATGTAGAGTGTGTACAGTGTGAGTGCTGAGGGGCTGCTGCAGTGTGTGTGTGTATGCTCAATGTGCAGTGTGTGTATGCTTAGTATGTAGAGTGTGTACAGTGTGAGTGCTGAGGGGCTGCTGCACTGTGTGTGTGTGTATGCTCAATGTGCAGTGTGTGTATGCTTAGTATGTAGAGTGTGTACAGTGTGAGTGCTGAGGGGCTGCTGCAGTGTGTGTAGAATGTATGTGTATGCTCAGTATGTACAGTGTGACCACTGAGGGGCTGCTGCAGTGTGTGTAGAATGTATGTGTATGCATGGGGGCCCCTGACCGCTGCCCCCACACGCTATCCTCGGGGCCCCCTGACCGCTGCCTCCATTACTGCTGCGTCCCCCCGCTCTCCATTACCGGCGGGCAGTCGCGCTGATCTGCCTGTCATGTGGGCTGTAGCCGGCGCCGCTCTATTTCCTGTATCGCCGGCTACAGCGTCACACTACATGACAGGCTGTGGCTGCGATCAGCGCGACTGCCTGCTGCAGGTAATGGAGAGCGGGGGGCCTGTATATACCACCACCAGGGGCCTGTATATACCACCACCAGGGGCCTGTATATACCACCACCAGGGGCCTGTATATACCACCACCGCGGAGACGGCTGTAATACTGCTGGGGCCTGTATATACCACTGAGGAGGCTGCTGTATACCACTGGGGCTGCTGTAATACTGCTGGGGCCTGTATATACCACTGGGGCTGCTGTAATACTGCTGAGGCCTGTATATACCACTGGGGAGGCTGCTGTATACCACTGGGGCTGCTGTAATACTGCTGGGGCCTGTATATACCACTGGGGAGGCTGCGGTATACCACTGGGGCTGCTGTATATACTGCTGGGGCCTGTAAGGGGGCGGGTCTTGAAGGGGCATGTCTTGGAGGGGGCGTGTCATTGGGGGCGTGTCTTGGAGGGGGCCCCATTCAAAAGTTTGCTATGGGGCCCTGCCAGTTCTAGTTACGCCCCTGGTCAGAGTTATGTCCCGACTTCATCTGTATCTGTGTTTTCAAGATACAGATACAGTGAAATATAAAAGTGCAGCAGACAATGTCAGATACCTGCTCCAACATTCAGTCTGGGTAGATAATGAAGGACCTGCAGGTCTTTTAGGACACATGGCATTCTTAGTTATGTACCTGAGCAGTACAGATCAACTTAGCCATTAGAACAGGGATGCAGACCAGAGGGCTGCATGTAGAAGCGACTCTGTGGGAGTAATACACTATATCAAGGAATTGTGGTGGTACCATAACATCTGTGTGTAGTCTATGGGCGCACTGGGTGGAGGGCACCTTGTGAGTCTGCGGTGGGGCATTATAATGTGTGGGAAGATATTTGGAGGTCACAATGAAAGCAGCATTGTACTGTTTGGGAGCACCAAAGGGCTTCTTTACTAGCAATATTTCTGTGTGGGCACATATAACAGATTGGGCAAGATTAGGGTAGTGGCTTATTGTAAAATAAAAATTGTGCCCTTATTTCCTAGCTTTTTAAAGTTTGCAGATATTCATCATATATCTGTAAAAGGCGACATGATAAGGAGATGCAGTAGAGCCAAACTATTCGATTTTCTTTCTAGTTCTACACATTATCAGGTAAATGCACGTCTGTCATTTGTTGCAATCCAGTAGAGGGATGTGAGTTTGCTCACATACATTTTTTATGAAATTACTATGCATTGATCTCTCCGGTAATCCAGGAAGTGTCTTAGATGTTCTGGATGTCATTCAAGCTAAATTCTCAGAAAGCATTTGCGGAGATTAGTCCTTTTAGGAGACCATACATTTTCTGGGATCCTGATAAATGTTACCCATTGACTTCAATTACTGCATCAGGATCAAAATGTGATGGCATTAAAAACATCTTAGATCTCTCAGACATTTGTGGAAGGCCGGAGGTTGAACATATTTAATGTCACTGCTGTCTATATATGCAGTTAACCCTCAAGAACAAAATCTAGAAAAAGGACATGATTAGGAAAATGAAAAGCTTCATTATAACCTTTTAAGGACTATTTGACCTCTATGAAATTAGCACTTTCACGTAAGTTTGTTCCTTGATCAGAAAGAATAGTTTAAAGGCTTTCTTTGAGGCGAATATTATATATGAATCTTGGGTTAAAGAAAAGTTTGAAATAGATATTTATTCAAGCAGGTATCTCTGTCAAATTTATTTGGCTCTGGCATCTGGCAGTAGCATCTTATAGTGATGTTGTTGAGTTGAACCCTCCACGGCAACAATGGTAACGGAAGGCAGATTCTAAATGACGGCTGGTCTTCACTTGTGTCTTCAATAACAAGGAAAAGATTGGTTTTACACTTATCCGTTGTTTGTCATGGGTCAGATTCGTATTCAGATTATTCAAGTCTGTAATCATAGACTTATCAATCTTAGATCATTTTCAAGGATTTTAATATTGATGACCTATCATTAATATAGGTTATAAATATCAGATTGTTATTGGTCCATTTCCCAGAGCCTCCACCTATCAGTCAATAGAGAGCACCAGGACAGTTTAGAAGGGGTACAGCTCAGTACCTGGTTTAAAGTGCATGTTTACTCCCTATGTGGAACGCTACAAGATGGGGTACTCAGCAACTGGGTCTGTAGTCAGGTTCATGGTGGCAATTCCCAGTGTTGCGGCCCTGGCTCACATTGAAAGGGGAGAAAATAAAGATCTAAGAAAATTAAGGCGTTCTTGATGCCATTTGGGATAATCAGCCAGATATGGCTGGCACTGCAGGAGATCTCTGGAAGATAGATAGAGTTGTAGTGTAGATGTTAAACTCTTCCCAACTATGGCTGGTTCCCAGGGAATAGTGAGGGTTGTGGTGATAATAATGAGATGCTGAAAGAAAGGAGGCACACAGAGTCAGTCTATTTACTTTACCTTTTACTGAAGATGTTCAAGCAGATCCAGAGTAGTACAACCTCCGCCAGGCAGGTGGCCTTGCCTGTCTGATGAGAATTGTAGTTCACTTTGCTGAGAGGGTATAGTGCCCTTACTGCTGATGTTTGTAGTTTGGTAGGTTTCTAGGTACTTTTATGCTGTCCTGTACCCCCTCTGGTTGCTGTGAGTTACCTCCAGCCAGGCGGGTAATGAGGGCCCTGTAAGTATCCATGCTCCGCTCAGAGCAATTCTCTGTCCCTCTGTATTACTGATGCCCTGGAAAGTTCCATTTAAGTAGCTTGTGAGCATAAAACTCATTCATCTCCAGTTTATGTTACTAGACCCTATAAGCCTAAGTAACCTTTGGCCTAGTGCCATGCCTTGCAGCTAGTCCTTCAGAGCAGCCTCCTGGCTCACTCCTGGCTGAGCCTCTCCTATGCCTAACCCAGCCTTACTACCCAGCTAACCCCTCCCTCCAACTAGAAACTGAGACACAGCCAAATAAGACCTTTATTTGCTGAACTTCCTGGTTGAAGTTCAAGCTGTGTTGGATGCTTCAGACTTCCATCAGAGGGTGTTCCAATTCTCTTCAGATATGGCATTACAGTTCATATTGAAGAAATACCATTTGTGGTAGCCAGACCGCAGGGGTGCCACATAAGGTAATAGGATAAAGATTCAGGTACCAGTCTAGAATCCCCTCAATACCTCAATATATGTGGCTGTAATAGTTCTGCTGCATGACGGCCTCTTCAATATGTTGACAATTTATACTTTGCACCAGATATTTGTATCAGGAATTAATTTTCCTATATGGAGTTTACCAATGTAGTTCTTGAAAATCCCTTTACTGCTTCTATCTCAAATCATTAACCTATCAACTCTTCTTGTCCTCTTCCCTCCTGTGTCCTCTATAGCCACTTCCAGTGTAGATGTAGAGTTTGTGTTTTGGTTCTCCCCATTTCTGTCTTTAATTGTGGGTTAATTTACTTCCCAGCTCCATGGGAAAGGGGAGTGGGAATCAGCTCAGTGCTTTAGAGAAGCAGGGCCAGAGTGGAGGCTCAGGCCTCTCACCATCAGGAGTACTCCTGAGTTAGAGATAGTTCCAGGCTCCCTAGCTTGAGGGGCAGCTTAGGCAACCCAATTTCCTTTTTCCCCACAGTCCTCATGATATTGTGTGAATGGATCAATGCAACTATGGGTCAGTAGAACTATTTGGGGGTCCAGTCGTAAAATGTATGCCAAAGTGCAATTATAAAATGTCTAAAACCAATTTTGCGCTAAGATAATGTCATTTCAGCTAAAAGGAAATGGTATTCTCCTAAATAGAAACGGAACTAATTTCCAAGACAAATCCTAATAAGTAAAATAATTTGTTCTGGATTAGTTTCCACTTGACTTATACAAAGCAAACTAATGAATTATTATATTACAATTGTGAAATCAAATTAAGATACAGTCCAAGCATTCAATTAATCAGCTCAATAGCTTTAATTTGGCAATAATGTGTATGAATATTAAAAGAATCGTTTACCATGTATGAAATACTTTTAAAAATCAATTAAAACTTTATATGACAAATACTAGTGGACTTCAAGCATTGGTCCATTTTTAAATTTAAAGGATTCTGTTACCAGGTTTTGCTACCTCCTCTAAGAGCAGCATGATTTAGGGACAGGGATCCTGATTTCAACGATGTATCACTTACTGGGCTGCTTGCTGTAGTTTTCTCTGTTTTATCTGAAGGTCTCTGAACGCTGAGCTCTGTATCCATAACAGTCCGTTCTACAATCTAATCATCTTGACCCTCCTTTTCTCTTGTCTCACTGAGACATCATAACGCAGTTAATCTACTGCCCTATGGCGAGCGCGGATGGGTAAGGTTTTAATACCAGTAGATCTATTGTTTGAAGTGTAAAGCTTCCCGTCAACAACACGTCAACTGAGTTGTCCAGCGATTGTTGAAAACGTACGTAGGCGGGTCATTGACGGCTGATCGCTGGTGAGCTGTCACACAGGCAGACTCACCAGCGATCAGTGGACCAGCGACATCGTGGAAATGATTTAAATATCGTTTCCACGATGTCTTGCTCCCACTGCCAGGCTGCGGTAAGCGGGAGCAGGCTGGTCTCCAAGGTAAACTGCAGGTATATGTTGATCACGCGTCTCCTGGTGTCACACGCAGCGATGCTGCGTGTTCACCGGGCGACCATCGCCAGGTTTTGGGTCTGTCCGAAAACCTGGCGACCATCAACCAGCGATTTATCACTGGTTGATATACCATGTCACACGCGTCAATATTGCTGCAACGTCACGTGCAGCAGTGACATTGACAGCATATTGACGGTGTGACGGCCCCTTTAGACAACTGATCTCTATAAAAATTACATCAAGCATCCCAATGAGGGACACATTGTTGGAATCAGAGTTTCTGACTCTACATCATGCTGCTTTTAAATTAGGTAACAACATCATAATGACAGATTCCCTTTAAAGAGGACCTGTCACCAAACCAGGCATGGTGATCTAATTACAGCACTGGATGCAGCATGGGTCCCCCAGCACTTGAGCATGCCCTGTACCCCAAGATAATACACTTAGAAAACTTACATGCTGCAGCCATTAAGGAGGTGGCCAGAGGCTGGAGCCAAGGGCAGATTCACACCCCCTGCATGTGTAATCTGCCCACCGCTGCCAATCATTCTCTCCCTCTTCTCCAGCATTAAACAGAGTTTACGTTACGTTTTCATGCCTGAAGTCACTTTGTCGTAGTTGATGAGCAAGCAACATTGGGCAATGTGTGTACTAAGAACTTCAGAAATAAAAAGATAAGATTTTTGAGTTTTTTTAAAAAAACGTAAGTTTTTAACTTTTTCCTCAAATAATATAGCTTATAGCATTTGTACATCATTGGTAGTAGCTGTGTGCTGCAAGAATTTTTTTCAAATTATTTGACCCCGCGTCTTTGCTAGCACCAGTTCACACTAGTCTGTGAGTGCTGTGCAGTTTTTTTCTTGTTTATATATATATATACATATATATATATATATATATATATATTACTATATATAATATATATTATATATATATCTACTATATAATTGCCTAATTGTGTCTGTCTGAGGCCGAAATTCAAAATTTGCGCGCCGTGCGGCTCTCCTCACAGCCCCCCACTCCTCCTGGCGCCCGCTCCTGCTGCCCTGCCTGCGCTCCCCATGGCCCCCCTCTGCCCCTCCTCGCCCCCGCTCCTCCACAGTAAAGATGTAAAATAAAAAAAACCCTCAGTGAGGATACTCACCCGTCAGCCGTCTCGTCTCCACCTCCAATGCGTCTTCTAGCTCCTACAGGGCTTGAGGACCTGTCGTTGCCTGCGAACCGATCAGCTGAGCGTCAACCGATCACACGTTCGCAATGCAGGTCCATGCCCTGGAGCTACAAGACGCATCGGAGGTGGAGCCAGATGGCGGACGGGTGAGTATCCTCACTGTGGGGGCCAGAAGGGCGATGGAGGGGCCATGGAGGGGCCAGGAGGAGCGATGGAGGGGCCAGGAGGAGCAATGGAGGGCACAGGAAGAGCAATGGAGGGGCCAGAAGGAGCGATGAAGAGGCCAGGAGGAGCTATGGTGGGGCCAGGAGGAGTGATGGAGGGGACAGGAGGAGCGATGGAGGGGACAGGAGGAGCGATGGAGGGGCCAGCAGGAGTGATGGAGGGGCCAGGAGGAGCGATGGAGGTGCCAGGAGCAGCAATGGAGGGGACAGGAGGAGCGATGGAGGTGCCAGGAGCAGCAATGGAGGGGACAGGAGGAGCGATGGAGGGGACAGGAGGAGCAATGTAGGGGTCAGGAGGAGCGATAGTGGGGCCAGGAGGAGTGATGGTGGGGCCAGGAGGAGCGATGGAGCGTCCAGTAGGAGTGATGGAGGGGACAGGAGGAGAGATGGAGGGGCCAGGAGGAGCGATGGTGGGGCCAGGAGGAGCGATGGAGGGGACAGGAGGAGTGATGGAGGGGACAGGAGGAGTGATGGAGGGGACAGGAAGAGTGGGGGGACTGGAGGAGCGGGGACAGGAAGAGAGATGGAGGAGAGGGAACAGGAGAAGCAGGGACAGGAGGAGAGACGGAGGATCCGGAACAGGAAGAGAGACGGAGAAGCGGTGACAGGAGGAGAGACGGAGGAGAGGTGACATGAGGAGTGGTGACAGGAAGAGAGATGGAGGAGCGGGAACAGGAGAAGCGGGGACAGGAGGAGAAACAGAGGAGTGGGGACAGGAGAAGTGGTGACAGGAAAAGCAGTGACAGGAAGAGTGGTGACAGGAAGAGCGGTGGCAGGAGGAGAGATGGAGGAGTGGGGACAGGAGGAGTGGTGACAGGAGGAGAAGCAGAGCAGTGGGGACAGGAGGAGCAGTGATAGGAGGAGAGACGGAGGAGCGGGGACAGGAGGAGCGGTGACAGGAGGAGTGATGACAGGAGGAGACACGAGGAGTGGTGACAGGAGCAGCGGTGACAGGAGGAGAGATGGAGGAGTGGGACCAGGAGGAGCGGTGACAGGAGGCGAAACAGAGGAGTGGGGACAGGAGGAGCAGTGACAGGAGGAGAGACGGAGGAGTGGGGACAGGAGGAGCGGTGACAGGAGGAGTGATGACAGGAGGAGACACGGAGGAGTGGTGACAGAAGCAGCGGTGATAGGAGGAGAGATGGAGGAGTGGGGACAGGAGAAGCAGTGACAGGAGAAGCGGTGACAGGAGGAGCAGGGACAGGAGAAGAGACGGAGGATTGGTGACAGGAGGAGAGACGAAGGAGCGGTGACAGGAGGAGCGACGGAGGAGCAGTGACAGGAGGAGCAGGGATAGGAGGAGAGATGGAGGAGCGGGGACAGGAGGAGCAGTGACAGGAGGAGAGACGGAGGAGCGGGGACACGAGAAGCAGTGACAGGAGGAGAGATGGAGGAGCGGGGACAGGAGGAGAGACTGAGGAACAGGAACAGGAGGAGAGACCGAGGAGCAGGGACAGGAGGAGAGACCAAGGAGCTGAGACAGGAGGAGAGACCGAGGAGCAGGGACAGGAGGAGCGGTGACAGGAGGAGAGACAGAGGAGCAGTGACAGGAGGAGTGGGGACAGGAGAGACGGAGGAGCGGTGACAGAAGGAGCGGTGCAGTTCACTCACGTTGACTGAACAAGTTCTGTCAGTCACAGCATGTCAACTACATACATATTGTAGAATACCCGATACGTTAGAATCGGGCCACCATCTAGTATATATATATATATACTGTATATATATATGAGAGCCACTCTGTGTTGGTATAAAAATAAATATAAAATATAAAATCCCAATGCAGTTCAATTCAATTTGTGGGTCCTACCTAAAAAATATGTGGAATAGCTCACAGGTTAGGATTACTTTTCAAGGCATTCAATATTACTGTGTATGTCCAACTGAAATTAAAAGGAATCAGTTGACAGAGAAATGTTCTAGACCAGAGGTCCCCAAATCCAGGTCTCAAGGGCAGCCAACAGTGCAGGTTTTCAGGATTTCCTTAGTATTGCATAGGGCTTGGAATCATTACTTGTTCAGATGATCACATTATCACCTGTGCAATACTAAGAAAATCCTGAAAACCTGCACTGTTGGCGGCCCTTGAGGCCTGGAGTTGGGGACTTCTGTTCTAGACTATTATAGACTACAAGAAGTGATGGGATACAGGCCTTCCATCTAAAGACCAAGGAGTGTGTAAAGTATCGTGGTTCTATTCTGCAGTATAGAAGAGCTACCATTAGTCGGTACCCTCTGAGAAATGCTGGATTATAGAGATGAGCAAATAAATTCAAGTGGAATAGAATTCTACTTACATTTTGTATAAATCTTCACTGGCACAAAGAGCATATTTTTTTGTAATTCACTACCATGTGCATTCAGCAAAATGGCAACCACTGACTCTCATTTTTTGGAACCATAAAGGCCCATCAAAAGGTAAAAATATAAAACAAATATTTACGTTAAGTTCTTGTGAAATGTCCATTCATATTCACATTTTCTGTTACCCACTGCTCACAATGTAATTGGGAATGTCATTTTACCATTATGTCATTAGACCGAGCAGGGGAAAAAATGATGGAATCACTCAATTCTGAGGAAAGAAGTATGGTATCATTCCATAAATTTTCATTCCCAAAACTAACACCTGCATCAAATAAGATCTGCTCGTTAGTCTGCATCTAAAAAGGAGTGGTGACACCTTGGAGGGCTGTTGCACCAAGTGGACTGACATGAATCACGGCTCCAGCATGAGAGATGTCAATTGAAACAAAGGAGAGGATTATCAAACTCTTAAAAGAGGGTAAATCAACACGCAATGTTGCAAAAGATGTTTGTGGTTCAGTCAGCTGTGTCTAAAATCTGGACAAAATACAAACAACATGGGAAGGTTGTTAAAGGGAAACATACTCGTAGACAAAGGAAGACATCAAACCGTCAATACCAGAAATGTAAAGCAATAATGTCTCCAAAACAGGAAATGCACAACAAAACAAATGAGGAACGAATGGGAGGAAACTGGAGTCAATGTCTGTGACCGAACTGTAAGAAACCGCCTAAAGGAAATGGGATTTACATACAGAAAAGCTAAACATAAGCCACCTAAACACCTAAACAGAAAAAAAGAAGATTACAATGGGCTAAGGAAAAGCAATCATAGACTGTGGACAGGATGAAAGTCCTATACAGTGATGAATAGCGAATCTTAGGTATGAGGGAGTACCTCACTATTCGGACTCGATATACTCGCAACTAGTAGGTCCCGGTACTCGGTACTCATTGCGAGTATAGCGAGTGCGAATACTTTTGCAGTATATATATAGATACACTGCGAAAGTAGCCAAAAAGTGAATAAAAGTTGTTAAAAATAATAAAATTACATTTTCACCTGTCCGACGCCTACACCGGGACCGTCCCAGAAGACCTGCGATCACCGGACAAGGGCCTGTGACTTCTAGCCAATCAGATGGCCAGTAGCGATCTGGCCAATCAGATGGCGCACACGTCACAAACACATGATCGCTAACGGCCACCTGATTGGCCAGATTGCAAGGTCCTAGCAGTACTGCTGTCAACAGCAATCAGAGAAAGTTGGAGCCAGATTGATGATGAGTACTGTTTGTCACTCATTAAGTCCATGCCTCAGAGACTGCAAGCTGTTATAAAAGCCAGAGGTGGTGCAACAAAATACTAGTGATGTATTTGAATGTTGTTTTGTTTGTTGATCATGATTCCATATTTTTTTCCTCAGAATTGAGTGATTCCATAATTTTTCCCCCTGCTTGGTCTAGAAAAGTAACCGTTACTGACTACCACATTTTTTATTTTGATTTCTTTTAGTGTTTCTTAAAGCCATAAAGTTGCCATTTGAAATGACTTTAGTTTTGTACCATGTCTGTGATCTGCTTTTTTTTCTGCAACATTAAACAACTGAATGGACATCCTCTGAACCAGGTGATTCCATGGTTTTTGCCAGGGGTTGTAGTTAGATTTTTTCTAGCACAAGTAAATGGTTAACATTTGTTCTCTATTGTTGCAGTCTTGTAAGTATTGTATTATTTAGAGAAATGTTGGTTAGGCTTTAAAAATGTGCATTTTATTTGATATGTCATGGCAGACAATTCTAATTAAGCAGAATTCATTACAGGACAAATTATTCAAGTAAATGCGTCAACAAAAAGATAAACATTTCAAGAGATTTTTCAGATCATAGTGACAAAATACGTGCTTTATGGAGATCCGGAACCGCTGAATTAACCTGCATATACGCCAGTATATGCGCATATAACTTGATTGTTTTTATTGTCATATGTTGTAAATTGTTCAATGGATGGATTTATAGAAAGCATTGTAAACAGGAACATACATTAGCTCATATTTCACAAAGAACTTCACTGAATGAATATTTGAGGATGTCCAATTAAAGTATCATTTACTATTCTATTTGGCAGATGGACTGACAAAAATGTTTCTGATTGCTTGTTACTTTTTCACAGCTGAATATGCTAATGCAAACTAGCCAGAAAGCAGCTGTCACCTATATGTATATCTCATTTTTTGTCCAGAAGAAATATATTGTGATGTTAGTGACAATCTGTAAAACAATATTTTACATTTTCTTTCAACTGACATGTAATTATATTTGCAGTTATCAGAAGTAAAATATGGGCCAAATTTTTGTCACAATCTTGCTAACTTCTCACCCTATATTAAAATCTGATTTTCATTGTCAGTCCTGTCTACTGACATCATTTTGTCTTGGAGCTAAAGTACATCGCTGTATCACAAAATTATATTTTATGGGAAGGGATCAGAACTTGTTATACCCACTTATACATAAACACTCAGAAAAAATGGCATTTATCCCAATGAATCACTTTAAATAGCTTAGAATCATTTTACAATATCCCACTTTTTTAATATAATAAAACACTAATTAAGAGGATTAACAAAGGGTCTATAAGTTGTGTTTCACCCATTGCTCATCTTTTTTTTCTGAGAGTTCTACAACATATGACAACCCCCTTTTCATTTAAAATAACCGTTGGGGTATGTGCACATGATCCAGAGGCACTGTGAGTTGGACGCAGTGCCTTCAGACCTGATGGAGTCTAAGGGTGAGCGCAGGGAGAACGCGGCCAGCCTGTGTCCTCAATCTGTGTTGTTTGCAGGGTGGCTTTTTCCTGCATTCACCCGCTGGAGATCGCTTCCAACTCCTCTACATTAAATTAACATGCTGTGGAGAAGCGGGAGCGCCACACCCCGCACCGCAGCCAAAATAACTCTGCGGTGGGGAGAAACACAGTGAGCAAGGAATTTCTAGAAATCCCGTCAACTGTGCTGGTATTGTACAATGCAGCATTTTGGACAAAGCGGTAAGACGCTGCTTCCAAAACACTGACACTCTGGATTCTAGGGAGAACTAAATGTGGCTCAAAGATCTAAACAGCTCATTTATACATCAGGAAAATATGTATTTCTTAGGAAATAGACATTAGATTGCAGATATCTAGGTATCATTCAACTTTCTATGACGTACATGCCCATATAGTTAGCTTAGGAGAGTTGATCCCATTGACAGATTCCCTATAAGATTAAAAACCTCCATAATTAATTACAATTTACAATTTAGGACAGATATATTATAGCCTATCCTTAGTATAGGTTATCAGTATCAGCTGTGGAGATAGTATAAAGAGAATATTAGGGAAACACAGACGCTCCCATAAGTAGTACTTCATGTTACTAGTAGGTTTATGTATTATGTGCTCACTTAGTAAGCTATACAAGTGCATAGCAATGTACAGAATCCTCGGATTGCTGCCAGCTCCTCTACATGTCATCATGTGAATCATAAGCATAGGTAAGAAACAGAGGAAAAAGAGGAGCAAGGAGGCTCTCTCTCCTGCCAACACTACTTCTACTTCTTTTGGAGTTTCAGACTCCCATACTCTACAAACGAGAGAACAGAACCTCTGAAGAGATAGGACAGTGATGTTGTTGGTAGAGGTGGACAATGCCTTGTTGTTCCTCTTTTTCTTCTGTTTCATTTCAGTATTAACAGATAGTGCCGTAGCGTCCAGAACTACAATCTGTCTATAAAGCTAGAACATCATCTTTTTACATTGCGTAGTAGCCATTCTAGGAGCTCAACTACCATTTGCTTCAGATACCAGCTGCAGATATCAGCTGATTGGTTGAAGAATCGGTGAGTGTACCTATTTTAAGGATGAATCATCATATCTAATTCACGGACAATCTCATTGAAGCACCACTTCAGAATTTTTTTTATTGCACTGCTGGAGTTGTGCTTCAAATTTAATTCCCCTGACCCCTGTCTTTTACTCACCTCTGCGACTTCATCTTTACTACCGCTCTGGTTGGTCTCCTGTGATCTGTAATCTACAAACAGGTCCAGTGTTTACTCGAGCCTGCCTCAATACACCCATGGCTAGTGATGAGTGAGTATACTCATTACTATTCACTAATCGCAGGCAGCTGAGGGCTGGTATTCTCAGCGGCGTGGGAGCTCATTGTTTTAGGGCCCCCCACGCTAATGAATAGCAGTCCGCAGCCACCCCTGAAAATGGCACATTCATTGTAGTGCCATTTGCAGATGCTGTATCAGACTCTTCCAGCAGCCTTGGTGGTGGTGGCATGCTGGGTAATAAGAGTTTAATACCAACTTTGTATTTCCAGCTGGTATTAAGCCTTGAGATTCTTAATGTCAGGCCAAGTTAGACACAGAAATTGAGAATCTCAAATAAATAGTAAAAAAAGACACAATACAGAGAAAATTACTTTATTCGAAAAAAAAAAAAACAGAGACACTTCATGACTCCATCTTTATTACCCCCTCTCCACCCTCATACCCCTCAACGATCCTCATCTTCTCTCTTCCTGGACAGACTCAACTCTGCTACATCAGAGACCATGGGGAGGATTAAGACATCCACCCCCGTGGTCTCTGATTACTGAATGACAGCGCTGAGACTGACGGTGAGGTCACCGTTGCCATAATTACCAGCGTTCTGGATATAGAGTGTCTAATGCTTCAAATTAATAAAACAATTGATTGTGTTAGTGTCTTTACTAGTGATGAGCGAGCACTAAAATGCTCGGGTGCTCGGTGCTCTGGCCGAGCATCTCAAGATACTCGTGTACTCAGCCAGAGCACCGAGCCCAATGTAAGTCAATGAGTGACAGGCTCCGCCCACAGACTTCCAGTTATAAAACGAGTATTTCTGGGAAAGGGCGGGAGGGGGAACTTTTTCAAATCGCCGCAACATATAACACCTTACTGTGGCCCCCAGAGGGATCCTAACAATTAATCTGCTCCCTGTGTGGTGCCAGCTCACTGTGTGCACTGAAGGGAGCAGTGTATTTGTGTCAGATTGCTAATTATTAGCGAGTAGTCCGAGCATCTCGGCGGTACTCGTGCTCGCCGAGCATCCCGAGTACCGAGATACTCGTGCGAGTAACGAGTAGCGCCGAGCATACTCGCTCATCCCTAGTCTTTACTTATAAATCAAAAGTTAAGAATGGTGTTAGACAAATTAGACTTTACTAGTCTATACATGGTGGTCTCTCTTTTTCTTTGAGTATCTTAATCCGATCTCCTCCTCTTCTTATTAGTGGGACCATATCTATGACCCTGCACTTCAAATCCTTCTCCCTATGCTTGGCTTCAACAAAATGCTTCGGGACCAGTAAGTCTACATTGTATGTTGTTTTAGCACTGTAAGATTATATATTGATAATTAATTATGTAATTTGAATAATGCATTAAACCTGGGAAGACCAGCCAGTGGCTGCTGGACAAAGGACGTGTGTGCCATAAACGATGGCATCTTGTGCCCTAAGCTGAATTAAAAAGCTCTTTTTACATCTAAATTGGAGTGCTGCAAACCTTCTTATGGATTGAATGTATGACAAGCTTTAAAAAAGGATTGCTTGGCTCGCTGTGCACCCATGTTATTAATTGCTGTGCTGCTTCACCTTTTTTGTTATCTATCTATCTATCTATCTATCTATCTATCTATCTATCTATCTATCTATCTATCTATCTAACGAAAAAAGTTCACAGTAGCACACAGTGGCTGCCAATCATGTGTGTATACATATACATATAGATAGAAGTGAAACACCTATG
Organism: Allobates femoralis; assembly: GCA_033576535.1. NCBI lineage: Eukaryota > Metazoa > Chordata > Amphibia > Anura > Aromobatidae > Allobates > Allobates femoralis. The sequence goes on along the minus strand of JARQOC010000005.1, from coordinate 479,093,842 downwards.
CGTTTGAGAAAAAATATAAAAACATGCGTTTTTTCAAAAAATTGTTAATTTTTTTGGGATATTCTATCTTTGTAAAGTAAGGTTCTTAGTACACATATTGGTCAATACCTGTTTGTCCAAGGTGACCTTAGATCTGATTGGTTCCTATCCTACCATGCCACTCTTTCCTTGGATTTAGCTAAGTCACCATTTTTATTATTTTTATGGAATGTGGGAGGACTTACTTCTGTGGATAACCCCATTGGATGCTAAATTATTAGGACCTGATTCAGAATTTACTTTGGCTACGTTACGAGTATGGCACTCCTTACATGAACATTCTACTCAGGGGGGATTGATTAGCCCACTGACTCCCCTTTTTCAAATCCCACTTTTCAGCCAGGTTTACATAGGTGATAATTTTTGGGCTGGTCAAGTGCGGGAGATGTGAGACATATTATCTGACTAGATGGTGGCCCGATTCTAAAGCATCGGGTAGTCTAGAATAGTAGTTTGAATGCCGCTTCTCTGAATGGTCGCCGCGTTCAGGGCCGACCAATCAGAATAGCGGCGCTCGCCATGGCGCACATTGTATTTGAAATATGGCGGTATGCCGAGCGCCACTATTCTCATTGGTCGGCGCTGAACGCGGCGACCAATCAGAGAAGCGGCATTCAAACTGCGCGCCGCTTCTCTCATTGGTCGCCGCGTTCAGCGCCAACCAATCAGAGGAGCGTCATTCAAACCACGCGCCAAGCCGGTTGGCGCGCGGTTTGAATGCCGCAAAGGGCACCACCGCTGTGGTCATCTCCCGACTGGCTCGCCGCTGACCGGAGCTCAGCCGCGGCTACTGCTGCACAGAGGTCAGCGGCTCGCCAGCCTGGAGATGACTCCCGGCTGGCGAGCCGCGGACCTCTGTGCAACAGGTAGCCGCGGCTCAGCTCCGGTCAGCGGCTCGCCAGCCGGGAGCTGACCGACTAATGCCGGTCAGCTGCCGGCTGGCTCGCGCGCGCTGCGGCCACTGTCGACCGGGCTGCAAATTGGCGCGAAATTTGAACTTTGAATTCTCGTGCCTATTTGCATAGTCTGCGCTCATTGGTGCCCGCCGGTGTCTGGTGCGCGATTTCCGTGACAGACAGACAACATTAGACAATTATATAGTAGATGGTGAGTTACCTTCCTTCCTTCCTTTGAGAAAAGAAACAGAATCGTTTGCGCCAAACTGCTATAAAAAATTATATGGGGTCGGTTTAATCACCCCTCCGCTCACCTTCTAAGGTTGTGCAGGTCCGCACAACTGGATTAGTCGCTAGTGCTGCTGGGCTCTCCTAGTTGAAATCGAGCGGCGAGGTGGACGCTGCACGTGCCCTCTATGTCTCTCTCTCTGCACGTGACTGCTCTAAGGAGTGGTAAGCTGACGTCTACCAGGTCCTGTGGCTCAAAGCTGCTGGCTATCACACTTCCCAGCAGGGAAGAATGTGTATGTAGCTCCAAAAGACAATGTGATATAATGAGCGCTAAGATACACACAAGGACTCGGCCATTAGATATTTTACCTTTCAGCTTTAATCAGCAAGTGGGTTCCTCTAGTCACAACGCGTTTCAACGCAGATAGCGTCTTTCTCAAGGGATCACTTGAGAAAGACGCTATCTGCGTTGAAACGCGTTGTGACTAGAGGGACCCACTTGCTGATTAAAGCTGAAAGGTAAAATATCTAATGGCCGAGTCCTTGTGTGTATCTTAGCGCTCATTATATCACATTATCTTTTGGAGCTACATACACTTCCTTCCTTTGAGGTCCTGCAGCGGACGTCTCCGATGACACGATTTAACTAGTTTGAATATGCTGAACTACGTTCCTTCCTTTCAGCAGCAACCATTCATGCAGAGTTTACTCATTTTATTTTCCCACAGAAGAAATATTTCTCAATGAGTCTCCACTGGATCATGTAATCTCTAAAGTCTATCATGCCATTTTATCGGAGAGAAGGGGAAGGAAATTTATCTTCCAACTAGCTTGGGAGACGGATTTGGGCAGAGAGCTCACACGTGTTGAATGGCAAAAGGGTTTTCTGTGTACTCATGCAATGGCGGTTCAATGCTTGGCACAGGAAAGGAATTATAAAGTACTTACCAGATGGTACCTCTGCCCAGATCGACTTCATAGAATCTCCTCCTCTATTGCCAATGTATGTTGGTGATGTGAGGCGGCAATTGGCAGCATGCTACATGTTTGGTGGGATTGTGTGAAAACAAGGAGTTTCTGGGATAAGGTTTTCCGGAATTATACCCTAATTACAGGTACTGCTGTCGTTGGCTCCCCCGGAATAGCCCTTTTGTCTATCTTGCCAGGCTCCATCAGCCACGTCAAAAAAGATATCCTCCTTTTCTGTGTCTCAGCGGCTCGCGCTGTCATCCCAAGGCTTTGGAAATCTTCTGAACAGCACCTCTATTCGTGAGTGGTATGTGGACATGGCTAATGTATGCCGTATGGAGGAGCTGGCACTGAGAGTGCGGGATCCTTGGATAATTTTAACTTGATATGGATTGAGTGGATTTTGTTCCACAACTCTCCTAACTTTCAAGAGTTGTTTGCTTGATCGGATGGGTTTGGTGGAGCTAGTTCGGATCAAGAGACTAAGGAACCGGACCTCAACTAAAGCTATTGCATTACCCCATGCCCATCTTCCTGCATTGCCTTTCCCCTCTCCCCTTTCTTCTTTCATTACGTTCGTAATTTCATATCTCCTCTTTACTCGTTTCTAACATTTTTCTTTTTTTTCGCATGTCTCAAGGATGGAAAATAACCAACCTAGCCTCACTTGCCGAATTTAATCTGGGTTATTTGGTTGTGCTATGTTATTACCTTGTTGGCTAATGATGCCTATGCTTATTCTGATATTATATCTAAGTTAGGGGACGTGTACCCCACCTCCTTGCCTATGCTTATGGACCTGGTTGTTCCTTTTTTCGTTTCTTTATCCATCTTTTATTTTTTATTTTTATGAGCAGAACATAAGCTCTAGTTGTACCCTTAATTATGATTGTTTTTATTGATACTTTAGAGTAACTTGTTAAATCTCTTAAATTTCCTGATTTAATGTAATTCTGTGATCACATGTATAACCTTTAATATATAAAGATTTAATCAAAAAATCTTTGAGAGATATTAAAATTGCTGTTGGGAGAAGGTGCCTTGAAATATGGGAAACCTGGAGCAGTTTGCAAAAAAGGAGTGGTCCAAAATTCCAGATAAGAGGTGTAAGAAGCTTGTTGGTGGTTATAGGAAGCAAATGATTGCAGTTATTTATTTCAAAGGGTGTGCAACCAAGTGTTAAAATTAGGGTGGCAATAATTCTGTTTGGCCCATCCTCAATACATAAATGGCGCTATTATCTCGCTGGCTGACATGCTGTGCCGGAGTAATCATCATCTGGTATCAGCTATGTATCATAGATGACATCCTGTTGTAACGCCTAATATTGGTATTAGAAATGATTTCTGGTGTCTAAACACTTTAATGCTGCTGTCAAATGTGACAGCGGCATTGATCTACTTACCAGAGGGAAGGAGCTTCCTCTTTCCTTGCATCAGCACATGATTGCCATCACGTTGTGCCGATGGTCTCTATGGGAACTTTGGGTCAAGTAAAGACCGCAGGTTCACCTAGGTACAGTGGGCTAAGATGTCCTGCTTTGAGTCGGACCTGAAATGCTTCCTGCCTGTACCTTTTTGTGATCAAATACCCTGCAATGTAAAAGCATTGCAGACTATTAGATTAGTGATCAGACCAGAGAAACATGGTGTCCCACCTTTAGACTAGGTGAACAGAGTAAAAAGAAATGCAATAATATTTTTTAAAAATTCACAAAAAAAAGAACGAAAAAAACCTGTAAAAAATATTATACCAATAAGTACATCTGTTTATGTAAAAAAGAAAAATATACAATGTACCGCCGCATCCGGAATGACCCAGTCTATAAAACTTGCCACACTAGTTAACCACTTCAGTGAACACCGTAAAAAATTAAAAATAGAAAATTTAGCTAAAAATTATGCTTTTACATCAGAGTGGCAAAAGACAAGTGGTAGTGGTTGTGGACTATTAATAGGAAACCATTGTGGTCAAGGGGGTGTGGGGTCTGTGAGTTTTCTAGTTTAGTTCCCCGGTTGGAACTTCTGAGCCATAAATAGTTTTAAAACTGTCCCTTTTCAATTGGATTGAGCAGAACTACCATACCAGTGATGGCATACGTAGTGGAGTTTAAATGAAAAAAACATATTTTTTTCTAAGTTACCGTAATTAAATAGTATACATGTTAAATGTTTTGATTTCTAGAAATACATCTTCCTCATGAGGATTCTTTTGTCTTCCTCAGTATCAAAACTGCTAAATAATAGGCTGGATTGTATGCACTTTTTTATTAAACATACTATGTAACTTTATTTTTACAATCCTCTAGTTGAAATTCAGATTGTCAAGAAATAACATGTGTCTTATTTTCTGGATATGGCTGTATGAAGTGTAAAATGAGGATTATCAATAAATGCTGATATAAAACTGCACAATTTCATGTAACTACTAGCTATCATACTCTAGGGAGCTGAATATATTTGTACTATATGGGAAAGGATATTGAATGAACTCTATAACATAATTTGCTAAATCTTTTTTGCATCAACTGCAGACTGATCAGAAGAAAAAGCAAAGTCTTTGTTCCAAGCACCTGCGCTATGATTAGATCATAGACAGATTCACTCTACAAAAAACTGATAAGTCTGAAAAGACAATTTATGGAAAAAATGAACTTGAGAATTTGCAGACGAGAGCATAGTTGTCTGCCCGAATATAATTAAAGGCGCTTAACAGAACTCATAAAACAGTAAATATATTTTCTTAATGGCTTGTTTAAATTTATAGGCAAAATAGTATGACTTAAGCACTTATACTAATTTTATGATGTAAGGGTACCAGATAGGTCGTGTACCTCACTTTGATGTGAGCTCCCATGATGAGCTCACATCATTCCCCCTACATCTCAGCTGATCTCATCTACTGAGATGTGTGACTAACAGCCCCGACTGGATCCGCGATCCGATTGGCACTGTTAACCCTTTGGATCGCGCTGTCATTCACTTACAGCGCGATCCAAAAGCGCCGCAATGAGGATCGCGCCGTTCTGTGCAGAGATGGGAGATCCCGCGATAAGATTGCAGGATCTCTGTGTGTCATCTGATAGCATCCGGGGTCACTGAAGGACCCCGGGCTATCAGGGATTTCTTCCTGTGGATGGTTGGCAAGCCAACCACAGAAAGTGATGATTTGTGCTTTGTCCCAATGTACTGCAGCTCATCGGGACATAGCACAAGCGATTGGACACTGCAGCACTGTGGCGTCCTATGGGGCACTGTAAAATAAAGTAAAAATAAAAAATATGAAAACATATGAAAAAAAAAAGTTCAAATCAACCCCCTTTTGTGCCATTCAAAATAAAAGTATTAAAAAAAATTAAAAAATACTCATATTTGGTATTGCCATGTTCTGAAATGCCTGATCTATCAAGATATAAAATCAATTAATCAGAGCTGTAAAATGGGTAACAGAAAAAAAGGTCTAAACACCAAAACTGAGTTATTTTGGTCTCCGCAACATTGCTATGAAATGCAATAACGGGCGATCAAAACAGCACATCCACCCAAAAATCATATCATTAGAAACTTCAGCTCAAGCCACAAAAAATAAGCCGTCACACAGCCACAGATCCCGCAAAATGAGAACGCTACGGGTCACAGAACATGGCGCAAAAAGTGCAATTCTTTTATTTTTCAAACTTCTGAATTTTTGACACTATTTTCACTACTAAGGTAACAGTAATGGTACATTTACACGCGGCCACAGGAAGGTAGGAACAGGCAGGCATTGGACACAATTGTGCCTGTTGCCTTGAAAAGACCACGATGTGGCGGCGTGTAATTCAGGACTTTCCTTCCTTCAGGGAAGACACAGGAAGGAAAGTCCTGAATTACACGCAGCCACATCGTGGTCTTTTCAAGGCAACAGACACAACTGTGTCCAATGCCTGCCTGTTCCTACCTTCCTGTGGCCGCGTGTAAATGTACCATAAAAGTATACATGCTTTGTATCTACGAACTCATACCGACCTGAAGCATAACACCGTCATGTCAGTTCTACCATATAGTGAACATGGTGAATTTAAAACCCAAAAAACAAACATGTAATGGCACTTTTTTTGCAATTTCACTACACTTGGAATTTTTTTCCCATTTTCCTGTACATTATATGGTGAAATAAATGATTTAATCTGAAATTACAACTTGACCCACGAAAAACAAGAGGTCTGTATGCCTGTATTAATGGAAAAATAAAAAAGTTATGAATCTTGGAAGAAGGGGAGGAAAAAGCAAAACGTAAAATGAAAAATCGCCAGGGGGTGAAGGGGTTAACATTTCAACTAAAAGTAAACATAAAGCTTGTTTTCAGCTTATTCTAATACTTTTGCCTGTCCCATGAATTTCAGCTTTTCATTGTTTAAGCCTATATACAGTCATGACTGATAGTGTTGGCACCCTTGAAATTATTCATGAGAATCAATGATTTCTCAGAGAAAATGATTGCAATTAAACGTTTTCTTATACACTTGTTTATTTTTTATTTCATATTAAAGCAATACAATAAAACTAACAAAAAAAGACAAATTAAGCATTATTTCACACAAAACCCTAAAAATGGTCCAGACAAAATTGTTGGCACCTTTCCAAAATTGCAGTTAAATAACTTTGTTTAGCATGTGATGCCAGTTCAGACTCACATGTGGCAAGTAAGAGGTGTGGGCAATATGAAAATCACATCTGAAATCAGATAGAAAGGGAGACGTTGATTCAATCTTTGCATTGAGTATCTGTGTGTGCCACACTAAGGACGAAAATTGAACAATTGCACACTCTTATGAATCGTTTTGCAAAAAAATGATCTTTTTATTTGTGTAGCAACAGGGAACCAACGTTTCGGTCCAACCTTGGACTTTGATCACGGTAGTTGCCTCTGCTTGTTGCTTTCTTTCTGTATAGGGGCATCAATACTCCTTTTGATATTTCAATCCTCCTGTATGCTATACATAGGATACTTGGATCCTGCGTTAGGGATATCTTATTTCATTATTTGCTGATCCCTGGTCCGGGTGTGTGCGCTTGTGCCACACTAAAGGATAGGGTTCAACTTGCAAGATACATGCAAGAGACTCATGCATGCTTCGCATCACATCACGGGCATGGCCGCCCTCTCTCTGGACAGGAGCCTGCCAGTTGTATAGAAATGCATGCATTCTATCAAGTTCTGTGTTCCAAAATATCTTCTTTTCATCGTTGTGAAGTTCTGTGAAGCACCTAAGTTTTCAAGATGCTGACTACACATGTAGATACATTTGTTGATAGATATAGTTTCCAAAATGGGGTCATTTGTAAGGTGGTTTCCCCTGTTTAGACACATCAGGGGCATTACAAACACAACATGGCATTTGCAGACCATTCCATCAATATCTACATTCCAAAACATCACTCCTTCCTTTCAAAGCTTGAAGGTGTGTCCAAACAGTAATTTCCCACTACATAAAGGGTATCAATCTATTTCCTGCTATCCTTGAGAAATTGAAATAAATGTTGGGCTCAATCAACATTTTTGTGGGAAAATTTTATTTTTTTGAATTTCATAGTTCAATGATATAACAGAATCACCTGGGGGGTCAAGGTAAATCACATGGGCATAGTATCCAAAATGGGGTAAATTGAGGGATGTTTCCACTATTTAGGCACATAAGGGTCTCTCCCAACTCAACACAATGTTCGCTATCTAATCTAATGCCAATTTTGCTTTTCAATGTGTAGTTTTCCACCACATATAACGTATGTACGTACTCTGGTGAATTTGCACAACAAATTGTTTGGTATTTTGTCCAGTTACCCTTGTGAAAATGCTAAATTTGAGGCTAAACTAACATTTTTGTGGGAATAAGTAAGATTTTCATTTTTTCCTTTAACATTAGTTTAGTTCCTCTGAAAAATCTAAAGGGTTAATTAACTTTTTGGTTTTGAACAGTTTTAGAAATGTATCTTTTCGAATGGTGTCACTTTTGGTAATTTTCTATCACATAGGCCCCTCAATATTATTTCAAATGTGATGTTTGGTTTTGTAAATTTTGTTGGAAAAATGAAAAATTGCTGAAAAACTGTTAACCTTTCTAACAAAAAAAATTAAGTATCAAAAATGATGCTGCAGAATCCCATGGAGTAAAGAAATACATGAAATATGTGAAAGCTGGGTTTTTCTCCGTGCTGCCAAGGAAGACAATCCAGAAGGCTTGCCAAATCTGTTTATTCGTGCAGACGCGTTTTGTAGCAAAGCTACTTCATCAGGGCCAGTGAGTATTTCTTATATTTCCTGATAGTGATTCCTCATCTTAGCTCTGTTTTAGCTTGGAATTACAGTAGTTCATATCTAGCCCGTTAAATTTGCAGTCTGGTTCCTGTGACTGTTGGTATTGACTTCTGCCCTGTATTCTGATTTTGATTTTGTCTCATCCGCTACTTTACTGCTATTCCACTGATGAACATTAACTATAATACAGACCTTGTTTGAATCTCTTCAGACTCACTGCCGATCTGTGACTATTCTAGGGATTACTACCATTAATGTACACCTGGAAAAGAACATTACCTTTGCGTGCGGTTTATTTCTGAAGAGTGGGGAGCTTCCACTGATATTGCAACCCAGTATTGTAGCTTAGGGGGTCAACACATAAGCTGATGGTTGACTTCCTATGACAATATGGGCTGTTACAGGATCTATTGGCACAGGTACTGGTGAACATTTGATAATACCAATAATTAAAACAGAAATCATAAATGGATGTTCTCTCACATTTATAAATGTTGAAGTCAAGAAGTTAAAATCCAGGTTGAGTCAAGTTGCATTTTTGTATAGGATCCCTTTACATACTATGCTAAATGACATAAAACTAAACACTAGAGGCAAACATCAATGTGTTTTTCTTGAATGTCACAAGATATGTGTCGAATTGATTTACAGGTCTTAGAGAAAATCTACGAAATATGTAGTCTAGGCAGGAAGCCAAGTTGTAGGATATGACTTTCTCTAACAGGCATACTCAAGTATGTTTTCCACTTCGGGAAATAAGAATGAGTTTCTTGAGTCTCATTCGGTCCTTGAGGGCAGGATATGGTGATGCTTATGAGTCTCTTTATGCATGCAAAAAGTAAGGTACCATAATGTTAAATCTAGCCTGGAGTCAATATCTGATCCTTCAATGTCTGAGATGCTGTGAGAACAACCATTTAGTAATGTTAAGTTTAAAAAGCATATACATAGATATGTAGGAACTTGAACTCTTTAAAATTCAGTTAATCCATGTAAAAATGTGAAATATTTAGAAATTTATATTTATTTTCCTTTTCACCCAACAAAGTTTTTTTTTTATTTTTGGTCAGTACATTATATGGTACATTAATTAGTGCTAATAAGAAATATATATGCCTGTTAAAAAAAGCCCTCATATGACTGTCAATGAAAAATTACAACTGTAGAGCTGGTTTTTCATATATTCTTTAGATTATGCTCAGTTTGAGGGCTTGATGCAAAAATAATAATTTTTATTTCTATTGCTCCAACATATTCCACTTTTTACAATTCAGAGAGGACATGTACAACTCAACGATCCAGAACTAGTGACAAAACTAATGCAAAAATGCTTTTTTACCTTTTACAACCAGGTCCAGGTGATGATTCAAGACGTTACAAGGAACCTCATGATCAGGCCATCAGACAGGCACTAAGTTTGAGGCACTAGAAAGGTGGGCACAATCCAATTGCAAACAATGGATTCATTTCCTCCATCTGTTTCCATGTGGATTTTTTGTTGAACAGTATTGCTAGTATTGAGCAAACCTTTCTGGTACATGTTTGCTTATATCAAATTTGGCACAAACCTGGCCAATTCAGAATTGGGATCAGGAACCCGAACACTTTGCAAAAAAATTGTTAAACTCGGCTTTGTTTGGTAACTGTTCAAAACCTTAAAATGGCCATAAAATGTTCCTTGAAGCTTTGGGGCCAAAATGCTCACTGAGGCGGAGAACTAATCTAGAGTACCTGAATTCGCAGCCATTGGTTCAACCCACAGTTTTCAATCTGGTGAATTTAAAGGAACTTTATAAAAATGTTTCTATGGTTATGGACCTGTTGAAGCAGTGGCGCACCCAGAAATTTCCCAAGGTAGGGGTCCAAGAAACACACCGGCCCTGAAAGGGGGGTGTCACCCCCAAGCGGGGTTCCGAGGGGCACAGCCCCCGGTGGGGGTTTTTGGGGGAGCGAAGCCCCCCTAAAAGCCAAGCGATTTTTGTAAATTTGAATACCTAATTAATGCTTAATACTGCACGAAAACGGTCTTATTTGTAATGACGCTGCGCAGTCGGTCTCGGTTGCTCAGCAGTTCCGCTTTTTTATTTTCGTTATGGCATACAGTAAATATCTACCCCATCCTGGCCCCTTGCCAAACAGTAACACTGACACTGGGGTAAAGGACAATGACACTGGGGGTACAGGATAATGACACTGGGGGTACAGGATAATGACACTGGGGGCACAGGATAATGACACTGGGGTACAGGATAATGACACTGAGGGGTACAGGACAATGACACTGGGGGTACAGGATAATGACACTGGGGGGTACAGGACAATGACACTGGGGGTACAGGACAATGACACGGACACTGGGGTACAGGACAATGACACTGGGGGTACAGGACAATGACGCTGGGGGTACAGGATAATGACACTGGGGGCACAGGATAATGACACTGGGGGCACAGGATAATGACACTGGGGGGTACAGGACAATGACACTGGGGGTACAGGACAATGACACGGACACTGGGGGTACAGGACAATGACGCTGATGCTGGGGGTACTGGACAATGACGCTGACGCTGGGGGTACAGGACAATGACGCTGACGCTGGGGGTACAGGACAATGACGCTGGGGGTACAGGACAATGACGCTGGGGGTACAGGACAATGACGCTGAGGGTGCAGGATAATGACGCTGAGGGTACAGGACAATGACGCTGACACTGGGGTACAGGATAATGATGCTGACACTTGTTCTGATATAACGGGAAAGCTGGGTGCAGAGGAAAAGGTGTATACCACAGCAGGGGATGGGAAAGAGCTTGTTTCCCTCAGCACCCGCACCTTTTCCACCCCCTGCTCTGCTATACACCTTTTCCCCAGCACTCAGCTTTCCTATGCTCTTGTATCCTTTATCCCTCAGCACTCAGCTTTCCCATGCTCTTCTATCCCTCAGCACTCAGCTTTCCCATGCTCTTCTATCCCTCAGCATTCAGCTTTCCCAGGCTCATCTATCCTCTCCCTCAGCACTCAGCTTTCCCATGCTCCTCTATCTTCTTTCCCTCAGCATCCAGCTTTCCCATGCTCCTCTATCCTCTTTCCCTCAGCACTCAGCTTTCCCATGCTCCTCCATCTTCTTTCCCTCAGCATCCAGCTTTCCCATGCTCCTCTATCTTCTTTCCTCAGTCCCAGCTTTCCCATACTCCTCTATTCTCTTTCCCTCAGCACCCAGCTTTTCCATGCTCTTCTATCTTCTTTCCTCAGTCCCAGCTTTTTCATGCTCTTCTATCCTTCTTTCCCTCAGCACCCAACTTTTCCATGCTCTTCTAATCCTCTTTTCCTCAGCACCCAGCTTTCCCATGTTCTGATTTCCCTCAGCACCCAGCTCTCCCATGATAGCAGAACATGGGAAAGTTGGGGGCTGATGGAAATCAGAACATGGGAAAGCTTAGGAATAGAGGATAGGAGAGCATGGGAAAGCTGGGTGCTGAGGAATAGAGCTTCTTCCCCTCAGCAGACAGTTTTCTTATCCTCTTCTTTGCTGCTATCACTTTCTTCCCTTGGCTATATGATGGACGTGTCACTTACAGCACAACCAGCAGGCACTGGCCCAGTCAATATAAGGCCTTTTTCACATCAGCGTTTTTGTTCAGATCCGGTGGATCCGGACAAAAACCGCATCTGCCGCAACCGCGGCTATACCGCACATGCCGGACCTGCCGCAAGCCCCTTAGACAATGCATGGGGCTTGCCACAAGTGTACTGCAAGTGCGGCCGTTAGGGCCCTTTCACATCAGCGTTTTTCGTAATTCGCGGCAGATGCGGTGAAAAAAACCGCATCTGCCGCGTTTGCCGCATAACCGTTCCACTTGCGGCGCGGTTGCGGTTTTTCCCATAGGAAGTATAGGGGGACTTGCGGCAGATGCGGCAAGTGCGGTTTTGCACTTGCGGCAGGTGCGGCTTTTTAAAATCTCCTTTAAATATCTCTTTAAGGCTGCTTTCACACTGTAGTTTTTTCCTGATCAGGATTCATCAGGTTTTGTGTGCCAAAACCAGGAGTGAAACCTGCAGAGAAAAACTATAATTGAAAGATTGACACCTGTTCTGGGTTTGGGGGATACTTTGGGTTTTGGCATACAAAAGCTAATGAATCCTGATCAGGAAAAGACTGCAGTGTGAAAGCAGCCGAAGAGAGCTTTTATTTTTATATATATATATATATTTTTTTTTTAGAGAGAAAACCTTTATTATTGGGTCAGCAGCATACAAGGCCACCTCTTGTACACTTATCTGCTAGCAATTGATATGCCTATTATATACTTAACATACATGACCTTTCACTCATAAAACACATAATATGGCTATTGCTTCTTGAAAATGTGCAATTCCTTTTTCTCCTTTCCTTCAATACATTTAGAATTGAGACTTTTGGCATGTGCACAAGAGTGTTATCTCATTAATCATGGGTGTAGTCAGTTGTTACGGTGACTTGTATTCACATTTGTACATAGAGTTGTTTACTTTATCTGTCTTTGCTATGATGCGTAAGAGCATGTTTGCTTGAAAAACGTAGGACTGCAATTTTAACACCATTGAATATGCATTGATAAACTACCTTTATTTTTTGCAAACGCTGGCCTTTTTTTGGGAAAGGTTCCTTGTGTTCCCATCACATTGCTTTATCCTTCACCTGGGAGCCTGCCCTCGGACCAGTCCATGCATTGCCCACTAGATAAATTGGTGAGGTGAAAAAACTATTTTCTTTTTCTTATTTCTCCTCCAAATATGTCAGGCTTCAATAGCCCCAACCACAAGCCCAAGTTTTGTCTGTGGCAAACAGATGTGATAGTCGGGTGCCTTCTGCAGTAGAGATGAGCCACCACCCTAGTGTTCGTGTTCGATTCGATTCATTGAATCAGCGGGGTGGTCGACGAACACCGTTGAACACCCCGGAACACTAAATATACAGCTATGTGGGGCTGTTTCACTTCCGCAATGTATATACATACATTGCAGAAGTGAAATTAAGTAAAATAAAGTGTTAAAAATAAAAGAAAATGTATGCTCACCTGTCCGCGGTCCACCGATGGCTCCAGCAAGGTCCTGTTGCTGATAGGACCTGTGGTGATGTCAGTTATCACGGGAACTTACAGCGGGGGGTGCCCAGAAGGCTTGGGCCTCCCTGTGCTGCGGATTCCAGCCCCAAGCTGCCTAGCTGTACCTGGCTAGACATAGAAATAGCGCAGAGCCCCACACATTTTTTTTTTATTATTTCATGAAATTCATAAAATAATAAAAAAAAAGGGGCTCCCCTATATTGTTGTGTCCGGCCAGGTACAAATAGGCACCTGGGGGTTGGTGGCAGCCCGTCGCTGCCTGCTGTATCTGGCTGGATACAAAAAATACGGCGACACCCACGTCAAATATTTTTCTGAAAAATCCAAAAAACAATATGAATGAAAGGGACTGCATCTTTATTAACCCCTCAACCATGGTCGATGAGTTAATGAAGATGCAGTCCCTTTTTATAGGATTGTTTAATGAATTTTTCCGAAAAATTTTGACGTGGGCTTTGCTGTTTTTGTATGCCAGCCGGATACAGCAGGCGGCAACGGTCTGCCCCCAACCCCCAGCTGACTATTTGTACCCGCCTGGACACAGAAATATCAGGAAGCCCTTATTTTTTTATTATTTCATGAATTTCATGAAATAATAATAAAAAAAAAAATGTGTGGGGCTCCACGCAATTTCTATGTCCAGCCAGGTACAGCTAGGCAGCTGGGGGCTGGAATCCGCAGTGCTGGGAGCCCAAGCCTTCTGGGCACCCCCGCTATGAATGGCAGCCCGCAGCCGCCCCAGAAGATGGTGCGTTCATTGAAGCACCATGCTCTGGCGCTGAACCCAACTCTTCCAGGGCCCTGGTGCCGTGGCTCACTGGGTAATAAAGGGGTTAAGGCCAGCTTTTTGTTATCAGCTGGCCCTAAGCCCGAAATTCATGGGGTCACGCCAATATTAGACATGCAACCATGAATTTCTATTAAATTGTTTAAATAAAAACACAACACCAAGAAAAATTATTTTTATTTGAAAAAACAAAACAAAAACACACTTAGGGACTCCATCTTTATTTAGTCCAATCCAGGGTTCTTCTTTAGCTCTACTACATCTCTGGTATAGAACCTCCACCAGAGATGTAGCAGAGCTGTGCACCCTGGCATGGGAAAGTTCATGTGAGTTCATGCAGGCAAGCATGAACTCACATCAATCTGACAGCACTGCGCTACTTCAAATGAACAGCTGACCTGAGTCAGAGAAAAGCGGGTCAAACTGGATTCTCCCGGATTGTACCGGTCCGGTGCAATCCTGCGCCCAATAACATGGGAATCTATGGTGCCGGATTGCTCCGGACCGGGCAATCCGGGAGAATCCGGTTTGAACTCCGGGACTCCTATCAGCAAGAGGACCTTGCCGGAAAGGTTAAAATAGACATTTCTATATTTTGGACCCTTTCTTTTACTTAAAGAAAGTGTCCTAAACATAATAATGTCTATTTTAACCTTTGCGGCAAGGTCCTCTTGCTGATAGGACCTGTGGTGACATCATGTTATCGCGGGAACTCTGGTCATGTGACCAGAGTTCCTGTGATAACTGACGTCACCACAGGTCCTATCAGCAAGAGGACCTTGCCGGAGCCATCGGTGAACCGCGGACAGGTGAGCATACATTTTTTTTTATTTTTAACACTTTATTTTACTTAATAGCTGTTTATTTTGGCTGAAAATGCAGCAGATGCGGTTTTCTGACTGCATCTGCCGCATTTTCGAACCAAAATCGAACAGCTTCTAGAACTGCCGAATTCGAATTCGGCGAATGACTCGAACACTGCCAAAAACAACTCAAATTTGAGATTGTTGAACAATTCGAGTCGAACATCGCTCATCTCTATTCTGCAGCCCACCCCATGGAGACATGTATGAGAAGCTTAAGGTAACAAGGTTGGGCAAACAAAAATATCCCATAAGTGATTGAGTCCTGGTGCTGGAAGAGGTGGGTAGGAAACACACATCACCATGGAAGCTGGAGCCATCTTGCGATTGCCGTAAAACACAGCAACACCGTACTACTGTGTGCCTGCAGTCCATACTTTGGAGACATGATGGATCCACCCCAAGACATGCTAGTTCTGGAGGAGATGATTTTCCTCACCACCCCAGGGACCGAGAGTACTTTGGAGCAGCCCAGAGTGGAGATGCCCACATATGTGAGCTGGACCTTCACCACACCCTGCTTTGGGGTGATCTGCAGCAACGTCCAGATCTGGAGTTGGTCCCACATGCCTGAAGATGTCCCACCGGAACGACGCTAAGGAGGTAAAATATTTTGTATATTAGCTGGGACCTACAAAGGTTGGAAGCAGGATCCTGCAGCTTTCCAGGCCTTAGTACACCTGCAGCTAGTTCTGCAGCCGGTGGATTGGGAAATGGAGGAGGAGGTCGAGGAGGAGATACTAGTGCCAGAAGCCACTGATTCACTGCCTTTTTATGGTACCCCCGCCTGAGTTTTTGACTGGGAGAATGCCATGTGGTACCCCCTACCAGCGAGTATTTTTCTAGACCTAAACCAGCCTGGGCCTTGTCATTTCTAGAAGAAATGAGGCTCTCACATGCCCTCGCCCGAGAGTGGTTGCAGGGGTCTAGGTGGAATGACATTGAGAAGCAATATATGGGTCAGGTGCCAGAATTCTTTCTGACTGAAGATGGGACTGGTTACCAGTGCAATGTCAATTGGTCCACCCTGCAGCTGAAGCATCTGCCTTCCCGACTCTGCAACCTCTATGTTGGGAACGTGGACACCTTTATGAAAGTAAAGGGCTGTAAGGGGTGGTTCATGGTGGGGATAAATTGGGTTGCTAATGCAGAGGATGTTGAAGAGTGGTAGCAGAGGGTGACATGGATGGGATGAAGCATTGGCGGTAAGTAAAGCCTGACCATGCTTACAAACAATCTGGAGTGAAACCCACAGGTGCCAGACACCATGGTGGGCATGTCAGGGTTGACCGAGTTCCTCTCGTGCATGCTAGAAGGAGAGGCTGTCTCTTAACTTCTCTAGAGGAGGAGTCCCTGTGACCCCCCAAGACTGGCCAGGAGCTGCTTACACTAGGGGGCACTGATAGACCTAATATTAACCAACAGGCCGGACCACATATCAAATATACGGATTGGAGGTCACTTGGGTAATAGTAATCACAAAATAATAAGTTTTCAAGTATCCTGTAATAAGATGTGTACTAGAGGGGCTACAAGGACACTAAACTTCAGTAAGGCAAATTTCCAACGGTTGAGAAATTATCTTCAATAAACTGCAATAAACTGGGACGATCTCCTGAGACATAAAAGTATACAAAGCAAATGGGAGACGTTTATTAGCATCCTGAATAGGACCTGTGCACACTATATACCCTATAGGAATAAACATGCTAGAAATAGGAGGAAACCACTATGGCTAAATAAGGCTGTTAAGGTACCTTTACACACGGCAACTTTTCTAGGAACTTACTTACTGGTTGCAGTGAAATCATGGAGACATTGTTCCATTTGTACACAGCAACAAGATAGAACAATGTCTCCAACCAGTAAGTTGCCAGTGAAATTCCTAGAAAAGTTGCCGCGTGTAAAGGTACCCTAAGGGGCGCAATACGTGACAAAAAGAAAGCATTTATGGAATTAAAGCAAGTAGGTAGTGATGAGGCATTAAACAAATACAGATAATTAAATAACATCTGTAAACAGCAAATCAAGTCAGCAAAGACTGAGACAGAGAGACTCATTGCCAGAGAAAGTAAAAAAAATCCCAAAAAATTCTTTAACTACATAAATAGTAAGAAACTAAAAAATGATTGTGTTGGCCCCCTTAAAAATATTCTGGGTGAAATGGTGGATGAGGATGAGGAAAAAGCCAATATGCTAAATGACTTTTTGCAACAGTATTTACACAAGTATATCCCATGACAGACAACATGATCAGTGATAACAAAAACTCTCCATTGAATGTAACCTGCTTAGCGCTCCAGGAAGTACGGCACCGTCTAAAAATCACTAAAGTTGACAAATCTCCAAGCCCAGATGGGATACACCCCAGAGTACTGCAGAAATTAAGTACCGTCATAGATAAACCATTATTTTTAAGCTTTAATGATTACATAATAACAGGGTCTGTACCACAGGACTGGCGTATAGCAAATGTGGTGCCAATATTCAAAAAGGGGACAAAAACTGAACTTGGAAATTATAGGCGTAATAAGCGTAACCTCTACTGTGGGTAAAATCCTTGAGTGTTTTCTAAGAGATGCTATACTGGAGTATCTGAAAAAAAATATTTGCAGATGACACTAAACTCTGCAGGGTAATCAATACAGAGGAGGACAATTTTATATTACAGGATGATTTATGTAAACTAGGAGCTTGGGCTGATAAATGGCAAATGAGCTTTAATGGGGATAAATGTATGGTCATGCACTTGGGCAGAGGAAATAAAATGTATAATTATGTGCTTAATAGTAAAACACTGGGAAAAACTATCACTGAAAAACACCTGGGTGTATGGGTAGATGACAAGCTCACATTTAGTGCTCAGTGTCAGGCAACTGTTGCAAAGGCAAATAAAATAATGGGATGTATTAAAAGGGGCATAGATGCTCAAGAGGAGAACATAATTCTACCTCTATACAAGTCACTAGTGCGACCGCACTTAGAATATTGTGTACAATTCCGGTCTCCAGTGTATAAGAAAGACATAGCTGAACTAGAGCTGGTGCAGAGAAGAGCGACCAAGGTTATTAGAGGCCTGAGGGGTCTGCAATACCAAGACAGGTTATTAAACTTGGGGTTATTTAGTTTGGAAAAATGAAGGCTTAGGGGTGATCTTATAATAATGTACAAATATATGAGGGGACAGTACAGAGACTTTTTAATGATCTTTTTACTCTTAGGCTTGAGATGGGGACAAGGGGGCATCCTCTACGTGTGGAGGAAAGAAGGTTTAATCATAAACACAGACGCGGATTCTTTACTGTAAGAGCAGTGAGACTCTCTGCCACATGATGTTGTAATGAGTGAGTCACTACAAAATTTAAGAATGGCCTGGATCCCTTTCTTGAAAAATATAATGTTACCGGTTATATATACTAGATCCTTTGATAGGGCGTTGATCCAGGGAATTAGTCTGATTGCCGCATGTGGAGTCAGGATGGAATTTTTTTCCCCAATGTGGAGCTTAGTGTTGCCACATGGGGTTATTCTTGCCTTCCTCTGGATCAACATGTTAGGCTATAGGTTGAACTAGATGGACTTAAGGTCTTCCTTCAACCTTAAGACTAAAATACTAAAAAAAAGAAACTATGAAACCAGCATGTCCATCTTGGAGAGTGGTGAAAGAGCTGTGGTGACAGTATGAAGCTTCCCAAAATGATACCGATTATAGCGGACTATCCTTAAGAGGACTGCTGTTCGATCACTGACCCATTGGAAGAAATGCTTCTGCGGGGACCCTGCATCATGCAGGATGTAAAGTTGCAAGCTGATAGCCTCTCTATTAGTCCTGGAGTTGCCCTGTTGGCCTATTCCGGACTGTTTTGTTTGAGTTCTAAGAAGAGCGAGGTCTGTTTTTATTGCCTTGTGGCTGGGTAGACCTAATTTTATTTTTCCCCGTTCCCAGTTTTGCGCCTCTTGCACTTTCCCCTCTTTGATTAATGAGACTGCAGTCTTTGGGCTACACCTCAAAACCTTAAATAAACTGTGCCTTAATGTACTGTGACCCATTATCTTGATGCCCTGTGCCTCATTTTAATGTACTCTGCTGATCCTTGTGGGACTTGCTGGGTCTTATGGACTTTTGTGTGAAAGGGGAAAAAATCAGAGGACCCGATGTACCAGCCAGGCCATTTGTTTGCAATGTTCAATAACTGTGCCCAAGGGAAAGACTCACTCATATAATGATGCTCCCTGTATTGTGTTATTGTGCCCCAATCCGAGAATAGACTCCAATGCCTGTGTGAGCCTTTGTGGACTTTGTGCTCCTGTTGGCCTATTGGCCTGTTGTTTTATGAAAAAATGGACTTGGACTCTATAGTTCTGGGGCCTCAACCTGGTGAGACCAGGGTCAACATGACCCAAAGAAAGAAGGAAAATACTTTTTGTAATGTTTTTCATGTGTTTTATGTGCGATTGTATACATCGTGTGTTCCAGATGTCCACTGTTGCCGAGGACGGCCACGGTTAAAGGCGCAAGATATATAGGAGGGTGTCCAGTGCCCCAATGAAGTATCTGCTCCCCTGAAGACATCACTGTTACTGTGTATATTTATATAAGTTTGTCTTTTAGACTTAGCAAGAATAGTCTATGTTAAATGCCTATGTGATACCACGTGTACACAGGGAACGGGTGGATAAAGGTCGGCGCTGCTAGGTGAATTATAGATGTCTAAACCGGTCCACTTCAGTCAAAAGATTTTATTGATCAGGCTATATACATCTATATACAACCTAAAAAGACCCAAATAATCCACCCTCCCAGTTGGGCAGAAAAGATTCAGATAGCATATTTTTTAAATGCTTCAAAATGTATTAAGAATGATTTATTTTTTAATATAGATATGTGATTAAATAACCTCAGTGAAAAACAAGCTACTGGCTGTGTAAACACACTAGAGGAACAAAATGAGACTAATGTGACCCTGAAGGGCTCAACTCTAAAATAATTTGACAATACATGTAGCTATTATGAATAAAAAAGCCAAGAAGCCAGCGCTGCCTAAGGTTAGCACGCAATACAAAAAGTGCATGTGCACATAATTTCTAACTGTACTTTAAACTGAGGCATTTGGCAAACAATTGATCAATTCTTTGAGCTACCCCGCCACGTCACGGCATTCTCAGATGGGGCAGCCCCACTCTACATTTTTTAATACGCTGTGCCATTACGGCCTCCTGAATGCATTAAAAGCAGAACCATATCAAATGCACACGTACCTGAAGCATTACTGAACTACTCCCATGGCGCCAGAAAAGCAGCGCAGATAAAGGCAGACCAGGTCCGGACATGACATCCGGACATTCTCAGATCTGACCCCCACACTGCCCAACCAGCAACCATGGATGAGTGTAGAACAGGCCCAAACAACTGCAACAATCAAGCAGAGCCAATGGGCAGGGTATGGCCGCTGTATGTGTATACAGCGGCCTAGATCAATCACATTAAAGACAGATAGAATGGCATGCTCAAAGAATTGATCAATTGTTTGCCAAATGTCTCAGTTTAAAGTACAGTTAGAAATTATGTGCACATGCACTTTTTGTATTGCGTGCTAACCTTAGGCAGCGCTGGCTTCTTGGCTTTTTTATGTAGCTATTATGGTATGCATATATACAGTCATATGAAAACGTTTGGGCACCCCTCTTAATCTTACACATTTTTTTTTGTTTAAAATTGGGTTTTTGCAACAGCTATTTCAGTGTGATATATGTAATAACTGATGGACACAGTAATATTTCAGCATTGAAATGAGGTTTATTGCACCAACCAAAAATGTGAAATATGCATTATTTCAAAATTTGACAGGTGCAAAAGTACGGGCACCCTTCTGATTTTCATGATTTGAATACTCCTAACTACTTTTTACTGACTTACTGAAGCACTAAATTGGGTTGGTAACCTCATTGAGCTTTGTACTTCATAGCCCGGTGTATCCAATCATGAGAAAAGCTATTTCAGCTGTCCACTTGCAAGTTGTTCTCCTAGTTGCATCTTCTCTGAGGAGTGGCATCATGGGCTCCTCAAAACAGCTCTCAAATGATCTTAAAAAAAAGATTGTTTAACATAGTTGTTCAGGGGAAGGATACAAAAAGTTGTCTCAGAGATTTAACCTGTCAGTTTCCACTGTGAGGAACATAGTAAGGAAATGGAAGACCACAGGGACAGTTCTTGTAAAGGCCAGAAGTGGCAGGCCAACAAAAATATCAGAAAGGCAGAGAAGAAGAATGGTGAGAACAGTCAAGAACAATCCACAGACCACGTCCAAAGACCTGCAGCATCATCTTGCTGCAGATGGTGTCACTGTGCATCAGTCAACAATACAGCACACACTGCACAAGGAGGAGCTGTATGGGAGAGTGATGCGAAAGAAGCCATTTCTTCATGCACGCCACAAACAGAGTCGCCTGAGGTATGCAAAAGCACATTTGGACAAGCCAGATTAATTTTGGAAGAAGGTCCCGTGGACTGATGAAACAAAGATTGAGTTGTTTGGTCATACAACAAGGTGTTATGCATGGCGCCACAAAAACACACCATTCCAAGAAAACCACTTGCTACTCACTGTCAAATTTGGGGGAGGGTCCATCATGCTTTGGGGCTGTGTGGCCAATGACGGCACCGGGAATCTTGTTAAAGTTGAGGGTCACATGGATTCCACTCAGTATCAGCAGATTCTTGAGAATAATGTTCAAGAATCAGTGTCAAAGTTAAAGTTGAAGTTACGCCGGGGATGCATCTTTCAGCATGACAATGATCCAAAACACCGCTCCAAATCTACTCAGGCATTCATGCAGAGGAACAATTACAATGTTCTGGAATGGCCATCCCAGTCCCCAGACCTGAATATCATTGAACATCTGTGGGATGTTTTGAAGCGGGCTGTCCATGCTCGGCGACCATCAAACGTAACTGAACTGGAATTGTTTTGTAAAGAGGAATGGTCAAAAATACCTTCATCCAGGATCCAGGAACTCATTAACAGCTACAGGAAGCGACAAGAGGCTGTTATTTTTGTAAAAGGTGGATCTACTAAATATTAATGTCACTTTTCTGTTGGGGTGCCCATACTTTTGCACCTGTCAAATTTTGAAATAATGCATATTTCACATTTTTGGTAAGTACAATAAACCTCATTTCAATCCTGAAATATTACTGTGTCCATCAGTTATTACATATATCACACTGAAATAGCTGTTGCAAAAAAACAATTTTAAACAAATAAAAATGAGTAAGATTAAGAGGAGTGCCCAAACTTTTTCATATGACTGTAAATCTGTATTCTTTACTGAGATGATGGTCACCAATACTTATAACACATAAGTTGTAGATCAAAAGTTTTTTTTAATCTCAGTCTGGATTCAGAAAGCCAGCCACCCAGTATATACCATATATAGCCTAAATGAAGGATAACTATAGTGCAGTATCAGAATAGAAAAGACTACACACATATCCCTAAAATGGAACTTCACTAGACCATTAAATACTTATAAACACTCAGGTAAACATACCTTAAGACATGTTTAAGGATCTATATGAGCAGTGTGGATGGGAAGAGAGTGCCCTCAGAACCGCTGCCTACACCCTCAACGCGGACGCGTTTCTTCCTCACACGACGGCTTCGTCAGGAGGACGAAGTGAACTTGGACTCTATAGTTCTGGGGCCTCAACCTGGCGAGACCAGCTTCGACATGACCCAAAGAAAGAAGGAAAAGACTTTTTTTGTAATGTTTTTCATGTGTTTTATATGCGATTGTATGCATCGTGTGCTCCAGATATCCACTATTGCCGAGGACGGCCATGGTTAAAGACGTGAAATATGTAGGAGGGTGTCCAGTGCCCACATGAAGTATCTGCCCCCCCTGAAGACATCACTGTTACTGTGTATATTTATATAAGTTTGTCTTTTAGACTTAGTAAGAATAGTCTATGTTAAGTGCCTATGTGATACCACGTGTACTCAGGGAACGGGTCGATAAAGGTCCGCGCTGCTAGGTGAATTATAGATATCTAAACCGGTCCACTTTAGTCAAAAGATTTTATTGAGCAGGCTATATATGTGGCGCCCCTGCGTACAGGTGGCCACAAAAGGGAACTGCAGCCAGGCAGTTAGGACATAGTAAACACTACACCCTCACAGCTCACATCCCCACGTATAGAGAGGGTTCACATCCAGCTCTGAGGTCGGAGACTATATGAGACCAGAGGAGTGGTGGATGAGGAGTGGGTTGGGCACACCAGCAGGTCAGGTGACTGACAGTATATAGAGAGGGGGAGGAGTAAAGGAAGTTAGTAAGCCATGGTGCTGAGCAGCAAAGACCAGGAGTAGGCTGAAGTAGCTGAGACAGAAAGACACATGCTGCCTGGAAGTGCCTAAGCTGAGGAGCGCTGACCCGTACTGAGCCAATGCGAGCCAGATGGGGGGGAAAAGCCCATCCAAGATGCTGAAACCACCAGGAGTGTGATAGACAGAGAAGGGACGGTGCAACCCGTGCCCTGGACAGCAGCAGAAGCTACTAACAGCAGGTGGAGAAGCCCTCCTAGATATCTGAAGGAAACAGAGGAAGGAGCCTGGTAGTTTAATGCTGTGGACTACTGCAGGCTGGGCTAAGGCAGAGTGTCAGCTCTGAAGGGGACCGACGATTCACCCAGTATCCCCAGATTCACTGACGGGGAGCTTTAGTTTCAAGCTGGAGTTCCTAACCCAAAGAACAGGCAGCTCAGTGACAAACTAGGACTCACAGAAGCCCGAGTCACCGCTATACTGTTCAGCGTCCGCATACACCCGTGTAAGACGGAGAAAGAGAGTAATAGCCCGGAAAGGCACACTTAAAGACTGTGTGAGGGGTCACAAGGAGAGAGGAGCCTGGCTGCAGGAGAGAAGGGAACCCGGAAAGGGAGTAGAAAACAACTGTATACTTGAACTGTGAATAACCTGTAACTTGCTTGAAGAAGAACAACTTAAGTAAAGCTTTGGAAACCCTGAATTCCTTGTCAGACTCTATCTGCAGACCCTTTCTCCCATACAGGCTGCATCAGGAGAACCTCAACCTGCAGAGCTACAGCCTGTCAGCACCAACGCTGAGGAGAGATCCCTGCAGCTGCAAAGTAAGTGTGCTCCTACAACAGCCTCACACACAACAGACTTTAACTCCTTACTGCCCCGGGGGATACAGTTCTCCCCACTAGAACTATACCATCCCCGCTGCCATTCCATCACCCCCGGAGGTTCTGCAGCAGCCGCGGCCCCCATTACTGGCCGCATCAAGTGGGTGGCGTCACCCGTGACATATCCCTTGTAAATAATCCCCTTTTATTGTGCTGAGCCAGGGACACGGTCCGGACCAGGCCACCAGTGACATCCCCAGCAGCAGATCGGTCCGGTACCGAGTACCCCACGTCCCTTGGGGCTCCACAACCTGGCGTCACGAACAGGATCTACCCGGTCCAAAAGAATTGGACCTTGTGCGCCAAAAGAACTGTTTCTAGACTTTTCCCGCCAAAATCTGACCCCAATGGCGGCCATCAGGGACTAGCGCCATGTGCAGAGGGGGCGTTCCTAAGACTCCCATCGTGGGCCGGTCCGGTCCAAGGCGCGAAAAGAAGGTCCCGCCCTGGCTCTCCTTAACTCCGGGAGAGCCAGCTGTCACTCTAAAAGAAGAGCCGCCCCTAGACCCTCCTACCAAGAAGCTGGCGCGAACGAAGCAGGAAATCGTCATCAGGAGGGGGCGGAGCAGGCAACCGGAAGAGAAGCAGTCGCGATTCAGAGACACGAGGACGGAAGCGGAGGACGCAGCAACCAGCGCTCTGTGCGAGAGACCACGAGTGATCCCGGAGGGCCCACAGACTGAACCAGTGGAGGAACCCGGCCGAGGAGAGACCCCGCGTGATCGCGTAGAGATGGCTGAAGGAGGAGAAGAGCGCCCCTATGTCCTAGATACCCGGAGGGGTATATTGCGGCTGCTGCCCCAGCAGATGACCCGGATCCACGAACAGCATACCCGGATCCAGCTTAATATCGAGCAGCATCAGCGAGGCTACGAGTCGGTAACTATACAACCCGGCTGGGTTGCCAACACCCGTGACCGCATGCAGAGCGAGGGTGGATGCCGAACAGGAAATCTCGTGGATGTGACCGCGCCGCGTGCTGCCAAGCGAGAGACCGACCCGCTCGGAGCCCTACCGGAGGGAAACTGGGCGTTGCCGCAGCCCTTGATACCAGCGCCCAAGACAATAGAGGTAAAGGGAGAACAACTCCGTTGCTGGTGGGAACGGGACAAAGACTGCGACGATATGATGGGCTTTCTGGGAGACCCTGCAGGCGAAGTAGGCCCCGTAGAGGTAGTCACCAGGAATGAGTACCTGAGAAGATGCGGTAAGAAATGGGAACAGGAGGAAGAGAAAAGGCAGGAGCAAAAGCGAGAATTAGTAGCCCTGACCCAGTATTTAAAAAACAGTTGCGAGGCGAGACAAGAGTATTGCCGGATCCCAGAGGCATGAGGGCAGGATCGTCAAAGTTAAGCCTGAGGAGGGATACGCCTTTGCCCGCGAGGAAGGAATAGACTGTGACATATTTATCAACCGCCGTGATGTTGAACAACACTTGCCAGAGAAACACCCGGACAGGGAAGTGCAAGTCGGTGAGCGGATCTCATATGTTATTGTTCAGGGAGCAAGAGGCCCGTATGGCATAAGAGTACACAGACTTTGCTTAGATGCCAGTTATGATGACATGCCTGCATTAGAGGAAACTAACCCTGCAATGCCACCGGACCCAATCATGAACCCGGGTCCTACTACAGACTTAGTACCTGCTGCTGAGACCGTTGCAGTAAAGAAAACAGCAGATGTTGCAACGCAGACTCCGGAGAGTTACCTGCTGATCGACGCCCTGCAAGGACTTGAGATGTTCCCCAGAAAGAGAGGACCACCAACACTTCCATGGAAGGTCAAGCTGGAAGAGAAGAAGGAGTGAACACGGGTCCTTAAAGTACAGATGAAGCAGAAGAAACTGTAAGTGTGAATGTACATTGTTCCTTATTGATCCCCCAACCTTACCTGAGTGAATGCTAGCATTCCCCTGTCTGTCTTATGTGTCTCAAACTGAACATTGATATCATGGACGATGAGATGATATAAACTTTGGATTGTAAATAGTTAAGCACACTTGTGTGCTCCCCTTTGGTTTTAAGACCAGATGCAAATGCGAAGTAATGCACGAACTCTGCATTTTGAAATTTGAAGCTGCTTTTTGAGACTTTTGCACTTTTTGAGAATTTTTGAAAGTTTTAGCACTTTTTGAAAAGAAGAGAGATTTTATACTTTTATACGAAGCAATGTCTTATAATGTCTTTTATAGAGAAAAGAGGGTAATGACGAGTATATACCCATGCACATGTTTATAGTTAATGTAACGTTCCAAGAATCGTGCCTCCCGGAAGGGAAGAAACCAAGAATTCATAATGTTTATTGTTATATAATATAAAAATGTTTTCAGGGTAACCAATGTGGAGTCGCGCGCGGACGCGCTGTTTAACTCCGGGAGAATGTGGCGCCCCTGCGTACAGGTGGCCACAAAAGGGAACTGCAGCCAGGCAGTTAGGACATAGTAAACACTACACCCTCACAGCTCACATCCCCACGTATAGAGAGGGTTCACATCCAGCTCTGAGGTCGGAGACTATATGAGACCAGAGGAGTGGTGGATGAGGAGTGGGTTGGGCACACCAGCAGGTCAGGTGACTGACAGTATATAGAGAGGGGGAGGAGTAAAGGAAGTTAGTAAGCCATGGTGCTGAGCAGCAAAGACCAGGAGTAGGCTGAAGTAGCTGAGACAGAAAGACACATGCTGCCTGGAAGTGCCTAAGCTGAGGAGCGCTGACCCGTACTGAGCCAATGCGAGCCAGATGGGGGGGAAAAGCCCATCCAAGATGCTGAAACCACCAGGAGTGTGATAGACAGAGAAGGGACGGTGCAACCCGTGCCCTGGACAGCAGCAGAAGCTACTAACAGCAGGTGGAGAAGCCCTCCTAGATATCTGAAGGAAACAGAGGAAGGAGCCTGGTAGTTTAATGCTGTGGACTACTGCAGGCTGGGCTAAGGCAGAGTGTCAGCTCTGAAGGGGACCGACGATTCACCCGGTATCCCCAGATTCACTGACGGGGAGCTTTAGTTTCAAGCTGGAGTTCCTAACCCAAAGAACAGGCAGCTCAGTGACACACTAGGACTCACAGAAGCCCGAGTCACCGCTATACTGTTCAGCGTCCGCATACACCCGTGTAAGACGGAGAAAGAGAGTAATAGCCCGGAAAGGCACACTTAAAGACTGTGTGAGGGGTCACAAGGAGAGAGGAGCCTGGCTGCAGGAGAGAAGGGAACCCGGAAAGGGAGTAGAAAACAACTGTATACTTGAACTGTGAATAACCTGTAACTTGCTTGAAGAAGAACAACTTAAGTAAAGCTTTGGAAACCCTGAATTCCTTGTCAGACTCTATCTGCAGACCCTTTCTCCCATACAGGCTGCATCAGGAGAACCTCAACCTGCAGAGCTACAGCCTGTCAGCACCAACGCTGAGGAGAGATCCCTGCAGCTGCAAAGTAAGTGTGCTCCTACAACAGCCTCACACACAACAGACTTTAACTCCTTACTGCCCCGGGGGATACAGTTCTCCCCACTAGAACTATACCATCCCCGCTGCCATTCCATCACCCCCGGAGGTTCTGCAGCAGCCGCGGCCCCCATTACTGGCCGCATCAAGTGGGTGGCGTCACCCGTGACATATCCCTTGTAAATAATCCCCTTTTATTGTGCTGAGCCAGGGACACGGTCCGGACCAGGCCACCAGTGACATCCCCAGCAGCAGATCGGTCCGGTACCGAGTACCCCACGTCCCTTGGGGCTCCACATATACATTTATAATTCACCTAGCAGCACGTACCTTTATCCACCCGTTCCCTGTCTACACGTGGTATTTTGTACTTGGGTGGCTCACAGCAGCGTGTGGAGCTTGTTAGTGGTTGTGTCTCACACAACCCGATAAGGTGAGTGGTTTGACCATACTTCACCGATATTTTACTGTTGATAAGACCCTATTTGCGGCTGTCTTTGCTTCCAGTGAAGTGCGTGTGAAAATATGATCAGTGTTTGTATAACTGAAAGCTGAAGAAATTACATCATGTACCAACATGTGATTTTTTTAAACTCTGCATCAGTAAAGCTTTTTAACTTATCTCCTTGTGTGCTGGACTGCTTGTGCAAAGTAAGAGGTGCTTTAATACTCCCCTAGAGATGCTGGAGAAGAAGCCGCAGGCCTCTGGCCTGAAGGTGTCGGGTATAGAAATGCCGGACATTATAGACAAACAGGGCTGTGCATCTCCAGTCATCAAATTGTTCATGTTTTGACAATTTCTTTAGCATTGCATAAGGTCTTGGAATCATCTCCTGTGTGGGTGATTAATTTACCACCTCTGCAATGCTATGGAAATCCTGAAAACATGCAATGTTTGCAGCACTTGAGGACTGGAATTGCCCACCCTGCTCTAAAAGTCTTTGTGGATTTAGCCAGGGGAAAGAGGAATCTCCGAGCCCTTCCACCATGACTGCAGCTCTCCCTGGACTCTCTTAACAGCATATGGAAAGTTCATGTTGACAGAGAGCATCCCCCATATGCTGTTAGAGCAGGCATGCAGGCACTGCGACAGAGTGACAAGCGTGGCCATCACAGAGATTATGTAGCTCAGACTCGAGGGGTTACACAGGGGCTATCCCGTGAATTTGAACTGTAATGCTCTCACTGACGTTACTGCTCCTCACACGCACTCATGATACTGCGAATTATACCTGCTAGTTATTGTGTGATATTGTGGCTCTCGCCAGACAGCAAAAACTGCCCCAGAACTGGTGCCTCCATTAGAGGTGCTTGTGGTGAGCAGACACTGTAGGCCAAAGTCCCACTTTGGCATCAGCATAACCTGGCATGGCTGCCCATTGCCCCTACTGGAGTATGCAGCTGCACGCTCGTCTCCTGAGAGCGGGCAGGCATGCCGGGTGATGCCAATGCATGGGACCATGGTCTAATGTCTCCACTCACCACAATGTAGTCCCTTTGTCGAGGGTCATAGTATTGTTTATTATGTTATTTCAAATAAAGGATTTTTCAGTGTGTTTTTTAACTATTTCCTTAAAGGATTGATAATGTGGGGGTCTCATATAGGCCTGAACTTTTCCAATCCAGGGCTTGATGACAGCTGTTAATTATCAGCTGTCATTAACCCCTTCTATCACCCCGATTACCACTGCCTTAGGGCATCAGGAAGAGCCGGGGAAAGCGCCATGATTTTCTACTTCTAATGAATTTGAGGCAACTATGGGCTGCTATTCTTACCCTGCAAGAGGGCAATAATTAGGTGCCTCCCCAGCCTGAGAATACCAATAATCAGCCGTTCACTTTATCTTTGCTAGTTACAAAATTAGGGGGAACCTCATGCCATTTATTTGTCAATTATTTATTTTTACACTGCTCTTCGCCATCCAGTTAGCTACTGTTTACAGCTTCCAGATGCCAGTAGAGAGTGTGAGGAAGGTATAATAGTCTAGTAAGCTAATGGACGGGCCAAAACAGAGGGACTCCTCAGCAAAATGGTTTGAACTGTGATTAGCAGCTTCTGGGCCCCTTTTGGAGGTGTTTTCTATGCATTTGATTTTGCCTCCCTTTGAATTCAGTATTGTTCGGAAGGTTCGGCGAACTGTTCAGGAAACACCTGGATGTTCGTCGATCCCAACTAAACTCCAGGTGTTTGCTCCTCGCTATTCCTCACACAATTATTTTAGAACATGAACATACTTACATGATTTATATGGTAAATATACGTTACTTGTAAAAGTCCAAACTGTAAAGTCATACTTATTAGTTTACCATTTTATTAATTTTACTTAGTTTTCTCAGCCTACAGTATAACTTTTTAAAAGAAACTTGACATAAATATTAATTCAAAAATAAAATATTAGCAAAAATATAATTTAAAACATTTATACACTTGGGTAAAGTGTATCGCCAAATATATGTGTGCCGTTTAAGAGGATTATTTTGTAAAAGTTAATCCAGAGAGTCAAAACTATGTGAAGGCTTGAATTTATACAGCAGAGAGAAAAGTTTCACGATAAGACTTTGTGAAAATGCCACTTTAAACAAACTGAGAGCCAATGCAGAAAAGCTTCCAATATGCCTACAAGTTCATGACTACCAGTGAAATTAATCTTCCAGAGAGCTGATGTTCTTGTTCTTTCCTCTTCAATTTGTACACTGATGAGTATTGCCTAGAGTTGTTATTTACTAGCACCTGCAACCAAGGCTATTGCCATAGAGAGTTATCTGCAAAGAAAAGGTAATTTGCGTGGATAGTAATGATGTAATATTCGATGTGCAGACTATATATGGATATATTGCCTAGTCTACAATAATAATGTTTTATTCGATAAAATAAATTCCTTTGTCTAATAAAAATATTATTATTAATAATAATGTTTACTAGACAGAAGAATTTCCTCTGTTAAGTTTAATTTTAATATTATAAACTAGGCAATAAATATCAATAATAATAATAATTTATTTCATATTATCCATCTGCATTTTTCAAGTGTAATTAAATAATATTTCCAACCAAAACTATAACCCCAGATGAATAATGATAATGGAGTCTTAATTTATGTCTTAAATCAAGTTCTGTGTTCCAATAATGGTGTAAAATCTGTCTGAGTCTGTCAGCATAAAGAGGCTACCTTCGATTGACCTAGCACTGGCCAGTCCATCTGGTAGATTCAGAACCCTGGCCTTCACACTTTAGCCTATAGGGTTTCTTGGGTTGTGTTCACAGAGTAGGTCCTAGCTGTCGGAGCTAGTTTCTGGCAAGGATTTTCACACTTTCTGGTTCAGTAAAAGAAGAAATAGAACCAGAGACAATGTCATATCATAAGGCCAAATTGTAGATAGAAAAATAGATGTGGTTGGATTGTAACCATGCCAGGGTAGTCATAGGCAAGCGGGTCTCAGCCTTTGCCCTGGCATGCTACAGACACAAGTTGTGGTGGGAGGCTTACAGTTAGTGATGAGTGACTGTATTCGTCACTGCTCGCTATTCGCATGAATAGTACGTTATTTGCATTATACGCTATTCCGTGAGTTTTTCTGTACTCGCCTCACCATATTCGGACGTCCTACCCTGCAGTTTTGATGCCTCCTTTGCAGCCACTAATCATGCTGGGCTTCTTAACCAATCACAGTAATGCTGCAGACATCTTGGTTATGGCTGTATAATACTATCAAAACAATAGCTCTTTTAAAAGCTGATGGGACAGAGTACAGAGTTAGACTACAGGGAGGGCTAGTGACTCGAGCAGGGTCAGTGTCCAGCAAGGTAATGTAAAGCAGCAGTACTCCAAAACTTCCTATTGCTTGCCACTAACCTCACAGCAGTCCCATTTAATTGACTGGTGTTTCTGTCCACATTCTAAAAAGGCAGTTTCCCAACTCAAAGGAGCAGTACCCCAAATATTTGCTACTGCCTGCTACCAAGCACACACCAGGCTATGTTATCCGCAGTTTTTTGGGTGACATTTAGGTAGGATTGTGCCACCAAAAGTTCACAAATTAATAAAGTCCTATAGTGCTTGTAAAATCCAAAGCAGTAGTACTAACATGTAATGCTGTTTGGCAGAAATCACGCACTATTCAATGTTCCCCCAGTGAGTTTTGGAGGTCACATTTTGCTAGACAACACAAGTATATATGATATATGTCCACTGTCCAATGCTAATGTGGCACCCCAGGATTTACAGTTGTGGTCAAAAGTATTGACACCCCTGCAATTCTGTCAGATAATACTCAGTTTCTTCCTGAAAATGATTGCAATCACAAATTCTTTGGTATTATTATCTTCATTTAATTTGTCTTCAATAAAAAAACACAAAAGAGAATGAAGCAAAAATCAAAACATTGATTATTTCACACAAAACTCCAAAAATGGGCCAGACAAAAGTATTGGCACCCTCAGCCTAATACTTGGTTGCACAACCTTTAGCCAAAATAACTGCGATCAACGGCTTCTGGTAACCATCAATGAGTTTCTTACAATGCTCTGTTGGAATTTTAGACCATTCTCCTTTGGCAAACTGCTCCAGGTCCCTGATATTTGAAGGGTGCCTTCTCCAAACTGCCATTTTTAGATCTCTCCACAGGTGTTCTATGGGATTCAGGCCACAACTGATAGTGGTGGTTGCCCAAAATTACTATGGGTTGACCTGCATAGTACGGGCGTTTCACTAGTGTCTGCTCACAACTGTAAGTGGTGGTTGCCCAAAATTACTATGGGTTGACCTGCATAGTACGGGCGTTTCACTAGTGTCTTCTTCTAGTGATGTGCGTGCATTATCCACTAGCCTATTGACAGACCTATGTGTTATAGGTGGACTGGGTAGCTCTCTGTGAAGTCTTATTCTTACTGTAGCACTGGCAGGTTCACCAATTGCAGGATCCTCTGGTTCTGCTACAATGGGTGGTTCTTCTTGAACTTGAATGGGTTCATCTGAAACTCTTGCGGGTTCTTCCAGTCTTTCTTGTTCTTCCACTGGTTGTGGTAAAGTGATTACAGGTACCAGTATGGCTCCATTTAACTGAGGCAAACTCTCTGGAAAATCTTCAAACATAGTATAAATTACTTTCTCTTGCTTCTCTTCTGGTTGAGGTGTACTAGGAATTATTTCTTTGGGTTTCAGTTGTTGTGGACATTTCTTTAGCTGGTCTCAGGAGACTGTTGCTGTTCTTCTACCATCATCCTTACTGATCAAACAAGTCTTCTAATTATCATAATGGGAGGGTAGCAAGGTGTAAGTTCTTCTTCCCATTGGTTATCAAGTTTATTAGTTCTTCTTTTTAGAACCATTTCTCCAGGTGTTAAGGGAAAAGCTTGTGCATTTTTGTTGTAAGTCTCCTCTTGTCTTCTCTGACTTGATTTAGATTTCTTTCAATGCATTCTTGTACCTTCTTGCACTGTTCTTTGCGATTTGAATCCCAATCAGTATCAGTTTAACTGGTTTCAGGTATTACAATTCCCATCTCGAGATCAATTGGTAATTTTCCGGGTCTTGCTCACATGAGATATACTGATGTGCAATTGATGTAACTTACAGGTATGTTTTTGGACATGTCCTACTAGGTCAGGTAATTTTTCAGGCCACATGTGTCTTTCTTCCAAAGGCAGAGTTTTTAACAGGTCTATGACTATGTTATTCATTTTCTCGCACATGCCATTGGTTTGTGGATGGTAAGTTGTGGTGCGGATTTTCTTGCACCCATATAAATGACAAAACTCTTGAAATAGGTCAGCTTCAAACACAGGACCTTGGTCAGTCAACACCTGTTCCAGATACCGTGTGGTCTACAGAAGTAGGTTTGAAAGGTTCTCACTGCTGTCTTAGCTGTTAAGTCTTTTACTGGGGCTACTACTAGGAATCTTGAATAGTGGTCCACCATGGTAAGGGCATAGATGTAGCCTGACCTGCTAGGTGTTAGTTTCACATGGTCCAGGGCTACGAGTTCTAATGGCTGTTTGGTGACAATTGGCTTTAATGGTGCTCTTTGGCTGTCGCGGTCTTTCCTTCTCAAGTTGTGGTGATGGCACCGGCGCTGCTGCAGACCTCCGGGGATGATGGATGGGGCAGCTAGGTGGTGACACTCCCGTAGGTGAAGCGGAGTACCCGGGGCAGAGATGAATGATGAATAGGGGGATTTCTACACAGGATGCGGCTCTGAAGGTAGAGATGCTGGTAAAGTCTATGTACATGGCAGGATCAGGGCTGCAATGAAGGATACACACACACTGGAGTTGTTTCTTTACCTTTACTGATGTTGCCGTTTCAAGGTAAGATCCAGGGTACAGTCCAGGTGGTCGGGTGACAGTTCAAGATTTCCACACCCGATGAGTTGTGAGGCCTCCTCTGTACTGTGTGTACGTGTAAGTTCCGGCCTGACTGAATCCTGGCCCTGACCGCTCTTGTGCTTCTCACTTGTATAGCAGGCTGTGAGAACTGTCTGATGGGCACCACTGCTCCTCCGCAGTCCCTGGCTCTGTAAGTAGCTGTGCTCCAAGTGTCACCAGGAGACTGAAGTCTCCCTGGTCCTCCGGTACTCTCTGCTTGGCTAACTGGACCCTGTGCTTCTGTCTGTGTGCTGGGGTGAACCGGTATGGTTCCTCTGCCCCACTCTTTTCCTCGCCTTGCCTCTGACCCTCACCCTAGGGTTCCTTATACTGGGTAGGCTTCCCACTGGTGTGGGCCTAGCGCGGCACCGCTCACCAGGACATCTTCACAGTCCTCCCTGTAACTGCACTGCCTAACTCCTCCCACAGGCCTGGATTTTATAGGGGACCTTGCCTGAAGTCGACAAGTAGAGCTCCCCCTTCAGGTCTGGGGAGGAAGGTGTTGCATGTATAAGTGTACCTGATGTGGAAATCCCTCCCTGCACCAGGTGTTCCTGTGGCAACTTACCCACAGGGGTGCCAAATGTGACTATACCTTTTAATTGTAACTCATAGTCTGGGGTTTTAACCAACATGTGTCAAATAATCAAAATTATTTGTATAACTTGTCTGTGATTAGCTGATGTGCAACTATTTTAGAGCTCTGATTTTTCTGTAAATAAAATAGACAAGTTGCATGTTGCATGCAAGGTGCATTGAAGTAGGGTGAGCCTCTGATATCTATTTAGGTAATATATTATCTCTCAGATCCTTCATTCTCCCTACTTTAATTTTCTGAGATAATGACCGTTGGGTCTTCATTGGCTGTAAGCCATAATAATAACATTTACAGAAATAAACACTTGATATAGATCACTCTGTTTGTAATGACTCTATATAATATATGAATTTCACTTTTTGTATTGAATTACTGAAATAAATTAACTTTTAATGATATTCTAATTCATTGGAGGCGCCTGTATATGGCAACTGTGTTGCTTTTGACTTGCAACCAGTGACTTGAAATTTAGTTGCACTATCTAGCAGATCTCCATGCAACATCATAGAAAATCATCACATCCAATGTCGCAATGAGTTACTATGAATTCAGTGACCGTAGTGACACTCCTGATGAAGGAGCGTGGAAGCGCTCAGAAACGTGTAGAGATTAAAGCCACCATTACTTTTACCGCTTGGCGTTTTGGTTTGGCTTATTACCTGTAGTGTGCGCGAGACAAGAAGCACTGTCCATTTGGAGCACTGTGATTTCAGTGTCATCTGACACATGTCTCCACGTAGCCCTAATTTTTTCCTAAATGGGTCTCTTTTTTAATTAAATCATCTCTGAAGTTTCTGCTAAAAGTGCAGATTTGCATATCATGTGAATCAACAATTACAATATCATGCAGAAGGAAGTTCAATAATCTCACTGCTTGAACAGTAAGGTATGTGCACACATGCCGGTTGCATCGGTTTGCTGTGTAAACCGCGGTCGGTTTCCATGAGTTTATGTAAATTTATGTTAATCCAATCCGGCGTTTGGATTAACATTAAAACCTATGGAAGCTGTGCACACACGGCGGTTTACACATGCTCATCTGTTGCTAACCCGCTGGTTCCCAGCAGTTAGCAACGAATGTGCATGTTCAATAAACCGGCCGGTTATGCAGCGGCTGAAAGCGCACAATCATGTAGCTTCCAGCCGCACAACACCGCCGCCGCTAACCGCTGTGCACCCGCCTACACCCGCCACACATACCCGCAAGAAAGCCGGTGGTACGGCTGCAGAGCTTCCTGTCGGGTCCGCCCAGCCTCCCCCGTCACAAACCGGCATGTGTGTGCACATACCTAAGGATGCTGCTGTGATGGAGAAACCCTATTTGCTCTAAAGTTAAAGGATGAACCTTTGTCATCATTGTGGACTAGGTGTAAAAGATCATTAAAAACCTCTGTACTGTCCCCTCATATATTTGTACGTAGGAATAACTAAGGCTGTTTTCACCTTCATGACTGAGCCATTTTTTTCAATTCTGACCAGTGTCATTTTATGAGTTAACGCTAATTAACGCTTCAACAGGACCCAGTGATTCTGAGAATCTTTTTTCAAGACATGTTGTACTTCATGTTAATGATAAATTTAAGACCATATTTTTTGCGATTATTTGTAAAACTATCAGAAATATGGTAAAAATGTTTACATTTTCAAACTTTGAACTTTTCTGCTCTTAAATCAGAGAGTTACGTGTAACAAACCTTGACAAGAGGTGCTTTATAATAAAGCAGAGTGGTAAAGGGGATGCTTCCCCTTTAAATTACAACACATTCCTAAATAATTGGCTGCGTTATGCAAATCATCAGTGCAAATTTGCCACACTTGCTTTAACCGTTTGTGCAATTTAGGTCATAAAGACAATATTGCCTCCATGGATGGTCTACAGCATGGGCCTCAAACACGCGGCCCGCGGGCCGCATGCAGCTCCTGGGGCTTCCGTGTGCGGCCTCCGACACCCGGGTCTCTGCTATAATATTACTTCCGGTCGCTTCACTGTGTCTCTGTCGCTCTCTCTGCCGCTCTGTAAGTTCAATACAAGCCCTCAGCCAATGAGAGGCCCGCAAGTGATGTCATACACTGACGTCACCTGCGGGCCTCTCATTGGCTGACGGCGGCTTGCATTGAACTGGCAGAGCGAGCGGCAGAGTGAAGTGGCTGGAAGTAATATTATAACAGAGACCGCAGTGGCCCCATGCACTGGACCGCCGCCAGCATGGTTAGGGTAACAAAAGATTGTGTGTTAATGTGTGTGTGTCTGAGAGTGCCTGTGAGTGTGAGTGCCTGTGAGTGTGAGTGCCTGTGAGTATCTGTGAGTGTCTGTGAATGTGAGTGCCTGTGAGTGTGAGTGCCTGTGAGTGTGAGTGTCTGTGAGTGCCTGTGAGTGAATGTGAGTGTGAGTGTCTGTGAGTGCCTGTGAGTGTGAGTGTCTGTGAGTGTCTGTGAGTGTGAGTGTCTGTGAGTGTGAGTGCCTGTGAGTGTGAGTGCCTGTGAGTGTGTGTGTCTGTGAGTGTGTGTCTGTGAGTGTGTGTCTGTGAGTGAGTGCCTGTGAGTTTTGAGTGCCTGTGTTTGTGAGTGCCTGTGAGTGTGAGTGCCTGTGAGGTGATGCCTGTGTTTATGAGTGCCTGTGAGTGTGAGTGCCTGTGAGTGTGAGTACCTGTGAGTGCAAGTGCCTGTGAGTTTGAGTGCCTGTGAGTGTCTGTGAGTGCCTGTGAGTGTGAGTGCCTGTGAGTGTCAGAGTGCATGGGTGTCAGAGTCTGTAGGTGTCAGAGTCCGTGGGTGTCAGAGTGCGAAGGTGTCAGAGTGCGAGGGTGTGAGAGTGCGAGGGTGTCAGAGTGTGCGAGGATGTCAGAGTGCGCAAGGGTGTCAGAGAGCGTGAGTTTGTACAAAAGTGTGTGATTATAACAAAAGTGCTAGAGCACAGGAGGCACAAGTTTAATTACCTTTAATATACCACAACGCATTTCCACGGCGGTCCGCCGTCTTCATCAGGTGGATGTACCTGACTGAATTTGCAGGTACATGCTAAAAATACGTAAGTATCTAAAATACTTTTTTATGATAAACACAAACATTAAAAAAATATAGGTTACTGATGCACAGTGCATATAATATTGGGGTGGTTTAAAAACAAAGAAGGTCAAGGTTCCCTTTAAGGGCATAAAAATTAAAAGTTTAAAAATGACGAAATATGAAAAAAAATTGTCAAATTTTCAATATTTTCATAAATATATGCAAATCATATTGACAAACTTTACTACTAAAATGAAGTACAACATGTCACAAAAAACATGCTCAAAATCACTGAACTTATTGAAGTGTTGCAGAGTTAATACCACATAACGTGACACTAGTCAGAATTGAATAAATTGGCTTGCTCACTAAGGTGAAAATAGGTTGGGGGTGATGGAGAGGTAACTTTTTGGGATAGGTACTTTTAAAGCTTGTAGAATAATTCCTTCAACTCCTATTCCTGGTGTATGGCATTGGTTGGGGCACTTATGTTACATTGACAGCACTAATATAAATTAAATCAGGGTATGTACCACTAAATATACCAAATCACTCTTGTGCCTTATACCATGGCACCACTGACGAAGCCATCATTGTAGGGTCCATTGCTCTGCTCACTCCCTGCCTACTACTTCTTTTCTCCCAGGTAGACCATTCCTGCTTTTACAGGTTCACAATGTCCATTGGTATTCTTGGCATTTTCTATGCACTAGCGTGTTTTTCACTTTGTCATTTGCATCGTGTATGAGTTTTTCTTAGCTGCTATATGTAATCATTCCTATTTGCCTAGATGTATTTTGTTAGCAGGTTTTGTGCCGATGGTCATTCCTTGTACATGGATTAGGTGTCGGTTATTTATCTACATGGTATTTAGTCACAGATTGCACATGCTACTGTTCAGGCCATAGGTGATTGTATTATTAACTGTTTGAGTATATATACCTATACTAAATTTACAGGATGGCCTGATAGAGGTGTGATCTTTGCATGGTACATGACACTTTTTGATTACCTGTCTTAAATGAGTTTAACATGTCTGTTTTCACTGTGTGAACCTTTTTTGTACTTTAATAAAGTTGTAAAAATGTTCTAACTATACTCCCTGTGCCTGATTGACTATCTATGCTCTACATATCACCCTGGTGACTATATTACCCTGGTTTTCCTTTTAATTCTGTACATTAACAGCGCTGCAGCCAATCAGTGAGCTCAGCAGCTCTTAACAGGGTATTCTGACTACACAAAAAAGTGGAGCACACAAAGAGAAACAAAATGGAGTTATATTGCTTTTTAAAGAAATATTATGCAATTTATTGAGTAACATATAGATTAATGCACATGTTTGGTGCAATGAGATGAACAGTAGGTACCAAATTAGCACTACCGATGT
Organism: Allobates femoralis; assembly: GCA_033576535.1. Taxonomy (NCBI): domain Eukaryota; kingdom Metazoa; phylum Chordata; class Amphibia; order Anura; family Aromobatidae; genus Allobates; species Allobates femoralis. The sequence goes on along the minus strand of JARQOC010000005.1, from coordinate 479,054,649 downwards.
TAAAACTGAAGACATGGTATGTATGGTAGATAAGAACAGAATGTGAATAGTCAGTTGTTACACTTATTCAAGTGAATAAGCTGAAGAACCATCATGCAAAATGTGCATTGGGGTCACTGCAGAGCCGGTCCCTTTCCTCCCCTTTATTTTGCACTGCACTTGCACTTTAATTAAAGCCATGGCTTTGATATATTTTTACAACTTTATGAGACCTGCAAACCTTGTGATTGGCTAGGGTCACACTTGGCATGCAGTTTTTCTGCATTTTCAAAACGTTTTTGGAAATTGCCATTTTTTTTATCTAAAAAACGTCATGCGTTAATGCATGTATTAACGCATGGTAGCTATATGTACCATGCGTTCACGGATGTGTTTCCCATTGGGCCCCATGTTAAAAAAATGCTATGCACGGACAGGCACTAATCTGTGCCAACTGATGCCCACGGACCGTTTTTTTAACGGATCCGTCATCAATTACCAGAGATAGGGCTGGGAAGAGCTGTACCTTGCTTCTGAGCAGGCTCAGTACAGCAAAACAGATCCGTACAGATCCGTCTTCATAGAGCTCCGTGTCATTTAACACGGACAGCTATGGATCCATGTCTGTCCATTGGTGTCATTGATTTTCAAGGCAGCCCAAAATCAGAGCAGTCTCCGATTCAGGGTGACAAAACTGACACACACGGATGGCCACTTAGGACCAATCCGTGCCCATAGGGATACATGGGAGGCCAAAATGGATCTGTGGCTATCTGTTTTAAAAAGGATAGACACAGATCAGAAATGATGCAGTGTGAAGGCAGCCTAAATCATACATTGTTCATTTCCTTCCCTCTGGTAAACAAGCTATATGGAGATTTTTGTGACAAAAAAGTGTAGATAGCGTTTTCCAAAGTGACAGGTTTTCTTTAAGTTATTACAACTCTACTACAGAGAGAGCACATGAGAAATAGCAGAAATGTAGCAGAAAATATGTATAGTCCATCATTGTAATGAATGTTACTATGTACATACTATGTAAGTAGTATTTTTCTTAGATGATAATGTGTGTTCCTAGTTTTACACTACCATGCTGACTGTTCATATATTACATAAATGTTTGCAGAACGTCACATGTGAATTTAATTAACTACGGTCTCTTATCAGCAGGCACATTTCTTGTATAAGTAAATTGAAAAAGAAAGTGGATTTCTTTCCTTTCTCTTGCCATATTCATAAAATGACTGTGTGCTTTATTTGTTATGGGATTTGGGTGAAAGTATCTAATCAACAGGCGCCACTAGATTGTACTTGCTTTAGTTTTCTACACCATTATTTTAACACTTATTTCTCTTGATTATTTCTCCAGTGCTGGTTAACAGTTGTATAGACTTAATGGTAGGCAAGTTTAGAGTTTTAGTTTGCAATAAAGAACTCCTGAATCAACTATTAATTATTTAATACATTTTTACCATTTTTACCATTATGTATTTTCATATTAATTGAATGCATTCATATAGAATATTGCATTTTATGGTATATTCTACTTAAGACTCATGCATGTGGCAGTATGAAATCTTTGTCTATAACACAACAATAATAGGGCGTTTCATGATATCTCTACTATACTTCTGTATGCTTACAATTAAGGCTAGGGTCACACTTGGTAGGGTAATTGCGATCAGGATGCAGTAAGCGCAATTGCCTTCAGACACATTTTGTTCACAAAATGTGTCCAGCAAACCGCAATGTGGTAACCGGATTGCTTCGGATGTGTAATCCGGTTACCGTATGCTTTGTTCATCCCTGCTGCCGCAGGGATGAACAAAGAGTTAATGTTAATAATAGATGTGGGCAACATGTTTCTAGGGGATTCCCACCCCCCCAGAGACGTGCTGTCTACTCAGGTGGGCATGTGAGGGTTTAATCTGGGCATTTATAGTATTGTCGGCTATTGTCAGCATTTTCATTTTTATGAATGAACCCGGCGGCTCCTCACTGTGTAGTACATACAGTATGTAATCTACGTGCTGTATGAGCCGCTAGCCTTGGTCCTGAAAGCATTAACATTAGGTCTATGGGCAGCGCACCGCCATAGACCTAATGTTAATGCTTTCAGGACCAAGGCTAGCGGCTCATACAGTACGTACATTATGTACTGTATGTACTACACAGTGAGGAGCCGCCGGGTTCATTCATAAAATTGAAAATGGTGACAATAGCCGACAATACTATAAATGCCCAGATTAAACCCTCACATGCCCACCTGAGTGGACAGCATTTCTCTAGGGGGAATGAGCAATGCCTAGAGACATGTTGCCCACATCTATTATTAACATTTAACCCTTTGTTCATCCTTGCGGCAGCAGGGATGAATAAAGCATACGGCTGCCACAGGCATGCCCATGTGCCTTGCGGCAGACACATGGGCTCCCATGGGAGCCCATTAAAGCGACCCTGCTGCGGTTTGCAAACCGCTGCGAAAACTGCAGCCTGCATGATTTTTACCGCAGGCTGCAATTCCGCAAGCGGTAACCGGATTGCATGTAGTGAAATCCGGTTACTATAATGGGCTCCTACGGGCTGCGGTTTATGATCAGGTTTTGAGCACTTTTACTGCTCAAAAAAGGATCAGGATCCGCAGTGCCCTGCCACAAATGTGACCCAAGCCTAATTCAGTAAAATATGTGCATTGGCCACAAAAGTTGGGGTACTCAGACACTCTGGGGTATCAGTCTATTTAGTAATGGACCTAGAAGGGACAGTGTTTTTCTGCATCCATGCTGCTCATACAGTGGAAGGACCACAATTAGTCGGAGATGATGGTCAAAATCCTGGCTTTATTCCAATGTGTTTCGAAGCTACACCTCACTCCTTCCTCAGGGAGCCAACATATTACATAACATTAATATGTTGGCCCCCTGAGGAAGGAGTGAGGTGTAGCTTCGAAACGCATTGGAATAAAGCCAGGATTTTGACCATCATCTCCGACGAATTGTGTTCCTTCCACTGTGTGAGCAGCGCGGATCCAGAAAAACACTGTCCCTGTCTTGTTTCCACTGCATGACAATGGAGTGTTGATCCAGCAGCAGCCATACCATGCTTATACATTGGTTGTGGGTCACACAACCATACCAGGTGAGCAGCTTCATTTTTGTCCTATTGTAATTGTCTCAAGGATAAGACCCTATTGCACTCACCTTCCTTCCCAACAGAGTCTGTTCAGTAGTCACAGCGGCAACCCCAGAATCTGTGAACTTTACCAAGCATGAAAAGGGGATATTTACAGGGGAAGTAAAGTCTATTGTGACACCATCCGTGGTTCCTGATCAGGGTGACCAGCACTGCTTGTAGTGACTCTGGGGAATAGGTGTTGTGGCAGATAGGTGTAACAATCCCTATGAACGGAGCGGGTCCACAGGGTTTGGTATGAAAGTTAATGTGAATGATGGTGGTAGTTGTAGGTGCAGAAAGGCACAAAAAGAGTGGAAAGACACAGGGGTTGCAGTTCTTACCAGTTTATTTACTGTACTTGTAGTTGATGCAAGGACAACCCAGCTGGGTACTGTGCTCTCCCAGTGTGCAGCTTGGCCAGCCCTCAGATAGTCCAGGTCCACTCCACTGAGACACTGTGCTGCTTTTCCCTTTCTGTGCTGTTCTCTCTTCCTTCTCCTATACCTTCATGCTACAAGTCTGTTGGCAGGCGACTGCGGGCCCTGCTGAGTGAAGGTCGCTCTGACCATCTGACCCTCTGTAGTCACTGTTTCAGGTCCTGTGCCACACCGTGTCCAGAACCGGTCCTCTTTCTGGGACCAGACCCTTCTGGTCAGTAGTACCGGGTCCATATTCGGGCGCACCGTAGCTCCTGGTGCTCCTAGGGTCTCTTTCCTGTCACGATGACCTTCTCCTGCCTCGTCCTCTCCTCCTCTCTCCTACTGACTAACTGTCATCCCACCCACACACTTCTTCTACCCCCCTGACTCCTCCCATAGCACTGGGTCTTCTCTGCAGAGGGTTCACCCACGATCCTCTACTCTAGGGTGTTGTGAGTGTCCCTTGTTTACCATCCCAGTTACCTTAGTCACAGGAATACCACACACTCTTATTTGGGTGCAGTACCCCTCCATGGCGTCCCGACCAGTGGAGTGCCACATTTATTATGTTTTTGAATAATACTGATGTAGACTAAAATTGTTTTAAACAATTCTTATCATGCTTACATTTCAACTTGGGAAACGTTTATGGTGAAAAGGTTCTACATGAATGTGCAATGCTGGTATATAATTTAGTATTGCAGCCACATAGCTAAGGCTTTTGATCATGATAATATTAATTTGCTTTAATACCCATTACATTTGATAATCTGAAAGATTTTTAAAATATTTTCAAGGAGAAGGTTAAACTTACCCACTGTAGAACTGTAGAATCCTCTGGTGGGCCTTGGCCTTCTTTTTCAGGCGTGTCCTTGGAGGCATGTCTTAATCATCTAATCATGGTCTCCATTTTCCATAGGTATGTTCATTTTTCATTGCTGAAATCCTGCTGAATAGCGTCTGATTTCTTTTCTTGCTACATTTCTATATGTATAGTGCAGTATGTTCATTTTTCATCACTGAAATCCTGCTGAATAGCATCTGATTTCTTTTCTTGCTGCATCTCTATATGTATAGTGCAGTATGTTCATTTTTCATCACTGAAATCCTGCTGAATAGCGTCTGATTTCTTTTCTTGCTACATTTCTATATGTATAGTGCAGTATGTTCATTTTTCATCACTGAAATCCTGCTGAATAGCATCTGATTTCTTTTCTTGCTACATTTCTATATGTATAGTGCAGTATGTTCATTTTTCATCACTGAAATCCTGCTGAATAGCATCTGATTTCTTTTCTTGCTGCATCTCTATATGTATAGTGTGGTATGTTCATTTTTCATCACTGAAATATTTAATCTGATTATGATTGTAACTTTTCATCCCATTGCTCATACCTAGGTTTATGATCCTTTGTTTAAATGTGCCTGTCCTTCACTATTTGCTTTCCCTTCTGACTTTAAATTAGCCTATTACCGTATATACTCGCGTATAAGCCGAGTTTTTCAGCCCAAAAATTGGGCTGAAAAGTACCCCCTCGGCTTATACGCGAGTACACCTGCCGCCCGCCCGCCACCATCAGTATACATGCGCCCCCTCCTATCAGTATCCAGGGCCCCCCCTTGCAGCCCAAACCTGTAAAGGAAGATCATTATACTTACACCTGTGGCCGCCGCCGTCCCCGCTCTGCACCGCGCTCCTCCATCTTCTTCCGTCTTCCTCCTCGGTCGCAGGCAATGACGTCATTGCCTGCGACTGAGGAGGAAGACGGAAGAAGGTGGAGGAGCGCAGTGCAGAGAGGGGACGGCGGCGGCCACAGGTGTAAGTATAATGATCTTCCTTTACAGGTTTGGGCTGCAAGGGGGGCCCTGGATACTGATAGGGGGGGGCACATGTATACTGATGGTGGCGGGCGGGCGGCCGGTATACCCCTGGGCTGCTGCTATGTATACCCCTGGGGCTGCTGCCATGTATACCCCTGGGGCTGCTGCCATGTATACCCCTGGGGCTGCTGCCATGTATACCCCTGGGGCTGCTGCCATGCATACACCTGGGGCTGCTGCCATGCATACCCCTGGGGCTGCTGCCATGTATACCCCTGCGGCTGCTGCCATGTATACCACTGGAGCTGCTGCCATGTATACCCCTGGGGCTGCTGCCATGTATACCCCTGGGGCTGCTGCCATGTATACCCTTGGGGCTGCTGCCATGTATACCCCTGGGGCTGCTGCCATGTATACCCCTGGGGCTGCTGCCATGTATACCCCTGGGGCTGCTGCTATGTATACCCCTGGGGCTGCTGCTGTGTATACCCCTGGGGCTGCTGCTGTGTTATACCCCTGGGGCTGCTGCTATGTATACCCCTGGGGCTGCTGCTGTGTATACCCCTGGGGCTGCTGCTGTGTATACCCCTGGGGCTGCTGCTGTATATACCACTGGGGCTGCTGCTGTAACACTGCTGGGACCTGTATATACCACTGGGGGGCCTGTATACCACACTGCTGGGGGCTGTATACCTGTGCTGAGGTCCACCCTCGGCTTATACATGAGTCAATAGGTTTTCCCAGGTTTTGGGGGCAAAAGTAGGGAGGTTGGCTTATACACGGGTCGGCTTTATACACGAGTATATACGGTAAACTCCAGCCCCTTCCCCTCCCCTCCACTCCACTCTCAGCTGAATCCAATTGTATTATTATAAATGTACTATTCTCACATCTACCAGGACGTGTCTGCCATGTGCCTCACTCAAGTGCCTCACATAAGTGCATAGAAGTAAATTTGACTGAATTCGACTGGAATTTGCTGGAAGTGGAATGTACTATATTTCTGTTTGCTATATATTTCTATTGAACTCACATCCTATTTCAACCCCTTTCATGGTACAACATATGCAATTGATGTAAACTCTGAGTCATCTGTTGCACCATGATCAACACTCGACAGTTTGATTGTGTATGGCATTTAGTCAGGCCAGGAGTCAGGTTACCCACAGTCTTTCAATCTCCCTTTAAATGATGTCCTTTATTTCCATATCTATTTTCCTATATGCTTTTGCAATTCACTTTCACCGCCCCATCCCACCTCCATCCCCCCTCACCCACATCAGCCCCTCTCTCCTACCCTTTGTATAGCTCCCATACTCTCTTCACCATACTGAATAATCTCAGACCATCATATTCCAGAGTATTTGATCAGAAACAATGTCCTAAATCCAAAAACTATTTGCTCTTTCTCTTTTTACTGCTGCTCCTGTCAGGTGATATCTCTTCCAAGCCTGGTCCACCCTCTACCTACTTTAACTCCTCCCCCACATCACATAGAAACCCTACTAACCTTATCAACATTACATGCACACCTTCATCTCCCACTTTTAACTGCTCTCTCTGGAATCCACGGTTTGTATGCAACAATCTTCCCTTCATCCACAACTACTTTCTCACTAATTCTCTTAATATGCTGGCCCTCAAAGAAACCTGAATCCAGGATTCAGACACTGCTTCCCCTGCCGCTATTTCTCATGGCGGTCTACATTTCTCCCATTCCCCGAGACCTAGGAACAGACTTGGTGGTGGAGTCGGCTTACTTCTGTCCCCAGAATGTACTTTCCAGGTCATCCTCCCAGCTCCATAACTCTCTTTCCCTTCTTTTGAGGTCCACAATATTACACTCTTCCACCCTCTTCCCCTCAGAATAGCGGTAGTATACCGCCCACCTAGGGTCACCCACCCAGTTCCTTGACCATTTTTCCGCATGGCTGACACATTTTTATGTCCTCAGAATTACCAACCCTTATTCTGGGAGACTTTAACATCCCCATAAACAGCCCCATCTCCCCTTCTGCACCCCAGCTCTATCTCTAACCACGTCTTTTGGCCTCTCACAGCTCTCAACCTCTGAGTCACACAAAGATGGTAACACTCTTGACCTGATCTTTGTCTGGCTCTGTTCAACCTCCTCCTTAGATAACTCGCCTCTTCCTCTCTCTGATCACAACATTCTCTCTTTCACACTCACAAATCCTCGCCCAGCCCAGCGCACCACTACCTATCTCACATTCAGAAATCTACAAGCCATTAGCTATCATACACTCACAGACTCTACATTCTTCACTGTCCCCAATCTCCCCCTTCTCCTGTCCCGATCTGGCTGTGAATCACTACAATGACCCTCTCAGAAGCACCCTTGACCAATTAGCGCCCGCCCCCCTCAGAACCTCCAAACACAGAGTAAAACAGCCCTGGCTGACATCACAAACTCGATTACTTCAGTGATGCTCTAGGAGTGCTGAATGTCTATGGAGGAAAACCAGCACACCAGAAAACTTCATTCACTATAAATTTATACTGAGAACTTACAACTCTGCCCTCCACCTCCCCAAATAGACCTACTTCACCAACCTCATCTCCTCACTATCCAACAATCAAAAAAAACTCTTTGACACCTTTCACCCTCTACTCAATTTTAAAGTGCAGGCCCTGATCACTGACCTCTGTGCTAATGATCTGGCCTCTTACTTCACTAAGAAAATAGAAAACATTCAATAGGAAATCAACTCTCAACCTTAAATCACTGTTACTCCCATCCCTCTCACATCTCCTCTGGCTCACTCTACAGATTTGACCCAGTCACAAAATAAGAAGTCTCCAGGCTCCTCTCTATCTCTTGTCCCACTACATGACCAACGGACCCCATCCCTCACACCTAATCCAGCCTCTCTCTCCAGTGGTCACTGCTCACCTAACTGAAATCTTCAATCTCTCCCTATCTTCTGGCATCTTCCCCTCCTCCTTCAAACATTCAATCATTACTCCATTATTAAAGAAAACGTCTCTTGACCCATTGACCCTTCCTGCACAAATAACTACAGATGTCTCCAACCTCCCTTTCATCTCTAAACTCTTGGAGCACCTGGTCTACTCCCACCTTACCCATTACCTCTCCTCTCAATCTCTTCTAGACCCATTACAGTCTGGATTCTGCCCCCTACATTCTACAGAGACTGCCCTTATCAAAATGACCAATGACCTACTGATGGCAAAACGTAATGGTGAACACTCTCTGCTTATTGTTTTTGATCTCTACAGTCTTTGACACTGTTGACCACCATCTCCTACTCTCTATGCTGTACTCCATCGGCATTTAGAACATAGCTCTCTCCTGGTTCTCTTCCTATCTTTCCAACCGCTCTTTCAGTGTATCATTTGCTGGCTCCACTTCCTCTCCCCTCCCTCATCACTATTGGGGTCCCTCAGGGTTCAGTCCTTGGCCCTCTTCTCTTTTCTTCTGTCTCTACACGCCCCCTATTGGACAGACCATCAGTAGATTTGGCTTCCAGTACCACCTTTATGCTGATGACACACAACTATACATTTTATCCCCTGACCTTACCCCCGTTGTATTACAGAAACCCAATGACTGTCTAATCGCAGTCTCCAATATCATGTCCACTCTATACCTGAAACTCAACCTTTCCAAAACTGAACTTCTTATGATCCCGCCCTCCACTAATCTCCCTAAATCTGACATCTCCCTCTCGGTGTGCAGCACCACAATAACGTCTAGGCAGCAGGCTCGATGTCTGTGTGTTACGTTTGATGGTTGATCTTTCATTCACTTCTTATATACAATCTCTCACCCGTTCTTGTCACCTGCAACTGAAGAACATCTCTAGAATTCGACCCTTCCTCACCATGGAAATAATTAAGCCATCACAGTGGCGAAGATCCTCTCCTGCCCTTGATTATTAATTGGCCTCCCCCTCACTAGGCTTTTCCCTCTCCAGTCCATCCTTTAATGCAGCAGCCAGGGTCACCTATCTGGCTAACCATTACTCGGACGCTTATGCTTTTGCCAGTCATGGCACTGGCTGCCCATACACTATAGGATCAAATTCAAATTGCTTGTTCTCACCCACAAAGTTCTTCACGGTGCAGCACCTCCTTACCTCTCTACCCTCATCTTTATCTATCACCCCACCCATTCTCTTTGCTCTGGGAGTGAATTTAGACTAACATCTGAACTAATCCGAATCTCCAATTTCCGGCTCCAAGACTTTTCCTGAGCTGCACAAACTCTCTGGATTGCTCTACCTCAAGAAATTATGACTACCCACAACTTAAGCTTCAGGTGCTCACTAAAAATATTTCTTTTTAGGGCAGCCTATCGTTCTTCCCTAATCAGAGTTATTCAGACATTAGTTATCCACCACTTCCTTGAACATAACTATTTAACTCCATCAGACCCAAAAGCTCTACACAGATTCGCTGGTGGCCACTTGCTCCACTCTCATCTATTCCACACTTCCTCAAAATGGCTGGACCATGTTTGTAAATAAGCCCCTGTACTTTGTGTCACCCTAACCTTACTGTAGATTATAAGCTCTTGCGAGCAGGGTCGTCATTATTTTTTGCTTTTTAATTATTATGTGTTCCAAAACTGTTTCTAATGACTGTTTGCATGTATATGAATTTGATTTGTAAAGCGCTGTGGAATATGTTGGCGCTATATGTTCAATTTCATGCTGCGGAATTGGAAGCAGCTGCCAGAAGTGAATGCAGGGAGAAGCCGTCCTGCACTCACTGCAGATGGAGATACAGGGTGGCTACGGTCTCCCTGTGGCCACCCGCAGGTTCCCTCAGGTCCGGAGCCACTGTGCTAACCGTGAGTGACTCATACCCTTAACTTGGGAATTGTGATATGTGGCTACAACTGCTGGTGGTTTTGGGGACACAGAGACCTGACTGGTTCCCTTTAATTCACAGCTGTTTCTAACCTACCATTATTAGTATGGTGTTATTTTTAACATATTTTTATTTTTCGTTTCATATATTTTGTTTGCTTTTAATTGCATATGTCAATAGTGCACATTAAATGCCTACAATGTTACGTGGTTTTTCCTGGTTGGAGAATGGCTTGGGTTATGCTTTGCTTTTAAGAATGATGATGTGTTTTTTCTAACAGCTATGGATATAGATGGTTACCTCCAAAATAATCAGATTTTTGAGAATTTGTGTTCAATGGTTTAACACTTCTGGAATAAAGTTACAATAAACACAGAGTTTCTCAAAAAAGACGGAGTGCTGGCTCTTCACTTAATTGGATATTAATGTTTTTCCTACGACAGAGTTCCTTTACCTTCTGTATTGAGTTGTTATGAAGATTTTCTGCATGCCTTCAATAGTGTAAATTTAAAATGATACATTTAATTGATATTTTCTGGTTTGTGAAAGCGTGAAATTTGGTAAGAAACACTTGTACTGTAGCAGAACGCTACACAGTAATAACATTATCTTACTCTCATTTTCTTTGTTCATAGTCAATTATCTAGCAAATAATTTTAATTTAAAAATAATGTGTGCATGAGTTCTTCCATCAGACAATACTTTCTTTCTGAAAAGGTAACGAGAACCACAATTTATTTTTTTTAAAGTCAACGGCATTTATCGTCACGTTTGTGATGGAACATCTGCACCTGTCATTATCTGACGGATCATGGATACATCACTCTCATCACAAAACTCAAGTGATGAAACACTGCATTAATTGTTCAGGGTACATGTGAAACACTTTAGTCATAGATCTATGTGTAAACTAAAGAAATGCAGACCTTTAGGGGGAGGGTGAAGCAATGCTGACGCATGAGAACAGCTGGGAGTGACATTGTGAAATAAAGACAACCATATCAAGTCTGTACTGCCCACGTCATTGGCATGTAAACTTGCCTTAAACCATGCCAATTACACTTACAATAGTGCAATCTACGTCCTATATCTGTGCTGTAAACATAAGCCAGTGGTGATGTAAAAAGCAAAATTAGACATCATTTTACATTAAGAAGCAGCTGAATAAGATTTTCTCCAGTTTCTATATCTATATATAGCTGTGTTTCTTAGCAGAGATACGGATGGCTTAGGCTTACATTACTTCATGTCAAGTTTTATAACAAATACAATTCTAGGTATAAACATAAATTAAATTATGTCATAGAATATTTCACACCATGTTATATCCATACTGTAAAAGAATCCTCTTTTCTCCTTCTCTTTCATCAGTTCCCCACCACTTCCCTGCATGTTACTGCTGCCTGTAAACCATCTCCTCTGTAGACAGCATGGGCCGCTTAGCTCAGTGATTGGCTGCAGTGGGACGTGTGCTGTAATCATGATGCCACCATTGCAGTCACCGGACATCACCGGAGCAGGGACGGAAATCCTGCGCAGCAGCAAAGGAAGATGAGAACCAGCTTAGTTTGACAAATTTACACGTCTGCTACCCAATCCTCTTCTCTACATCCACCTAACAAGTACAGTGCAAGTCAGAAGTAGGTATATGAAGTGGGCTCATGGGGTAAGCCCGCCCCATACTCAACAGGTAATTACAGCCAGGACCTGCCTTTATGAAGCTCTAACCGCGATTGTTAACTATTAAATCCTGCTGTCAAACTATGACAGTGCCATTTAACATGGGGGTGCCCCATTCTAAGTGCCCATCGGCGAGCCAGTGATGTGATTGTGGGACACCAATGGATTGCTATGACCGCAGGGAGTCTGTTAAAGAACTCTGTACCTGTCATATCAAAGCTCCTTTAAAACCTGCCTATGGCTGGGCTTCAAAGGAGATTGTGATTTAAGCTATATGCAGCAACACAATGACATTGCTGAATATTTCACACGCGACCAGATTATCGCGGACTCACCTATTAGGCACAGTGAAAACTAAAAAAAAGTTCAATTTATCCATTTTTGCCCTTTGAAAATCAAGATAATAAAAAAAACACACATATTGCTGCATTCAGAAAAGTTTGATCTATGAAAATATAAATAATAGAAATAATTATCCTGACTGGAAAACTAACAAAATTAAAAAATGCTAAAATTACATTTTTTGTGTTGCTGCAATATCACAAAAAGTGCTGTTATACGCTGTCAAAATGTCATATCTATTCCAAAATGGTATCAATAAAAACATCATTTCAACTTTCAAAAATAAGCCATCACACGGCTACTTCGGCTGAGAAATGAAAACGCTACAGGTCTTGGAAAATAGTGATACTACCCCCCCCCCATTGTGGACATATTTGGTATTGATGTAATCGTACTGATGAGGATAATCATATTGCAATGTCATTTTTACCACAAATTGTGCACCAGAAAAACAATTCCCCAAAAAAGTCAGTATTGTGTTTTTTTTTTCCCACAATTTCTCCCCATTTGGATTTTTTACCCATTTTCCAGTACATTATGTGGTAAAATGAATAATGTAATTCAAAAGTACAATTTGTCCCGCAAAGAACAAGCCCTGATACAGTGCTGCTCATCATTATTAGCACCCCTTCACTTTTTACATAGACTATATAATATCTTCAGAAACAAATGGATATGTGCCATAGTTATATCCTCAGGATTTTTGAATTAGTGGTCCAAAGTCATACAACAATAAAACATGAAAAAACTGCAACATATAACTCGACAAACAGACGAAAAACAGATTAAACAGCATGTGCAGCAATAAAAGCCCCTGATTAATACTTGGTTTCACACCCTTTGGCATTGATGACATCCTCCAAACATTTCTTGTGCCGTCTACAAGCTTGCACTTCTCAGCTGGTATTTTCTCCCACTCTTCCTTAGCAGTTTGTTCAGGCTATTCTTTTTCACAATGGCAGATTTCAGCTCATCCCAAAGATTTTCAATGGGATTGAGGTCAGGACATGTTGCTGGCCATTTGAAAGCAGTCCATTTTTTCTTTTTCAACCATTCCTGTATACTTTCGGATATGTGCTTTGGGTCATTATCTTGCTGGAGGACCCATAATTCAAGCCAATTTTTCTTACACTGGGTAAGACATTTCACTCTAAAATCTTGATAATTCTCTGATCTGCTGTGATGCGGTCAAGACTTCCAGATGGAGCAAAGCAGCACCACAACATTTTGGATCCTCCACAATGCTTAACTGTTGGTAGGGAGTTCTTTTCCTTATGGGTTTCATTGTGCTGTCTGTAAACAAACTGTTACTTTGCATTGTCAAAAAGGTCTATTTTTCATCTGTCCATAGACATTTTCCCAGAAGGATTATGGTTTGTCAAGGTACTCTTTGGCAAAGATCAGTTGTTCATTGACCTTTGCACATAAAGCTCTGCTTGGTTTAGTGTACGGCATATGGTACTTGTTGAAACCATGACCCCACACTGTTCCAGGTTGGCCTTAAGGTCTTTGGATGTTTGACATGTTTTTTTTTCCACCCTTTGCACCAAACTTTAAAGACATCTCATGTAAACTTTCTTCTTTCCCCAACATCCAGGGAGGTTCTTGACTGTTCCATGTGTGGAGCCCACTGGGACAGGATACTCGGTACCAGACTGGGGTACTGCTGGGGATATTATGGCGGTCTTGGTCCGAACCATATCCCGGGTTCCGCAATAAATGGGGGGATATTTACAGGGGAATTTGTCTTGACACCACACATGGGTTATGGTCAGTGAGGTGACCACCGCTGCTGCAGAACCTCCAGGGATGATGTTTGGCAGCTGGAGATGTAATGGCTCTCCGTGGGTAGAGCTTGATTCCCCGGGGCAGTGGTAGTAATAGTCTATAGATAGTGCTATGGATGTTGTAGGATAGGGGCAGTTGTAGAGATGATGGTAGTTTGTGAGGGTATGCAGGGTTTGAGCACAAGGATCACAAACACTCATGGTTTTGAAGTTTTCCAAGGCTTTAATGGTGATGGTATTCAGTAGAGTACTGTCCACGGAGTCTGTACCAGGGCCGGGTTGCTCCCACCCTGTCCGGGTCCTCAGCTTCCTACTCCTGCGCCTTGTGTGTGGCCCTGATGCTGCTTTAGCTGAGGTGCTGGCCCTGTTTCTTCTCACAGGTAACCCCTTTGCTAGGCAACTTGAGTCTTTCCGTGTGCTTCTGACCCCACCGTGTTGCTTCGCTGAGGTACGGTGTAGGTATGTAACCTCCACTATCCCGGAGTTTTCTGTGCGTGTTTCAGTCACAGATTTGGAGCCGGTATCCGGCTTCTGTGTTCCTCTGGAGCGAGTTATGAGGTAACTCAGTCTCCCAGATATGTTCCTCTGTTTCTTGTACTCCTCTCCTCAGACCCTGGCTTCAGGCCTGAAAGTAGTCATTGATCCCTGTCAGGAGCTCATCACTGCTCCCATTTACAGGTCCTCCTGCTAGTGCTTCCTGCACTCAACTGAACTGTCAACTCTCAACTAACTACTTCCTCCTCAGACCAGAATATATAAGGGAACTGCTTTAGCTCCCCCTTCTGGCCTAGAGGTGCTAGTGTAGTGTCAGGTGTTGTGTGAGGAGTTTACCCTTGGATGTTACTGTGGCACTTAACCCCTGGGGTGCCACACATGTTTGGCAAACCTCTTAATAACATTGAGCACTGTTGAAACTGGGACTTATACCCTTTGGAGGTCTTGTGTATGCTAATAATAGCAGTTCTGATGTCCTTAGACAGCTCCTTTGTCTTCCCCATTGTAAAAAAGGAACAGGGTCTAACATGTGGCTTTTTAAAACACTGAAGCCATCATTCATTGGCTAATTTATGTCACATGGGCATCAACAATTTATCACAGGTGATTTATCACAGGCAAGTCATAATGTGTTTCCATACTAGTTTAATGGGAAGGGTGCCAATACCAGTGTTACAGCAAGCTATAGATTTTTTTATTTTTCCCTCCCATTGTCTTTTGCTTTAAATTGTTGTTTATCATTTGCTCTTTTGTATTAAACATGAGGGCTCTATACAAAAAAGCAGTTTCAGTTGATTCATTCTTTCATGAGATATTCCACATTATGTACTTTAACTTCATTGGTGCCAATAACGATGAGCAGGATTGTATATTTATCCGAACAGAAAAATGAAAAAAGTATGGCTGTAGGCGGAACGGGGATATAAAAAACAGAAACACAAGAATAGAAATTTACCTGTTTGAGGGTGCTAAGGAAGAGTAAACCTTAAACCTGTTCTTCAAGTTTCTGTGAGTCAGTTACTTTATTAATGTACGAATCTTGCAATGTATCTAGAGGATCCACATTTACATGCCTGATCTAAAAGCTTAAGCATGATACTGGTCTGAAGTGAGGGAGACAGACTTCTTTCTAACTATTAGAACCCAAGTATATATGATATATTTTATATAGGGCAATATTTTGCACATTTTGTTTGAAATCACACGTTTTGTAATTAGAGTATAAATTGAGAACTGCAAAAAGGCATCACTAACTGTTGTGTGTCACATTTAATTAATATTCATATTCGTGTTAATTTTACAAATGGAAAATTTAACACACATAATAATGGAATTATCCAAATTATCCAAGTGTTACATGTCACAGTAGATGAAAAGATTGATTGACAACGCTGTTATTTTATTCGCAAGTAGAGATGAGCAAACCTTTCGAAGTTCGGACTTAGTTTGCATCACCGAACGGACATATGGTTGTCTAATAGATCGGTTAACAGTTTGACGAACTTCCAAACCCCATTCAAGTTAATGAGAGGCAAAATCAAGGGCCTAGAAAACACCCTCAAAGGGGCTCAATAGCTGCCAAACACAGCACAAACCGTTTTACAGTGGAGCCCGTTGTTTTGGCACAGACATTATCTTCGTACACTAATAATTAGCAAGCTTCAGTGCCACTGTTACTAGGCTTCCAGGCCTAATCATTAAACCTCAGACATCCTCATGACTTCCCCAAGGTTGTCTTAGGTTATACAGCGGGTATTACACAGTAGGGAAACACACTGTGTGGCCTGAGATAACCTCAGTGAAGTCAGCGCTCGCAACACTAGCTGTCTCGTGAGAGCCACGATATCGTGCGAGACATAGTAGACATATCTTGCCAGTATTGTGAGAAAGAGCGTGTGAGGAGTGGTGGCATCAGAGAGTGCAGCGCAGTTCAAACATGCGGGATAGCTCCTGTGTGACCCCTCCAGTCTGCACTGCAGTAATGTTTGTGATGGCACCGCTTGTTACACACTCACCAGTGCTTATGTGCCTGCTCTCACAGCACATGGGGGATGCTTTCCTTGAACGTGACCCCACCATATTGTTGTAAGGCTGTATGACCACGATGCATTGTTTGATGCTTCTTTTGAAGCAGATTTGGATAATCTGCATCAAAATCTGCATGTCTATACTGAAGGCAGTAAAGTCTATGAGAGTTTAGAAGGGCTGTGCTAACGTGTTTTTTTCCCTTGCAGATTTGGTGCAAATTTTGGAGCAGAAAAAAGAGCTACATGGGAAAGAAAAAAAGCAACGTGGGCACAGCACTTCAGACCTGTCATAGACTTTGCTGGCCTCAGAGTATGTTAATTTTCATATTTATTGACTCCAAAATGTAATTGCAATTTTTATATTAATAAAATCTAATTGCCATAAATGAAGAAAGCAAAAAAAATGGAGCATTCAGGATAGATAGGTATTTTCATGAATTTTAATATTTTAGTTTAAATAAACTTTTTTTTAAAATATACTATTAATTTTTCACTCTGGCCCTGTTTTGCTCAGTCTAAGGGTGCTTTTACACTGGCGGTTTTGCCCGGATACGGCAGCACACTTGCGGCAAGCCCCATGCATTGTCTATGACCGCAATTTTTTTGTTTCGTGGACGCATCTGCCACAACTGCCGAAACTGCACTTGCCGTGTCTGCCGTACACTTACCGCACGTCCCATAGACAATGCATGGGGCTTGCCGCAAGTGTGCCGCAAGTGCAGCCATTAGACGGAAAATATGGCAGATGCGTTTTTTTGACCGGATCAGCCACATTTTTTTCAAAACCGCCAGTGTGAAAGCACCCTAAACTTCATTATTTAATTATTTTTTATTATTATATTATTTAATTTTTGTTTACATTTCTTTGAAGCTTTTGAAAACTAAAGATTTTTAGTAGTATAGTAATTTTCCAAACAATGGATTCTGATGAATTGGAAAGTCATGCGTAACATAAAGCATAACTAAAATTTATTGTCTTTAAATCAATAATACAATTGAAGATAAGAAATGTTTTAACATCTTATTTTTCCACTTAAAAACCACTACTCTCAGCTTTCTGCACATACTCGTACATCTATACACATAGATCAAATTACAGCTAATACTATCATATATGAGAGGAGAGATGGATATAGGAGATAGGAGATGCTAGGCAGTGAGACAGAAGTAGAAACACACACGTAAAGGCTACTGCTTATTGTTGTTTCACCTGATTTAAAAGTGCTTATGCACTCAAGCGATTATATCAGATGAGTGATAGCTATGATTTTCATGGATAGCACTTGTATATGTGTTTTTTTCCTTGAACCAAGTGGTCTGAAAATCAAAACGGTGACATGTCCGATTTTGCTCCAAGTGTTGAATCAAAGTTAGCAATGCAAATCTATATGTCTATAGCAAAAATTGGATTGCCATTGTATGACTTGAAGAGGGTGGAAAAACTTTTTTTCTCTCCACAGAAACTGACCCCACACTGATAAAACCTGATCAGGGTCTAATAAGCATAATTGGACTGTTTTTCTTAAGTGGAGAGAAAATGGTCGTGGGCACCCACCCAAAAGGGTTATTCTCAACATGTGTCTTCAAGAGCCCACAGCTATCCTGTCTCCTCAACAGGTTTCCTCCTGAATGTCACTGCTTCCTCCTCTTGATTGGTTAATGTCAGATTTAGCCTCACCTACTACCAGTATTGGTACCTTTACACGCCGCTACAGAAGGTTGAAAACAACCGGGTTACGGAGACAAATGTATCTTGCACCGTCAAATCAACCCGAGGTAGTGGCGTGTAAACTAGCTTGTTGCTACCCGTCACTTTCGGCACCTGTTTCAGAGCAGTGCTCTAAAACAGGTTGATTTCAACCCGATGGTAACGGCATCTAAATACGGTACAGTAAGGTTTTTTCGCCACCTAGTTAACTCCCCGGGGTGTGACACAGCCTCCGGGAAACTGCCCCCCTTCAGCGATCATTGGTGGAAGCTCCTGCGTTACGATTGGTCGACGCTGCATAGGGCGTTATATTTAAGGAGCTGACCAGTCACACTACACATTTGCTATAGAGTCATGTATTAGCCAGTCTTCCTGCGCTGGCTGGCCAATCATGATACTATTGCTTTGTCCAATCATCGTACGAACGTCTCGTAATCCACAACTCTGGCACGCCTATGTGTTGTCCCTGCTGCACCAGGTCCTCCCATATTACCTTCTGTCGCGGCGTGTAAATGAGGGACGGTGCTCTACAGGAGGTAACTTCAGGCACCGGCGGTGCATCCAAAGATAGATTAAACCTTCTGTAGAGCACCTTGTAGCGGCGTGTAAAGGCGGTATCGGGTACCGTTTGCAACCGTTGGTACGTGCTCGTGCACGTGAAGCACCCGGTTGTTCCTAGCCTTCTGTAGCGGCGTGTAAAGGTACCTTATGGCAACCAAACTGACATCAGATTACTGTAAGCTGGGGGCTTGAATCCTAAGCATGAGGAAGACCAAGTGTCTGGCCTCCCCTGCTATGAATTGCTGCCCGCAGCTGCCCCAGAAAGTGGCAGATTCATCGTAACGCCATTTTCTGAAGCTGTCCCTGACTCTTTCATCTGCCTTGTGGTACACACACAGAGACAGCAACACTGACAGACACACAGACACAAAGACACACACACATAGAGAATCATACAGACCTACATTCTCAGAATAAAGTTTTATAAATTATAATTTTGGCATCTTTGAGCAGACAGACAAAAAGACACACAGACAGACACAAACAGACAGACAGAGACACAAACACATACACAGACAGCAACAGGCACACAGACACAAAAACACACCAAAACAGACACAGAAACACAGACAAAGGCTAGGGTCACACATAAGCCCTTGGTCCGTTTTTGGCTTCATATTTGTCATTTTTTTTCTAAGTCCAAAAACTGACAGAAAAACGGATTGGATGTAATAAACACCCTGTCCGTTTTTTTCTGGACCTCAAAACATTGCTCTGTCCGTTTTTGAGCCAAAAACGTTGCTAGCAACGTTTTTGGCATCAGTTAAAAAATGCATGCGTTTTTTTTAACATGGGGCCCTATGGGAAACGCATGCGTTAACGCATGGCACATATAGGCACCTGCATTAATGCATGCGTTAACGCATATGCGTTTTTAATGAAAAAATTACTAAGTCCAAAAACGTTCAGAGGTGCAGGAGGCTCAAAAAGCACCTAAAAAAAAACGGATTGGTCATGGAAATCACTTCCAAAAACGGACTTCTATGTGTAACCCCAGCCATAGAGACACATACAGACATGCACACCCAGAATAAGATTTTATGAATAATAATTTGAGCATCTTTGAGCATTTAAAACATCTTTATAATATAATTTACTACATGTTTCTTTAGTTTTATTGAAAGAACATGGACAGGGCTGGATAACTTTGCAAACATGCTAATTAAGAACTACAAAACAAATTACTCAGAAGGACTCTATATACGACTCTCCTGAAGGAGAAGACTATCTTAAAAACAAGCTACATACTAAATTTGGAAATATACATCTATAAATCCTTCTCAGCACAAGACTAGAAAGATTAATTGAATTCATTTAAATGAGTATCTTGTATCAATCATTTAGGAATCAATAAAAAAAAATCTACTTGGGTGTCATTATATTCCAGTTTGATTGTCTTCTTTTTCCCAATAGAATCATCGAAAAAAGTAACAAGTAGCACACAAGTGCAACTGTGGTGGGACTGTGAGAAGGTGAAAGAAAAACTAAACACAGAAATTATAGAAAACTTTGAAAACTATCCTTACACTTTCTCCGCTATTGTCTTCCCCTCCTCTTTCTCACTATCCTCTGCCTGGCTTTTAATTACTATTGATAATTTTGAAACCTCTTTGAAATACTTCTTTATATAGGCTTCTTACACTATTTATAATAAAAAGTAATAGTTGAAATGCCAAGATTAGTTAATTAATATTAAGTTACCAATTTATCATAGCTCTTGAATTTTATGTCTAAGGCCGGCTTCACACTGCGGGTGTGATCCGATCCGTGGCTGTCCAAGTAAACCGGACAGCCCCGGACCGGATTTTGGCCCCATAGTATCATATGGGGCCAGATGGAAGCCGGATGGCAGCTCTCTGCCATCCGGTTTCTATCTCTCCGGGAGAATCCTGGAGAATTCATATTTTTCTCACGGACACAAAAACGTTGCTTGCAACGTGTTTGTGTCCATGGAGAAAAATCTCCCCTAATTGCCTTCTCCCGGATCCACCCGGATTTGCTCGGATCCTCCTGGACTCCGGGGCTCCCTAACATGGGAGCCTATGGGGCCGGATTGCCCCGATCCGGGAGGATCCGGGAACCGGACACCTGCGACTGCACGCCGCTGTTATTTCAGGACCGCGGCTAGCTCCCCGCTTGGTCACTTGGTGGGCGTGGCTTTAAGTCACATGACTTGCATTCATCATGTGACGGTCGCGTCATGAGCCGCGCATGCGCAATGCGCATGCTTGTGTTCCAGGTCGGCGGCTCCTGCGATCCATACGCAGGGAGCAGGAAGCCGCACCAGCCTGTTGTACACACGCCCCCACGCCATAAATACCTGTCAGACACACACATCGGTCCCCATGATCCCTTAGACGCTGCCAGCGCCGATATCAAGGTAATCTCTGTGTCACATGAGGTCTCCCACGTGGACTGGGATTACACAAGAAACCTCTTTTTGATCTTCTGCTTCTTTTTCTTGCAGACTTCCCTAATCATATAGAATATTCAGTGATCCTGTATAATCAATAGGAGTGACTTGGGGCTTACTGTGCACTTAACAGTTCCCTACGGGTGCACACATAGGATTGTAACTAGACCACCTATACTATATTTTTTTGACACTGTGGTTTCATATGTAGAGAACATATGTAGAACCGTTAAAGGGTATTAAGTTAGCACACATTTATGATTATAATCTGAAATAAAGGGTGCTGTCTATTACATTGTGAATGGAGCACATTTTCTAATCTTCTTTCATGTGTTTAGGCATATTACTGGTTTATATACCAGCTGCGGTTTATTTATATACACAGATACCGCACCGTGCAAATATGTTCATACTATAACACAGGTAAATCCACATGTTGTTAAATTGATTTTGCTCTATGAATAACACAATACGTATACTGATTGATGTTCGATAATACTGACATTACAGGTATACAACTTGAGGATCTGTCAATTTCATTATATTGGTTACCCCATGGTTTAATCCTCTAGCCATATTTTCCTATGGTAAGCCTAATTGAAATACTTACAGCAAAATTTGGATATGAAGGGTTATATATTTTCATACTCAATCCTTTCTACATTGGTCCTTGTATCTCTCCCTATGCTGCGTATATGCAATAAGTGTTATTATATACACTCAAATCCTTATCTTAAACCATTTTTTATTTTTCATGTTACCTGCAGGTTATACCATATTTTTGTAAAACCGACTTGTAATGCAGTGGGTTTGGGAACCCGTTTCATAGAGGTACACGGCCTTGACTTGATTTTAAGCATGATGACAGTTACAATGTGATGCTTTTTTCTTTTTGTTATGTATACCATGTAAAATCACGTCATAATATGTACTCATTTGATTCATTTGCTATTTTTCATGTAGATCTTGAGAAACGTTTGAAAAAGGCAAGGATAACGTCGGAACGTTAAAAAGCCGTAATAAATGCTGAAACGTTACATTTGCAATTCTATGAACTGAAATATATGGATTACTGAAATAAAAATTAAAAAGCATATGAATCAAGAACTTTTTCCTGCTTCCTTTTTTTGGATTACCAATTAAACACTTTGGTGTGTCAGGATCTCTATATAGTGTGGACATTTCTGAATACTTCGCTACCAAATATGTGTATTTTTGATTTAATTTTATTCTTGTATTTTAAATGTGGCAAAAGGGGGGTGATTTGAACATTTGTTTTATTTTTCATTTTTTTTTATATTTTAAAAACTTTTTTTCATTTTATACTGATTTTATTACTGCCCTTAGGGGACTTGAAGTTGTGATTGTCCGATCACTTGTGCTGTACAGAATGGTGCTTCAGGAACTCCTCATAATACACATGGCCACAGATCCCTCAGTCCCTCATAATATAAATGGCCAAAGACCCCCAGCCTCTCATAATACACATGGCCGCAGACCCCCTGACTCTCTTAATACACATGGCCTAAGAAACCCAGCCTCTCACAATACACATGGCTCCAGACCCCCAGCCTCTCATAATACACATAGCCGCAGACCCCCTGACTCTCTTTTTTCTTTTTTTCAAAAATGTATTTATTAATTTCAAAAGGTCATAAGAAAAAAAAAAGGTAACAATTCAGATATAAAGAATTACACATTCGTACATAGTCTGGGGTATGACAGAAAACACGTTCCATTTCCAAGGCCGAGACCCCGGCAGCCGTTTCAAAAGACCCTGATACATATAATTCACCAATTATATCACATCAAGATGAAGCTTGAAGCGAAGTGTAAGCCAGTTCTTGCTATTCCGTAGCCATCTAAACATCTCCGTCACCCCTACAGACCATGAAATAAAAAAGAAAAAAAGAAGGGGAAAGTAAATGAAAGAAGACATGAAAGGAGGGAACAGAAGGGAAGAAGGGGTGGAGAGAAAAAAAAAGGCAGTGGGTGGGAGGGAAGAGGAAACCTGGTTAATTAGCTCAAGAAGGAAGAGAGGATCGCAACAACCAATCCGCAAACTCCGGGCTCTCCTTAAAAGAATGCCATAGATACCATGTACTACCCCCGTCTGATCCGGTGCATGATCATCGGCCATCAAAGACTCTATGCGACTTAGTTTGTTCATCTCAGCTATCCATTCCAGCATAGTGGGGACCTCCGTAGACCTCCAGTATCTGGGAATGACAGCCCTAGCCGCCATTAAACAGAACCTCAAATTTCCCCTTTTTGCTGAGGACACAGCGGCAGGAACCAGAGACAGGAGGGCAATCTGGGGGGAAGGCATATGATAAATCCCAGACATCAGGTGAAAGGCCTCAAACACCTGACCCCAGAAGGGTTGGAGGCCCTGACTCTCTTAATACACATGGCCTCAGACACCCAGCCTCTCACAATACACATGGCTGCAGACCCCCAGCCTCTCACAATACACATGGCCGCAGACTTTCAGTCCCTCATAATAGATATGGCCACAGACTCTCATATTAGTCCACCATCCAGCTGACCACAATGCACATGTACAGTACTCCCTGACACCTGTCATTAGCTGTCACTACACATCCATCTTACAAGCAATTACAGGACCAGGATCTCCTTGCAAAGTAGGAGTAAAGCCTTTAATCACAGGACAGGAGGAGGGAGCCAGAGTTGGCATTGAGCTTTGCATAGGTCCTGGATTTCAGAGAAGACAGTCTCAAATCCCCTTCCATGCCAAGACATGGCCATGCACAATTTGCTGCGTAGGCACATCTGATGCTGCCTGGCAGGAACATGTAAGGTACAGTGTCACCAGGCGGCTACTAAAGGAGCAAGTGGCAAAGCGGACCTATTCAGCAGCTGAGCAACTAGCCTGGAGGAATTTGCCATCCTGCTCCCAGGTCCAGCCCATCCCGACTTAGATACCAACTAAGTTGTTATTTCATATGGTTTGGAGTTTACTTATAACTTTTTAAAAGAAAGTAAAGATTGGTACCAGTGCCAGTTAAAAAAATATTTTCTCCCACTGAGACGATCAATTTCATATTCCTTGTTGTCCTACAGCATCAGCACCAATGGGGATTTTATTCTCCTGGAACAAAGGATAGGTGATAGCAATTAGTTTAAATAGTGTTTTGACTATATATACCTACGTGTTCCACTCCTCCTTTGATTTTTTATATCTGTCTTCCTGACAGGACAGGTGGTATGTCTTGGGACACTAATGAAGAATCTATTTACAAAGGGGGGCGGGGATACACCTTCCAAGACCAGTGAGACACGGCGGGGGTTCTTCATTTTGGGCAAAAGCAGAAGGTTGAAACTTCCCGTGGCTTACTGGGATCGGACTCATGTCACAGATGCATGCCTATTGATAGGAGGAAAATAAGGACACCCACCAGCATTCTGAGTATGACTAAAAATCCCTGTTCATTACAGGGAGTAGATACTTCTTACACAATATTTTATTGGGTGTGGTAAAGAGATAAGATGCAAAACGTAAGCATCCTTTTGGTGATACAAAGAAATAAGAAACAAAAACATACGCATCTTGTGGGCTAGTAGCACTTCACTACTTATTGGTGATTTTTCAATTTCTATATGATATTACAAACAATTTGAACTAACATTTACATATGTGGCGTGGTACCTTGTATGATCACACACTAAGGTCCGTTCGCATGATGCATATTTTGCTTCTTATTTGGTGTGTATCCGCTGCATATACGGGAAAGATGCGGCTGACGAGTGAGCCCACATCAAAGGTAGAGCCATGGCCAATGACATAAATATACATTATCATTCATGAAGGGGTTAAAATACATCTCTTCAAGAAAAGTACGACCTCACAATCCTGCATAATTAATTATATTTTTTCTAACAAAAAACTATTACAAATAGTATTTATAGTGCACGATGCTTGCGTGCTTTAGAACTTGTTTTTCTTTCGCAAAAATTCCAGCACAAGTCAGAATCACCATGGAAAAGAGAAGCTCATCAAGACTGTAATTGAAGGCAAAATGCAATGATTTCAATACCTATGGCCTCATCATTTTCATTGCTTTGGAAGCCATTTTCCATAAGCTTTGTGTTGGTGATTACACAGGAAGCATAGTTAAAAAGCATTTTAATACTTGCTGGATTCTGACCAGGTGCAGACATTTCAAGCCATAAATTTGTCATGAAGCTTCAAGTCATTATATGACACATTGTCTTTGTAAAACACGATTCTCAAACAAATGCAAGGAAAAAATACGGTAGATGCAAAACTAAATTAAGATGTTTTACTTTGCTTCCTTATCAGCAACTTCATTGTTTATATCAAAAATTCACACAGTAAGCACAAAAATATAATATTTTAACAGAAAAGTTAAGAACACAAAAATAATGAATGGACAGGTAACCCCCACCCAGTTTCTGAATTTCTTCATTGGCCAGAACAGTCAGGTGACTGCTGAATCCAATCAGTGACTGCAGCCGTGACCAAAATATAACATGTCTGATATGGCAGGAACAGATAAACATCCTTTTCAGTAGGCAGCTAAGTCATGCCAGATCAAAAAAGGTCTAAAGGTCCAATCAAGATTAATTAAAACTATTTTGTACTGTTTTGAAATGGGCCCACTAAGGTCACGCATAATAAAAACACCCATAAAACCATAATTTTTTTTAATTGAGAAAGATCAATTGCAATAACAGTAAAGAAGCAGTAACACTGTACAATGTAATGGGTATTATGAAACAGCAGGAGTACATGAAAGGGAAATGTGGCTGGGTCAGGTCAAGAGAGGAAGAGGAGGAAGGTGTACACAGAAGGGTAAAAGTAAGGGAGGGGAAAGTTTCAGTTGTAACGACAAAATTACCATAGATACATTTTAAATTAAGCAGTCTCAAAGAAAATTATGATATTGGTATCGCAAATTCTGATGACGCCCTCAAGTCCCAAAGGTTGCCAATACGTTCTCGTTGTTTGAGAGAAGATGAGAGATACCATTTGTGATGATAGTGTGAGTTAAGTCTGGCAATTAGTTACTTTTGAGTAGTTAGAATCTCAGATCTCCAACATTTAGTCAGACATTGTCGCACAGCAGTCAGTATATAAGACAAAACCGGAGTGAACCCCAGAGGGAGAGAGTAAAAACCAATGCTCAACACTGCTAGAGGGCCGTCTAAATAGATGTTTACCCCAGAAATTCTTTTAATTAGATCTTCAACCTGAGACCAAAAGGTTCTGACTATAGTACACCCCCACCAAACATGCCCCATGTCTCCTAGTGCACCACAACCTTTCCAGCATAACGGTGTGGATGACTTATCAACTTTGGAGAGTTTATGATGTGTTAAATACCAGTGCATATGAATATTTTTCAACTGCTCTAAATGACTGCTCAAATGCTCTAAATGATTAATACAAGAAGATACATTTTTGGTCTCCCTGGTAGCCAGCCATCAATCCTTATGAGTGGATGCAAATGTCAGAGCCTTCTCCCATCGTAACATATAAAATGTCTTGATAGACTGTACTGGCAAATTTAAAGTTCTGTAAAACAGGGATAAACTATGGTTATTAGGATAGTCTAATTTAAAATATTTATGTAATGGATCGTTCGGCCTCAACGTCCACCAGTCAGGAAGAGTGCAGGAATGAATAAAATGTCGGATTGGAAGGTACTGAAAGAAGCCGGATCTGTGCATTTGAAATATCTTTGGGATAGATCTGTAAAGGACAAAAGTACTCCTTGACTGAGTTTGTCCTGTATAATGACAACTTGGCTTACTTTGAGTTCATCACTATTTGTCTGCACTTGTCTGTCTTCCACTGTTCGTCTCCCCTTGACTGGCCCTATGCCCAGGTCCCTTGCCTTGTTCAAAGTTTTTTATCTTTTGTGTAATTATGATTATCCACTTGGTGACTTGTCTGCTCTTACCCAACATATACAATCAAGCCCAGTAGTGAATGGTGACAACAGATAAAGTAAAAGACATAAAAATTAACTTTTACTGATCTACTTAAAAAGTATATAAACCTAAAATGACAATTTAAAACCAGTGCAACAAGTGTCAGTGGATCCATGTAATGTGATGCTAAGCTCAATTGATCAACATTCAGGGACCACAATGATTTTACTTGAGTATCAGCTAATCACATATAAGCATTTGTTTCTTAATATGCCTTTAAACATGCATAGCCAATAACTCAGGACTATTGTCCTACAGATTTCTAGCAAGTCAGAATGTTCTCACCATCTTGATCTGATGATGAATGCATAGCCAGCTGAACCTTCCCTTCCAGAGTGTGTCCTTTGCTATGACAACCACTTCATCCAGCTCAGTGTTGCAAACATCCCTCCACGTGCCTCCCGACGCGTTTGTATACAGGGTATGTCATCAGGGGAGTTTAATTTGGCTTGCTTGCCTGCTTAGTATGATGCCAGGCTTGCAGAGCCCACAAGTGCTAGAAAAATAATCATACCAATATTCAGCCTATAAACTATAAGTTCAGATACAAGGCAATTAGTATCAGGTCTATTCACTCACCACGTGCCCACAGCAGCAGAGTTTATGCCATGTGTGAGAGAGGACAGTGATAGACCGGTATTTGTGCACTTTCCTTTATTGCTCAGTGTCCTACGTCACATCCTGATCAGTGGAATGCAGAGACAGGCAGGACGTCAGCATTCAGTCACACTGTTCCATCCCCCAGTGGCCGACAACCAATCAGATATCTCTGAAGTCAATGATCATTTGACTGCAACTGTGTATCACCCACTCCTGTGACGTTACTTATGTGTTACTTATGTAAACAGAAGCCGGAGCAGGGCTTTTCTCTCCTAATACAGGACCAGATTAACCCCTCTGGTACCTGTGCAGAGAAAGGAGGATATCACAACAGAAAACTTTGGAGAATCCTCACTAGGGCAAAGCCCATTAAATTCAGTTATGGGTCAGAGACACCATACTGGTCCCAATAATCGCTATGGCAGGTCTAATATAGAAAATATCAGGCATTGATACTTGGGTTCACTAAAACGTGTTTCCATTTTACAGGTTCAAAGCAAAGTGACATTTACAGATTATCAAAGTACTGACAAGGGGATCCTCCAGAGACACCTGGGAACAATTACTATACTAGTGGATCATTGTGGTCATGGAAATAAGGAAAGGAATGACAGATCACAGTAAAGCCTATTGAGCCTATTCATTACCCTAACTTATTCTTAGAACTACTTGACAGCGGAGGTTGGCACCCTATGATCACGACATTGGCGCCTGTCCCTCCTATGTCTCCCTCAACGATGTTATATAAAGGATGCAAAGAACAGGGATTCATTCAGACCACCCGGATTAACCGTTTTGATTCTATAAATCCACCTAGCTTCTTGTTGTAAAATTTTCTTGTCCCAGTGCCCTCCCCTTGCTGCTCGTGGCACAGTATCTATGCCCATAAATTTCAAGACATTGGCATTACCTCCGTGTTATTCACATGTCGGGCTATAGGTGTGTCAGCCTTTTTTCTGATGTCATTCAGGTGCTCACCCACTCTTCTCCTGAATTCTCGTTTAGTTTTGCCGATATATTCAAGTCCGCATTCACAGGTAGCCTTGTAGATAACTCCCTTAGTTCTACAGTTAATAAATGCCCTAATCTCAAAGTTTCTCCCTGTCACATTACTCAAAAAGGTTTTCCCTACTAATAGCGCCTTACATGCCACACACGCACTACATTTATAGCATCCTTTTAGTGTGTTTTTTAGACACATTTCATCATTAGGGGCTGTAAAGTGACTGTGAATGAGTCTATCTTTAAGAGATCTTGATTTCTTGTATGTGATTAGGGGGTGTCTTGGAGTAAATTCCCAATGTCCTCATCCATCTGCAAAATATTCCAATGTCTCTGGAGGATCCTTCTCAACCACCCAGCACAGTTACCATATGTTGTAATGAAGCGTACCGGTTGTTGTTCATCAGTTGTTACTTTTTTAGGGGGATTTAGATAGGCTCCTCGATCTGTTTGTTCTACTTGATATACCTCAGAAATGAGTTCTTTATTCTAATTCAAAAATGTGTCTTATACCCAGTAGTTTTAGAGAAAACCTGGAGATCCCACAAGTAATTTTTGCTCCAAAAAACACTTTATTGAGAAACACACAGGTAACAATTAAAAAACCAAAAGGTCATGACAACAGGATCACAGAGAAAGGAACGATTAAATAAGACAAGTGGAGGAAGAAACCTAGAGCCAAAACCTCAGCTAAAGATCAAACCGGTTACAAACAGCACAATGGATAAGGTAATGCCACATAACAGAGCAGTTGAAGGAGAAGCGCCTTTTTTACCACCTTACTCGGATAGCCTCTTTCCTCAAACCTTTTACACATATCATGAGACTGATTCAGAAAAGAGAGGCTAGTTGAGCAATTACGTTTAAGTCTTGCAAATTGTCCTTTTGATATTCCTCTCTTCAAACTCTTTAGGTGTCCACTTTCCCACATTAGCAAAGAGTTTGTGGCTGTTGGCTTTCTAAAGGTACAGGTTTGAATATTACCATAATTGTCTCTAGAAAGTAAAACGTCAAGGAATGGCAATTGATCTGCATTGATCTCATACGTAAATCGTAGACCGAGATCATTCTGATTTAAGATGTTTATCATCTTGATAAATTCGGTCTCGTTACCCCGCCAAATCAGAAACACATCATCAATATATCTTGCACATCTTATCAATGTCAACTATGGGCGAGTCACTGAAAATTATGTTCTCTACCCACCAGCCAAGGTGCAGTTTGGCATATGAGGGTGCAAAAGGGCTCCCCATAGCCGTGCCTCTCAGCTGGTGGTAGTAGGTGCCATTAAAGAGAAAATAGTTCCGGGTTAAACAGAACTCTAAACATTTCATTACAACATTGTTATGATTCTCAAACTGGTATCCTCTACTTTTCAGGAATGAGGCCACCGCATCCATACCTTTTTGATGTGGTATTGATGAATATAGTGATTCGACATCAATACTAGCCAACAACATATCAGGCTCTAGTACCACTCCGTCCAATTTTTTCAAAAGGTCTGTGGTGTCACGCAAGTATGAGTTTTTAGATTTATATACCTTTTTAAGTAGATGAGTAAAAGTTAAGTTTTATGTCTTTTACTTTATCTGTTGTCGCCATTCACTGCTGAGCTTGTTTGTGTAATTATGACTATTAAGATTTCATCTATTAATGCAAATGGTTTAAATTCACCTGTTAAATGTTCTATATTCTGAAGAAACATTTGCAAAGAGAACTCAGATGTGGTCTGCGTTCAAGAAACGTACCTTTTGTCGGAAGACAACTTTCGCTTGTTTAACAAACACTATCCTCATCATTTCATTGCAAATTGTAAATCCAAAAAGGCTGGGATAGCAATTTTTGTTAAGCAATCTATATGGTTAGAGTTGCGTGACACTCTTGTTGACCCAGAAGGTTGCTATGTTTTCTTGAACTGTTCTTTGAATTCCATATTATATACTATAGCATCTTTATATGCCCCCAATGCAGTTCAGATATCTTTTATTGAGAAGGCTCTCTCAAAGCTTAATACCTTTGCTACAGGATTGAAAGTAGTTTGCGTAGATTTAAATTTGCCCATCTCAGCTTCCTTAGACTCCTCTCAAAAAACCTCATCAAGAAAAGAGATGGGTGCGGTAGTTTCAGAGTTTTCCTTACATGATATTTGGAGGTACCAACACAGCTCCGAGAGGGACTCTACCTTTTTTTTGCCTAGGTTTAGCACCTACAGTAGGCTAGATTATGTTTTCAAAGACACTAGACTACTTAAAGCTTACCATCAATCGGAAATTGGAGTAATATCATGGTCTGATCATGCCATTATGTCCTTATATATCTTGGAAGGAGAATCCTTTCTTCTGGGAGATGGTGCTTGAATGAGTACCGTATTTACTGTCTAGCCGGAGTAATGTCAGCCTTCTGAAATCTAAAATGTAAGAGCTCTTTAAAATCAATGACATTAACTCTGTCTGATGAGGTATTGTGGATGACCCACAAAGCTTTCATGAGAAGAACCCTAATTAAAATGTCATCTATGGAAAAAAAGAAAAGGGAGAGGGAGGTATTGGATCTCATAACCAAACTCAATAGTTTGGAGCTAGTCAATAAAAGGTGCCTAGACCTCCAACTATCTGCCACAATAATAAAACTTAGAGATAAACTTAGAAACTTAGGTCACTATTCTTACTGCACTATGAGAAGGCCCTTAAGAAATCTAAAACAAAATTTTACTCTATGTGTGATAAGGCTGGGAAAATGTTAGTTAGAAGAATTAGAAAAAAAGAGGCTATAAGTAGAATCACTTACATTTGTAAGCTAGACGGCTCTAAAACTTATCATCCTACTGAAATTGCGGCGGAATTTACGCAGTATTACTATTTCTTGAATAATTTAAAAGAAGACCTGCTCACGGTTCAACCGACCGAGCAGGCCATTAAAAATTTCCTTACAAAACTTAAACTCCCCAAGG
The DNA here is from genome assembly GCA_033576535.1 of Allobates femoralis. NCBI lineage: Eukaryota > Metazoa > Chordata > Amphibia > Anura > Aromobatidae > Allobates > Allobates femoralis. Next base: position 479,022,855 of record JARQOC010000005.1, on the reverse strand, counting down.
TAACGACATCACAACTATTTGAACTTAATTCCCCCTTTACTGTCCTGGAAATTGAACAGACTATTAACATGACTAAAAAAGGCTGACGGGTTTTCCAAAGGTTACGAATGTTGCTTTTCAAAAATCTTAGCCCCATACCTCTTAAAACATTTAATTATTGGAAAAATACACCAAATATATGAAAGGAGAATCTAGAAGCTGTTATTGTCATGCTTAGGAGGTGAGGGAATCAGGTAACTGAATGGTGAGAGGGGCGAGGGTATTCAGGGGGAGCTAATCTGACCCTTACACTGGGGGTCCCTGGCTCATCCTGCTCTCGGAGGTAACTGTGATGGTGAGGTCCGCGTCTCTACCCTATTTTCTGAGCTCCTGATTAGCCCTAGGCTGAGGGCCCCTACCTCCACCCAAGGATATGGAATCACAGCTATTCCCAAAGCGAAGACGTCAGCACAGCAACAAAGCATCTCCACAGCACAAAGACCAAAAGACCAAAAGTAAATAACTCGATCAGCGGCATATGACAGAGGACGGGGAATGCTATTTAAAGCCAGGGGGAGTGGATTCCAGGTGAGTCACACCCAAGCCTCACATCAACCACTCAACCAGCAGCTGAGCACAATACCTTCACATCCGGAACTCATGCAGCTCGGGAAGAAATGAAAACACAACACACAGCAGCATCCAGCAAAGTCAGCGCAATCTAAGTGTGTGACAGTTATCTCAACTATTCCTATACCGGGGAAAGCCCCAGATACTCCGAATAATTCCTGCCCATTTCTTTAATAAACTGTGACCTAAAAATTTTCTCAAAGTTGGTGGTATCGAGAATATTGAGAATTCTTACAGTTCTGATATCTCTGGATCAGGTTGGGTTTGTCCCTGGAAGTCAAGTGAAGGACTGTACTAGAAGAGTGATACATTTCTTGGCATTAAAGTGAACCTGACCTCACAAACTGACCCCCCCGCATCTTTCTACCTGTCCCTGCACCCCCTCTTATCATTTCTAGCCATCCCTTTTGCAGAAAAAAATCGATTTTGTAAAGTAGAGAAAAGTTTATATTCACCTCGTCCTGTGTGAGTTCTCTGTTTCTGAAGACGCCGCAATAGGCAGGCCTGTGTGCTGCTCCCTTGTAATTATGCACGCCCCTCTCAGCTTGCTAAGAGCCTGGCCGCGTCATGAAAGGGGCGGGGCTAAAATAGCGTCATACCAGAGCCCCGCCCCCTTTCATGACGCGGCCAGGCTCTTAGCAAGCTGAGAGGGGCGTGCATAATTACAAGGGAGCAGCACACAGGCACGCCTATACCTTTACCCTTATATGGTTACATGCCCTGTATTCAGTGTGAGAAGCTTAAACAATCTGACTGATAATGAACATATGTTTGCTTCACATACAGTGCAGTGGGACACCTTGCAGAATGTTTAGGAATGGTTTCCTTTCAGATTTCATAAATAAAATATATTTGAAAGTTTATTAAAATCAATTGCTCTACATTATTAATATTAAACAAAAATGTAAACGGCGGTTACACTTTAAGTAACTTCTGTATTAATCTATAAAATAAAGTCTGCTGAGAATATGGTATGTTGGATAATATTTTTGCCTATTGATCCTTCAAGAGAACACCTAGCTACAACATGACCATGTATGATTATACTTTTGCCTTTATTGTTATTCTTGTTTGTGGCTACTTTATTAAATGACTGCAGAAAATTACTTAGGCTGAATGCACACATCCATGTTTTACGGTACATACACAGACCAGCCTCAGTTCTCCATATCCAAACTCCAATATCATTTAGGCTGTCCTGTTTGGGCCTGGAGATGCACAGCAAATCAATGCATCATGGTTCATACTGTGAAACAAAGTTATGAGATTTCAGGATTACCCTTGCATTTAGTGGTCATCTTGCTTGGGTGTAAATCCTTTCCCTTCCCTAGCATGTCTATTTTCTCATTTGCCTCCCGGCTCCCTCCCACGCTATTATGATCTATATAAATATAAGCTTTGATTTCTGCCTATAGGAAATGGTGAGCAATAAATTATCTAGAAAGTCAGTATTATTCTGAAAAGTTTGCTTCCAACACTGGCTTCCCAGGGGTGACTGCTAGGACTCCCATTGATCCTGCGAACCAGGCTCTGCTATACTCCATTAGAATGGAGCAATGGTCGTCCATTACATTATTGTCTAGTGTGCAATTTGTCTGTTCAGGGAGGAATTAGACAAACTCTAGTGCCACCTATTGGAAGTAGCAATCCTAAAAGTCAAAATTGACTCTTTGACGAGCCTTGCACTATGACGTCCGTCTTATGACAGATCAGAACTTCTTTTGCCTACAAGACAAGCAGCCCATTATCTTAAAGTCTCTGTGTTTTTAGCATTTTGTTATTGCTGTTGTACTAAATATTTTTGACAGGTATAAACTAGCGAGTTTAGATTGTACAGCCGATCAAAGGACTATGGCATGGAATCGAAGTCTATAATATAGCCAATTTCAATGTCGTTTCAATGTACATTTCTTCTCTCTCTCAAAACTCTGCAAGAACCCTGCGTTAAACTATAGCAGCTTCACATAAAAGTGGATATTTTGAATTAGTTTGATTATATTTGAATAAAATAAAAACATGATCATTATACTATAAAACCAACTCTGCCAGATTTGTTCTACTCATAACATGGAAAATTTTACATATGAACTACAACATAATAAAAATCTGATTGAAATACTGCTTGCTTACGGTATATTAATTCTGACTGTCTGTAAAGCTCAATGTGGAAATTCAAGTTTGATTGTTAACACTTGTAAAACAACCAATCGAGATGTATGAGCATTCTCTCCTGTGACATTTCAATTAGATTTTTTGAGAAATGTAACATAATTTGCATTCATGAAGCCAAAAATGTTTTGAAATAAAGCAAATATTGTTTTCCTCCTTAAAATCGACAGTTATGTTTTTCATGCACCAATTAGGTGAAAAAAGGAAGAAATCCAGTATTGGAGGAGAGGAGATTCATTCAGTTGGCACACAATATAGGATAGATATCAGTATACCGTTCTCAAGTGGTGTTCTAGATTCACCTATAGGCAGATGCCACTTGTACCCAAACAGAATGACACACAGATGTTCTGGTTTCTGAAATATCCAGGGAAATTCCAAGGGCACAATTTACCTACAAAATCTTACTTTCCTAATTTTGAGTCGTAATTAAAGATGAGTGGACCTGAACTTTAAAATTGGTGTTAATGACAAACATAGACATTACAAAAAAAATTAGTGTTCGAGCTTGGAGGTTAGGTACTTTACCTATGCAAACCACTCGAGTGAGCACTGATGTGCTCGGATACACTCGGGGGTCTGCCCAGTGCAGACGCTTGTAAAATCAGCATTATTGGATGTAGTGTGTACAACAAAAAATTAAAAACCCTTCTCTCTCTGGCCCGGGAGTGCTTTGTTTATGGCTAGTTGTATGTGGGTAAAGAACCAAACTGCCCAAACAGTGACTTCCAGTGAAGTTCTAGTCAAGTTCTGGTCCAGAACCTAACTTTGTCTAAAGTCCTCCTGAACCTGCAGAACCTGATCTTCCAAGTGCCAACTCATCTCTAGTCATAATACTCACACTTTCCCAGAGCGTTTGTGACAATAATTGTTGCAGTGTTGGAATAATGGAAGCAAGAACACATGGAAATAGATTGGTGATATGATTTTATGGACAATTAAATTAGAAAGTCAATGCAAATATTTACCAAGATAACAATAGTCAGACTGTTGTATATGACTAGGAAGCTAATTACCAGGTGTTAGATCGGGGCTGAGCCCCCACTCTAGAAGAGCGTTTGTTCAGCAGGTGGAATATACGATTGGATTAGAAGAAGGTATATACTGGAGGAGGGAAGCAGTGAAAACATTTGACCAAATTTGGGCTCCATGGAAGAGGTAAAATGTGCAAGACTTATGGGATGTGCTGGTTTTTTAAAATGATTTATAGCAATAAGAGATATTCTAGTGCCTTGATATACTGTGAACAATAGTTTTAGACTCAATAAATTGTGTAACAACTGCTTTTATAGGGCCAAAGAAATTGGCCGTGATGTTTGCTGTCTAAAGAGGGAAGGGGGTGGGGGGAAGGGACTATGGGGTTGGATCCTTTATCTGGACTATGGGATTTATTATGAAATGTGTGTATACCATTTGAATATGATGTTGTAATGTTCTTTTCTGTTTAATAAAAACGTGATTTAAAAAAAAAAAAAAAAAAGCAGAGAAGGTGAAGGCAATGTAGACATAGTCAAACCACCCAAGGTCATTAGTGTGTTAAACCATGTTAACACACAAGCAAAGCAGAGAGGCACCACATGCACTAAATAAATTGTTTTGTCATTTATTGATTGTAGCGGTTATTCTACAGTCATTATTTGGCCTGACTACCCTGATGATGAGGCCATAGGAAAAGCGTTGGGAGTAGTGATGAGTGAACTTTGCTCGAAAGTGTTCACCAATTACAATTTCGGCACAAATATGGCCAATTCGGTTTGGGTTCGGCACACTCGAGCAATTTCACAAAAAGTCGGCAAACGCAGATTTGTTTGGTGACTAATTGGATTAAAAAAAAAAAAACATTATTGCATTTAAGTGATGCTTGTTTCCTACCTTCTGACAGTGTAGTATAGCGAGCGGGACGTGTTTGAAGAGGGAATGGGGGGTGGAGAGGTCAGAGTAGCATCAGACTTCATTTTTTTTTGTTCCCTGTATTTTCTGTGTTGATGTTCCTGGTCTGCAGCCAATCAGGGCACATAAATCATCCACAAGTTGAAGATACAAGGGATTGTGTTATTGGCTGGCTTCTTTCTTTGGCTGCCAAAGTCACATATCTCTAGGGATATAAGAAGCAGCTATTTGCTGTCATCGCCATTTTCAGAGTGTTACTGGTGGTTAGGACAGTGCTGCTGCCATTCTATGCTGCTCTGTCTGTGTTACACAATTAGATAGTAGCCAGCTACTCCATCACATTTTAGCTAGAATAGGAGGGCAAGAGTGTCCATATGAACAAAGGCATTTTGTGCTAAGAACAAGTGTAATTCCTAAACCTGTGTGCGTTGCCAAAGCCAACTTTTGTTTGCATACACGAAGGGATTGCCAAATTCTTCAGTTTCCCCTAAAATATTGTATTTGGCCTGTAATCTGTGAATCTCCAGTTCTTCAGTTTCCCCTAAAAAAAGCATTTTTTTTTGCCTGTAACCTGTGAGTCTGAAATCCTTCAGCTTCCCCTAAAAAGGCTCTGCTTTGGCTTCTAACCTGTGAATCTCAAATCCTTTAGTTTCCTCTAAATAGTCTCTGTTGGCTTGTAGCCTGTGATTCTGAAATCATTTAGTTTCCCCTAAAAAGGCTTTGTTTGGCCTGTAACCTGTGATTCTCAAATCCTTTAGTTTCTCCTAAAAAGGCAGAGTTTGGCCTCAAGCAAGTGCTTTCCAAGTCTGTGTGCATAAAAGATGAGTGGGAAATCCCGAGGTCATGGTGGAAAGAGGAAGGGGAAAAAGGTTGTTGGAAAGGGGAGTAGGCTTGGTGTTGGGGGTGTATGTGTGGTTGGTGCTACTGCTAATGTTACTGAACGGCGTAGTAACGAAACATTGGCTCGCCATCGTAATCCAAGCGAAGTGACAAATTCTGTTATTGGACAGCCTACTTCCACTTCTTTTTTGCCAGCAGCAGAGTGATATGAGTTGCTGATGAGGCCCTGCTTCTGCTATAGTTCATGGAAACTACTACATCAAGTGGCCAGTCCTCTTGTTCCTCTACCTACGAGGAAACGAGTAAACATCAAAAAAAAAGTACAGTCCTCAGAGGTGGCTCCCCAATCACTCATATGTGACCCCCTGTCACACTCATTAGTCTCCAACCGCACAACTGATTGTGGGGAAAGACAGATGGGAGCTTCTGCAGAGATGTTTACACATTGTATTCCATGGGCATCAGAGGTCTGCTCCAAACATATTCCAGAGGAGGAAAACATCTGCAAAGATGCACAAAATCTTTTGCAGTTGGATCCGGGTACAGAAGAAGTATGGTCCCAAGCAGGATCCAGACCCTTATCACCAGATGTTAATCCCTGGGGGTGTATGTGATGATGATGATGATGATGATGATGATGATGAGAATCAGATACCTTAGGAGGACCCACACTCTACTGTGTGTTCGGGACAGCAAGTGGAAGAGAGTGACTCTCATGGCGAAAAGTTGGACAACAGAGAAATGCTGATGAGGTTCTAGATCCGACCTGGAATGAACCCAGTGTGGTGCAGCTGAGTAGCTCAGCAGAGGAAAAGAGGAAGTTAGGTTGCATGTTCCCACACAGAGACTGTGTACTACAAGTACAGCAAGCGCTGCATCCTCAGCCACAAAGCTGCCTCTGGACAGCAGTTGTCATAGGTCTGCAGTTGTTAGAGATGGCAAGGATTGCCTAGCCTTAGCCTTTTTTTTACATTGCAAAAATGACCCAACTCACGTTATTTGTAATCTTCGTAAACAAAAATTGAGTAGAAGCAAAAATCCCCACAGTTTGACTTCTACATGAATTAACCATTGCATTGCCCATCAGTGTGTTTCTCTGGAAAAATACTGCAGTTAATCTGTTCCCAGTGGGCCTCACCGTCACCAAACAATATATGTCGCATCAAACGTATCTGCTGTTTCTTCCTCCTCCATCAACTTGGTAAGTGTTGTCTAACAAATATCCGGCCTTAGGACCTCCACTTGTTTACCCACTACAGTTGAGGTGACTGATACAGCTTCAGCTGTTATGGAAGTGGACACGCCTGGTGGTTTTGAACAATCCCAGATACAGAGCACACCACTTGTTTGTGAACCCACCAGAACATCTCTGCCTTCACCTCGATCACAGTGAAGCAGATTTTCAGATACACCCTACTCAACCCTCTCTCAGTGTAGCAGTCAGACCTTAGTCCAGCAGTTGTAGTCATGGACAATATTATTTTCTCCTACACATCCAAAAGCAAAGAGCTTGAAGTTGACTATCTGCCAATTGTTGGCCACAGAAATGCTGCCTTTTCACCTGGTATATACAGACAGTTTTTGAAAGCTGATGGTTGTCGCAGCTCCCGAGTATCCGTTATCCAGTCATCACTACTTCTCAAAGCATGCTGTGCCTACGTTACATCAGCATGTCACAGCCAACATCACCCATTCCTTGAGAAACTTTGTGTGTGACAGGGTACATATCACCACTGACATCTGAATGCACAAACATGTCCAGGAGCGTTACATCTCCCTCACTGGCAGGGGCTACTCCCCAAGTTTCTAAATCTCCAAGACATTTGGGATAAAATTCTGCCTGTACCTCTTTAACAACTGCTTCTGCCTCATCCAAGTCTTCTAGAGCCTCCAGCTCTGCCCTCAACCTCTCCTTTAATGTTGCAACAGTTCAGACAGAATCCCTCCACCTGGCGCTGCCAGGGCCCTCTGCCATCAGGCAGTGTTTAAATTAAAATGCCTTGGAGATGTGAGTCACACAGTAGAAGAGGGGTGGACATCTATGCAGGCTGAGTTTGACCAATGGCTGTCTCCACTAAACCTGGAGCCAGGGAAGACTGTGTGCAATAATGGTGCAAAAATGGTGGCAGCTCTATGCCAGGGCAAACTTACACATGTGCCATTCATGGCTCACATCCTCAACCTAGTTGTCCAGCAATTCCTATGCCACTCTCCTGTCCTTGATGAACTTCTGCACAAGGCATGGTTGCTGTGTGTTCACTTCCGCCGTTCTCACCTTACGGCTCATTGACCAGCATTGCTACAGAAGTTTTTTGGACAAATAGTTAACTGTTTGATATGAGATCTGCCTGTATGGTGGAATTCCACTCTGCACATGTTGCAGAAACTGTGGCAGCAGCAACAATCCCTGGCGCAATATGTAATGATATGTGCAGTGACTCGAAGCAAGCTGAATGTGGTGCAAATGACTGTTCCAGAGTGGGCACAGATCAAGGACCTCTGTAGTCTTCATCACAGTTTCGAAATGTCTACTAAGATGGTTAGTGCTGACGATGCTATCATCAGCCTCACTATTCCACTCATCTACATGCTGGAGTAAACTTTGAAAAGTTTGCAGGATGAAGTGGTGATATCAGAGGAATAGGAGGAGGAAGAAGAGAAGGATACGGAAAGATGAAGATATCAAATGTCCGGACTCTCACCACAAAACCGGGTGGTTTGTCAGGGTGAAGTAGAGCAAAAGAGAGGAGCTCATGTTACCAGACAAACTGGTGGTGAAGATTAGGGATGAGCGAGTCTACTCGCTAGGACTCGTTACTCGGCGATTCTTAAGGGACTCGCTGGACTCGGTAATTGGCGAGTCTTTTAGCGAATACTCGCTCAGTAACGAGTCCAATGCAAGTAAATGGCAATCCTAGTTTTGTCAGAGTTTACTTTTTCTCACTCGCTAGACTCGCTATATCACATCGCTATATAGCTTGAATCTCCCCAAACAGCAGCGAGTCTGAGCGAGTCTACGAGTCCGATTCCTAGCGAGTCTGCGATTCCGAGTCCTGTATTCTCTATTCGGGACTCGCGAATACAGAATCTTTTATGTTCCTAGTCAGCATAGCGTGTTAGGTCAGAAAACTTGTTCCTCTCTGTGTTTTGACACACGAAACCTGGTTGAACCTGATCAGGGAAAAACCGTGGTGTGAAACCTGCCTAAGAAGCACTAACACTTTTTGTCATCCAAATAATTACTGAACAAAACACGAATTTCTGACTTTTCAGCTAAACGTTCGGGTTCGAAGGGGTCGAATGAATATTGCTAAATTTGTTCCAGATTTGAAACTGGCAAATATATTCGACCAAAGATCGATCATCTCTAATATTTATATCACCATATGTAAAAAAATAATAAAAATTACATGGGTTGTTCCATAAACTGTATACTTGGATAAAGAGAATAGAAAGCCTCTTATAGACTAAGTGACAGACGATACATGAATGACTAATTACATCAAAGTAATTATGCTTTAAATAAATTAAGCCTAATTTATTTTTATAGGCATAGATAGTTCTGAATATCTGGTAATAATACGCTTCTAGAGTGCATATTAAAAATACATTTTACACTTATTCTTATGTGGCTTAAATACAGGAATGTTACTGGATGAGGGAGCATAGCACTAATAATAAAGTCATCTTCTCAGACACCATTAAATTACCATAGCTCGTTACCGAATGAAATCAGTCATGAAAATAGATCCCCTTTAACTCTCACAAGATAGCCTTGGTAAATTAAAACTAAAAAGCAAGGATCATTATTCTACTTCTCAAGCCACAACTCTAGCTAAAGAAAACACCAAGGAGACAATTAAAGACTTCTGAAATTAGAAGATTTCTCTTTCGTGTAAAACCTATGATGATATCCTGGATAAGGTAATGATGCTTGATGTTTCTTGCTTAATAATACTTGCAGTTACAAGTGCAATCTTCTAAAAAGAACTTAGGCATGACATGAAAAACACAATATTTTATTTATAAAAAACAAGAAGAACCAACATTACCTAGGAGCCAAAAGGAAAAACTTAAATGAAATAAAAAATACATAGAGTAGGACCGCCCTAATAAGAGTTGACATGACGTGGCAGAGTGGCTCAAACAAACTTAATTATTTGCCAAAAATCTCAATTGTATAGTATAAATACAGTTTGGAATTAATGCACGTTTTACAATGCATGCTATCCTCTGGTAGTGCTGGCTCTCTTCTTGTTTTTTTATTTTATTTATTGTATTATTTCTTTTATTATATAAAATGTTTATGCAGTTCTAAAGAAATGGACAAACTGTCCACCTTTCCCTTCAAAAACATCAGTGATGTTGTATAGTGTAATATGTATTATGTCATGCATTATTGTGATGATATGTAAAGTGTAATGTAATAAGTGTTAAAGATTAGTGATGAGCGAGTATCGTAATATTCGTAATCGCTATATTCGTTACGAGTACTTTCTAATAATCACGTATTCGTTCCGAATATTGAGTGGAATGTAAGTCAATGGGAAACGCGAGTAATTTTCTGTTGTACCCTACAAAGGGGTCTGGGGCTTGAGGAAAAGGCTGAAATGGGTGGGAAAGTGATGAAACGGAATGGGAAGAGTCTTCAGAATATGCCTGCGTGCATTTCTGACTCACATATGGTTTGTGGGGATAGCTTTGTTGCAGGATTATGCCACTGTTACAGATACACAAGAACAACTGCCAAACCTAACCTAAATCGCATTTAACAGGCCAAAAAGGTTCACAAACAGTTTTTCATGCATAATCACTTGTACATCTAATATATAAAGCTGAATGTGTGTATGTATGTGTGTGTGTGTGTGTATGTATGTATGTATGTATGTGTGTGTATCCGGGATTGGCATCTACACCGTCGCAACTACAGCCACAAAATTTTGCACAGTCACACGTCTGGACCCCGAGAGAGTCATAGGCTATGTTGTGAGGTGAAATTTTAACCCTGCGCATTCCAGTTCACCAAACAATTTTGCCCCTATCTACATAATGGGGAAAAAGTGAATGGAAAAGTGTTGGAGGAAAATCGACAGCTGCCAGCTACAGCCACAAAATTTTGCACAATCACACGTCTGGACCCCCGGGGCGCCATAGGCTATGTTGTGAGGCGAAATTTTAACCCCGCACATTCCAATTCACCCAACAATTTTGCCCCTATCTACATAATGGGGAAAAAGTGACAGTTACCAGTTGACAGTTGTGAATAAGAGGGGCTTAATGATAGCGCCAAAGACTAACAGCACATACCAGCATATAGTCACTAAGGTGGGGCCCCAACATGGGATATTCACCACGCACGGGGACATGTATACACACCACACGCACACAAAGAGTAACAGCAAGTGTATAGTCACTAAGGTGCAGCCCCAACATTGGATACTCACCACGCACCCAAACAAACACACACACACCACAAAGAGACACACACAACACAGAAAAACACACCCCCAAGGGGACACACACACACCCTATAGCGACACATGCACTCACCCCACAGACACACACACCACAAAGAGACATACACAACACAGACACACACCACACAGACCCCCCCCCCCCCACAGGGACACACACACATAGCCACCCTATAGGTACACATGCACTCACCCCACAGGGACACACACACACACCACAAAGAGACACACACACCACGCAGTCCCCCCACAGGGACACATACACACCCTATAGGGACCCATGCACTCACCCCACAGGGACACATACACACACCACAAAGAGACACACACACAACTCAGAGACACACCACACCCCACATAGACCCCTCCCCAGGGACACACACACATACACACCCTATAGGGACACATGCACTCACCCCACAGGGACACACACCACAAAGAGACACACACAACACAGATACACACACACACCACATAGACCCCCCCACAGGGACACATACACACCCTATAGGGACACATGCACTCACCCCACAGGGACACACACCACAAGGAGACACACACAACAGAGACACACACAACACACAGGCCCCCCCCACAGGGACACACACACATACACACCCTATAGGGACACATGCACTCATCCCACAGGGACACACACATCCACACACCCCAGGGACACACACACCACACAGACAGACACAGATGTGCACAAATCACCTCACACAACTCGCCTCATACGTGTGCTATCTTTAATTTCCAAACATAAACATCTGATTAAAAACAGCCAATGTGCAACACATGTGCCATATAGGGAATTAAGGCAGATGTCAGTCACATGAGCTGTCTATTATGTGTATGTGTGAGGTAACATATACTGCCCGGCCAGGGGAAGGGTTTACTGTTGGCTGGAGATTTATTAGGCTGCCTATAGCAATAAATCACAGCTCAGCTTCTATTTTCTTACAGGTCATTAATATGACATATTCAAATTCTATTTTGTTATAGCTAACATCAGTTATTTATTAACCCGGGCGTAGCCAGGTACTACAGCTAGTAATAAATAAATCAATCAGAGAAACAAAAAAATATCGCTTCCAGTGTTTGTTCACACGTATTGTTGTATCTTTTTTTTGCCTTTTATATTTGGGAGGGCCCTGACTCATACATTTTGTAGGTCCCTCTGTAGACATCCTTTTTAGTTAGCTACTTCCTTGCACTTTACAATTCCAACTACAACGTACCAGTAGGTATGTTGATCTTTGACCTCAGGGACCTCAGGTGGTCCTGTAACATATGCTTTGGAGGGATCGCTCTTACTTTGAAATTTGGGCGATCTCTCCCCTATTGAGACTTAGATAGTGGAATACATACTCCATAGCAGTTTACAATTTGCCTACTTTAGCATTGGGCAAAACCCTCCTTCTGCTTCTCCTTCTTCTCCACCTCCATGACATTTTGTGGCCCTAAATTCAAATGTTCAGTGAGCCTGCAGTAGGCAAGAAACCTGAATTTAGTGTGAGCCCTTATTTGGCTCTGTTGCATACATTTGGAAGTGCCCTCCTCTAGAAAATTTTGGAGGTCCCTCTTGTGTACATTTGAAAGTGCCCTCACATATTCATATTGTAGGGCCGTCACTCTATTATTTAACTTGTTTGATGGCAGAAACTACCTAGAAAAAGGTCAAGAGACATGGAGTAATAGAAGATAGCTGTGAGTGCGGCCTGCGATCCTCAGGTTTGGCTGAACTCTGTAAACCAGAAAAATAAAGCTGCACTAGTCAACTGGATGACGAGCTCAAGTATTTCTCTTGTGCAAGTCAATGGACAAAGGATATATGGTGCCACCCTCCAGGATGGGTTGGAGAAGCTTTTCCAAATGGCTCAGAGATTGTGATTGACAATATTCCTCAGATTATACAGGTAGAGAAGACGTCTTCATACTGTACTATTTGGTCCACTGCAAAATGTGCATCGTATTTCCAAAAATGACCTCTTCGTCCTTTGTCATAGGTGCAGGAAGATACCATGACAAGGGCTTCCCTTGACAAACATTATATACGATGGACTACTGTAGTGGTTGGGGTCCTCAATTCTAGTTTTTCAGAGGGCCATCAGCTCGTCATCAACAGTCAGTGTAAATTTTGATTGAATATGCATCCGCTATCTCAGTCGCAATCTTGCACAATCCAGTGATGTTTTTCTGCTAGATAGGGTGACTGACAGTAGATTTTGATTGAATATGTATCCCCTATCTCAGTCACAATGTGGCCCAACCCAGCGACGTTTTTCTGCCAGATAGGGTGACTGACAGTAGATTTCAATTGAATATGTATCCCCTATCTCAGTCACAATTTGACACAACCAAGCAATGTTTTTCTGCCAGATAGGGTGACTGACAGTAAATTTCTATTGAATATGTATCCCCTATCTCAGTCACAATTTGGCACAACCCGGCAATGTTTTTCTGCCAAATAGGGTGACTGACCGTAGATCTCGATTGAATATGTATCCCTTATTTCAGTCACAATGTGTGACAACCTGTGACAAGAGGCTCCAATGACAAATATTAATTTTGTAGGACCACTGTACATTCCAAATTTGTTTACTGCACAATGTGCATAGGGTTTTTAAAACTTAGCCCTATGGGCTGAGTAAAGGTTGACGCAGGAATCCACCATCCCAAGGGTCTCCAATCACACATACTAGTTAGGCTGGAGTGGGAATAGTGTCCTAGTTTGTCCACTGCATAATGGGCATAGGGTTCCAAAAATTAGCCATATAGGCGGAGACATGCTTGATAAAGGTAGGAAACAGGTTTTTATGGGAAGGGGTAGATGAGAGCAGTAGTAGCATGAAGAATCACATTTTTGGTGACTGTAGGTTGGCTTGCTGTCATCTGGATGGATTAGAAACTGTGGAGATATCCAGTCCTTGTTGAATTTAAACAGAGTAAGTCTGTCTGCATTTTCTGTTGAGAGGCATATGCGCGTATCAGTGATGATTGATCCAGTGGAACTGAAAACACGCTCTGACATCACACTAGCAGCCGGGCAGGCCAGCACCTACATGGCATATAGGGAGAGGTCGGGCCAAGTGTTCAGCTTGGACACCCAATAATTAAAGGGAACTGAACTGAAGCACCAGAAAGCACGCACGAATGGTTACTTAAGTACCCCTTGACCATGTTCTGCAACTTCTCCCTCCTTGGCATTGTTACAGGCATAGATAGCCCTTGTTGTTGTGCTGGTTTATTAAAAATTTCCCAATTTCTTCACATTTTTCCCCCACTTCTGTTGGGCCTGGTATTCGTATCTCTTCTCATTAATCCTTTGTGTTGAAAAGTGCCGGTACCTCTACCACCAGCATTGTCAGAAGTTGATATTTTCAGAAACTGATCTACAATGACCCTCTTGAAGGATTCCATTGTAAAACTGTTTGGTGACTCCAAAAGGAGAGAAGGAAATTTCTCCTTGTACCGTAGATCGAGAAAGGTGGCCAACCAGTATAGGTTGTTGAATAACATGTGTATCACGTGAGGGTCTTGCTACAGACAGTTACACATTAACTCTACCATGTGGGCCAAGCTAGCAAAAAGCTAATTTTCGGTGTCCCCAACAGTAGGACCAGTACCCATCCTCTCCTCACGCTGACTCTCCTCCTCCACCTCCTCCTCTCCAGCCCATCCAGCCTGGACAGACATGAAGCTTAGGTTGGATGTCCCTATGTAGCATTATTAGTCCCCTCGGTAGCACAGTTAAACAAGCCCTCTTCCTCCTCATTCTCCTCATCTTCCTCCGCATCCCCCAATGTTGCCTCAGAATATTGGCTGGGCTGCGTAGTATCACTCATTCAGAAATGTGGCTCCATACCAACATGCTGGCCACTCGAAGCTTCATCTTTAAGATTAGGCAGTGATTGTTTCAGGAGGCACATCAGCGGGACAGTTACGCTGATAATAGCTTGATCATCACTCATGAGGTTGGTGCATTACTCAAAGTTCTCCAGAACCTCACAAATGTCTGTGATCCACATCCACTTGACGATGTTATGTTTGGTGGCTGACTCTCAATCTGACGGGGATGTTGAAGCTGGTATTCAGCTACTGCTCTCTGCTGCTCACTAAGCCTCGCCAACATATGATAGGTAGAGTTCCACCATGTGGGCAGGTCACAAATGAGTCGGTGATTTGGAAAATTCAAGTGCCTTTAGAGCCCTGTAAGACCAGCAAAAGCAGTAGAGGAATGGCGGAAATGGGCGCTAATATGCCACACTTTCTCAAGGAGGTATGGCAAGTCAGGGTAAGTTTTAAGAAATTTCTGAACAACTAGGTTCCGCACGTGAGCCATGCATGGCACATGTACCATCTTGCTGACCTTTAAAGCCATCACCCGGTTATGCCCATTATCGCAGACGACCAGACCAGATTGGAGGTGAGTCACTGATCGGTCTGTTGTTTTAAAGCTTGCCACAGCTCTGCTGCAGTGTGTGGTTTCTGACCTAAACAGATCAGCTTCAGCAGAGCTTGTTGTCACTTTGCCAATGAGCTGCTGCACAGGTCCCAGCTTTGATTTGAT
Source organism: Allobates femoralis (assembly GCA_033576535.1). Classification (NCBI taxonomy): domain Eukaryota; kingdom Metazoa; phylum Chordata; class Amphibia; order Anura; family Aromobatidae; genus Allobates; species Allobates femoralis. Next base: position 479,007,300 of record JARQOC010000005.1, on the reverse strand, counting down.
GGGGAGAGTAATTCTGTGAAGGATGAGGAGAAAGAGGAGGGGAGAGAGTAACTGGAATATGAAGAGGGGGAATCACTGGCAGAAGTTGGGCCCGCTATTCTTGGTGTGGGTAGGATGTGCAATGTTTCACTTTGCGCCTTTGTCCCACCCTCCATCAGGTTTACCCAGTGTGCCATGACAGAAATGTATCATCCCTGTCCTCAACAACTTGTCCACGTGTCTGTCGTTAGGTGGACCTTCCCGGTTACGGTGTTGGTGAAAGCACAGTTCACATTGTTTAACACGTGCTTGTGTAACACAGGGACATCACACCAGGCAAAGTAGTGGCAGATAGGAACACTATCGTGGGGGCAACCAAAGCCAGGAGAGCACGTAAAGACTGTGTTCCCACAAGCCTAAATGGCAACATCTCCACAGCTAGCAATGCAATGTGGGAGTTCAGTATTTGTGCCTGTGGGTGGGTGGCTGCATATTTACGCTTTCTCTCCAACATCTCAGGCACGGACAATTGGATGCTTCGCTGGGATAAGGAAGTGGATGTGGTTGATGTTTGTTTTGAGCGAGCAACCGCAGCTTGTTGGCAGGAGGTATGAGCGTCAGCTTCCTGAACTGCAGATTCTGAAGGACATAGCCCAGGTGACATGGAAATGGTTTGACCCCCAGACGCATATTTGGTACCCTGGTATTCTGCCCATCTACTGGGATGCTTGGCTACCATGCCGTCTGGTCGCAGGCTGCCTCGCATGCCCGGTCATCATGGTGACGCATCGCGGGCCAGGAGCGGTAATACCGTGATCGGATTGGCCGGCGGGACTTGATGGTGGTCTGACTGCACATGCATCTGACATCACAAGCCTGGAAGTTCGGGTGGATGCCAGCGCTGGCGCAGAGTATAAGAGGTGGAGGGCGGTCGAAGCATGGTGCAGACTGCTGGATTATAGAATACTATCCCCCGAAGAAGCCAGTGGAGTGAAACACGTATAGGGGCATGTAAGAACCTTAACCTTCCTCCCTGGGAGCTTCTCCATGTGTGTGCTTAGCACCTTATTAGTACTATAACTAATGCTGTTATTTCTGTAATGGAGAGGGTGTTTTTATTACACTAATACTAGACACAAGATGACTGTTGTATAAAGTGCTTTAAAGCTATCCCTATGCACCAGACATTTGGCTGTGGGTGAGTCATATTAATGTATTGGGTCCCCCATAAGCATATGTAACAGTATATTGTATGTATTGCATTCGGTATATGATTTATATGCTTTGTATCAATCAATCAGTCAATCAATCTGTGTTAAGTGGATTTTTCACTTTATAACCTTTAACTAGTGTTGGATACAGATCAGTTGTATATATGGATAGTGTTACTCTTTGTAATCTGTAATTTATGAGGAATCCCCCTGGTGTCTGTCCTATGTCTTGTCTTGTCATATGTTTTTGACTATATGTAAATAAAAAAACCTTTTTAATTGCAAACAATTCTCTATACTGTCCTCCAATATAAAAAAAGATTCTGAAGGACTTAGCCCAGGCGACATGGAAATGGTTTGACCCCCAGATGCAAATTTGGTTCCCTGGTGTTCTGCCCACCTACTGGGATGCTTGGCTACCATGTGGTTTCGCATACTGGTGGTGCTGAGATTGCCTTTACATTGGCCTCTGCTCAACTTGGAACGGCAGATGCTACAGACTACAATGGTTTTCTCTGAAGGACGTTCAGAAAACAAGTTCCACACAGAGGCTTAACGTCCCCTTGTCCTGACTTGGCCCACAGCAGGGGTGGTCTTGGGAATGGTTGATCCAGTTGTCACTCTGGGCAAACCACGACGACCCCTTAGTGCCTGAGTGGGTGCTACATATCCATCTTCCACTGTGTTGCTGTCATGGATATGCATGCCAATGGTCTAGGTTGGATCAGTGGACTCATCATCGACCACCTTGTTATCCATCTCATCCTCCTTCCCAGTTGAAATTGTAAGCTGACCTGATGGCAACTATGCCTCATCATCATCAGCCTCCACCTCTGGAGACAGTAAATGATGTTCCTCCAAGTGGCTTTCTTCTGGCTGAGGTCCTCAATACTTGAGCATCAACGCACAACACCTCCTCACTTCCCTCTTCGATGCTGCACGGTGATAGGCCAGAGCCAAGAAAATGATACGAACCAAATAGATCCTCTGAGTGGCCAAGCTTGGGGTCATATGTCTCCTGTGACTGATAATGGTGGGAGAAAGGAGAACCAGCTTCAGAATCGGATGGGCCAGCCTTCTTTGTATCCACATTAGACTGTGTGGTCGGGCAAGATTTGTTGCTGCTTGACAAATGCATGGATGCCGTGTCTGCTATGTATGACAGAATCTGCTCTTGGTCTCCTGGCGTCCACACGCGTTTATGTTCAAGACCGCGAACATTTTCTAGGAACAGAATGGATGCATGCTTCTTCTTCTGACCTGACACAGACTTAATGCCTTCTCCCACACCACTGACACCACCACCTCCCTGTCACTTACCAGCAGGCTTTTTGGCCATTTTGAGTTTTGAGGTCTATGATTGTTAGTTCCATATTAGCAGTTCTTCATCTTCTGATCATCTCTTGGTCTTGATACGGCGATTTCAATTTGAAACACGAGTTTCCTTTCTCAATGGTAAAATAATTCATTTCACTTTGTAGTATTGTAAGAAATCCTTAGTGTACATGGAAATGATATTTTGATTAGTACTGCAAGTTAGAGAGCGGAGGGTGCAACACCTTTGCTCTTATGACATTTCAACAATTTTCCCTACCACTGCTCTGGTTCTCAGCCATGACAACATTGTTTGGTTCCAAATTACCGATCAGTATATTAACATCTTTGTACTTTTATATATCAGTTTTTATATGTGCAAAGTTAGGTAAACTAATTTTGCCAATCTAATTTTTCACCAATTTTTTTAAAGGGAATCTGTCAGCAGGTTTTTGCTATTCAATCTCACAGCAGCAAAACGTATGGGCAGAGACCATGATTCCAGGAATGTATCCCTTGCTCAGCAACCTGACGTGTTTCAATACAGTACAATCAGAGTTTTATCAGCAGCAGATTATCACTGCTGGACTAGATGTATGTGCAAACCAGACCCGCTAATCTGTGTAAACCTGCGATCTCCATTGATTGGCAGCTTGCTGACAAGGTACAATGTGCACAAGAAGCTGCTATTCAGGGCTATGGATGGGGTTATAAACTAAATTTAGCATTCTGGCCACCGCGATCAAAATAAACAAGGATCTTATCAAAACTAAACAAGTGATGTATTTCTGGAATCAGACTCTCTGACCCTACATCATGCAGCTCTCAGATTTCATAGCAAAAACCTGCTGACATATCCCTTTTAGGAACAAACTGGAAAACAAAAGATAGTAGAACAATTTTTACACCACAATAGGTCCTGTTATGGAAAACATGAACAGCTTCTTCAATGGGAGATTAATATCTATAGGTTCATGTTTAGTATGTTTGTTACTAAAGAATTTGTTAAAGAAATTATATAAAGCTACGCCTTTTGGACGTTTTTCTAAATTGTCACTCAGTTGATTTATGAAGGTTGGCATTCTAAAAATAAAGTGAAAACTACATTAGAACCTTGATTATTGTAAGTGAAACTATTAAGAACATATGGCATGTGTGCTGTTAAAGGGATCCTGTCACCCAAAAACACTGTAAACCTATTAAAAGCTGTCCTACAGCATAAGTAACACTTTCCCTACACTCCTTTTACCTCCTAAATGCAGCAAGTGCGCAGTACGCATTTTGAAGCTGACAGCGCGGCGCCGGTGTAAATACGTCACCCGGCGCCGGGTATGACGCGGATCGCGTCATAGAGCCCACACTGAAGCCTGCACGCAATGGGAGAGATCGGAGGCGCGCAGGGAGGCGGCAATTTGAATCCATGAGGAAGATCACGCCTATTCAGGCGTGATATGAAGAAGAGGGGCAGCCTGGATGAGTGACTATGAATAGCATAGTCACTCATTATCATCACTAAGCAGTACTATTATAACGTTTTTCTTCAATGTCACTTGCTGCATTTAGGAGGTAAAAGGAGTGTAGGGAAAGTGTTACTATGCTGTAGGGACAGCTTTTAATAGGTTTACAGGTGTTTTGGGGTGACAGGATCCCTTTAAAGGGAATCTGTCAGCAGGGTTTGCTACTGTATTGAGAGCAGCATGATCTAGGGGCAAAGAACTGATCCAGCAATCTGTCCCTTACTGGGCTGCTTGCTGCTGAAGGTCAACCAATCTCTGAATTCTGAGTTTCTTTTATAATCCTGCCCCACTCTACTAAATTGGAAATGATTTGTATGCACTGTGCATAGGCAGAAATCTAACCAACCAGTGTATGGGCAGGTTACACAAAGCTCATGATTATGGAGGACTACATGGCAGCAGATTTACTAGTCCTCTAGTGATAATATAATGTTGATAACACAGTGATTTTAGGAAAACCACTTCAAGTATTCAAGCAGCCCAGTAAGTGACACATTGCTGGAATCAGTGACTTGATCTGTACATTATGCTGCTTTCAGATTAGGTGGCAGAACCTGGTGACAAATTCTCGTTAAATACTATAAGTGCTATAGACAGCTTTGACATAGAAAAAAAATATTTTTTTATATCTTAGTTTTGTTACCTTATATATTAAGATTGTGCTAAATTTCAGTTTCCAATCTTCATACTTACGTTTGGTTTCAGTCCTAGTTGACTTAAAACGGGAAAGGTAGATAGATAGCTCCCTTGTGCTGCGCTCCTCGCCCGGTCCTAACTCAGGATCGGGGAGGGAGGCAGCGGTGGGAGCAGAGGATAGGGATGGGAGGCTGCGGGGGACCATAGGATCAGGATGAGAGGCGGAGGATCAGGCTGAATGATTGTTTAAAAGCGGGCGGCTTTTTACCACCGGCTTTTAAACAATCATGCACCCATTTCAGCCTTTTCCTCAGCCCCCAGACCACTTTGTAGGGTCCAGCTGAGGAATTACTCGGCTTACTCGCTTTTCCCATTGACTTATGTGGCGCCCCACATGGTCAGGCGTCACAGTGGGGTATTGCACTCATAAAAGTAGTGTAATCTTCCCCAGCTGCAAGTGGATGCTAGGCTGGTGGGTGGGACCCATTCCTGCACTCCCACATTAGAGTAGTAGTGGGAGGTTACTCCTGGGAGATATATTCACCTCTAGGGGAAGTAGAAAAAAAGGGAGAGAGTAAGAAAAAGGGAGTTGAAGTAGAGTCGAGGAGGAGTATGGAGCGAGGTGGAAGGTTTAACCGGACAGCTCTACGCTGATCCTGAGGGAAGATGAAACGGGATCCTGAGGGGATCCTGAGAGAGGGTGCCTGACGCGTGAGTCTGGGCCTGAGAGAGAAAGGGGGAACACCAGCGTCGAGCGACCATACTCCAGGGAATTCCCCAGTCCACCACAGGAACGCCGGACCCAAGGAAACGGCCAGAGTCTACCTCTGAAGTCGTCAACCGGCTGTTGCAGTCTGTTCACTGGCTGCGGCACCCTGTTAGACGGAGCGGTCTGCCTGATTCCTCACCATGAGGGAGGGGAGCCCCAAGTCTACCTTTATGGAGCCATTGGGTATAGACTCATCCTAGGCTGGGAAGAAAGGACACGGGTTCATCAACTAAGGCATACCACGGGTACCACCATACCACCTGGCATCCACTTGCAGCCACCCGTAGAGCTACCAGTTTCTTTAACAACTGTTGCTGAACTGTGGACTTGTATGCTGATGACTGTTTACAGTGAAGTACCCGGGAGAGTGCATTGCCTCCGTGTCTTTGTGCTGCAGAATTCAACCTGTTTGCTTACAGGAACGCTGCCACGGAAGACCAGCTCCAGCTGTAGGGAGCTTTGCCATCCATTCAGGCGAAACACGTGTAGAGACCTCCAAAAACAGGACCAGTTCTTTCCTTAAGCTCTGCTCCCCCCCTGTGGTTTGCTCATAGGTATGAAACCTGATACTTATGTGATTTTTTTGGATCCAGCAACTGTTTCTGTTTATGTAATGGATATGTCTAGATAAAGAATTGTCTGATGCTGAGTAGATTGGTGTTTACTTTAGGCTGTGCAGAGACCCATACAGCTCAATACGAAATGTTTACCAATGCCTGCATTCAGTACTTGTATAGACTATAATATGTACTTATCCATAACTGTTATACCATTTATTGTTGTCTGGTCTAAAATCATAGACTATCCATAGGGGTGAGTTGCATCTCAGACTCCTTTTTGTATCCACTTTTTAATCACGTATTTTAAAAATCAAATAAAAAATACTGTTTTTTACTGCAATATACTCCATGTTTTCCTCCAGTTTATTATGGCTTAAGTTGGAGATTGTACACAAAAACCCTGAGTGGTGATTTATTCACCAGGGTTATTTTTGTAATAATGCTGAGAAAGATTTTGTTACTATCATTACGAGTATAGCGAGTCCGAATATTTCACTACTTGCTCATCCTTAATTCAGACCCCTTTAAATTCTTCACTCTTTGTTTCATTGCAGTCATTTGGTACATTCAAAAAAGTTTATTTTTTCTCATTAATGTACACTCTGCACCCCATCTTGACTTAAAAAAAACAGAAATGTAGAAATGTTTGCAAATTTATTAAAAAAGAAAACTGGAATATCACATGGTCATAAATATTTAGACCCTTTGCTTAGTATTGAGTAGAAGCACCTTTTGAGCCAGTACAGCTATGAGTCTTCTTGGGAATGATGCAACAAGTTTTCACACCTGGATTTGGGGATCCTCTGCCATTCTTCCTTGCAGTTCCATCAGGTTGGATGGTGAATGTTGGTGGACAGCCATTTTCAGGTCTCTCTAGAGATGCTCAATTGGGTTTAGTTCAGGGTTCTGGCTGGGCCAGTCAATAATGGTCACAGAGTTGTTCTGAAGCCACTCCTTTGTTATTATAGCTATAAGCTTGTCTTGCTGGAAGGTGAACCTTCAGCCAAGTCTGATGTCCAGAGCACTCTGGAAAAGGTTTTAATTCAGGATAACACTGCATTTGGCCGCATTCATGTTTCCTTCAATTGCAACCAGTTGTCCTGTCCCTGCAACTGAAAATCCCCCCCATAGCATGATGCTGCCACCACCATGTTTCACTGCTGGTTTTGTGTTAGGCAGGTGATGAGCAGTTCCTGGTTTTCTCCACACATACCGCTTTAAATTATCACCAAAAAGTTCTATTTTGTCCCATCAGACCAGAGAATCTTATTTCTCATAGTCTGGGAGTCCTTCATGTGTTTTTTTGCAAACTCTGTGCAGTCTTTCAAATGTCTTGCACTGAGGAGAGGCTTCCGTCGGGCCACTCTGGCATAACGACCTGACTGGAAGAGGGCTGCAGTGATAGTTAAAGAGGACCTGTTACCAAACCAGGCATGGTATCTAATTACAGCACTGGATGCAGCATGTCTGCAGCATGCAGACAAGGGGTCCCCCAGCACTTGAGCAGCCCTGTACCCCGAGATAATACAGTTAGAAAACTTACATGCTCCAGCCACTAAGGAGGTGGCTAGGGGCTGCAGCCAAGGGCAGATTCACACCCCTTGTAGAATGTTTAATCTGCCCACTGCTGCCAATCATTCTCTCTCTCTTCAGTAGCATTTAAACAGAGTTTTTTTTTTCAGAACTTGCCGTTTGGCTTCGCCCCTCAGGGGGCGGGGCTAAACAAACTTTCTGGGAGACAGAAAAAAAAACTCTGTTTAATGCTGCTGAAGAGGGAGAGAATGATCGGCAGAGGTGGGCAGATTAAACATGCAGGGGGTGTGAATCTGCCCTTGGCTGCAGCCCCTAGCCACCTCCTTAGTGGCTGGAGCATGTAAGTTTTCTAAGTGTATTATCTCGGGGTACAGGGCTGCTCAAGTGCTGGGGGACCCCTTGCCTGGATGCTGCAGACATGCTGCATCCAGTGCTGTAATTAGATCACCATGCCTGGTTTGGTGACAGGTCCTCTTTAACTTTGTGGAACTTTCTCCCATCTCACTGCTGCATCTCTGGAGCTCAGCCACTGTGATCTTGGGGTTCTTCTTTACCTCTGTGCCTTGCCACAATTCTGTCTCTGAGTTCCTTGGGCACTTCCTATGACCTCATGAATCTCATTTGGTCTGACATGCACTGTGAGCTGTGAGGTCTTATATAGACATGTGTGTGCCTTTCCAAATGCAGTCTTATCACTTTAATTAAACACAGCTGGACTCCAATGAAGGAGTAGAACCATCTCAAGGACAATCACAAGGAAATGGACAGCATGTGACTTAAATATGAGTGTCTGAGCAAAGGGTCTGAACACTTATGACCATGTGATATTTCAGTTATTCGTTTTTAAAACATTTGCAAAAATGTCTACATTTCTGTTTTTTTTCAGTGAAGATGGGGTGCAGAGTGTACATTAATGAGAAAAAAATGAACATTTTGAATTTACCAAATGGCTGCAATGAAACAAAGAGTGAAAAACTTAAAGGGGTCTAAATACTTTCTGTACCGGCTATAGAACAAACCATTCAAGTCTTAATACAAATGACATTCAACAAATTTTTTCTAAGTAAAAAGTTAGACACTTTGCTGACATTATTTATATATCACATTTGTTTCAGTGAATAGAGCAGTTTGTACACATATATCTATAATTCAGTATAGCCAAAAGGAAAACTATGAGACAGAAACAAATGGTGGTCTCCTTGCTTGTTATCATAGTTAATATAAAACTCAATTATTTGTGACATGATTGAAGATTACAACTGATGCCATCCGTAAAAAGAGTTCACCATATTCGAATATCCGATTCTTTACTTGGAATAAAGTGTATTTGAATGCAAGTTCTTTATTTCTGAACTCTTCACTCCATTCTACATAATGTACCCTCTCTTGACGCCATTGCTAGATTCCATTTTGTCAAGTTTATGTTGCTATTTAGATGCCATGACTTGAGTAATCAAGGGCGGACAAACCATTGGGGCAACCTGTGCAGCAAGAGGTGCATTATGATGAGTCATTGCACTGCAAAGGGCCCTATTACAGGTCTTGCACAGGGGCCTTTTTGTGTCTTCCAGTAGAGCAATCAGTAATACATCTCTAGCTGTAAAAAAAAATTAAGAAGCTGGGAGATACCTGACAGTAAGGATGCGTATTTGCCGCATATTTTTACAGTGCCACTTTTTGCGCAAAAAATTGCGACTACATTCAGACGGCGCATGTTTTCCGGCGCACTTTTACCAAAGTCATTTTATAATGTGGTCTGTGAGAAAAGTGCACCAATAAAGGTGCACAGAATTGACATGGTCATTTTTTTTGCGGACGCGCTTTGCAGTGAAAGCGCATCAGCAAAAAGACGCCAGAATACGCGCCGTCTTAAGACATTTCAGCGAAAGCCATAGTTTTTGCTGGAATGCGTTTCCAGCGTTGCGTTTCACTGCATTTACACAAGCACTCAAAAGCGCTGCGTAAATGCAGGAATACGCGGCAAATACGTCACATGTGAACTCAGCCTTTAAATGGGCCAGATCTATCAAAGTAACCTATGCTGTATGATAAAATTGGGAACTCTAATGTAATTTCCACCAACTATTAGATGACTTACTTTGAAATAATACCTAATTATGCTTAATTACCGTATATACTTGCGTATAAGCCGAGTTTTTCAGCCCAAAAATTGGGCTGAAAAGTCCCCCCCTCGGCTTATACGCGAGTCACTGTATACTGTATACAATGTATACAGTTGGCCTCCCCCATATCAGTATACAGGCCCCCCCTTGGGTAGTAATCCTGTAAAGGAAAAGATTAGTATACTTATCCCTCCGCTGTCCCGCTGCCGCTGTCCCGCCGCCGCCATCGCCTTTTCCGTCTTCATCCAGCGTCTTCCGTCTTCTTCCGGCTTCCTCCGATGGTCGCAGGCAATGACGTCATAGCCTGCGCGACAGTGGAGGAAGCCGAAAGAAGACGGAAGACGCTGGATGAAGATGGAGCAGCGTGATGGCGGCGGCGGCGGGACAGCGGCAGCGGGACAGTGGAGGGATAAGTATACTAATCTCTTCCTTTACAGGATTACTACCCAAGGGGGGCCTGTATACTGATATGGGGGGGCTGCTTTATATACCTCGGGGCTGCATATACCTCTGGGGCTGCATATACCTCTGGGGCTGTATATACCTCTGGGGCTGCATATACCTCTGGGGCTGCAATATACCTCTGGGGCTGTATATACTCTGGGGCTGCATATACCTCTGGGGCTGCATATGGGGCTGCATTACCTCTGGGGCTGTATATACCTCTGGGCCTGCATACACCTCTGGGGCTGCATATACCTCTGGGGCTGTATATACCTCTGGGGCTGATATACCTCTGGGGCTTCATATGGGGCTGCATATACCTCTGGGGCTGCTGTATACTACCACTGGGGCTGCTGCTGTATATACCACTGGGGCTGCTGCTGTATACTACCACTGGGGAGGCTGCTGTATACCTCACTGCTGGGGGTTGTATACCTGTGCTGGAGTCCACCCTCGACTTATACGTGAGTCAATAAGCTTTCCCAGTTTTTGAGGGCAAAAGTAGGGGGGTCGGCTTATACACGGGTCGGCTTATACACGAGTATATACGGTATCTTGCAGCATGGGTACAGGTTTGGCGCACAGGGACTCAATTTAGACCATGCCCTACCGCCATCTACTCACTTAACGGGCCATGACATTTGTAAGGCATTTCAAAAACACAAAATAAATGTGGTACAAAGCATGAAAGACAGGGTTTTGCACAAGCAAGATTTCTGGTGCATGTAGCCTAACGAATCAACCCAAAAATTTGTAATTCAACTTCATAAAAAGTATATAATTATACAAATTAATAAATAACAAAACTCCATATTCCTAGTTTTTAAAGGGGTTGTTTGGATTTGAGGTACAAATCTGCAGTAACACAATGTCACTGTAGACTTACGAATCTTTACAGCTCGCACAGTTTGGTCCTGTGATTGTAAGTAGGTGTGATAGATCCAATCACACCGCTGCCATTCCAGGTAGACACAAGAAGCCTTGGGCGGATAAACGTCGTGTTTATTACCGTCATAAACTGAACAAACAAAACATCAACTGCTTGTCCAGCAAAAGGAAACAAATGGAGTCTCAGTCCAATTGGCTAGGATCATCTCCACTGCTTAGAGCTACACACTGTGCTCTGCACACTTCAAACTCACACCATGGAAAATAAAAAAAACACAATGTGAACATTTAACTTCTCTGATCAGACATTGAGGAGGAGGGATGTGGTTACTCAGCCTAATCTCATATCATGGAGCTCAATAACCTGGCTGACACATATCTCCCATCACTTACGGTACCAGTAATCACATTACACATTCCCCCTCTTTGTTCAAAGCCGTGGGTTTGGGCACCATCAGACACCAAACAGGGGAACCTAGACAGGGCATCCATATTCCCATGTAGTCTCGCGGGCCTGTGCTCAACATCGAAAGTGAAGTCCTGAAGCGCTAAAAACCACCGAGTCACTCTGGCATCCTTTCCCCGTCTGTTTCTCAGCCACTGCAGGGGCGCATGATCTGACACCAGCTTAAACTGGCGGCCTAGGAGATAACACCTTAACGTGTCCCATTTCATGGCTAAACACTCCTTTTTTACAATGGCATAGTTTTTATCATAGGACGACAACTTTCTACTAAAGTACATGATTGGATGTTCTTCGCCATGTACTACCTGGACAAGACAGCTCCTAGCCCGATCTCTGAAGCGTCACTCTGGAGTACAAACTCCCTACTGAAATCTGGAGCCAGTCAGTTACACAGAGCTGACTTCAGGTCCTGGTAAGCCGTATCAGCTTCCGACATCCACTATGGCCATGGAGGACTTCGGCCCTTAAGAAGGTCGGTCAAGGGTGCGGCTTTCACAGCAAAGTTTGGGATGACTCGCCGGTAATATCTGACAAGTCCCAAGAAGGCACTGACTTGCTTCTTAGAGAGGGGTTGTGGACAACTCTGGATCGCCTTCACTTTATTCAGTTGTGGCTTGATCTGGCCTCTACCAACAACATAGCCCAAATACCTGGCCTCCTCCTTCCCTATGGCGCACTTTTTTGGGTTTATTGTGAACCCCGCAGTTCTCAGTGCATTCAGCACCGTCTGGACCTTCTGCAGGTGACTTTTCGAGTCTGAGGTGAAGATCACAATTTTGTTCAAATAAGCCATGGCGTACCTCTTAATGGGGGGGCTAGGATTCAGTCCATGGCAATCTTGAAGGTGGCCGGGCTCCCTGTATTCCAAACAGCATTCGAGTATACTGGAAACAACCGTCGAGTGTAGAAAAAGCAGTCTTCTCCTTGGCACTCTGTGATATAGGTATCTGCCAGTACCTTTCGTTAGGTCAAGGGTGGTGATGTACCTTGCTGGTACTAACCTCTTGATGAGCTCATCGACTCAGGCATCTGAAAGGCATCAAATTTAAAAACTTCGTTCAACTTGCAATAGTCATTACAAAACCGCCATTCTCCGTCTTTTTTTGGCACAAGAACGATGGGAGTAGACCAGCCACTTTTCAATTCTTCGATAACACTGAGATTCAACATTCTTGTCACCTTCTTTGAGGTCACTTCTTGACAAGCTTCAGGGAACTGGTATGGCTTCAGGTTAACCCTCACGTGTAGTTCACTCAAGATATTGTGTTCCACAACCTGAGTACATCCTGGCAGGTCTGTAAAGAGAGCTTTTTTCAGTGAAACAACTCTTGGCATTGTTGCTTCTGAGCCCTCGACAGTGTGTCCGCCACTGTGACCTCCTTGATATCGGCCTCCATCTTGGCCACCAGACATGGGGTTTCCATAGGGTCCCTATCTCGCCATGGCATCAGAAGGTTGACGTGGTACACCTGGTTGGGCTTCCTTCTTCTGGGTTGGTGAATCTTGTAATTCCTCCCCCACTTTTTCAACCACTTCATAAGGTCCTTGCCACTTAGCGAGGAATTTACTTTCGACAGTAGGGATCAATATTAGCATACAATCACCAGGACTGAACTGTTTTGCCCTTGCGGAGCAGTTATACACCCTTGCCTGCGCAGACTTTTCCTTATGATGGGCAACACCTCTGTGATTCTCTCCTGCATCATAGCCACATACTCCACGACACTCCGGTGTGAGGGGTCACCTCCACTTCTCAAGTCTCTTTTGCTATGTCCAAGAGACCTTGAGGATATCAACCATACAAAAGTTCAAATGGAGAGAATCCTGTTGAGGCCTGGGGAACCTCTCTGATAGAAAACAGCAAATATGGAGGGAGACTGTCCCAGTCATGCCTGTCTTTCTCAACCCACTTCTTCAACATGGACTTCAACGTTTTGTTGAATCTCTCCATGAGGCCATCTGTCTGCATATGCTACACTGAGGTTTTCAATTGGGTTGTCTGTAGGGCATTACACAGTTCCCTCATAACCTTGGACATAAAGGGGGTTCCTTGATCTGTTAGGATCTCGTTCGGAAGTCTCATTCTAGAGAAGATGTGCACCAATTCTCGGGCTATATTTTAGCAGAGGAATTTCTCAAAGGTACTGCCTCAGGTACCGAGTCGCATAGTCCAGGACTACTAAGATGTACTGGTGGCCTCTTGCAGGCTTGACCAGGGGGCCCACCAGATCCATAGCAATTCTATTAAATGGCACCTGTATAATTGGTAATCGCACTAGCGGACTTCGGAATTGAGCAACGGGGGAGTCAACTGGCAGGTGGGACACAACTAGCAATCTCCCGATGACACCCAGGCCAATAAAATATCCAAAGGATACACTCTTGGGTTTTATCTACCCCTAGGTGACCACCCAGGACTTGAGAATGGGCCATATCTAGTACTTTCCGTCTATAGGGCCAGGGAACCAACAGCTATTCTATTACCTATTATTTCACCTGGGTAACCCGATATAGCAACTCCCCATTTACTGCAAAGTGAAGGAATCTGGTGTTAGCCCCCAGCTCCTGGGCAACCCCATTTATAACAGATAGCATTTTCAAATGCCCCTTTCAGTGTCAAGTCCTGCATTTGAGCAGTCCCAAAATTCTGACTGGACAGCTTATTGGACTCCGGCTCATTCTCGTCACCGAGCAATACACCAGGGGAAACTCATCTGCCTCGGCTGCTGCAATGTCTCTTGGTGGGCTGACTGTCCTTCACAAGAACCCTTGGGTTCTGCCCACTTTTTCAACAAGTCCCAAAACAGAGTAAACTTTCACCCTATTATCACCGGGGGCACTAAGTCTTTCACCACTCCAACTTCATATGACTCAGTCCGGCAGTTTGTTTTTATGGTCACAACAGCAACAGGGCAATTCTTGGCATCTCCATGGATACAACGGATGCCCACCAATTTAGCCTGTATCAGTCATGGGGAAGTGTGGCCCTCACTAGGGTCACCAAACTTCTGGAGACCAATAGTCCCACCACTTGTGCCCCATTCACCTCCATATGACATGCTTGCGGGCCCTTTCTCGGTTCGCTGTCAACACTACAGATCGGGTAGGCATAATATGAGGAGCACCGAACATGCTGCAGTCCATGCGCTCAGTGATCAGGGGACAACAGGCGGCTACATGACCAGGGCCTTGACACCTCCAGCAGATTAATTGACTGGTCGGGGTGTTTGTTAAGCCCCACCTACCCCTTGGGACCTTGGGCTCCCTCCACCCGTGGCTGTACTACCCTTCCTTTGGGGGTCGGACACTGTTTGTACCCCCCAATATTTAGCTGGCAAGTCCCAAGGTTTCCCCAGGGTACTCTCCACTGCCTCGTACCTCTCCACCAGTCCGACCAGGTCATCAGGCATTCTGGGGGTCTCCCTGAGCAACCCAGGTTTGTACTGGCTTCAGAGAGCAAATACAAATCTGTCCATTACCACTCGCTCCACCATTTGCGCTGGGGTGGAAGATTCCGGCTGCAACCATTTGTACAGTGCAGCAAGTCAAACATCTGGGAGTGGGGGTTTGTTGCCATGATAGGCTGGGTCATACTGGATCAGTGTTTAGAGCCTCCTTTACGCTAGCCGTTTTGTTCTGTTGTTATTTTGATACAAATTTACTACTAGCGTTAACGCATGGTACTCATATGTACCATGCATTAACGCATGCGTTTCCCAAGACCCCATATTAAAAAAAATGCATGCGTTTTTCTAGTACACCCAAAATGCTGCTAGCAGCGTTTTTGGATGCTGATGCAAAAACGCATAGTGTTTTTGCAGTGCACTTTAACACTGTGTATTTTGCATTGAAGCCAATGATCTGTTAGTCTACCCCTAAACTTGGTACAGCGCTATGTACCTAATAGCGCTATTATAAATTACCTATAATAATAAAATCTGTTAACGGCTCAGTTTTTCAACATTTTCAACTTGGAAAAACATATGGTTTTAACGGATCATAGCCTCAAGTGTGACCCCAGACCATAGGCCCACTGATGGACCCGCTGAGCTCAAACAGTCATAGTCACACCCAGGCGTGCTAAGATCTCAGTCTTTAGCTTTGCATACTCCCTAGCATCCTGTGAGGCCAGGTTTATTAATAAGCTTTTTGGGGCTCTCCTGTTATATATGGCGCCAACACTTCCGCTCACTGTCCCAGTCCCAGTTGCTGTTGCACCTGCACGAGGTGCTTAATCAGGTCCTCCATGAAGACTGACGGTGTTTTCAGGCTTGTGGCTGCTTTCACCCAGTACATGCAGGACGATTGTAGTGAATCCGTGTGCTTCCTGGGGATCTATGCCCACATTCTCCACCAATTGTAATAGATCCACTCACAAGGCTGCCATTCCAGGTAGATGCAGGAAACCTTGGTCAGGGTAAATGTCAGGTTTATTACCGTCATAAACCAAACAAATAAAACAAAACATCAATTGCTTGTCCAGCAAAAGGAAACAAATGGAATCTCAGTCCAATCGGCTAGGATCAGGTCCACTGCTTAGAGCTACACCCTGTGCTCTGTACACTCCAAACTCACACCACAAAAAAACAAAACAAAACACAGAGGTGAACATTTAACTTTTATGACCACACTCTGAGGAGGATGGATATGGTGACTCACCTCAACTCACATCACAGTGCTCAATAACCTGGCTGACACATATCACCCATCACTTATGGTACCAGTAATCACATTACATAGGCTATTTGCATACTTACAACTACATTCCAAGCATCCGGCCTCACTCAATTACTTGAATTGAGTGGGCTAGCCTTGTCCAATTGTCACATGACTGCATTTATGCAGATCACATATTTGCCCTCTAACCCCCGTTGCAGGAGAACCCTGACAGTGCATGCACTGCGCAATGTGAAGATTCACAAGTCTGTACTCAAATAGATATATTAGAATAAGCTCAGCTCACAGACACTTAATGGGTGCCCAAAAAAATATATATATATACCCATAGTCTTTAGCTTATTTCTGGCACACCAGGTAAAAGAAAATTGATTCCGCAAGGAAATGAATGCTGAGAGTGTTTATTAGGTCACAAACAGTTCATTAAGTAATGCAAGACATTTTCAACTCCTTATGAGCCTTTGTCAGTCTTATAGGTTTAAAGCAATAAGTGAGCTGGTTGGTGCTCAAAGGAATGTGACCTGTTTCATGTATTGGTGTCTCAGATATCAGCAAACCTTTGCGACCTAATAAACACTATCAGCATTCATTTCTTTATGGAATCAACATTTTTCTTACCTGGTGTACCAGAGATAGTCTAAAGACTCACAGAGTCACTGAAGACTGTGTGCTTCTTAAATTACTCACTGTAAAAAAAAGAGTTACAATGGTCATGTTCAGCTTTGCACCTGTATACGTTGCATGGTAGGGAGTGCCGCAGTTTTTCTCTTGTTTAATTATGGGGTCATGACCTCTACTTATGCACCCCTCCTCCAATAGCCTTAGGTGCTATTGTTCTCTGTTAGTAAGGTCCTATTCGCTTATTTAAAAGGAGGTTTTTAAATCCAAAGAAAGACAGACAGGTTCCCAGTAAGGAGACATGCCTCATCATGGCTACTGGGTGGATATATACATGGCCATCTTTATATGCTAAGTGTCTCATTTTTATATATATATTTCCTTAGCTATAATGCTAGTTCATACTCTTGCATATTCATTATTACATAACTTAGTATTAAGAGTGCAGCTGTCTTTTATTGTTACAATCTGTCATGTTCGGCTTTCCACCTGTACACATTACAAACTAGGGAGTGCCACAGTTTTTCTCTTGTTCTTCTTAAATAACTAAGGTAATTTCTGTGTCCCTTTTCCTAAGATTTCTGTTGTATTTGCACTTGCAATGGGAATGGACAAGATGCTCGCCACTGGTGCTAGCAATAACAATGGATGCTGTTCCAATTACTAGTAGTGTAATAACACTTCTGCTCACTGGCGGACACAGACAGAAATGAGCCTGTGCGCAAGAAGAATATATGGGCACTTAGCAGCCAAAGAGCTCATAAAAATGCACAATTTCACTTACTTTAGAAGTAGAAATGACCCCCTTACCTCTTGGGCCCCTGTACGACTGCACGGGCTGCATCAATGATATGTCCGCCCCTGCCTCTGCTACTAATATTGACTCAACTATCCATGTGAAATGAACTGGAAAAGCTAATAATAGTTAAATTATGCATGTTTAAATGAATGCAGTTCTACATCAGCAATATCTCATGGATGGAAATACTCGATTACAAGACAGTTGCTTGCAGCAGGTATTGCATGAGCTATCTTACCCCCAGATATTTGTAAATTAGGCAATATATTAGAAAATACTACATCAAAATTCATGAAATGTAAAGTAACATCTGCTCTTGAATATACTTTCTGTTTGGCCTGGAGGCTACGCCTGAAGGAACTACGGTAGTGTGATTATCTTATGCCTATGGTGATATAAGGTGAATGAAAAAGTTAAAGTGTATTCTAGTTATGTCCATACAGTGTCGTGACTTTATTCTACAATTTATTTTATATTTGTATTTAATACTGTTAATCAACTGCCAAAAATTCTTTTAAATAAAAAAATGGAGAAATTAGCTGACATTTCATTAAACTCATCAATAGCAGAGTGGAGCCAGAAAAAAGTAAAAATATAGCAAAGCTCATGAATTTTTTTAAAACAATTTCATCTGAGTTGCTGACATACCTGCTCTCACCTTGTACTCCTGGCAGCAAGTAATCTCAGACTTTATGAATATTTTCCTTTATTATTGCAAGTGGCAACAGCCTTTATCTAGTTCAATAAGATTTAATTGCCCAGGATTAGAAAAAGGAACTCATTTTTCTCTCAGAAACTGTCAGAAATCTTATCTAGGGTTTGAGTGTTATTACAGTTTTGTGGGTACTGTTTCAGCATAAGAGGTGGAGGTGTAATATTAAAGACTACGCACCTGTTATGCACCTTTTTTTTGCCATCGTCATTTGTTGCACTCCATATTGGGTTTTACAAGTGGCATGGAGTTTCTCAGAGACATCATCTCCCAAGGCTACTTAAGGAAATCTCAGACTGTGAAGGTACCGTCACACGCGGCAATATTGCTTGCAATTTCACTGGCAATTTGCTGGTTGCAGTGAAATCATGGACATATTGTTCTATTTTGTTGCTGTGTACAAATGTAACTGTGGCGCCCCTGTGACTAGGCGCCACAGGGTAGTATTACACTTAATATAAAAATGTGTTTTTCCCTGTATGGTCATCAGTTTAGGGTTCACTTTATGGAGTCTATTTTTACACCCACCTAGGACCACAACACTTAGAATAGGGGGAACCGGTAATTTAGTAGGTCCCATAGGGGTGGGGGTGGAGCCTAGGATAGAGTAGTGTGAGGAAAAGTGACAGTTAGTGAGACGGTGCTGGGAGGCAGGCAGAGAGGTCAGGCCTGACAGCCCAGCTGACAGGAGGGAGCCCTATCTCTAAGTGGGGGCCCAGGACAGAAGGATATGGACCAGGACTGGTTGGAGCAGGCTGGTCACGTTGGAGAAGCATCAGCAGTGCGGGTAGCTGAAGTAGTCAGGTGTTTACCACTGGCAATAGACCGACAAGCTGCGGGCCCAACATATCCGGGTTGCCGTATGCACCACAAGGTATCTCGCCCCTCAGGACCACAGTAGATCCAGAACTGGTGGGTAACGGCCTGATTACCGACGTCGGGGGAGTGGATGGTCTCCTCTTAAATCTGGGAAAGGACAACCGTGCCTCACTGAAGGAGATCAGAGGACTGGCGGGAGAGCTCTGCGAGGGTGGAGAGTAAGAAGGACAAGTTTTTCCCAGAAAGCCATAGAAGGAAGGACATCTAGAGACTCCATAACAGGGAACCTGGAACTGGTGACTGACCCCCGTAAACTGGACTGTACCGTATACCATCACCATCTGCCGGTACTCATTAAAGTGGAGTTAAACTTGAACTGGTTTCTGTGATTCTTCCCGCCCCAGCCCGGAGGGCTCAGCCTCACCAGCAGCTCAGCGGAGGGGTAAGAACTGCAGCACCATCTTCATCACTGCCCTCCCTCACCATCTTCCTTCATCGCTGCCCTGAGGTAAAGCTCCACCTGTGGGGAGCTGTTCCACACTCTTCTGCACCCACCATCACCTCAGCGGCCGGCTTGCAGCGCCGGTACCAATTTACCGGGAACTACAGGTGGTGTCACGTACCCTTGTAAATATTCCTTCCCCACCATCTAAGAAATAATAACCAGGGCACGGAACCAGGAACCCGACCACCCGTGATGCCCCATCCCAGAAGCCATCAGTCCTGGTGTCCGAGTACCCCTAGCCCTGGGCTCATCATAACAATGTGTCCATGATTTCACTGCAACCAGCAAATTGCCAGTGAAATTGCCTAGCAATATTGCTACGTGTGAAGGTACCTTAAGTTCCTGTGATTTCTATAATTAAAACTTACTGCTCCTCAAGAGTTGTTGATTAACCTATTTTGAACTGATATTTGGAGACTAATCACTATGTTGCTTTCATTTTTGAAAAAGTCCTGTGTTTTCTACAAATCCTCAGACCTACTAGTCAACCCTCAGCTCGCTATCTGCTGGTGAACCTATCTTTTACTATGAGCATCACAAACTGTGTTAGGTTATCATCTGCTGGGGATTCTGCCATCTATATCTGTGTGCTGCTTCAGACCTGCCTTTTTCCTCTTTCTCTGCCCTCATGGTTATGTGGCTTCCAGCATTGGCTGCCTTGCCTATTTGTCTGACATCTACCATTACCTGCTGTCTGGGACCTACTTGCTCCACAGCCTGCTGTGCCAAAGCCTTGGGTTCAAATGTCCATTCTCTGACCTGCAGGTTTGTGAAATGATCTCATCACAAGAGCCTGACAACATGGTTAGGTGTTATCGAAAAAATAAGAATGTTTTGTTAATCCCAAGGAAATTACTTTACCTTTGTGAAAAAAATACGTCTTTGCTGAATTATTCTTGTCATTATGATACTTACACTACAGTTTTTAGATAAGGATTTTTTCTTTTAGATAGTGGTTTAGGATAAGATAACAGCATGATGAGAGGAATGATAGAAGCAGCCACAAATAGAGGGAGCAATTTTCTTGAGACTGAAATAAGTGTCAAGGTACAGATATTGCCAATCTATGGAAACACTGAAGCCAACAGTGTTATATATGAAAAGAAATATGTAATGCAGATGAATAATCTGTGAATGGAATCCTGATAATAGCATTGACTTCACATTTATTCTGTTTTAATTGTGTAGTGGAGACAATTTGCTATGATATCTCCTACAGTACACAGGTACGTATGGATTATTACTTTTCTTTCTCTGTGTAGTACATGGTCAGAAGCGATTACACTATGGTAGACATTATGCAGCTGTGGCGCCCCGCAACGAGTGCGTCACAAGAGGGTATTGCAGCCATAAATGCAGCCGCAATATTCTCTGACACAGCAGTGATTTAGTTAACTTTGAGATCCAACCCTGCATGCATAACCTAGAACAGAGGGCCAATCCAGGGTCCTGGTGGGCGGAGTGCTAGGGAAGTGTATAAGAGAACAAACACTCAGTCTAGAGTCGAGAAGGAGTCTAGAACTGGACAAGACAGGGTCTAGAACTTGAACTTGGAGTAGGAGCGGGGGCTCCGCACCCCGTGCAGCCCCCGGGCCGTCACCGGTCGTGTGTCAGCACCTGAGGCCTTACCAACCGGGAATGGGCATCATCACACGGGTTCCTAAAAACTCCCATGCCCACAAACCACAGCTGGTTCACTGGTACCGAAGCTGGCAGCAGTTCACCTCTGCTAGGCGAACCAGAAGCGTGGAGGAGCAGCTTCACAGGAGCACCCCACCACCAGCCAACTTCCAGTCGTCTAACCAGCGGTGTACCCACTGAGGGATCCAAGGCTCCCCAGAACATCCATAACGTACAGCTTGGATAGGGCATTGAAGCAGCCTCCCCGTACCCGATCTGGTATTCCTGGGCCACAATGGCAAAGCACTTAGCTAGAATGGAGGAACACTACGGATCTCTGAGGGACACTATCACTGCTGAGTCCACCCGGTCTACTACCCGTAAGCTGTATACCATGTACTGCCTGCTGGTTACAGTAAAGACCCGTTGCAGAGACTTTCTGTGTCCGTGTTTCCTTATGAACTGTCCGTCTACACTACAAGGTAACTGCAGCTGCCGCACAACATCTTAAGCAGCTCCAGCCTCTGGGGATCACCGCTCAGCCTGTGGGGAGCGTTCCATCTTGCTGCTGTCCATCCTCCGGAGGTTCCGCAGCGTCGGTAACGATTACCGAAACTACTCATAGGTGGCGTCACGAATAAATTAAACCCCTTTAATCTGTTCCCACAAGACGTCTTCAAATTTTGATCTGCACTACACCGGGCCCCACTACCGGCAGGCGCGGCCCACCCGTGACAAGGAGGAAGGAAGCATCGCCTGTCTAAACCGGAGTCCCGGCCACGGTGAGTCACAGCAACATTGAAGAAATTATACAACAGTATGTCTGTGAATCCGGTACTGTACTTAGTTAACGTAAACAGCTGTTAGAAGCTCCAGCACAATCTCTCTGTATTTCACGGTGTTGAGTGTTCCTCACTAGTGATGAGCGAGCACTAAAATGCTTGGGTGCTCGATGCTCGGGCCGAGCCCAATTTAAGTCAATTAGTGACAGGCTTTGCTCACAGACTTCCGGCTGTAACACGAGTGTTTCTGGGAAAGGGCGGGAGGGTGGGCGTTTTCAAATCGTTGCAGCATACAACACCTTGCTGTGCCCCCCAGAGGGACCCTAACAATCAATCTGCTCCCTGTGAGGTGCCAGCTCACTGTGTGCACTGAAGGGAGCTGTGTATTTGTGTCAGAGCGATAATTATTAGTGAAGAGTCCGAGCATCTCAGGGGCACTCAGTGCTCGCCGAGCATCCCTAGTACTGGGATACTCGTGCGAGTAACGAGTAGCGCCAAGCATGCTCGCTCATCACTATTCCTTACTCCCGCCCCCTCTTTCTTCACAGAGTCTAATAGGAGGTATAAAGTGGATGTTGAGTTCTACACTACAAATCTGCAGCCACTTTTGTATTTCTGTTGATTTGTGAATACTAGCACCACATGCACTGAGTGCTTTGAGGATTCTTTGGTCCCGGTGCCAGGAGCGGGCAGTCATATGATCGCAAGTGTGTGATAGGCGGCCGTCACACGGGACGATTTTTTGCCCGATATCGTTTAAGCGATCTCCTTTTTGATCGCTTAAGCGATATCGGGCTTCAAATCGTTGCATGTAATCAAGCGATTTACGATCTGAAATCGCTTGATCGTGACATCGCTGATCTGAGCTCCGGAGCTCAGATCTAGCGATGAGCGATTTGACTATCTGTCTCATCGTGGTGTATGACACCAGGATGAACGATCTCCCAGCGGCAGAGCCTATGCTGGGAGATGGTAACTATGGTACACGTCGGTTAACTAAGCGACGCGCGGCGCCTAGTTACCCGATGTGTACCATAGTTACCAGCGAGATCGCGGCTCCGCATCGCTGGTGAGTCTGTCTGTGTGACATCTCACCAGCGATGTGAGCGATATTGTAAGCGATTGCGCGTGCACGTGATCGCTTACAATATCGCTCTAGATATCTGTGCGTGTGACGGCCGCCTTACGCATACTCTCGGCCACATTTTAACTAGACTATTGCCAGCCTCACTCAATGCAATTGCATTGAGCAAGGCCGCAATCATCTAGTCAGAATGGGACTGGGTGTATGGATATTGTCCATAAGTATGCAATTATATTACCTTTTCTGATGATGTTTTTGTGTTGACCAGAGTTACCAAACCTAGATTTCAACATTCAATAGCTACTGTTAGGGGAATTGTAAAATTTTCAACTAAAAATGTTTTCATTATATTTGAAGGGACGCACATGTATATCTCCTGTACTTATGACTTTTATTTAAAGACAAACATGCAAGTGTTTGGAAATTGGCAATAGGTACAGTGAATGATGCGCATCCAGAAATGTAAAAAAAAAAATAGCCTTCCTTTATCTTTTCTGGCAATATTTCTCTTCTCCGACTTCCTGAAATTCAGTAAACATATCTGAACAGCAGTGCTCATATGGAGCCACCTATCTAATAAAAAGCCAGAAGTTTTACAGTTATGAATTAAAGAAACCAGTTAAAGCTGGTTGCTGACCGCCATCTGAACAGCTTCAGCAGCACGGTTAGCAACCAGCTTTAACGATCAGGACCATGGAGAGCTACTGACTGAGTCCTGCAGGCCGCCGGAGAATACAGGAATTTAGTGAAGTGCCGGCTTTTAATAAAAAGATGCAATAACCACTGCAGACACATTATGACATGCCAGGTTGTGTCCAGGGACTGTGGACATAACTGGACACAACCTGGCATGACAGCACCATGGGGTTAAACATACATAACCGGCTTATTAACCGCATCTGTCGGCTCTCAGCTGACATACAGCACAGAGGTTGCAGATGGGGTTAATATGTCGGTTAACCAAGGGAAATTTAAAAAATGATGCTGTCAAATCAGCAGAAAGGCCGAAAAAGCTATTATATCTACAGATCATTATCTGTAGATATATAGCTATCGGGTTTTCCTGTGTCGGGACTATAGCACACGCGAGTGACTCACACATTGTGCTGTCTGGGTGCAAGGTTTCCTCGCGCCCATAGACTTCCATTAGCCCCTTGCACATCAAAAATGCTTTCAGTCACAGCATGCTGCAATTGAACTCGCATTTGACTCACAGTGTGAGTTCAGCGCAGGGGACACGCACCAGTGTGCCCTGCCTGATATAGCAACACTGGTCCAAGTGCAATGCGAGTTTCCCTCGCATTGTATTCGTGCAAGTCACTCGCACATTGTGCCTTCAGCCTTAAACCTAAAGTAGCTTTATGGTTTTATTTGTGGTGGACACGTTGCAAGCCATGTACTTTTTCTGGAAAATTATTTTTTTTTGTGTTCAATCTTTGTTTCTTTTTATGTATTTAAAGATTTTCCAAGCTTCACATGAGCATCAACACGTGACTTGAGCATGTGGAACAGAATATGAAAGTATTTCACAAGTTTTTTTTTTTTTATTGTCCAACGGTCTCTTACACATGTAAATCAAAGTGTAAAACACAATTTTTACTAAATGTAGCAGATATTTCAATTTATTAAAATGGTAGTGATTCTCCTCCAGATCAGGGTCATTACTATTAAACACCTCAATTAGATGTGTTACATTACCCCCTTCCTTTTTATGATATGCTTATAAGACATTTAATTAGAAAACTACATTTCTCGGCTGTATTTTTTCCACATGAATGAATGAATATCTCCTTTGGAAGCTGAATTTTACATCAGTTGCTTAGAGTGGAATAGCCACACTGCTGCCTCAGTACTATAGCATGAAATCTGACAAATACACAAAACCAAATATGCTTCAAAGTAAATTGAATTTTTATGTGACTGATGGGTCTTTTAAGCTGACACATTTAAACATTCGGGATGCAGGCATTTCCTAACCACTGACATTTGATTTAATAGAAACAACTTTGTAAATAAAATTATGTACGGTGTCTATCTATCTATCTATCTATCTATCTATCTATCTATCTATCTATATCTATCTATTTTGCTTTCAAGGCTCTGATAACACATTTTACCTGATACATTAACGGGGTAGCCCACTACTTGGACAACCTGTTCTCAATTACCATATTCCACCACGTAAAATAATAACAGACTGTACTCACCTCCAGTGCTAGCGCCATTCCAATGACATGGGCACTGGGTCCCCAATTATGATATTGTGTCACATGAGCCCTGCAGCCACTCAGCATCTGCAATAGGCCTCTTCACTTACACGTCTTTGAGACAAAACTGACATCCATAAGAAGTGAGAGCTTTTTCTACTCTCTGACCCCCCAGATATCAGTTACTTCAAAACGATGGGAGAGTGTAGCGGCCATTGATTGGTTGCAGGTATCATGTGACATAACCTTACGTGAGCAGCGGGAGACCCAATGCCAACATCACTGTATCAACACCGGCACTGGAGGTAGGAACAGTTTCTGTATTATGATAATTGAGAAATTGTTGTCTGAGTAGATTTTTACACCAGTCTTAATGCATTCAGTGTTGGAGTAAGATGCGCTGAATTTATTAAGAAGAGTGTGGCTACCCGTAGATCTGAATACCCCGTCCTTCCTGCCTTCCCTTTCTTGTTCCTTAGTCTACGTCTTTTCTCTTTTCTCATCTTAGCTTTTTCTTTAAGTTCCTATTGGACACCTAAAATAAGATACCTGTTGACTTTTAAATTGTTGTTATATATAAGTGATTGATTAGTATTCTGGAAGACTATATCGGTTGTAAACCATCGATACTCGAAAAGGGGGATTATGAAGACGCAACTGCACAGAGGCTTTTTGTGAAACAAAAACAACTGTGGAATTGATCCCCTCTAATTTGCAGATTGGAGTTTGGTAAACAGAGAGGTTTTCCCCAGTAAGATCAGAGATGATGTCTTCTTTATTACTTAATAAGATGTTTTTTTATTATTTTTTTTTTTTTTTTTTTTCTCTTTGAAAGCTACCTAAATATTTGTACTAGGTACTACTATGGCTGCTGATTTGTAAACCCTGCATTTCATGTTCCTTGTTTTTTGTACATGCTAAAAATGAGAAAATAAAGAATTATAAAAAAGAAGAGTGTGGCACCCTGGCACCCTGGTTGGGGCACCACAGAACCCTTGGTACACAAATGGAGTTGAAACAGCAAGCAGCACTCACAACAAACACAACACCTTTTAACACTTGTTTCACCCCAGGCCTCTAGGGGGAGCTCCACTGGTCACCTTAAGCCAGTTTCCCCTATAAATAGGGTCCTGGAGGGAGAAACACCAGAGTGTGCAGACGCTAGGAGAGCTGCAGGAAGTGTGCAACCTCTGGTTCTGGAGCCACACCAGGCCCAAACCAGCACACCCAGCAAGTGAGAGACCCTTGCAACTGGGGTCATAGGAAAGGAGAAAGCACCTCTCAGGGAGACAAGAGTTATCCTAACTCTCCCTCACCATCCGGTTACTGGAACCGAGCTGTGAGAGCTACCACGCCAACCACAGAGAACCAGCACCACTAGCAGGGAGTCTAGCCCCCTGTTCACCTGAAGCACCCACGGATGAGAGCCCAGGGAAGAGGATAGATATCACTTCACCCCTTTAACAGTACCCTCAGTGCAGCTAACCAGGTGAATCACGTTCCACCGAACGTATAACCCGGTCCGGCAGGATTCCATATTCACCCGACCTCACCAGAACAATAGTGAAGGAAGCCTACACACTGCTTGCTGTGGAAACTCCAGGAGTGTCAACCTCATCACCCGGTCCAAGTATACCTGTTGCCACCAGTAAAGGTACCTAAAAGACTTTGTGTGTGTCAAGTGCATTATTCCTGGAACTAACCCGCAGCACTGCAAAAGCTGCCTGATACCACCAAGTGCAGCCCCTGGCCCCGGGGACTCCCGCTCGTCCTGTGGGGAGCATCCCATCTTGCTGCTGTCCATTCCCCGGAGGCCCAAGCAGTGCCGGTGAAATCACCGGAAATCCCGCAGGTGGCGTCACGACAAGAATAATAACCCCTTTTCTGTTCAGCCAACCCCTATTGATCTGGACCACCGGGCCCCACAGCCGCAGGCGCGGAACCGTGACAGGAGAGGCACCGCCTGCGACGTGAAGACCCGGCCACTATGATTCAAGACCACAACTCTTAAGGTACCGTCACACGCAGCAATATCGCTGGCCATTTTGTTGGCAATTCCATAATTCAGCGATGTGGTAACCACATCGCCTGTACGTAGTGGCGAGAGACGGGGTGATTTTACGTCGACAAATCGCCGGTGGAGCGTTGCCTGATCGCCATGCACTGCAGTGAAATAAGGCAATAACCACCAGGCGATTTCTGTGCATCTTGGCGTGTGACAGGGCAATAGCGATGTAGAAAGCGAGCTCAGACCATCTGGAAGCAATTCCAGAGGCGTGCCTGAATGTTCTGTTTGGCTCGCCCCGTTTGCCGTGATTGGTGACTGCTCCTGCTTTCCCATTGGTTGGCCATGGCTAAGGTGCCATATTTGAATAGCGATATAGTAGAAAGGGCACATGCGTCATGTAGTGCGCAGACATCCTGACAAGGCTAAACAATGGTAATGCAGTTGTGTCGGCCAATTGGAGTGGTAGGGGCACGGGGAAAAACACTCTGGCACGCCTGTCTCCTCTCCGTACTCACACTCCACTCCCACATTGCTGATGAGATGGTGGCGTGTGGAAAAGGGAAATTGCTTCCGGTCCTCTGTAGGTGATTTTCAGAATGCAGGATCGCCGTAGAACGCAGGCGAGATCTCTATGTGTGACGGGGTGATGGCGATGTGCAAAAAAGTTCCTGAAAAGTGCGCGCTCACGTCAAATTGTCGGCGGTATGGAAGCCATATTGCTGCGTGTGACAGTACCTTCAGGCCTTGTGCTCACGCTGCATATTTTATGCAGAAAAATCAGCAATTTGGTTGCAAAAATTTCTGCAAAATCTTCTTGCAGTAAAAAATGCCCCCAAACAGCATTGTGTTTTGGTCTGTATTTAGTGTGTTTTTTTTTTTCTTTTTTCCTTCATTTTATAATGAAGTCAATGACTGAACAGCTGAAAAAGCTGTAGAAGAACAGATTAATTGCAGATTTGGTGCAGAAATTAACCTGCAGCATGATAATTATTGCTGTGTTTTTGCAGCATATCTCCACTCCAATTGCATGGAAAAAAGCACATAAAAACCGCACTGAATACACGTCAAAAACACAATGTGCATTTGGTGTGTTTCTCTGCCTGGAGACACAGATTTGGTGTTGAAATTTCTGCAACTAAATTCTTTTTGTGTGCACATAGCCTTAAAGGGAACCTGTCACCTGGAATTAAGGCCCTGACCTACAAGTAGCTGTCCCTACACCTTCCTAGGTGCTCCCTAACCATCCCTCTCTGTTCTAAATGTGACTTGTAAGGAGTTAGAAAAAAGACTTTATACTTACAGCATGTCGCTCTTTCAGGTGACGGGAAATGCGGCCCCAGGCTCCACTGTCCCCTGCTCGCAACTCTCCAGCACGCCCCGCTGGGCGGTATAATTCTTTATTCATGTCCTCCTGAATTTGGAATCTCCCGCCCTGTTTTCATATGATGATGCACCGGCTGGTACGTCACATCTGGCACTGAGGACTTTCAGATTCTCATATTATTGTAAAATGTACCTAATTCATTAAGTTACCAGTAACAGCTGCCATCTCCTATCTCAGTAATGGAAAAGTCTTCACTGAATACAGATTTACCTCAGAATTGAGACTTTTCATAATGACTGATCAATTCTGTCAGAGAAAGAAGCTAATTTGTCTTATAAGGTACATTATAATGTTCCTTATTTTTATGTGTACCCTTGGGTTATGATGACATAAAAATTAAAACAACGGATAAACTTTAAAGTGATATTATTAATGTATTTGTTAAAGAGAATATGACAGGGTGGATTATTTCATTTTCTTATTAAGCATGACTCGCTATTACTTAGTATAATCCTCTCATGTTATGGCTAAAGGTCAGGTTTCAGATGGTGTAAATCTTTACCCCATAGACAAGCTTTATTTTAAATGACAGATTTTTTTTTTTAATTATTTTGCTATGTGGGCAAGCTATGTGTGCTAAGCTTGTGCAGGCAATTAACAACTACAGCATAAAACTTATACAGGGCAGAACAAAAGACGTTACTCATTATTAGAAATGGGCAAAATCGCAGATATCTGAGTTCAGTGGATCCAGACGGATATTAAAAAAAGTCCGTAAGGGCTAGAGGGCTGCAAGAAAGCAAAATGCAGGATAATTACCGTATACTTACCTAATTTCCAGGCTACTGTCACTGCCTCCGGGTCTGCTTGTTAAACCTTATACTTATTCCACTGCTTCCTCCGTCCTCCCTTTGTGACAGCGTCTGTGATTGGTTGAAGTTAGTCTGCCTCCCCACCCTCTCTGACCTCACACTAGTGTAAAATTAAATAAATAATTGAAAAAAATGGTGTGAGTCCCCTGTATAGTTATACCCAGTGCCAACAGCTGGAGACTGCAGGCCACACCTGTGTGTGTGTTATCTTGCTTTGGTAGCAAAACACTGGGGTTACATGTCTTTTTTTTAAATTATTTAAATAAATATTTTTAAAAAATGATGTGGAGTCCCCCCAATTTTGATACCCAGACAAGTTAAAGCACACAGCTGGAGGCTGGTATTCTCAATGTGGGGAGGCCCATGGTTGTTGGGCTCACCCCAGGCTAAAAAAAGCAGCCTGCAGCTGCCACAGATTTGGCGCATCTACTAGATGCGCCAAATTCTGGCGCTTTGCCTGGCTCATCCCGATTGTCCTGGTGCATTGGCAATTGAGATAATATAAGGGGTTAATGACAGCTGCAACTTGTCAAAAATCACAGCTGCCATCAAGCTATAGGTTAGTAATGGGTAGATGTCTATAACAACCCCAGCCCATTACTGAGGCCAGCTTCACACTATGGTGTGATCAGGTCCGGGATCTGTCTGGTGTGAACCTGACAGCCCCGGACCCGATTTTGACACAATGCATGCCTACGGTGCTGGACAGGGCCAGTTGGC
Source organism: Allobates femoralis (assembly GCA_033576535.1). Taxonomy (NCBI): domain Eukaryota; kingdom Metazoa; phylum Chordata; class Amphibia; order Anura; family Aromobatidae; genus Allobates; species Allobates femoralis. The sequence continues at coordinate 478,977,113 of JARQOC010000005.1, read as the reverse complement.
ACCTATGAGACATCCGGTTTTGTCCCTGTCCAGCAGCATCAGGCTGCATTCAGTTTTTGCTCCGGAAACAAAAACAGAGCTTGCATCATTTTTGTGTCAGGGGCAAAAATGTAACCAAACCGGATCCTGCCGGATTCTCCCGAATCCGGCACAATCCGGCGCCGACTAACATGGAAGTCTATGGGGCACTGGACCGCGCTGGACCTCACAGAGAATCTGTCAGGAACCCGGGCGGCGGGTGCTGAAGCTCAGCGCCGGTCGCGCTGAACTTCAGCACCTAAAGCTGTCCGCTGCTGTGATTTCAGGACCACGGCTATCTCCCCGCAAGCCGCGATCCTGACATTTCAGCAGGGACAGCTCCAGAACCCTTCGATCTGCCGAATCCAGCACAAAACAGGACCAGAGGGCTTATTTGCCCTCCGGTTCTTTTCTAACCGGGGCTATCAGGTTCCCTGCAAAACATCAGACAGAACCTGAAACACCAAAAATGTGGTGTGAAGCCTTCCTAACCTGTAAGTCAAAAGAAATAAATACAAAACATACAGAAAAATCCTTTATTTGAAATAAAAACTGCACACACCCTGTTTCACACCTTTATTAACCTCAAAAATACCCTTTCAGGTCCGAACAAGTCCAACGTACAACGTTCCATGACAAATCCAGCTCTGCTACATCCAGTGAGGGAAAACGCAACCACTCACTGCAGCTTCTGAGACACACTGACAGACATGAAAGAGCCTTCAGCTATTAGAAGCGGTCATGCCACAAGTTCACTGGAGCTCATAGCCTAAGTTCCCCGCTGCCATGAGTGAACTCAGTTTAACCCACTGCTGGATTGATAAATTGCAAGATGTGTAGTGCAGCAGTCTGGAAATCAGCAGTCAGATCACCAGAGTTCACACTCAGGAGCTATTCTGCTGCCCCCAGTGAACTCAGTTGAACCCGCTGCCAGACTGCTGGACTGCTATGCAGTCGTGTCCCGCAATCTGGCAGTCCAGCAACCCAGCAACCCAGCAGTGTGTTCAAGAGAGTTCATTGACAGCATCAGGTTGCTCTAGTGTGAACTCTGGCAACCTGACTGCTGGATTGCCAGACTGCTGTAGCACTGTATTCCACAATCCAACAGTCATGTCAATGGAGTTCACACTGAGTGCTCCCTGCTGCCCAGAGTGTATTTCAAAAGAGTAATAGGTATTTGTGTGAGCGCTGGGGAATCAACCGGCACCAAGGCTATTATGAATAGTTACCTCTCGGCTTTATTTGTACAATAAAAAGGCAGGGTCCTTTAGACCTAAAGGACCCTGCCTTTTTATTGTACAAATAAAGCCGAGAGGTAACTATTCATAATAGCCTTGGTGCCGGTTGATTCCCCAGCGCTCACACAAATACCTATTACTCTTTTGAAATACATTCGTTCCTCCGCTATGCGGAGTGAGGTATGGAGCAGCTCCGGGCAATAGGACCTTGGATGACGTCCTGAACACGCCCACGGACCCACCACGTGACGACTCACATGTGAGGTGCTGGGATTAAGGACGCAGCAAAATCTTCACCATTCACAGCCACTCATTAGCCGAGGACACAGGGAGATAAACATCAATGCACTAATTCTTGTTGTGCAGACAGCACAACAAGCACAGGTGAGGTTCCCATTCAAATAACCTGCTTCCGATGACAATTACAGAGTGGCGCAACAATATTACCTTCTTTGTCATTGCTGCCCAGAGTGAACTCAGCTGAACCTACTGCTGGATTTCTAGACTGCCGGATTGTGGTTCCCATCGGCACAGCAGTCTGCAATTCTGCAGAAATTCAACCGAGTTCACAGCTGTAGGCTTCTATGGTGTGAACTGAGTTGAACTGCTGGCAGATTGTCCCACAATCTTTCAATTCGGCAGCAGGTTCAACTGAGCTCACAGACGACAGAGGGGAAGCTTTTGGCTTTGAATTCCTGTGAACTCAGTGACACCACCGCTTCTCACAGCTGAGGGTCCACCGTGTCTGTCAGTGTGTCCCGAAGTCTGTAGTGATGGGTAATGTTTTTCATCACTGGGGACTCTGGATGTAGCAGGATTGTTGTAAGATATTGTGTGGATTACTTCTGACCTGCAAGGGTGTTTTGGTGTCTATTAAAGGGGTGAAAGAGGTTTTGTGTGTTTTTTATTTCAAATAATATATTTTTCTGTTTGCATTTATTTATTTTGCCTTACAGGTTAGTAATGGGGTGAACCCTACTCATTAATAACCTAAGGCTTTATGGGACCTATGATTTTTGACAAATCACAGCTGATATAAACCCCATATATTACCCCGATTGCCACCATACAAGGGTAAGCACCAGAATTGGCGCATCTTGTGGATGTGCCTCTTCTGGCACAGCTGCGGGCTAATAGTTTCAGGCTAGGAGGGCCCAATAACCATAACTCTTCCCACTCTAATAATACCAGCCCCACGCTTTCAGTGTAAACTGTAAACAGTGGCTGGTTATCAAAAATGGGGGGGACCCCATGTCATTTTTTTTTTTTAATTATGGGGTCCCATCTATTTTTCATAACCAGCCATGATAAAGCTGACCAAAGGGGGCTACAGGCTGCAGCTGCTGCTTTACCAGCCCAGGCTATCAAACATAGGGCAGGAGCCCATGTGTAGCTCCTGTTGCTGCAGCATTGGTGTCTCAACAGCTGGAGGACCAGCAATCGTGGCATACTCACCCTCCGGCAGTCTCATGGTGTCTGCCCATCTCCTGTTTCCTGCTCTCAGATCCAGAGCAATGTGGTCCATGTCTTATGACATGCTGCTAATTGTAAGGTCCCCATTACCTATGATGTTCTCAAGTTAAGTGCATTACCTTCTGTGCTAATCAGAAATATCCTACCATTGTAGCACCAGTGCCAGCCTGCTGCCGTATCCTCTGTGCCAGTCAGTACATATCCAGCAGTCATGCCTTCTGTTCCAGCCAAACCTGTCCTGCTGCTGTATCTGCTACACTTATTCGACCAGCCATCCAGCTGCACATATCTACATTAAATACTGTACCTGTCTGCAGGATTCCAACCCCTGGAGTCCCTGTTGTGGTATCAAGATCCCCTGGAGTTGCTCCTGGTGGCTATCTACCAGTGTAACCCTAACCTCTTCATCTGAGGCTCTAGAGATGACTCGGTAGCTGCTCAGGTACACTCCTCCAGGTCAAGATCGGTGCCTCGACCCAGTGGGTCCATTCCTGGACGTTCGCCCCATCTTCTAAAAACTGGCAGGAGGTTTGGGGGTTGATTTTAAGTCCATATGCAACCCAAAAAATGTTCAACTAGCTCATCTTTAATAATACCAGCCCATAGCAGTACTCCACCTCCACTTTGCTGGAGATTTGTGCCCGTTACTAATCCAGCCACATGCCCATGTCTCTCAAAAGTCACTCTCATTTCATTAGCACTTTTTAAAAATCTGTTTTCAGATATTTCTTGTACCTGTTTTGACATTTCAATCACTATGTCTTGTTAAGTGGTGGTCAAGTTTCAGCCTCCCTTACCTTACCTCCCTTACCTTGGTCATGTCTCTATGCACTGAACACCTTGTATTTCTCAGCACTCCAGGGAGGTTACAGTTCTGGAATATGACAACACTGGAGAATAATTGGTTTCTGATTTCTTTACGTTTGATTCTTCTCAAATCTTTGTCAGGTAATGTGCCTCCTTTTTTCTCAATATATTTTTTACGACCCTGTTAATTATTTGCAACAAAATTTTTGATGATTCTGTGATCACACCTCAATATCTTAGCAATTTAAAGACTTCTGTATGTCTCTGTAAGACATTAAATGTTTAGCTCTTATGTCAGTAAAATAGCTTTTTTGGCCCATTTTGCTGAGGAAAACAAGTTGCCTCATAATTCTGCACAACTTGAAAGAGTAGATGAGTAGAAAATCCATGATACATATAGAAAAACATGGTGGCAGTGTCCTTATGTGGGGCTCAATGAGTGTACTGCTGTATACTGAAAGAAAAGATGTTATAATCACTCTATCCCCTTGCTAGATATGCACTTATTCAACATAAAAATGATTCAAATTACACGTGTTGCATTTTTGAAGAAGTACAGGGTGAAAGTGATTCAGTAGCCAAGTATGTCTCCAATATCTGAACCCGATCAAACACCTTAAGGTACCGTCACACAGGGACATATCGCCGGCGATGTTGCCGGGGATCGCGGGAGCGCGCATCCCTGACAACATCGCCGGTGAGATGTCACACTGAGCAACTTACCGGCGATGTCGCCGACTAGTTGCCGCGGCTATCGCTCGCTGGGTTGCCCGGCAACCCAGCGAGCGATAACCCGCAATGTAGTAGATAGGCGGAATCGCCCGTAACATTGCGGATCGCCGCGTTACACAGGGCGATCAGGCAGAATCGCCTGAGCAACATCGCCAGGTTTCCCAACATTGTTGGGAAACCTGGCGATGTGACTCAGGCGATTCATCGCCTGATTATCGCCCTGTCACACGCGGCAACTCGCCGGAGATGTCGCCGCAACCTGGCCACGCCCCTCGGTTGCCGGCAACATCGCCGGCGATATCTCCCCGTGTGACGGTACCTTAAGGGGAATTCTGAATAGTTATGCATCACTCTCCATCCAGCCTCCAAGCTCTATTAGATGTCATTCTTGAAGAATAGAAGAAAAATAGATGCTGCTAAATGTTATCCCATTGTTCATTCAATGCCTAGAAGGCTTGGTGCTGATGTTAAAATCATTGTGACTATACAAAATACAATATGTAGTAGTTTTTAATATGGGGTTTACACATTTTTGCATCAACTAATTTGAGTAAAACTGAAGATTTTGCAATAAACTTTATATTCTTAACCTTACTTTGATTTTATGGGTTAAAAAATATTCTATAAAACTCAGTCTTGTCAAAATTTTTGGAAATTGCCATATTCAGAGAGATATTGAAAAAACTCTTATTTTTCAATGGAGGTTTATTTATTTTTGCTGATCATTGTAAGTCTATTTATAGACAATGGGTCATGACTAGGGAACCTCAACTGTAACGTTTGGAGTTCATACCAAACAAATACTGTCTGATGCTAAAACCCGAACATGAATTTCTAACTGTACGTCCTGTTCAGGATTTCCATCCGAATAAAACTGGTGAAAGGCTGCAGAGCATGGCTGTAGTTAGTTGGCACAATGACACACATATATCAAAGAGGATTAATTTCTAAAATATAACTTTTATTTGATTTTGTTTAAAAAGAAACCTATAGTTCCTGTGATGCGGTTTATGCAATCCAAACCTTACCAAGGGGATCTAGGGGGGTGGGAACGCTGTCCCTATACTCTCCCTATCTCACCCTGCCTTGCAATGGAGTTTTAGACACGTAAAATTCTTGCTGGTGTCCCCATACCACGGCGACTGCCCCTCCTAACCCTGATTGCACACTAGGGTGAGGGGTTATGGGTCTCACAATTTCACACTAACCTAAAGACCTATTTGTCTCGTATATGTGTCATGGAAGTGCAAAAAGAAGTCCTACTAGCAGAGTCCGGGTCAATCCCCGTTACTCAGTGGAAAAAGCCACATAGGACGTGTTTGTACAAAAAATCTGTTTCTTGTGATAGGGATCCCCTCTATCACAGGGTGTGTGTATAGAGGCGTGTTAGTGTGGTGACCTATTTTCCAATACCAACAATGGTTGGCAATAAACCAAATCTCAGATGAGATATATGTCACACTTTACCTATAACCAACACACACCCATAAGATATGTACATAAAAACACTATATGAAGTAAAAAGGTATGATAAAATGAGCGCTAGGGACAGAAACAGGCACTGGGCTCTTATCGAATATTACCTTTCAAATTTATTGTGAACAGTAGATGTTACAGGTCTCCTCGCCACTGTGGCGAGGAGACCTGTAACATCTACTGTTCACAATAAATTTGAAAGGTAATATTCAATAAGAGCCCAGTGCCTGTTTCTGTCCCTAGCGCTCATTTTATCATACCTTTTTACTTCATATCGTGCTCAATTCCTCCCTTTGGGGAGTGTGGTTTGAGAGCAGCTCTGGTACAGGATTTGGTCAACACAGAGGAGCTGCCCTTCCCTGGGCTCGTGATCTCTGGGAGAGACGTTGAAGTTCCATAAGGAAAGGCTTCTCTACACGTAGCAACGAATTTTTGCCTGCGGTTAAATCTCACCTCAAATCATCAACCTAGTTGTGCAGGGGGCGCAACTAGAAAAGGTGAGTGACATATCAATATAACCCCTTGCTTCGGCTAATTTGCACAGTGTGGCGCAACAAATTCTTGGTTTTTCTTGTACATAAAAACACTGTCAGAGACCAAAACCTGGCCCAGACCATAACATGTAGGACATATAAGACACACAACCGTGCCACTGAGGGCAACTGTAAGGCAGGGGTGTAGTACCCAATGTAGCTAGCCAGTAGTCACTTAGCTTAGCATGATTATGCCGAGTCCTTCACTCTACGCGTTTCCCCCACCGTAGTTCTCGTCGGCGGGTTCCTCAGGAGTGATCCTCCGCAGCACCGGGCACCGGTCTGTGCCCTGGGTCACCCAGGTTGAAGGAGATGATGATCCTCCTTCTCCCCTTCAGTATGGTAAATGGCACACCCCTCCAGGGCCTTAGGATACTCGGAATCAGGCTGTTTTGAGTCTTCATCATGGAACTACAGGGACTGAGACCCAGCTCTGTGACCCTGGTGTTGTCATTAAAAGTTTGTTGTGGGTGGCTAACTCTCTTAGGGAAGGGCATCTGGCGTGGAGGGTTCATTCTGGAAGGCATAACTGGATATGGGGATACTTGTTAATTTTACGTGACACCACCCAGAGGTTGTGGCTATAGATGGCACCACTGCATGACAGTTCTCCTGGGAGCCGATGGTTGGGAGGCAGCAATGTTCTTAAGCACTTTACGGGTAGGACTGGCCCCCAGGGCAGCTAGAGGTACCTGAGTGAGTTGGTAGTTGTGTTTCTAGTGCTTTTGATGCATAAGAAAGTTCACAGACACAGTGGGTTGTGGTCTTCAGTTCTTTTGCTCACAATCTTTGTGTAGCAGCCCGCTGAGCACTAGGTTCTCGGAGGCAGAGATCCAGCTACTCCCAGAAGATAGGAGGACGACTCAAAACTGGCACCCCTTCTCTGTCCCTTCTCAGTCTCTTTACACTGTGCTTGCCTCGCCTATCCTGCCTTGAGCCTTCCCACACAGAGCTCTGAGCCAGTGACTGTGGGCTTTTCTTGGGGGTTAACCTCAAGTGTCTCCCCTTAGCCCTATGGTTGCCACCTTTTCAGTAGATGTGCGCGGTTGTCAACCGTGTCACCTTGGAAGTGCCACACAGTCTCCAGGTCACTAGTTGAGCCTGGTCTGGATTTTCTTGGGGTTCCCAGTGCCCCTGTTGTTTGGCCTAATCCCTCCACTTTCTTGCGCTTGACAATGAATTTGAGTCCCACGGGTGGAATGATCACTGCCTCTAGGACCCTCTCTTTCTTCTGGAGCCACCTGGGTGTTGTTTCTGCTCCTCAGTCTGGCCTCTGGACACTTAAGTTATTTCTTTCATGACAGGCTTTCTTGCTCTAGCTTCCCTCCAACTCGACCCTTGTTATTCAATGGTCTCTCCTCAGCTGTTGTACTGCCTCTCCTCAGCTGGTCAACTCTCTCCTTCTCTGTACAACTTTCTCTCCTGCATTTTAGATCTTTCCTACTCTATTTATACACATGGTCACGTGTCTCACGTCATCTACGTGTGTTCTTCCTGGCCTCACTCCTCTCAAGTGCTCCCTCTAACCACTTCCTTCACCACCCAACCCCACTACAATAGTTCTAGTGTGATCTGGGTGTCCAGCAGCCGTCGGTGCCCCCCTTACCCATGAGTGGGATACTACACTTTAACAATGGTGCAGTACCTCTGGGGCGACTGGATCAGCAGGGGCACCACAACACCACTTGAAAAAAATAAATAATTTGAAAAAAAATTCCATGGTGTCCCGCCTACTTTTGATAACAATCAAGGGTAAAACAGACAGCTCTAACCCTTAGCTGTCTGCTTTACCTAGGCTGGGTATCAAAATTAGGGGAGATCCCATGTGATTTTTTTAAATTATTAAAATAAATAATTTTTAAAAAATAGTGTGAGCTCTCATCTATTTTTGATAACCAGCCAGGGTAAAACAGACAGCTGAGGGCTGACATTATCAGGGTGGGAAGGGCCATGATTATTTGCCCCTTCCCAGCCTAAACATAATATTTTTTCAAACAGACAATCCACCAGAACAGTAGTAAGAACCTCATGTTAGTTTCGTTATAGTCCTATCCTGTTCTAGTGTAATTATATGGACTAGTAAAGTGAACACTTCATATTATATTAATCAGAGGAAACCATTAGGAGTTATGTTCAAAAACAGTTTACACCTTTATTATTAAAAACACATTAACAATACATGACAAAAATTACATGACTCAGTGGTGAGGAGATCCAAGGACAGTGCCACGTTCAGATAGTATCACCAGAACAATGAGCTCAGAAGGGGACAGTAATGCTACATACAAATGACACCAAGGCTATATTCAATCATATAGAAGTTACTTAGACCACAGAAAAAAACGTATATCAAACGTGTGGAAGTACTCTGCTATAATAAATAGTAATAAAAAGCAAGTGCTAGTAAAAAACAGTATAAAAACAGGGTACTTAGTTAATACGTTTTTGCAAAAAAGTACATAATATATATAGAAGTTACTGCAAAGCAATCTCTCAAACATGAGACTCACCCTTGGTGCTGTAAATGCTGTATGCTACCTCTGAGCTCAGCCCCAGTACCCTGAAATATGAACTCCAACATACGATTCACGTTGAAAAAGCGACCAATGTGAAACATACGTTGGGGTTCACGTTCCAGGGCTCTGGGGCTGAGCTCAGAGGAAGCAAACAACATATACAACCCGATGGGTAAGTCTGATGTTTAAGAGATTGCATTGCAATAACTCCCATGTGATTGAATATAGTCTTGGTGTGATTTATATGTAGCATTACTGTCCCCTTCTGAGCTCATTGTTCTGGTGATACTATCTGAACGTGGCACTATCCTTGGATGTCCTCACCATTGAGTTATGTAATTTTTGTCATGTATTGTTAATGTGTTTTTAATAAATAATAAAGGTGTAAACTATTTTTTAACATACGGTAATTCCTAGTGATTTCCAGCCTAACCATAGCAGCCTATGGCAAACCCAGTAAAGACAAATCAATTAGATGCACAGATTCTGATGCTTTAACCTTCTCTTCCCGATTGCCCTGGTGCAGTGGAAATGAAGGTTCTAGTTAATGGGGTTGATGTCAGCTGTGAATTGACAGCTGGTATCAAGCCTAGAGTTAGTACAGAGTTGGGGATTTATCAGACATCCCTATTGCTAACCTGGCAAGTGAGTTGCTAAAAAGTCACACACAGGGAAAAATACTTTATGTGAATAAAGACTCCCCCCCACATGCCCTTGTTCACCAATTTATTAAGTGAATTAAACCATGAAAGTTTCCATGGTAAGCCAATAGCTAATGTCCCATGGCACCCATCGATTCTTATGAAGTCTCATTCTGCAAAAACGCTCAGAACAAGGATCATATAGTTACATACAGTGTTGGCCAAAAGTATTGACACCCCTGCAATTCTGTCAGATAATACTCAGTTTCTTCCTGAAAATGATTGCAATCACAAATTATTTGGTATTATTATCTTCATTTAATTTGTCTTAAATGAAAAAACACAAAAGAGAATGAAGCAAAAAGCAAAACATTGATCATTTCACACAAAACTCCAAAAATGAGCCGGACAAAAGTATTGGCACCCTCAGCCTAATACTTGGTAGCAAAATAACTGCGATCAACCGCTTCCGGTAACCATCATGAGTTTCTTACAAGCTCTGCTGGAATTTTAGACATTCTTCTTTAGCAAACTCCTCCAGGTCCCTGATATTTGAAGGGTGCCTTCTCCAAACTGACATTTTTAGATCTCTCCACAGGTGTTTTATGGGATTCAGGTCTGGACTCATTGCTGGCCACCTTAGAAGTCTCCAGTGCTTTCTCTCAAACCATTTTCTAGTGCTTTTTGAAGTGTGTTTTGGGTCATTGTCCTGTTGGAAGACCCATGACCTGTGAGGGAGACCCAGCTTTCTCACACTGGGCCCTACATTATGCTGCAAAATTTGTAGGTAGTCTTCAGACTTCATAATGCCATGCACACGGTCAAGCAGTCCAGTGCCAGAGGCAGCAAAGCAACCCCAAAACATCAGGGAACCTCCGCCATGTTTGACTGTAGGGACTGTCTCTTTTCTTTGAATGCCTCTTTTTTTCTCTGTAAACTATGTTGATTCCTTTGCCCAAAAAGAGTATGAGAGAACATTCTTCCAAAACGTTTTAGGCTTTCTCAGGTAAGTTTTGGCAAACTCCAGCCTGGCTTTTATATGTCTCGGGGTAAGAAGTGGGGTCTTCCTGGGTTCCTACCATACAGTCCCTTTCCATTCAGACGCCGACAGATAGTACGGGTTGACACTGTTGTACCCTCAGACTGCAGGGCAGCTTGAACTTGTTTGGATGTTAGTCGAGGTTCTTTATCCACCATCCGCATAATCTTGCGTTGAAATCTCTTGTCAATTTTTCTTTTCCGTCCACATCTAGGGAAGTTAGCCACAGTGCCATGGGCTTTAAACTTCTTGATGACACTGCGCACGGTAGACACAGGAACATTCAGGTCTTTGGAGATGGACCTTGTAGCCTTGAGATTGCTCATGCTTCCTCACAATTTGGTTTCTCAAGTCCTCAGACAGTTCTTTGGTCTTCTTTCTTTTCTCCATGCTCAATATGGTACACACAAGGACACAGGACAGAGGTTGAGTCAACTTTAATCCATGTCAACTGGCTGCAAGTGTGATTTAGTTATTGCCAACCCTGTTAGGTGCCACAGGTAAGTTACAGTGCTGTTAATTACTCAAATTAGAGAAGCATCACATGATTTTTCTAACAGTGCCAATACTTTTGTCCACCCCCTTTTTATGTTTGGTGTGGAATTATATCCAATTTGGCTTTACCAAATTACAAAGAATTATTGATTAATCAATTTTCAGGAAAGAAAACTGAGTATTATCTGACAGAATTGCAGGGGTGTCAATACTTTTGGCCAACACTGTAAGTCCATCAATTTCAACCTTCCTCCAATTATATACTTTTATCTCTAATTAATTTATAACTGACAATGTTATATGTACTGAGGAAATCATCCAACCCTTTTTTAAAGTTGTTATGGTATTTGCCTTTACAACCTCTTGTGATAGTGCATTCCACAGTCTGACTGACCTAACTGTAAAGAATAGAGATGAGCGAACATTCCCTGACAATGTTCGCCAACTTCAAATTTGGCAATAACAATGACTATTCGGTTCGAGATCAGGAAACCCGAGCCGTGGGTTTGTTTGGGGAAAAAGTTTTAAATTTTAAAATGGCCCTAAAATTTTCCTTGAAGGTTTGGGGCCAAAATGCTCGCCGGAAGGCCCAGTGGCTGCGAATTGCAGCAACCATAGATTAGGTGAGTTCACTGCCATTGGTTCACATATAGATGAATCAATTGTTAGGCTCCATTCATTGAGTTCACTGTGTCATTGGATGGCTTTAAATTAAAAATACTTATCTCACATTTTTATGGGCGCAGCAATAGTGGAATTTATAAAATGCAGAATGCTGTTGCAGACTGTTTGCACATAATGTAGATGTGATTCAGTCTTCTTAAATTACTCAACAAAGTACAATGATTTAGATTTTTGTAAAAAGGCATGGTAAAGGCAGCACTATAATACTGTGTTAAAATTAGATGGTAGATAGAAAGACTTCAGGAAATACTGTGGAAATCTTAAAAAAAAAAAAAAAACATTAAAAAAATTCTAAAATGCCATTTACCTGGTTACAAATCAATACTGGTTGGAATGATCCTAGGTTAGAGAGACATTAAGTTGCAGGATAGCTTTGTAGAGGTACTTTAGACATTGCAATGCTCTTGCATAAAACCAGTTCCAACAAAAGAAATCTCAGTCATAGCGACTAAATAGATTTCAAGACTAGTTTTCTTTAGGACTGGGATGGAAATGAAATATTATTCTGCCTATACCATCTGCATGAGTTAATGACTTGTATCCATTATAAGGATCTTCCCACCTTTCTAGAGCTGAGAGAAAAAGAAGCACTGGGTCACTAAGACCAGAAGAGTTTTAAATTGTATAATTATTATAATTATCATCATTGTTATTTTTATTTTCACTTTAGACTTTTATTGGGGAATATCACAAGAAAAAATCTAGCATAACTTTGCTTTCACAGTTGTACTACTTGTGCATGGGTTGCATCATACAATAAAAAGTAAGCAAGCAAATTAAATGAGGACATACAACCTCGAGGCATAATAAACAATAACAAATTAAATTGCAACAATGACTACGGACAAAAAAGAAGAAATAATATATTAAATCATCATAATGGCAAGAAACGCAAGAAAAAATAAATTATGACCCTGATATGTGACCCAAAAATAACTTAATATGAGCACCTACTAGACCAGGGGTGGGGAACCTCAGGCCCCAGGGCCGCATGTGGCCCTTGATTATCTTTTCTGTGGCTCCCAAGCAGATTCCTGGGGACTGCAGTGCTTAGGTTGGCAGATGCATTTTGCTGACTGTCTGTAAATCCAGCTCCTCAGTGATCTCTATGCCCCAACCTCAACCCCTCCAGTGAAGTATATACCCCCAGACTCTTCTATGATGTATATTTCATAGCAAACTTGGAAAAACAGTTGAGAACCAACATTATCAATACCACCTAACATCACAGCCGCACCAAAGAGAAGCAGCTCCAGCTACTACTTAATAGATTGTTTAACAAAATATAGCAGGGTAATTTTCAAGTTGATAATTTTGTGTGGCCCCCGAAAGGATGGTAGAAATTTCCAAATGGTACCCAGCAGAAAAAGGTTCCCCCACCCCTGTCCTAGACTCTGCTCATTCTACATGAATCAAAGCATAGGAAGTCATCAGACAACAATACATTGAAAAGAATAGGAAAGAGAAGAGAATTCCCAGTTAAGAGACTTCCCTCATCATGGTTACTGGGTGGTTATGGATAATGCCATATTTGTATAATGTGTATCATATTTTTCATATTTCCTTAGCTATAATACTGTTCTATATTCTTTAAAGTGCCGTTTAAATTTTTACTTAATAATAATGTAGAGCTTATATAATTATAATAAACTTTCAGATATACTTCATATTTGAAATCAGGACTAAAACCTTTCAAAAACCTTCCAGAAGATGTCCCCTCTAGGCTGTTTATAAGCCTGACATATGCTGGGTCGGGGGCAGGGCCTAAACAGCATTCACAGCTTATCAGTGTATCAATTTACAGTGCTTAGTTAGCCAGGCTGTCAGCAGGTCCTGTGAAATCGTTTCTGACTCCTCCATTCACATTGGCTCTGCTCCATGTTATTAGCTGATTTCAAGGAGCAGGGCCGATGTCAATGGAGGAGATAAGATCTCAATGGATCTGCGTGCTGCCAGCCTGACAAACTAGGCACTGTCTCTTCCCTGCATGAGGTAAACTGACAATACAGCTCAGCTGTAGCGACATTAGACAGGCACACTGTGTACGACATGCCCCCAGCCTTATATGGTTATATGGCCGTATTCAGTCTATGTGAGAAGCTGAAGACGGATCTCGTTGAGAATGAGCTTCAGATACAGTCTAGTAGGGACATCTTGTGGAAGGATTTTGAAGTTTCTTCTAATTTTATATATACGGTAGTATGTTTGAAAGTTTATTATAATCACTTGCTCTACATTACTATTGAATAAAAATTTAAATGTTGCTTATACTTTAAGTCCAAAATTACATGTTTTAGTATTTCAGAGTGCAGCTGTCTTTTTCTTACAATATATCATGTTCAGCGTTGCACCTGTACACATTACATGATGAGGTGCCGCAGTTTTTTCTTGTTTAGATTATGGTGTCACACCTTCCCTGCCTGTGCACCCTTCCCCCAATAGCCTTATGTATTATTGTTCTCTGTTAGGTTCTCTGTTGGGTTACTTGCCCATTCAAAAGGAGGTTTTTTAAAGATATCATTGAGTGTAACTGAAAAAAGAGGGAGATACAAAGAGGCGCGTCCTTATCAAAAGGACACTAATGTTTTCCGTGTGGATTGTAAAGCTATCCACTCACCTTTTCTGGTTGTGAGATTCACAACCAGTATGAAAGCATGAGGCAGCTGCTGCAGAACCTCCACCAACGCCAAAACCGCGGGAAATCAGGAGACAAACTGGAAATGGTGTCCACGGTCCTGCGCTGCTGCTCTTTTCCAATGGATTTCACAAGAGGGTTATTACCATAAGAATATCCTTTATTCCATCACACCTTCGGTTTCGGTGCTGTCCCAGCACCTGAGGAAGGTGCTGGCACAGCACCGAAACGCGTAGGTGTGATGGAATAAAGGATATTCTTATGGTAATAACCCTCTTGTGAAATCCTTTGGAAAAGAGCAGCAGCGTGGACCTGGACATCATTTCCAGTTTGTCTTATGATTGAGTGTAGGGAACCAGTTAAGACACACGCCTCATCGTGGCTACTATGTGGTTATGGATGTGCCCATATTTATATGCTAAGGCACCTTTCACACTGGCGTTTTTGAAAAAATGGTGGCAGATGTGGCAGAATTACCACTTTCTGGCCCCGCCTAAGCGCCGCACTTGCGGCAGCATGCGGCAAGCCCCAATGAATATCTATGGGTCTTGTTAATGCTTTTGCTGCAGGAGACGCATCTGCCGCAACCGGCGAAAACCGCACTTGCCGCACCCGACTGCAAGCCCCATAGACAATGCATGTGGCTTGCTGGATCGGTGCCGCAAGTGCAGCGTTAGGCAGAGAGATGCGGCAGATGCGGTAATTGTGCCGCATCTGCCGCATTTTTCAAAAACACCAGTTTGAAAGGGGCCTTAGAGTCTCACTTTTAAAGTTCGAAATTGCATGTGTCATGTTCAGCGTTGCACCTGTACAGAGCCGGCTCCAGGTTTTGTGGGCCCCGGGCAAAACAGTCTCTGTGGGCCCCTTTAACACATACCACGATTCATGAATTTAATATAAAAGCTGCGGGCTGTGGCTATATAGAAGTCTGGGTGGCTGCATATAAATTGACCTGTGCAGGGCTGCATATATAAAATATGGAGGCTGCTGGGCTGTGTATATAATGTGAAGACTGCTAGACTGTATATATAATATAGAGGCTGCTGGGCTGTGTATATAATACAGCGGCTGCGGGCGGTATATATTATTTGGCGGCAGTGCAGCCCAGCAAAGCCTCCAAATAATATATACAGTTAAGCACAGCCTTCAAATAATAAATATAGCCAAGCACAACCTTCATATTATGTATACAGCAAAGCACAGCCTCCATATTATATATAAAGCACAACATCCAAATACTAAATACAGCACTGCAACAGTCTCCAGATAAATATATATAGAGCCCAGTACAGCTACAAATAATATATATAGCACAGACTCCTAATAATATATACAGCACAACCTCCATTTTATATACGCATCACAGCCTCCATTTTATATACGCATCACAGCCTCCTTTTTATATATGCCTCACAGCCTCCATTGTATATATACAGCACAGCCTCCAAATAATATATATAGCACAGTCTCCAAATAATATATACAGCACAGCCTCCATTTTATATATAAAGCACAGCCTCCATAGCCCAGCACAGCTTCCATATAGCCCAGCACAGCCTCCATATAGCCCAGCAGCAACCTCTATATAGCCCAGCACTGCATGCATATAAACTAGCACAGCCTCCATATAACCTAGCACAGCCCCATAAAAGCCCAGCAGCAGCCTCTATAGCCCAGACAGCCTCCATAGCTCAGAACAGCCTCCATACAGCTCAGACCAGCATCCTAGCCTGCAGTAGTCTCCATATAGTCCAGCAGCAGCCTCCACAGCCCAGAAGCAGCCTCCATAGCCCACAACAGCCTCCATAGCCCAGCAGCAGCCTATATAGCCTAAAACAGCCCCCATAGCGTGCAGCAGCCTCCATATAGACCAGCAGCAGCCTCCACAGCTCAGAAGCAGCCTCTATAGCCCAGAACAGCCTCCATAGCCTGCAGCAGCCTCCAAATGGCTCAGCACAGTCTCCATAGCCTGCAGCAGCCTCCATATAGTCCAGCAACAGCCTCTAAAGCCCAGAAGCAGCCTCTATAGCCCAGAACAGCCTCCATAGCACACATCAGCCTCCAAATGGCTCAGCACAGCCTCCACAGCCCGCAGCAGCCTCCATATAGTCCAGCAACAGCATCCACAGCCCAGACGCAGCCTCTATAGCCCAGAACAGCCACTATAGTTTAGCACAGCCTCCATAGCCCACAGCAGCCTCCAAATGGCTCAGGACAGCCTTCATAGCTCGCAGCAGCCTCCATATAGTCCAGCACACCTCCACAGCCTGACGCAGCCTCTATACCCAAAGCTCATAGCCCGACAGCCTCCCGTAGCCAGCATAGCTCCATAGCCTCAGCACCTATTTAGTCACAATAGCCTCCACAGCCCAGAAGCAACCTCTATAGCCAAGAACAGCCTCCATACCCCTGCGCAGCCTCCATATAGTCAGCAACAGCCTCCACAGTCCGCAGCACACTCCATATAGTCCAGAACAGCCTCACAGTCTGAACAGCTCCAAGCCCAGAGCAGCCTCTATAGCCCATAAGCACCTCTATAGCCCAGAAGCAGCCTCCATAGCCCAGAACAGCCTCTATAGTCCACATCAGCCTCCACAGCCCACAACCAGCCTCCACAGCCCAGAACAGCCTCCAGATAATGTATAATATGGTGATTTTCCTGTTACATCTGTCCCCTGGCCACATGTTGGTATATGTAATCCCCATTGTGCTGCACACAGTAAAAAAATGCAGCTATGTCAAAAGGAAAAACGGCATTCACCGGGTAGTGATTTTCACACTTCTTTAATCCAGTGCGGAGGTTACAAGGTGCAGGGAAGGGGTGGCAGAGGAGGGACGATGGTCACCATTTTGCACAAGAGTGCTTCTATGGGTCCATGAGCTGTGGACCCGTAGAAGCGCTCTTGAGTGAAACGGTGACCGTTGTCCCTCCTCTGCCACCCCCTCCCTGCACTTTGTATCCTCTGCACTGGATTAAAGAAGTGTGAAAATCACTACCCGGTGAGTGCCATTTTTCTTTCTGACATAGCTGCATTTTTACACTATGAACTGAGCAACACCGGCTGTGTTCCACTTGCACTAATCAGTGCTGCGCCCAGCTGCTGGGTTAAGCCTGTGCCGGTTTTCTTGCCTTCTGGATAAGTTGTCACAATAAAAAAATATTCACCTTCCTTCTGCTCCCCCGAGGCTGTGTCCTCCTCAGATGCTTCTTTCCTGTATAGCTGCATCAGTGTGATGAGGTCACAGGGAGATGACTCATCATGGTGCTGCAGTCAGCAGAGGAGGAGGAGGAAACTCCCCTGCTCCCCGGAGTCAACAGATTTCTAACTTGCATGTGACACAAATTAGCCATGTGCACTGGCAGAGCTGCAGGAGCACTCAGCCGCTGGCTGAGTGTCCGGCTGAGTGCTCCTGATGGGCCCCTCTTGTCCGGGCTGCCTTTTCCTGATGGCCTCCTCACCATCAGGGCTGCATGTTCCTTAAGGCCAGTGGGCCCCCCAGCTTCTCAGGGCCCCGACCCTTGCCCGGGTACACCAGGTGCTGACGCCTGGCCATGCACCTGTACACATTACATGATGAGGTGCCGCAGTTTTTTCTTGTTTGGACTATGGTGTCACACCTCTCATGCACCCTTCCCCCAATAGCCCTAGGAGTTATTGTTCTCTATTAGTAGGTTCTTACTTGCTCATTCAAAAGGAGGTTTTTAAATCCAAAGAGAGGCTATGATTGAGTGTAGGGAACCAGTTAAGGGACACGCCTCACTATGTCTACTATGTGGTTATGGATGTGCCCATATTTATATGATAAGTGTCTCATTTTTTAAAGTTCAAATTTGCATGTGCATGTTCAGCTTTGCACCTATACACATTACATGATGGAGTGCCATAATTTTTTCTTGTGGAGATCTCCAGTAAACCTGTTATCTGTCTGCATTCATCAGTAACTCTGCTACTGGTAGTGATCTTCAGGACTTCACCTGTTTGCTTGTTGTTTCAGCTGCTTGTGTTTCTAAGCAGCTCCACACTCCCGTCCTGACAGGGGGGAGGCCATTCCGAGTTTATCATCCTGACACATCTGATTTAGTCGCATATCACATGGACAGTGTGATTCCAGCATAGAGATGCACTGGGATCTTGTGACTGGCTGGAAGTCAGACGTTACAGGCACAAGATGGCGCTGTGGGACCAGAGCGGCACCAAAAATGATGAAGCAGACGGAAGGTGAGTATAGACAAGCAGGGTTACATGTAAAGTGACACTCCAGCACTGAAGGAAAAAAACATTTTTAGACCCTTTTCACATCAAGGTTTTTTGATGATTCGAGGCAGTATGGCAGATTTACCACATCTGCCACATCTGTCGCATAATGGCCGACTTGCCGCAAGCCCAATCATCCCTAGGAATTTGCGGCAAGCCCCATTCATTCTCTATGGCATTTGCATTAGTGCGGCAAGTGCTTTTTTTGCCTTGCAAGTGAAAAAACCTTGGTTAGCTGCAGGTTTTTTGACTTGCCGCAAGTGTTGGATTTGATGGTGGCAAAAACTGCAGTTGTCGCACCTGCCACAAATCCTTATAGAGAATGATTGGGGGATTGCGGCAAATCCCATAGAGAAGGAATGGGGGCTTGCTGCAAGTCAACCGTTACGTGGCAGATGCAGTATATCTGCTGTATCTGCCGCGAATCAGCAAAAACACTGATGTGAAAGGGGCCTTAGTGGTGCGTTAAACTAAAATAGAAGTATGTATTTAATTCAGCACTCTTTATATCAATAAGTGGAATTTTAAAAACGTCTCCGTGACTATCCACACTGTATTAAAAACGGTATTATCTTGTGTTCTTTTGTATAAAATTAGTTTACCTTGTATTTGTTTTTCCTGGATATTCACATTACATGGTGGATTGCAATGTTTTATAAACAAAAAAGTATTAAATTAAGAAATTTAAGTATTGTGTTATCTATACTGTTTAAAGTGAAAAACTTAATCTCATTTATCCATGTCCCAGAGTAGAAAATACGTAAATTTCTCTCATTTAACAATTAGACAACTGATGGTAATGGAAAAGTGAGATGCGGCATGCTCCAGATTCGCCTGTTTCCTATGCAGATTTGAGCACTAGGGGAGATATTCCTTTCATTCTCTTACATAACATGATATCCTCTTCAGAACATAGTTTAATCACATTGTCTCCAAAAAGAGAAATGTATGAGTTAACATCATATTAAAATCAAAGATAAATTAATCTCTTACCAAATAGATGCTGCTTATAACTTTTAAACATGAGTTTTATTTGATAGAAAAAGACAAGCAGGATTTTATTGTTACTGCTGCTCTGGAAATACTGATAATACTGATGTTATATAATTCATTTCTTTGTCTGCTTGTTAATGCTAGTTTGACTAGTAGCACACACAGTTCTGTGGAGCTGAAATATAAGGACTCGGGAGTCGGGGTATGTCAACGCTCCATTGCCACTAGCTGTATAATTACAAAGCATTGCAGAAAAAGAATTTCAATGAAAGAGAAATTCATGCATCTGATATGCTATATCTAATATTTCTTCCGGTACATTCAAAAGTGAGACTATAAAATAATGTCACACACAACCATTGAGTATGTTTACAATTAATATAAAATATACAAAAAATGTATCAAAGGATGCATATGAGATACAGGTGATTCTCAATGAATTAGAATATCATCAAAAAGTTAATTTCACTAATTTAATACAAAAAGTTAAATGTGTATATTATATAGTCACTAGTAAAAAGGCCCGATGCAATTGCATCGGGAGCGCGGTGAAATTAATTGTGTGTATACAGGCGGGTGAGTGGCTAGCAGAGTATACATGGGGCTGTGTGGGTAGCAGAGTATACAGGCGGCTCTGTGGGTATCAGAGTATAGAGGGGGCTCTGTGGATAGCAGAGAATGATGTGGGGGAGGCTGGAGGGGTGAGGAGAGCAGAGGCTGGAGGGGTGAGTAGAGCAGAGGCTGGAGGGGTGAGTAGAGCAGAGGCTGGAGGGTGAGGAGAGCAGAGGCTGGAGGGTGAGGAGAGGTAGGCTGGAGGGGTGAAGAGAGGTGAGGGTGGAGGGTGAGGAAGGTGAGGGTGGAGGGGTTGGAAAGGTGAGGGTGGAGGGGTGAGGAGAGGTGCGGATGAGGGGTGAGGAAGGTGCGGATGGAGGGTGAGGAGAGGTGCGGAAGGAGGGGTGAGGAGAGGTGCAGGCAGGAGGGGTGAGGAGAGGTGCGGAAGGAGGGGTGAGGAGGAGGTGGGCTGGAGGGGTGAGGAGAGGGGGTGGAGGGTGTGAGGAGAGGTGCAACTGGAGGGGTGAGGAGAGGTGCGGATGGAGGGGTGATGAGAGCTCCGGCTGGAAGGGTGAGGAGAGCTCCAGCTGGAGGGGTGAGGAGAGCTCCGGCTGGAGGGGTGAGGAGAGCTCCGGCTGGAGGGGTGAGGAGAGGTTCAGCTGGAGGGTGAGGAGAGGTCCGGTTGGAGGGGTGTGGAGAGATGCGGCTGGAGCGGCGACATCACCGCTCGGCGGCAGGACGTGGACTGCGTGCTGGGGCTGATCGCAGCCCCAGTCACATGGAATTGTCCTCTGCGGCGGGTTGTGTGATGCAGAGAGGGATCAGTCCCTGCCCTCAGGTCACACATGTGATCTGAGGGGAAGGAGCGGATTGGGCGGTGTGTGGTAAACACAGGACGGCCATCTAAATTGGTCCAGGACGCCGAGTCCTGGCTAATGGGATGGGTATCTGTGTGTACAACACAGCGCCCAATGCACTTGCAGGGGCGGCGGCCAATGGGAGTGAGCAGGGCGTGTCAGGCTTTGTAGGCTGACAGGGTCTGCTCACTCCCATTGGCCGCCGCCGCCCACAGGACGACATCATTGGCTCCCGTCACCCGGCCAGAGCCCGTAGACGGCTACTCCAGCAGCATGGCGACACGGAGGCCCCAGCTGTGAGAGAGCGGCGAGGGGCAGAAGCCACCGCCGGCATTCGGCAGTGTTGGACGTCGCGGAGGGCGCAAGGGCGATCGCGATGAAGCGGGGCCGACGGTTGGCAGGATGGCAGCGGTGTGAGGTAGTGCGCTGAGGATGGAGGAGGCTGAGAGGATGGAGGAGGCTGACAGGATGGAGGAGGCTGAGAGGATGGAGGAGGCTGTGAGGCTGGAGGAGGCTATGAGGATGGAGGAGGCTGTGAGGCTGGAGGAGGCAGTGAGGCTGGAGGAGGTTGTGAGGCTGGAGGAGGTTGTGAGGCTGGAGGAGGCTGTGAGGCTGGAGGAGGCAGTGAGGCTGTGAGGCTGGAGTAGGCAGTGAGGCAGGAGGAGGCTGTGAGGCAGGAGGAGGCTGTGAGGCAGGAGGAGGCTGTGAGGCAGAAGGAGGCAGTGAGGCTGTGAGGATGGAGGAGGCTGTGAGGCAGGAGGAGGCTGTGAGGCAGGAGGAGGCTGTGAGGCAGGAGGAGGCAGTGAGGCAGGAGGAGGCTGTGAGGCAGGAGGAGGCTGTGAGGCTGGAGGAGGCAGTGAGGCTGTGAGGCAGGAGGAGGCTGTGAGGCAGGAGGAGGCTGTGAGGCTGGAGGAGGCTGGAGGCTGTGAGGCTGGAGGAGGCAGTGAGGCTGGAGGAGGCAGTGAGGCTGTAAAGCGGAGAGAGGCTGTGAGGCTGGAGAGGCGTGAGGCTGGAGGAGGCTGTGAGGCTGGAGAGGCATGGAGGCTGGAGGAGGCAGTGAGGCAGTAAGAGGCAGTGAGGCTGAGAGCAGGAGGCTGTGAGGCAGGAGGAGGCTGTGAGGCGGAGGAGGTTGTGAGGTGGAGGAGGCAGTGAGGCGAGAAGGAGGCAGTGAGGCTGTGAGGCAGGAGGAGGCTGTGAGGCTGGAGGAGGCTGTGAGGCTGGAGGAGGCTGTGGAGGCTGTGAGGCTGGAGGAGGCTGTGAGGCTGGAGGAGGCAGTGAGGCTGTGAGGCTGGAGGAGGCTGTGAGGCTGGAGGAGGCAGTGAGCTGGAGGAGGCAGTGAGGCAGAAGGAGGCAGTGAGGCTGTGAGGATGGAGGAGGCTATGAGGCAGGAGGGCTGTGAGGCAGGAGGAGGCAGTGAGGCAAGGAGGCTGAGGCTGGTGAGAGGCGGAGGAGGCAGTGAGGCGGAGGAGGCAGTGAGGCTGGAGGAGGCTGTGAGGCAGGAGGAGACTGGAGGCTGGAGGAGGCAGTGAGGCTGAGGAGGCAGTGGAGGCTGTGAGAGCAGGGAGGAGGCTGTGAGGATGGGGAGGCTGTGAGGCTGGAGGAGGCTGGAGGCTGGGGAGGTGTGTGAGAGGAGGAGGCTGTGAGGCAGGAGGAGGCGAGCTGTGAGGCGAGAGGAGGCTGTGAGGATGCAGAGGAGGCTGTAAGGCTGGAGAGAGGCTGTTGAGGAGCTGGAGGAGGCGTGAGGCTGGAGGGCTGTGAGGCGGAGGAGGCAGTGAGGCGGCGGAGGCTAGGATGAGGCAGAGGAGGCTAGTGAGGCAGGAGGAGGCTGTGAGGCTGGAGGCTGGAGGCTGGAGGATGGTGGAGGCAGGTGGAGGCAGTGAGGCAGGAGTGAGGCAGTGAGGCTGGAGGAGGCGTGAGGCTGTGAGGAGTGCTAGTGAGGCTGTGAGGCTGGAGGAGGAGTGAGGCTGGAGGAGGCAGTGAGGCAGATAGGAGGCAGACTGAGGCTGTGAGGAGGAGGAGGCTGGGAGAGGAGGAGAGGCATGAGTTGAGGCATGTGAGGTGGGAGGTGTGAGGGCATGGAGTGAGGGCTGTGAGGCTAGAGGAGGCTGTGAGGCAGGAGGCAGGCTGGAGGCGGAGGAGGCTGTGAGGCTGGAGGAGCGAGTGAGGCTGGAGGAGGCTAGTGAGGCAGGAGGAGGCAGTGAGGCTGGAGGAGGAGGTGAGTGAGCTGAGGCTGAGGATGGGAGATGGGAGCTGTGAGGCTGGAGGAGGCTGGAGGATGGGGAGGTGTGAGGATGGAGAGCGTGAGGTGAGGAGGCTTGCGAGGTGAGGTGAGGCTGGAGCGTAAGGCTGGAGAGCTGTGAGGCTGGAGGAGGAGCTGTGAGGCTGGAGTGAGCTTGTGAGGCAGGAGGAGGCTGTGAGGCGAGGAGGCTGAGGCTGAGAGGCGGAGAGGCGAGTGAGGAGCAGTGAGGCTGAGGGAGGAGGCTGTGAGGCTGAGGAGGCTGTGAGGCAGGAGGAGGCTGTGAGGAGGGGAGGTGTGAGGCTGGAGGAGGCTGTGAGGCTAGAGTGAGGCTGTGAGGCATGGGAGGCTGTGAGGCGGAGGAGGCTGTGAGGCTGGAGGAGGCTGTGAGGCAGGAGGAGGCATGTAGGGGAGGAGCGTGAGGTGAGGAGGCTATGTGAGGCTGGAGGAGGCTGTGAGGCTGGAGGGGTGAGTGAGGTGATGGTGGAGGAGTGAGGAGGCTGGAGAGCATGTGAGGCTGAGGAGGCTGTGAGGCTGAGGAGGCTGTGAGGCGGGGAGGAAGGCTGTGAGGCTGAGGAGGCTGTGAGGGAGAGCTGGAGGGAGGCTTGAGGCGTGAGGAGGCAGTGAGGCTGGAGGGTGAGGGCAGGTGAGGCTGTGAGCCGGGAGGCAGTGAGGCTGGAGGAGGCAGTGAGGCTGGAGGCTGAGTGAGTGGCGGAGGAGGCAGTGAGGCTGAGAGAGCTGTGAGGCTGGAGGAGGCTGAGTGAGAGGCTGTGAGGTGGAGGCATGAGGCAGGAGGAGGCAGTGAGGCTGTAGGAGGCAGTGAGGCTGTGAGGCTGGATGAGGCGTGTGAGGCTGGAGGAGGCAGTGAGGCTGGAGGAGGCAGTGAGGCAGAAGAGGGCGAGGCAGTGGAGGCTGGAGGAGGAGTGAGGCTGTGAGAGGCTGGAGGAGGCTGTGAGGCCAGGGAGGCTGTGAGGCTGGGAGGCTGTGAGGCAGGAGGAGGCTAGTGAGGCTGGAGGAGGCAGTGAGGCTGAAGGAGTGAGGCTGTGAGGCTGGAGGAGGCTGTGAGGCTGGAGAGGCTGTGAGGACTGGGGAGGCTGTGAGGAGGAGAGGCTGTGAGGCTGGAGGAGGGCAGTGAGAGGCTGGAGGAGGCTGTGAGGCTGGAGGACCTGTGAGGCAGAGAGCTGTGAGGCGGAGGAGGCTGTGAGGATGCGGAGGCTGTGAGGCGGGGAGTGGAGGAGGCTGTAGGCGGGGAGGAGGCGTGAGGTGGCAGTGAGGCTGTGAGGCTGGAGTAGGCAGTGAGGCTGGAGTAGGCATGTGAGGCTGGAGGAGGCAGTGAGGCTGAAGGAGGCTGTGAGGCTGGAGGAGGCAGTGAGGCTGGGAGGGAGGCAGTGAGTGGAGGAGGCAGTGAGGCAGGAGGAGGCAGTGAGGCTGGAGGAGGCAGTGAGGCTGGAGGCAGTGTAAGGTGGAGGAGGCAGTGAGGCTGAAGGAGGCGTGAGGCTGTGAGGCTGTAGGAGGCTGTGAGGCATGGAGGAGGCAGTGAGTGCTGAAGGAGGCAGTGAGGCTGTGAGGCTGGAGGAGGCAGTGAGGCTGGAGGAGGCTGTGAGGCTGGAGGAGGCAGTGAGGCTGGAGGAGGCAGTGAGGCTGAAGGAGGAGTGAGGCTGTGAGGCTGGAGGAGGCAGTGAGGCTGGAGGAGGCTGTGAGGATGCAGGAGTGTGTGAAATGCTTATACTTACCCTCCGGCGACCGCTCGCTGCTGTGAGTAGTATCAGGCATTGTGCTGATAGGACCTTGGATGATGTCAGAATGACATCAGCGTTCGGCGATGTGATTGGGGCGCTCGCGTCATGTGACATATCACATGGGCGGAAGCGGGCCAATCAGAGCGCCGAAAGCTGATGTCATTGTGACATCATGCAAGGTGCTATAAGCACACTGGGTGGTTTGTAAACTCCGGGCGCCGCTGTGGCGGGGGGAGCATGAAGATGTGGCGGGTGAGCGGCGGGCTGTGGGTGGAGGGGGCAGTGTTTGGGATATGATGCAGTGTGGTCTCCTTCGGCAGTATTTTTGGGCTTCCCGCCAGCGGCTCGCGATGGCGCATGCGCGCCATCGCTCGCAGGGCGCGTGATAGCAGCACAGTGGCCGGAAGCCCAAAACTGCAGATTATGTATAGAGATTACAAAAAGTGATCTATTTCAATTTTGTTCTGTTAATGTTGATGATTATGGCTTACAGCCAATGAAAACCCAAAGGTCATTATCTCTGAAAATCAACGTAGGGAGGATAAAGGGTTAAAATCCGTGCTGCCGTATTCCACAAGACATCAAAGGGTGAATATGATATTGATTTATTAGTCGACGTGTTTCAGGGCTCTCTGAATCGCCCTGAACCATGGCAATACAATATTGACTTGTCCTGAGGAAGGGGCCAGGGAGCCCTGAAATGCATTGACTAATAAATCAATATTATATTCACCTTCACTGTCTCATGGAACACAGCAGCAAGTTTTTAACCCTTCATCCTCCCTTCTCTATATGCACCACACTGGGGACTGCAGCAGCCGTGATATGCTTTTATAGTGATTGTGACTCTCACAACCACACAATGTGAAGCCTCTGATACCTATTTAGGTAATATTTTATCTCTCAGACCCTCCATCCTCCCTACTTTAATTTTCTGAGATAATGACCTTTGAGTTTTCTTTGGCTGTAAGGCATAATCATCAACATTAACATAAATAAACTCTTGAAGTAGATCACTCTGTTTGTAATGACTCCATATAATACCGTATATACTCTACTCGTGTATAAGCCGACCTGTGTATAAGCCGACCCCCCTACTTTTGCCCCCAAAACCTGGGAAAACCTATTGACTTGTGTATAAGCCGAGGGTGGACTCCAGCACATGTAAACAGCCCCCAGCAGTGTGGTATACAGGCCCCCCCAGTGGTATACAGGCCTCCCCAGTGGTAGTATACAGCAGCCTCCCCAGTGGTAGTATACAGCAGCCTCCCCAGTGGTATATACAGGCCCCAGCAGTATATACAGCAGCCCCAGTGGTATACAGCAGCCTCCCCAGTGGTATATACAGGCCCCAGCAGTATTACAGCAGCCTCCCCAGTGGTATATACAGGCCCCAGCAGTATATACAGCAGCCCCAGTGGTATACAGCAGCCTCCCCAGTGGTATACAGGCCTCAGTGATATACAGGGCCAGCGGTATACAGGCCCCCTCCGCAGTGGTATACAGGCCCCCTCCGCAGTGGTATACAGGCCCCCTCCGCAGTGGTATACAGGCGCCCCCCCCCCCCCTCCGCAGTGGTATACAGGCGTCCCAACCCCCCATCAGTGGTATACAGGGCCCCCCCTTGCTGCCGCTCACCTGTAAAGTAATACATCATTATACTTATCCATGTCGCTGTCGACGCTCTGACACCGCACTCCTCCGGGTCTTTATGCTTCTTCCTGCTTGTGACCGGTGGGCGCAGGCAATGACGTCATTGCCTGTGTGCCGGAGGAGGAAGCATGAAGACCCAGAGGAGCGCGGTGTCAGAGCGGCGACAGCGACAGGGATAAGTATAATGATGTATTACTTTACAGGTGTGCGGCAGCAAGGGGGGGCCCTGTATACCACTGATGGGGGGGGCGCCTGTATACCGATGGGGGGGCGGGCGGCCGGGACTTTTCAGCACATTTTTTATGCTGAAAAACTCGGCTTATACACGAGTATATACGGTGTATGTGTTTCACTTATTGTATTGAACTACTGAAATAAATTAACTTTTTAAATGATACTGTAATTCATTGAGATGCACCTGTATATCTAGAGTACACTCCCTGACAGAAGTTATGCCACTTATCCATGTTATGTAAATAAAAGCTTATAACGTGACGTTAAATTCATCCATTGGTTTTATAAATTACTCTTTTGAAAGCTGAAACCCTCCTAAATGTGGTTAAGAAAATAAATTGGCATCGATGCAGAAATATTGATCATTTAATGAACACAGAATGGGCAGATTTTGGCAAGACAAAAGTTTTGTTGCCCACAGAACGTAATGTGATTTTCAAACAATTAACTTAAAATACAAATATATGTTGCATAACATTGGTGAATGAAGTTGTGGTGCTACTAGAGTCATATTTAATATTTTGTGTGAGTTCCATGAGATTGAAGGACTGCATCCATGCAATTCAACAATGATTCATACAATTTACCGTATATACTCGCGTATAAGCCGAGTTTTTCAGCCCAAAAATTGGGCTGAAAAGTCTCCCCTCGGCTTATACGCGAGTATATACGGTAATTGAAAAAAAAAAAAAAAAAACTGGCCAAAAAAAAATCTCAAGGGTTAATACACAGCAGCCCCAGGTCCCCCTCACTGTTTGGCGCCCCCACCGCTGCGCTCATACATTACCGGTCTAGCAGCTGTCATCCTCCGGTGGCTGATCGCGGCTCCCGGCTCCGGCTTCCATCTTCTTCTGTGTCTTCCTGCATGTCACATGACCGGCCGGCGTCGCGATGACGTCATCGCGATGCGCCCCGGTCACAATGCAGGAAGACACAGAAGAAGATGGAAGCCGGAGCCGGGAGCCGCGATCAGCCACCGGAGGATGACAGCTGCTAGACCGGTAATGTATGAGCGCAGCGGTGGGGGCGCCAAACAGTGAGGGGGACCTGGGGCTGCTGTGTATTACCCCTGGGGCTGCTGTGTACTACCCCTAGGGCTGCTGTGTACTACCCCTGGGGCTGCTGTGCATTACCCCTGGGGCTGCTGTGCATTACCCCTGGGGCTGCTGTGCATTACCCTGGGGCTGCTGTGTACTACCCCTGGGGCTGCTGTGTACTACCCCAGGGGCTGCTGTGTACTACCCCTGGGGCTGCTGTGTATTACCCCTGGGGCTGCTGTGTACTACCCCTGGGGCTGCTGTGCATTACCCCGGCTGCTTAGCATTACCCCTGGGCTGCTGTGTATTACCCCTGGGCTGCTGTATATACCCCTGGGCTGCTGTGTACTACCCAGGGGCTGCTGTGTATACCCCTGGGCTGCTGTGTATTACCCTGGGCTGCTGTGTATTACCCCTGGGGCTGCTGTGTACTACCCGGGGCTGCTGTGCATTACCCTGGGGCTGCTGTGCATTACCCCTGGGGCTGCTGTGTATTACCCTGGGGCTGCTGTATAACCCCCTGGCTGCTGTGTACTACCCAGGGCTGCTGTGTACTACCCCTGGGCTGCTGTGTATTACCCTGGGCTGCTGGTACTACCCCTGGGGCTGCTGTGCATTACCCCTGGGGCTGCTGTGCATTACCTGGGGCTCTGTGCATTACCCCTGGGGCGCTGTGTATTACCCCTGGGCTGCTGTGTATTACCCTGGGGCTTTCCTGTGTATTACCCCTGGGGCTGCTGTCATATACCCCTGGGGCCTGCTGTTACTACCCCTGGGGCTGCTGTGTATTACCCCTGGGGCTGCTGTGAAATTACCCTGGGCTTGCTGTGTACTACCCCTGGGCTGCTGTGTACTACCCTGGCTGCTGTGTACTACCCTGGGGCTGCTGTGTACTACCCCTGGGCTGCTGTGTACTAACTCCATTGGGGCTGCGTGTACTACCCTGGCTGCTGTGTACTACCCCTGGAGGCTGCTGTGTACTACCCCTGGGCTGCTATGTATTACCCCTGGGGCTGCTGTATACCCCTGGGGCTGCTGTGTACACCCTGGGGCTGATGTGTACACCCTGGGCTGATGTGTATACCCCTGGCTGCGTGTACTACCCTGGGCTGCTGTGTATACCCCTGGGGCTGCTGTGTATACCCTGGGCTGCTGGTATTACCCCTGGGGCATGCTGTGTAACCCCTGGGCTGCTGTGTATACCCCTGGGGCTGCTGTGTACACCTGGGCTGCTGTGTACTACTAAGGCTGCTGTATACCACTGGGCTGCTGTTATACTGCTGGCCTGCATACCACTGGTGAGGCTGCTGTAACTACCACTGGGGAGGCCTGTATACCACACTGCTGGGGCTGTACACCAGTGCTGGGTCCACCTCGCTTATACACGAGTCAATAGTTTTCCAGTTTTGGGGCAAAAGTAGGGGGGTCGGCTATACACGGTCGGTTATACACGAGTATATACGTTTATTAATGAAGTCATCAGGAATAGCAAAGAATGCAGTCTTACATGCCTCCCAGAGTTCATCTAAATTCTTTGGTTTTGTCTTCCAAGCTCCTCTTTCATTCTACTCCAAACATGCTCAATGATGTTCATGTCTGGTGACTGGGCTGCCCAGTCCTTGAGCACCTTGATCTTTTTTGCCTGGAGGAACTTTGTTGTAGAGATGGATGTATGAGATGGAGCACCAGAATTTGACCCCTTTTATGATTTGGCATATAAGAGGTAGTTAATACTTCTTGATATTTTAGGCTATTGATATTGCCTTCCAACTTGCAAATGTTTCGCACACCCCCATACTGAATGTAACCCCAGACCATGATCTTTCCACCACCAAATTTAACTGTTTTAACTGTTTTCTGGGTGTATTTTGTATCCATACAGGCTCCAGTAGGTCTCCTCAGTATTTGCAGTGGCTGTGGTGTAATTCTACTGAAGATTCATCAGAGAAATCCACCTTCTGCCACTTTTCCAGTGTCTATCTGTTTAGCAGGCTGTGGGACTTTGCAAATGCCACATGGTTTGTTATTTGCCTTTTGTTTAGTGCTGGCATCTGGTCACTGATTCCACCATGGAGGCCATTTCGAGATAGAATCCTACAAACTGTTCTAGTTGACACAGGGACTTGAGGTGACCAGGCCTGTTGGAGCTCTGCAGCAGTGGAGGAGGGGCTTGCTTTGGATTTTGTAGCCAACAAACATTCCTCCTGAGCAGCTGTCTTGCGGGGTCTGCTGGACCTGAGCTTGTCAAACATCTCCAGTCTCTTCAAATCTTTTTTTAATTCTTTGTACTTGATGCTGAGACACATTAAAGGTACCAGCCACCTCTGCAGTGGATCTGGTCTTCAGCCTCTTGATAATCAAGGCTTTGGTCACAGGTTGAATTTTTGGCATGTTGTCAGAGCTCAAGTTGCAGTTCAAGTGAAGTCTGGGTGCTGGTTTTTTTTAGACACACCCATTAATAACCATCATTACTGAGCACAGGTGATGATGTAAACTAGGATTGGTGCATTATATGGCCAGACAACTTGTCTTGCTAAAATCTGACCATCTGTGTTCATTAAATTACAATGTGCAGCATGATCCCTAACTTACGACAATTGGAGGGTTTCAGCTTTCAAATGAGTAATTTATACAACCCAAAGGATGAATTTAACGTCAGATTAATAAGCTTTTATTTACATAACATGATAAGCGACATAACTCTGTCAGGAGTGTAGTGCTCCAAAGCCCTGTCATATGATCAAACATAGATTTCCAATACATATGGGCTATCTGTTTACTAAAGAAATTGTACAACAAACTGTATGGTGCAATTTCTTAATTACCCTTTGAAAGTGCAAACTTTGGGGCCAAAGTAAATTTGTGGAAAAAAGAAAATGGGTCTTTTTCTTCACATGCTTTAATTCCTGTGAAACTTGAAGGGTTAATAATCATCTTAAATGTGGTTTTGAGCATTTTGAGATGTGCTGATTTTAGAATGGTGTCACTTTTGGGTGTTTTCTGTAATATAGGCCCCTCAAAGCCACTTCAAATATGATGTGGACCCTAAAAACATGTTTTTGTGAATTTTGCTGGTAATAGGAGAAATTGATGATAAACTTTGAACCCTTCTAACTCCCTAACAAAAAATAATTATGTTTCAAAAATTATGCCGTTGTAAAGTAGACATGTGGGAAATGTTATTTATTAACAATTGTGTGTGATATAACTCTCTAGTTTTACGGGTTAATAACTATAATTTTGAAAAATTGCTAAATTTTCTGAAATTTTGCCCAATTTTCAATATTTTCACAAACAATTTAAAAAATATCCTCATAAATGTATTACTACCGTTGCATGAAGCACAATGTGTCATGAACAGAAATCGCAGAACCAATGTGATCGGTGGAAGCATTCAAAAGTTATTACCACATAGAGTGACAATGGTCAGAATTGAAAAATTGGATTGGTCAGGAGAGTGAAAACAGGCTGGGGTAAGGGGGTAATCACTTTATTGGCTTCCCATATTGAGAAATTATATGTCTTCTCAAGATATGGGTTCATATTCATCGACTGTACTTGCCTTGTACGAGAGACATACAAGCATGTTACTATGTTTTCTCTTGTTTTATGCCTTGGTTTCGTATCTAGATTTGGTAGTATCATCTTATTGTTAGTACTTGGGCTTGATCTGATTTTTATCACATGATCACAAGTAGTCTGATCACTAGCTGGTATCTTTTCATCTGTATTGATCCCATCACATTATCGTTCAGCTCCTTCTTCATTCTGCTTTTGTAGATCCTTAAAGGAAACCTGTCACCAGGTTTTGTCAAGTCATCTAAGAGCAGCATAATGCAGAGACAGAGATCCTGATTTCAGTGATGTGTCACTTACTAGACTGCTTAGTATCATTTTGCTGTTTTACCAGCAGGAGATTATCATTAGAAGACTAATAAACCTTCAAAGAAATAGCCAAGCATATTCATTAGCGCTATATAATCCCACCCTCACCTCTAATTGGTAGCTTTCTGTGTGGCTGCACATGTGCAGAAAGCAGCCAATCAGTGGTGTGGGCAGGGTTATACAGAGCTCAACTTTCAGAGAAATGATTAAGCTGCAGTAGATAAAACAGTGACTTTATCAACATGACAGCAAACAGCCCAGTATGAGATGCATTGGTGTGATCAGGGTCCCATTCAAATGGGGTAGGTAAAATCTTGTGACACAAATGTCTTTTCAGGATCTGGGTGTAGATCTAAAGCTAACAAACAAATCCAAGGGGCTAGTCAAAATACAGAGTCCAGGAACAGATCTATTTCGCACATGAGGAATTGAATAGGAATATAGCTAACTAGAGGGCAGGCAAAAAAATAAAACTGTTGTGAATGGCACTGAAGCTGAATTAAAAAGGTTTTATAGCAGAGCTTGGATGACATTGAATTTGAAGCAGCAAATAAGAGGTATTACTGTAAAGCATTAGAGCACAGCAGAGAATACATTAATCAATGCACTAGTCCAAAGCTCAAAAAAGTAAGAATACCATGAAGGCTCTAGGATCAAATGGTGTCCTTCACTTTTTCCAACTCAAAGTTGCAAGGACTCTCCTGAATTTTAAGATACAATCCTGGCAAATTTGGGGCATCCTAAGACAAAAGGAGGCTTTTATGTAACACCACCTAGAGGTGTGCATTTTGGAAAGTTTGGGACATTACCAGAAGGTTAAGGGGTATTTTGGAGCAAGACTCATGGTAAAACTTACACATTTTTATTTCCATAACACAAATGTTGGTAAGTGCGGTCCTTAAGTGACACCAGAATTGCGTTTTTATTGTCTAGTGACAACTGTTATGAGGATAAGGGTCATATCCACAGAGTCAGCTCTTGCAACCTCTGTGTCTGCTACCAGGCACCTCTGTTTTCACTGTAAAGCAGTTTGACCTGTGGATATGTTATATGGCTGCCCAGCTGCAGTCATTAACTCTGACTTCAGCCAATTAGAAAATATTGCAGTCTAAATTAATCTTCTTTGTGCTCCTGCTGGTTGCCAGATAATTCCATGGTTCATTTGGTTTTCCTGCTTTGTATTATTGATTTTCCAGATAGGCCTTTGCCTGATTTTGTACTATTCTCCAGCCTAACAATTTTGTACTTTTCTGACCTCTCAGCTTTGACCCTTCTTGGCGACTTTTCTATTTTTGGACTGCAGCCCATTTGTTAGCAGCAATCCCCTTGACCTTGCATTAAAGCCAGATCCCTGTGTAGCGGTTGAAGGGTCTGTGGGTATCTTGGGGTTCTGCCTGATGGTGCAGTTTGCATTTAGTCAGTCTGGGATTCCCCTTTTTACCTGTAATTCAGATTGATGTTACAATATGAGAGCATTATGGTGAAGCATGAATATGTGAGTAACAGACAAGGGCGCACCTACCATGAGGTGACTGAACTGTTCGCCTCAGGCAGCACGCCACTTGCTAGTGAACAGAGGGCAGCATCTGCAGAAGGCATGGTGCCCCCCACAGATGCCGCTCCCGCATCTATTGTCATGGCCGCTGCTGCTGGATGCATTCTATGGGTCCCAGCCGCTCTGTGTGCCCTCTGCAGCTCAGCACGGCAGGGAGCGATGACATCATCACTGAGCGCCGTAGTGCTGAGTCTTGCAGAGCAGCTGACAGAACACACTGAGCAGAGAAGACCGGGAGCAGCCAGTGAGGACCAAGGAGAGAGGTGAGTATTTACTTTTATTCATTTTTTTATCACTGAGTACAGTGGTGGGATACTATTGAGCAGTATGTGATGTGCATAATAATACAGGGGTGTATACAGGGGGAACTTTGGGGGTGTATTATACTATATGGAAGAGTTTGGGGGTGCAGTTTACTATATGGAGGACTGAGGGGTGCAATAAACTATATGGAGGACTTTGGGGGTGCATTATTCTATATGGAGGACTTTGAGAGTGCATTATTATATATAGAGGACTGTGGGGGTGCATAATATTATATGTAAGAGTTTGGGGGTGCATTATAATATATGGAGGACTATATGAAGCCAATTATACTACATGGAGGACTACGGATGATGCAGCATAATATATGGAGCCAATACTATATGGAGGACTATGCGGATGCATTATGGGAGGGCTATGGGGGAGCATTACAATATATGGAGGACTATGTGGGGTGTATTATAATATATGCAGCCAATTATACTATATAGAAACC
This sequence comes from Allobates femoralis, assembly GCA_033576535.1. NCBI lineage: Eukaryota > Metazoa > Chordata > Amphibia > Anura > Aromobatidae > Allobates > Allobates femoralis. The sequence goes on along the minus strand of JARQOC010000005.1, from coordinate 478,943,069 downwards.
ATTATAATATTTGGAGGGCTCTGTGGGGGCATGAAAATACTTAGAGGGCTATGAGGAAATCTTATAACTTTATGGAGGGCGGTTTGAGGGCCATTTTACATTGTGAAAAGATGTAGGGGTCATTATACTCTATGTAGGTCCATTATACTGTATGGAGGGTTGTGTGTGGGGGTGGTCACAGTTGGGAATTATAGTGTGCTAGGGTAAAGTAGGGTCATCATACTGTGTGTGGAGGAATTCATTGGGGAGATAATACAGTGTTTGTGGGGCACTTTTGTTGGCATCATACCTCATGGGTGCAATGAAAGAGGATTCTAGGGGCTTCAATAGGAAGAAAATTACTTATAAGGCCTGAAAGTTTTGAAGTATGTTCTTCAGTGACCCAGCAAAATATATATATATATTTTTGGGGGGGACCCATTGTGAAGTTTGCTTCAGGCAGCACAGAGGCTAGGTTCACCCCTGGTAGCAGAGCAATCAGTGGGGTTTGTTACAATATGCAGTATATACCAACATAACTTGAAGGGATCCTGTCACCTCTAAAAAGCCACCTAAGCTACAAAATCTTGTCCCTGCAGCATCCTATCACTAATCTCACATTCCTTTTGTCTCCTAAAAGCATTCTCTGAAAGTGCATAAAAACATTTTAATACTTACTCATTAGTGATTATAATTAGCAGGGGCTATATTCTTTAGCCCTTAGGGCGTGTTGTTTTGCAGCCTGAATGATCCACCCTCCCTCTGTCTGTGCTGCTGTGATGTGGAGCTGGAGGCAGGACTAATGATTTGCATTCTGTGAGTGACAGAGAGGGGAGGGCAAAGCCTGCACACGCAAAGCAGTACAGAGAGAGAGGGTGGATCCTGGAGCCTGCAAAACAACACGCCCTAAGGGCTAAAGAATATAGGCCCTGCTAATTATAATGCTAATGAGTGAGTATAAAATCATTTTATCTACTTTGACAGGATGCTTTTAGGAGACAAAAGGAGTGTGAGATTAGTGATAGGATGCTGCAGCGACGTGTTTTTGTAGCTTAGGTGGCTTTTTGGAGGTGACAGGATCCCTTTAATTTTGATGAAGGCATAAATACAAGTAAATAAAGATAAGCATAAAGAAATTTCACATACATTTTTACATATTGTTTGCCATATAAACATGGTAATGATATTATGCTTAACAGTTCTTACATAATCTTAACATGGAAACTTGCAAAACCTGTAATTTAACATTTTTACAATAACTCACTCAGGACTTCAGAATAATTACAATCCATCTACCTTTCAGCATTTCACAGAGTACACAAGTGCTTTTCTTGTCATATTTGTATATATGTATCCATCTACCTAACTATCTTTATCATAGATTCTTAGTTTTTACATGAACTTTTTGTTCTTCTGATGTAAATCTGTAACAAAGAAGTACCATAATCAACATATTAACACCAGAAGAGTGTATCCAGAGGAAGGGGAGCTTCCACAAAAAGGAGACAAAAAAGAGGACTATAAATATTCCAAAGAATTATATATCAGAAAATATAAAAATCTTTATTTTAATCAATATAGAAAAATATACAAAATTGATACCGTGAGAAAAACAGTTAAAAAAAATCGACCAAACAAATGTTTGGACAAAGAGGGACTGAAGCTAAACACTGAGACAATATTGATAGCCAAGCCCAGAATAATCAATAACTGTTCAATGTAAAACATATGCATATAACCACAGCAGTAATATATAGAGAATAAAGGTGCGAATGCAGAAACCTGGCACTGTAAAAAGAAGTCAGGAAAATTCAAAAGACAACTAGTAACAAATCATATACTGACAAAATACTGAGTTATACAGATAATAAGACCTCTAAATAGATACGGGTTCACCAGAAAAACTCTTAAACAGAAAGAAAAATTAATTACAGGGCAATATACGGTACTAACATATCAAAAATATAATATCCCGGTAACCAGGGCCACCTCCAGGTTTCTGTGGCTCCGGGCGAAAGAGTCTCAGTGGGCCCCTTTAACATATACCATGTTTCATGATGCACTGATACGCGACCCGTATATCGTCCTCTGCGTTCGTTAGGACCCTGTCACACAGGATCATACAGGCGTCAAACTCACCGATGCATGCTACCCAGCAGGACCCAGATGATCAAAAAATAGTCCAGAATAGTTTGTCACGATCAGTGATTTCTCAGCAGGGACGTGGTCACTGCTTTGTGTCACACATAGCGAGATCGCTGGTGAGGTCGGTGGCATATCACAAAACCTGTGACGTTTCAGCGATATCACTAGTGATCTTGCTATGTGTGAAGTACCCCTAAGAGCTAGAAAGGCGACGGGCGGGGGAAGGGCTGGGTGGGGTGGCAGCACAATACTGCACTCTCAGCAAAACAAATAAACAAGCATATAACTGGGCTGGAGAGTGGGTGGGGGTGAAGACAGTGTGGGGGCAGGATGGGAGTGGGAGAGAGTATCTATTTAATCATTATGTTATTAATTTATTATCCACTGGCAACCGTCCGACTCCCAGACTGTGTGCTGCCTCCTGCCTGTATACAGAGTAAGCTCTGCTCCACCACAGTTCGCCCTGCAGTGCCTGGCCCTGGCTGCTGCAGCCTGCATGCAATGCCTCCGTACACTAACATCTGAGGCGATGCTGGGCATCGGCGTATGTGGTGCCGCTGGTATCGCTTTCTCAGTGTGCCTGTGGATTGAACACAGAGGAGGGGAGAATGGGTGATCTTTTCTGTGTCTATGTGCGTTCCATACTCTGGACCGCAGGAAGAGGAATTGAGAGGGTGGAGCGGGGACCCTCTTCTATACGTTCCACAGTGTGGAACGCACACAGGCAGCGGAAGTGACGGCCCCGAAGTGACGGCGGAGCGGGGGCTGGCAGCTGCCGGACGGGGGCCGAAAATAATAACAGGCCAAGTTACATGTTAACGTAGGAACCCTTCTGTGATATCACCTTCACAATTCTTGCATCCATTGAACTTGTGAGTTTCTGAGAGTTTCTGCTTGTATTTCTTTGCATGATGTCAGAATAGCCTCCCAGAGCTGCTGTTTTGATGTGAACTGCCTCCCACCCTCAGATATTTTGCTTGATTATACTCCAAAGGTTCTCTATAGGGTTGAGGTCAGGGGAAGATGGTGGCCACACCAAGAGTTTATCTCCTTTTTACGCTCATAGCAGCCAATGACACAGAGGTATTCTTTGCAGCATGAGATGGTGCATTGTCATGTATGAAGATGATTTTGCTCCTGAAAGCACATTTTTGCTTTTTGTATCATGGAAGAAAGTTTTCAGTCAGAAACTCTATATACTTTGCAGAGGTCATTTTCATACCTTCAGGAACCTTAACCCCTTCACCCCCCGGCCTATTTTGACCTTAATGACCAGGCCATTTTTGTCAATTCTGACCAGTGTCCCTTTATGAGGTAATATCTCTGGAACGCTTCAACGGATCCTAGCGATTCTGAGACTGTTTTTTCGTGACATATTGGGCTTCATGTTAGTATTAAATTTAAGTTGATAATTTTTGCGATTATTTGTGAAAAAATTTAAAATTTGGCAAAATTTTTGAAAATTTAGCAATTTTCAAATTATGAATTTTTATTCTGTTAACCAGAGAGGTATGTGACACAAAATAGTTAATAAATAACATTTCCCACATGTCTACTTTACATCAGCACAATTTTGGAAAAAAAAAAATTTTTGTTCGGACGTTATAAGGGTTCAAAGTTCATCAGCAATTTTTCATTTTTCCAGCAAAATTTACAAAACCATTTTTTTTAGTGACCACATCACATTTGAAGTCCCTTTGAGGGGTGTACATGACGGAAAACACCCAAAAGTGACACCATTCCAAAAACTGCACCCCTCAAGCTACTCAAAACTACCTTCAAGAAGATTATTAACCCTTCAGGTGCTTCACGGGAACTAAAGCAAAGTGGAAGGAAAAAATGGTCATTTTAATTTTTCCAACACAAATGTTCTTTTAGCCTCAATTCTTTCATTTTCACATGGGGAACAGGATAAAATGGATCCTAAAAATTGTTGGGCAATTTCTCCTGAGTACATCGATATCTCATATGTGGTCATAAACCACTCTTTGGGTGCACGGCAGGGCTCAGAAGGGAAGGAGCGCAATTTGACTTTTGGAGCTACCGTATATACTCGTGTATAAGCCGACCCGTGTATAAGCCGACCCCCCTACTTTTGCCCCAAAAATCTGGAAAAACCTATTGACTCGTGTATAAGCCGAGGGTGGACCCCAGCACAGGTATACAGCCCTCAACAGTGTGGTATACAGGCCCCCCCCAGTGGTATACAGGCCTCCCCAGTGGTAGTATATAGCAGCCCTAACAGCAGCCCAGTGGTAGTATACAGCAGCCCCAGTGGTAGTATACAGCAGCCCCAGTGGTAGTAACAGCACCCAGTGTAGTATACAGCAGCCCCAGTGTAGTATACAGCAGCCTCAATGGTAGTATATAGCAGCCCCAGTGGTAGTATACAGCAGCCCCAGTGGTAGTATAACAGCAGCCCCAGTGGTAGTATACAGCAGCCCCAGTGGTAGTATACAGCAGCCCCAGTGGTAGTATACAGAAGCCCCAGTGGTAGTATACAGCAGCCCCAGTGGTAGTATACAGCAGCCCCAGTGGTAGTATACAGCAGCCCCAGTGGTAGTATATAGCAGCCCCAGTGGTAGTAAACAGCAGCCCCAGTGGTAGTATACAGCAGCCCCAGTGGTAGTATACAGCAGCCCCAGTGGTAGTATACAGCAGCCCCAGTGGTAGTATACAGCAGCCCCAGTGGTAGTATACAGCAGCCCCAGTGGTATACAGCAGGCCCCCAGGGGTACATATAGCAGCCCCCAGGAGGTCCCAGCAGCCCCCTGGGGGTACACAGCAGCCCCCAGGGGGTACACAGCAGCCCCCTGGGGGTACCCAGCAGCCCCCAGGGGGTACACAGCAGCCCCCTGGGGGTACACAGCAGCCCCCTGGGGGTACACAGCAGCCCCCAGGGGGTACACAGCAGCCCCCCGAGGGTACACAGCAGCCCCCTGGGGGTCCCCAGCAGCCCCCAGGGGGTACACAGCAGCCCCCAGGGGGTACACAGCAGCCCCCTGGGGGTCCCCAGCGGCCCCCTGGGAGTACACAGCGGCCCCCAGGGGGTCCCCAGCAGCCCCCTGGGGTCCCCAGCAGCCCCCAAATGCTGGCACTTCGCGCCCCCCCTTGCAAGGGCCCCCCCCCGCTTCTCTTACCATTCCGGACTTCTGATCCGCTGCTCCGTCCGTCCGTCTTCTACATCCGGGATCCCCGCCCGCGCGATGACGTCATATGCCTGCGACGGCCGGAGATCCCGGATGTAGAAGACGGACGGAGCAGCGAGGATGAATCACCGAGGAGCGGCGCGGATCAGAAGTCCGGAATGGTAATATAACCATCGGGGGGGGGCCCTTACAAGGGGGGGCGAGTGCCAGCATTTGGGGGCTATATGCACTGCTTCCCCCTGCCGCTGATTGACAGGGGGAAGCAGTGCATATTTAATGAGCGGCCCCACGTGACGGGGCCGCTCATACAGCAGCCCCCCTCCCACCTCCTGCAGCCTCCACAGCCCCGGGACACAGCCCCCCCCCGTATTGACTCGTGTATAAGCCAAGGGGAGACTTTTCAGCCCAAATTTTGGGCTGAAAAACTCGGCTTATACACGAGTATATACGGTAATTTTTCCATTCAAAAAGTGAAATGGCGCTCCTTCCCTTCTGAGCCCTGCCGTGCGCCCAAAGAGTGGTTTATGACCACATATGAGATATCGATGTACTCAGGAGAAATTGCCCAACAATTTTTAGGATTCATTTTATCCTGTTCCCCATGTCAAAATGAAAATATTTAGGCTAAAAGAAAATTTTTGTAGAAAAAAAAGTACTTTTTCATTTTTACGGATGAATTTGTGAAGCACCTGGGGGTTCAAAATGCTCACCACTCATCTAGATAAATTCCCTGGGGGGTCTAGTTTCCAAAATGGGGTCACTTATGGGGGAGCTCCAATGTGTAGGCACACAGGGGCTCTCCAAACGCGACATGGTGTCCGCTAACAATTTGAGCTGATTTTTCAGTCAAATTGTTAGCGGACACCATGTTGCATTTGGAGAGCCCCTGTGTACCTAAACATTGGAGCTCCCCCACAAGTGACCCCATTTTGGAAACTAGACCCCCCAGGGAACTTATCTAGATGGGTGGTGAGCATTTTGAACACCCCAGTGCTTCACAAATTAATCTGTAAAAATGAATAAAGAAAATTTTTATGGAAATAAAAGTACTTTTTCATTTTTACGGATGAATTTTTGAAGCACCTGGGGGTTCAAAATGCTCACCACCCATCTAGATAAGTTCCCTGGGGGGTCTAGTTTCCAAAATGGGGTCACTTGTGAGGGAGCTCTAATGTTTAGGCACACAGGGGCTCTCCAAACGCGACATGGTGTCCGCTAACAATTTGAAAAATTAGCTTCAATTGTTAGCGGACACCATGTCGCGTTTGGAGAGCCCCTGTGTGCCTAAACATTGGAGCTCCCCCACAAGTGACCCCATTTTGGAAACTAGACTCCCCAGGGAACTTATCTAGGTGGGTGGTGAGCATTTTGAATGCCCCAGTGCTTCACAAATTAATCTGTGAAAATGAAAAAGAAAATTTTTATGGAAAAAAAAAGTACTTATTCAATTTTACAGATGAATTTGTGAAGCACCTGGGGGTTCAAAATGTTCACAACCCATCTAGATACGTTCCCTGGGAGGTCTAGTTTCCAAAATGGGTCACTTGTGGGGGAGCTCCAATGTTTAGGCACACAGGGGTTCTCCATACGCGACATGGTGTCCGCTAACTATTGGAATCATTAGCGGACACCATGTCGTGTATGGAGAGCCCCTGTGTGCCTAAACATTGGAGCTCCCCCACAAGTGACCCCATTTTGGAAACTAGACCCCCCAAGGAATGTATCTAGATGCATAGTGAGCACTTTGAACCCCCAGGTGCTTCACAAATTGATCCGTGAGAAGGAAAAAGTACATTTGTTTTCACACAAATTTTCTTTTTTCATTTTTACGGATCAATTTGTGAAGCACCTGGAGGTTCAAAGTGTTCACTATGCATCTAAATACAGCGAAGCCCATTTTTATGTTTTTTCTAGGACTAATTCTAGAATAAAAAAAAAGGCGTAGGGCTCCACCATATTTTTGGTCCAGCCAGGTACAACTTGGCAGCTACGGACTGCCAGCAACCCCCAGCTGCCTCATTGTACCTGGCTGGCAACCAAAAATACAGCAAAGCCCATTTTTATTTTTTTTTTCTAGGACTAATTCTAGAAAAAAAATGGCGTGGGGCTCCGCCATATTTTTGGTCCAGCCAGGTACAACTTGGCAGCTACAGACTGCCACCAACCCCCAGCTGCCTCGTTGTACCTGGCTAGCCACCAAAAATACAGCAAAGCCCTTTTTTTTTCTTCTAGAACTAATTCTAGAAAAAAAAAAATGACATGGGGCTCCGCCATATTTTTGGTCCAGCCAGGTACAACTAGGCAGCTGGGGGCTGGAATCCGCAGCATGGAGAGGCCCAAGCGTTCTGGGCCCCCCATGCTGCGAATTGCAGCCCGCAGCCGCCCCAGAAAATGGCGCATTCATTGAAGCGCCATTTTCTGGCGCTGTACCCATGCTCTTCCAGTTGCCCTGGTGCCGGTGGCAAACTGGGTAATAAAGGGGTTAATGCCAGCTTTTTATTGGCAGCTGACACTAAGCCCGAGATTCATAATATAAGGCCAATGTTAGACCCGCCATTAGGAATCTCTGGTAAATAGTCAGAAAATACACACAGAGAAAAATCTTTTTTATTTGAAAAAATAACACAAACAAAATTCGGACTCCATCTTTATTATAAAGATCCGACGTAGTCCACAACGAAGGTCCCACGACGCTCGATCGCCTCCGACGTAGTCCAAAACGAAGGTCCCACGACGCTCGATCGCCTCTGGTCAATCCAGAGACTGCAGCAAGGGATGAAGTGTCCTCTTCCTACAGTCTCTGGGGTCAAAGTTATGGTGCACTGTATGACAATGACCTGTCATACAGTGCACCATGACTATGATCCCAGAGACTACAACAAGAGGACACTTGATCCCTTGTTGCACCCATCCATCCACCTATGCACCCATCATCCACGCACGCACACAACCACGCACCCACATCCACGCACTCACATCCACATCCATGCACACATCCACGCACGCACACATCCACGCACGCACGCTGACATCCACGCACGCACATCCACATCCACGCACATCCACACACACATCCACGCACGCACGCTGACATTCAAGCACGCTGACATCCACGCACGCACACATCCACGCACGCTGACATCCATGCATGCGCACATCCACGCACGCACATCCACGCACGCTGACATCCTTGCATGCTGACATCCATGCGCTCTGGCATCCACGCACGCACGCTGACATTCAAGCACGCACACTGACATCCACACATGCACACATCCACGCACGCACGCTGACATCCACGCATGCACACATCCACACACGCACGCTGACATCCACACACATCCACACACATCCTCACACGTACGCTGACATCCACGCACATCCACATCCATGCACACGTCCACGCATGCACACGTCTATGCACACACACATCTATGCACGCACACGTCCACACACGTGTCCACACACGCACACGTCCACACACGTGTCCACACACGCACACGTCTAAGCACGCACACGTCTACGCACACTCACGTCCACGCACACTCATGTACGCTCACGTCCACGCACGCACACGTCCACGCATGCACCCCCCATCCATCTATCCATTCACCCATCCATCCATCACCCATCCATCAATTCATTCATTCATACATACATAGATACATACATACATACATACATACATAGATACATACATACATACATACATACTTACCTCCCTCGTTCCACCGATGAGCAGGAGGAGGCCGGGAGAGGAGGCGGGGCCACAGACCGGCCGGCAGACGAGGCCAGCAGCAGCGGCGGCGGCAGGGCGGCCACAGCGGCGGGTGCACCGAAGTGTGCAGCCCGCCGCAGGAGGTGAGGGGGGGCCAGGCACAGGGCCTGGAGGTGGGGGCAGCCTGTAGGGGACCACAACTGCAGGGGACCGTACAGTGTTGCCGGCGGGCGCACGCGGGTGCAGCCCGCCGGCATATTCCTAATTATAGAGGGGGGCGGGCGGTTTAGGAGGACGGGGGGGGGCCCCTGTGAGTCATAGAGCTGGAGGGGGCTGGGGAGGGGTGGGCACTTGCCGATCCGCCCCTCCAGATCTGATTGGAGAGCTCCAATCAGATCTGGAGGGGTGAATCCCTATGATTTCCTCCGATCGGCAGTTTCACTTTTATACTGCCGATCGGAGGGGTCCTGGGCATGGGGGGGTTAATCCACCCCCTGTGGGGTCATCTACAGGTTGTCACAGAGCAGCAGCATCTGTGACACCTGAGCGACCCCACTCATAGGAGCTGCAGCAGCTCAAATCTGCCAGGACGTTGTGCAACGTCCTGGGTCGTTAACGGGCAGAAACACAGGACGTTGCACAACGTCCTAGGTCGTGAAGGGGTTAAAGGACCCTACCAGCTATTTCCCAATGATTCCGGCCCAAAACATGACTCCTCCACCTCCTTGCTGATGTCTCAGCCTTGTTGGGACATGGTGGTTATCCACCAACCATCCACTACTACATCCATCTGGACCATCCAGGGTTGCTCAGCACTCATCAGTAAACAAGACTGTTTGAAAATTAGTCTTCATGTATGTCTGGGCCCACTGCAACCGTTTCTGCTTGTGAGCACTGTGTAGGGGTGGCTGAATAGTAGGTTTATGCACCACAGCAAGCCTTTGAAGGATCCTACATCTTGAGGTTCGAGGGACTCCAGAGGCACCAGCAGCTTCAAATATCTGTTTGCTGGTTTGTAAGGCCTTTTTAGCAGCTGCTCTCTTAATCCCATGAACTTGCCTGGCAAAAACCTTCCTCATTCTGCCTTTATCTGCACAAACACGTCTGTGCTCAGAATCAGCCACAAATCTCTTCACAGTATCATCAATGGGTTTCATTGAAAAAAAAAAAAAAACTATGACACTTAAAACCAATTTGCATAATAATTTGGAACATGGTTTAGTGGATAATGATAGGTTATGATCATCATAATTAACACATTGTCTGGAAATGCCCTGGGCAGGACAAAACCCTTCAATTGTCTCATCTCCCAAGTCCATTCTGAGCCTATTACCATGGTCACATAAGCCTAGAATCTCTAATCCGAGATAATAAAGTCAAATATTCTAATGACTCCCTAATCAAACTCTGACAGAATTTGATCCGAGTGTCGGCTTAGTGTGAACTGATTCTTTCATATCAAATCGGTGTGAGAAAAAAATGCTAATCAGCACTGACCCATTACATATCATTGATCAGAGTGCTTTTTGAAAAAAAACAAAACGGAAAGTATTAATTCGGTATATACGGTATATGGTGTGAGATAGACCAAATTTTAACTTTCCCTAGGTAACTAACATGCTGCAACAATGAAGAGTCAAGTTAAGCTGAGAATGGTGATGACAGCAGAGACAGTGGAAATGCTGCGTCACACCCAAATCACCTCCAGACTCTATAACATTACACTTCTAAACCAGATTTCTTAGCCATACAGCAGCAATTGTGGTTAATGAATGTACAGAATTTCTTATATCATTTTACACAATTAGACGCCATGAGTTTTGAATGAATTGATAAATTCCATTTAATGTACCGGATACAATATCATTCTCAGAGGAGAGAAGGTAGAGTTCTGACAATAAGTTTGTGATGGTTAGGAGAGCTGAAAACTAATCCTGCTATTAACTAAGAAAAGCATTATTATTTCACCTTTACAACCATTAAAATGTAAAATTATGTAGTAAGTTGAATAACAAATACCAAGCCTGTATAGATTCTTAAGTAATTCCTCCTGGTTGCCCATGGAAACAGAAAGTTGCCTAACATCTCAGTTTTAACTTTTTAACACACATCTGGGCTCTGAACATGTATTCCTCTCTGGTTAATGGAAACAAACAGACTTCTGAATGAAAAGTTCATCTCCACATACAGGAAAGTATCTGTGACAATTATGTAGATACTTAGGAATCTGATAGCGTGACATAATGACAAAACTGAGACCAGGGATTTGGGTAAATAATTATATTGTAAATAATAATCAAACAGTTTAAGAAACAGAAACTAAAAAGTAAATCCTAAAATTAAATGCAAGCGTGACCAGCACTAATATGTGAATGTTCAGAAATAATATGCAGAGAAATGTCCAGTGAATAAATACATAAATATACAGAACATGCAGAGAATTTTCCAGTGAACGAATACATAAGTGTCCAGAAATAATATGCAGAGAAGTGTCCAGCAAACAAATGGTTATCAGTGTAACTTTTAGAGCTGAAAAGTCCCGCTCAAGTCCTGTCCCAACAGACCGCAACTGATTTAGTGCCGGATGAAATACACTGATAATTTAAATGTAGAATCAAAGTTCCTACAGACCAATGGAGTCCAGAAGTATTGAAGCTTTTCTCCAAGAGGTCTTGAAGGGAGGAAACCAACAGCCAGAATCAGGATAATGCACCATAGATTGTCATAGTTAGTCCTAAAAGCAACCAGGAGACTCAGAGACCAACTCGCACAAAATACTCAGGCAATAATTAAAGCCTGAAACTGGACTTATAAAAGGATAGATAGGAAGTTCAAGGGTAAGTTGAGTACAAACTCCATATTGCACTAGGGCAAGAAGATACAGCAATTCCATGAAGAACCTGGATTCCTTACAGCACCTCTTAATGGCACAAATCCATATTTCAATACACACTATTTATCTAGAGCAGGGGTGAAGGCCCTATTATTTTGCCAAGGGCCATTTGGAGATTTCTACCAGCATTTGGGATCTGTACAAAATTATCAACTTGAAAATTACCCCAACTATATTTCTTCAATCAATCATCTTACTCCTACTGTGGTGGCTGGAGCTGCTTTTATTTGCTGCAGCTGTGATGTCAAGTGGTGTTGAACATTTTGTTTCTCAAAGCTACTTTTTCAGATTTATATCGGTCTGAAACAAAATCATCTCTTTCTGATGAATTTTGTAAAGCATATACATAACACGGAAGATGAGGGGACTACTGTATATATATCACATAGGAGACACTGAGACTGCTGTATATACATCACATATGAGATACAAGCTTCTGTATATTCCTACAATGTGTAACCCATACCTTTTAGGTCCGGTAGCTTATTTTATTTCCTATTTTCTGCAAAATAATATTAATGAGAATTTTGAACTCTGAGTACATCTTAGAGGAAATGTAGGAACTGCTGTACACACATCACATAGAAGACACTGAGACTACTGTATATACATCACAGGAGATGCTGAGTGACTATACATCGTGGGGGCATGTACAGCATTGGGGAGTGCGGGGGGCATGTTCATCACTAGAGATGGTGGCATGTACAGCACTGGAGATGGCGGCATGTACACCACTGGAGATGGGGCATATACAGCACTGAAGATGGGGACATATACATCACTGGGGAGGGATGGAGGCATATACAGACTGGGGGGGGGCTGGGGGCATAGAAATCACTGGGGATGGACAGGGGCAAATTCAGCACTGAGAGCGGCTGGGGCAAATACATTACTTGGAAAGGTTGGGGGAATATACAGTGGGAACAGAAAGTATTTCAACCCCTTAATTTTTCACTCTTTGTTTCATTGCAGCCATTTGTAAATTCAAATTTTTTTTTCATTAATGTACACTCTGCATCCCATCTGGACTGAAAAAAACAGATATGTAGACATTTTTGCAAATTTATTAAAAAAGAAAAACTGAAATATTACATGGTCATAAGTATTTAGACCCTTTGCTCAGTATTGAGTAGAAGCACCCTTTTGAGCTAGTAAAGTCATGAGTCTTCTTGGGAATGATACAACAAATCACACCTGGATTTGGGGATCCTCTACCATTCTTCCTTGCAGATTCTCTCCAGTTCCATCAGGTTGGATGGTGAACGTTAGTAGACAGCCATTTTCAGGTCTCTCTAGAGATGCTCAATAAGGTTTATGTCAGGGCTCTAGCTGGGCCAGTCAAGAATGGTCACAGAGATGTTATTTTTGCTGCATGCTTTATGTCTTTGTCTTATTGGAAAGTGAACCTTAACCAAGTCTGAAGTCCAGAGCACTCTGAAAGAGGTTTTTTCACCCAGGCTGTCTCTGTACTTGGTTGCATTCATGTTTCCTTCAATTGCAACCAGTATCCTGTCCCTGCAGCTGAAAAACACCCCCATTGCATGATGCTGCCACCACCATGTTTGACTATTGGGATTGTATTGGGCAGGTGATGAGCAGTGCCTGGTTATCTCCACACATCCGCTTAGAATTGACAACAAAAAGTTCCTGTTTGTCTCATCAGACCAGGAATCTTATTTCTCATAGTCTGGGAGTCCTTCATGTGTTTTGTTGCAAACTCTATGCAAGCTTTCATATATCTTGCACTGAGGACAGGCTTCCATCAGGTCACTCTGCCATAAAGGTCCTACTGCTGGAGGGCTGCAGTGATAGTTGACTTTGTGGAACTTTCTCACATCTCCCTACGGCATTTCTGGAGCTCAGCCACAGTGATCTTGCAGTTCTTTTTTACCTCTCTCACCAGGCTTGTCTCCCACGATTGCTCAGTTTGGCTGGACGGCCAAGTCTAGGAAGATTTCTGGTGGTCCCAAACTTCTTTAATTTAAGGATTATGGAGGCCACTGTGATTTAAGGAACCTTGAGTAGTGCAGAGATTCTTTTGTAACCTTGGCCAGATCTGTGCCTTGCCACAATTTTGTCTCTCAGCTCCTTGGGCAGTTCCTTTGACCTCACATTTCTCATTTAGTCTGACATGCATTGTGAGCTGTGAGGTCTTATACAGACAGGTGTGTCTCTTTCCAAATCAAGTAAGGATATAAAGGAGGAATAGGGGCATAATATGAAAGTACCTCATGGTGGGTTATTTAGTAAAAGCTCATTATTCACTCACCTACTGAGGTTGTGCACCTCTGCACAACCCCATTTGAAGCGTTGGTGGGGGTAGCGAGTCCTCTGTTGCAGTCGCTGAGCTCCTGCTTCAGTGCTGTTGGCTTCTCCGTTACTTCCGGGTGCGATCACGTGACCGGGGCCGGACCGGAAATACGTCACCGCAAGCCCTCTAGTGTTTACACAGTTGCTGGGTAACGCTATGTCCTCTCCAATGTTAGATTTACCTCCTGGAACAGCTCCTGACGCTGTTCCCTCACAGGGGAAAGAACAATGATTGATTATAGAAGTGGTCTATGGAGCAATTTGGTTGGCTTCTTGACAGAGCTGTCAAGAAGTCAACCAAGGTGCTCCATAAACCACTTCTAAAATCAATCATCTTTCCAAATCTAGCCTATAGTTTAATTAAACAGCTGGATTCCAATGAAGGAATAGAACCATCTCAAGGAGGATCACAAGGAAATGGATAGCATGTGACTTAAATATGAGTGTCTGAGCAAAGGGTCTGAATAATTTTGATCATGTGATATTTCCGTTTTCTATTTTTAAAAATGTGCAAAAATTTCTACATTTCTGTTTTTTTCAGTCAAGATGGGTGAAGAGGGTACATTAATGAGAAAAAAATTGAACATTTTTGAATTTACCAAATGGTTATTTAAAGGGGTCAGAATACTTTCCGTACCCAATGTACATCGCTGGGGAGGAATGGGGCCATATACAGCACTGAGGAGAGCTGCGGGCATATACATCACTGCAGAGGACTAGGGCATATACAATACTGGAGAGGGCTGAAGGCATATACAGCACTCTGGAGGACTGAAGGCATGTACAGCTCTGCGGACAGTGGAGAGGGCTGGGGCACATACATCACTGCCAAGAGCTGGGGCATATATATCACTAGGAAGTATTGGGTCATATACATCACTTGGGAGGACGGGGCATAGACAGAACTGGGGAGGACTGAAAGCATCTACAGCACTGGTGAGGACTATGGCATATACAGCACTGGGCAGGGCTGGGGGCATACACAGCACTGGGGAGGACTGGGGCATATACAGCACTGGAGAGGACTGGGGGCATATACAGCACTGGGGACAGTGGGGAGGGCTGGGAATATACATCACTGGGGAGGCTGAGACATATATTTCTATACATCAATGAAGAAGGCTGGAGGTGTATGGTGAGGGCTGGGGGAATACACATCATTGAGGAGGTTGGGGGCATGTACACACTGAAGGCATATACAGTATTGAGGAAGAACATACAGCACTGGGGGGTACCTGCAATACTGGTGGGGCACATGCAGTACTGTAAGGTGCATACAGTACTGGTGGCAGTGAGGCTGCCGCTCCTCTTCACCTGCAGGACGGGAGTGCATGGTGAGGTAACTTCTCCAATGGACTACATCTTCATGCTATCTAGAAATATAAAACAAAATGCGCAATAGGCTCTTATCGACTTAGCAGAGGGGGGCAAGAAAAATCATGAATCTGCTCATCTGGATCGGTTGTGTGCACCCACAACCATTATGAACGCTCATAGACAGCTGCTGCAGGATCCACACATCCAGGGCACTGTGGCAGAAATTGCTGTATTAGGACGAAGTGTCATTTGATCTGCACTGCTGTGAAAGAAAGACCAGAAGTCACGTGTCTGGTCTGAAGATGTTTTTAATCTATGCGTTTCGGAGCAGCCGCTGCTCCTTCCTCAGGGACAAGGATAAGCTCCATTATTCAGTTTGACTTAAGCTTAAGACTAGAGCTAGTACTCCTTCTTCTCAATATTGAAGTAATACCGAAACACTTCAGACCTATAGTAATGCATATTATTCTAATTTCCAGTAATTTTAATTGCATCAAACTGGAAAAGTGAAAAAATCCCAATAAATTACAGACAAACTGTCTCTACACAAAACCTTAGAGTACTACCATGCTATTAAAAACAATACCCAAAACAAATTCTATAATAAATGGGACTCATGGCCAGAATTCAACCAACAACAGTCTGTTTAGCCCTTCTTGACTTTGAACACACATAAATTAAATTCTCAGGAATATAACCACACATATAATGTAGCTCAGAGTATCTGGACATTGACACTATTAATGCCTTGTTACACGTTTCAACATCATACCCGACATCGTTCAAAGTGACGTCAGGAACGATGTTGAAACGACACTGTTGTGTCGTTGCGTGTAAATGCATGATTCAACAACGATAGTTGTTCAAGTTGGAGTTGACAGATTTTCCTGCATGCAGCAAAACCTGTCAACTTCAACTTAAGCAACCTACTGCATCGTTCGGTGTGACACCGCAATAGCGATGTCACGGCCGACATCGCCCATTCACAGCAGTGAGCAGGGATTGTTCGCTAAGCGATCCCTGCTCACAACATCGTTGCTGAGTTGTCCACGATATCTATACGTGTGACATCTCATCAACGATGTCGGCAACGACCACGCGCACCCGAAATCATTGCCGACATCATTTCAACGTTGAAGCGTGTGATGGTACCTTTAGCTAGAACACAAATTCATGTCACACTATTCATGCTGGTTTATACCTATAACACATGCCAGGATGTTGTTGTTAGTTTCCTGTTTTAAAGTTACTTGTTATAAGTGATTTTGGATGGACATGTAACATGACCAAGAATCTTTACAGTATATTTTACCGTTATTAATAAATCAAGAAGGTAAAACATACGTGCTAAAGTAATTGAATACAATTAACTCACATGATGTTATAATGTCTAATGCTTGATTTCTGTTAACCATAAAATCAAATAAAAATTATTTGAAAAGAAACCTCAGTAGGACCCCATAGTCAAGTTAATATGTATGGTCTTTTAAGTGTAGGGATGTGTCACTTATTAGATGCATGCTGTTGTTTACTTACAGTGATTGTTCACCAGTAGATTACCAATACTCGACTACAGCTCACACCCCTGCTAGACCAAGTACTTTGATAAGCAGCTCACTGTCAATGGACAATGCTTACCCAGAGAACAGAGAGCTGTGGTGTGAGCGGGGTTTGCTTTCTCAGCTATGCTTCATGCTACATCTAAGAACTCTGATTGAGTTACAACTGCTGCACCCAAAGTAACACATTACTGGAATCAGGGAATCTTTTCCTATATCATGCTGCTCTCAGATGAGGTGGCAAAAACCAAGTGACAGATTCCTTTCACATTAGGGATTGGAAGTACTTCCATTGGAGCTCCATTAATTGCCTGAATGGTTTTGTGCATCCATTATTGTATTTAAACGAGACAATTTTACAAAATATGAAGATAATAGTTTCCTGTGGCCATAAGTTTTACATATAAAGACAAGGTTCCCAATCACCACTCCAACACACAAACAGATTTCTCAATTCAATGCAATGTGGCAAAAGTCCAAATATACAGCTCTGACAAAAATTAAGAGACCATTGCAAAGTTTTCTAAAAATCACTATGGCCCTTTTCACATCTAAGCCTGGTCTGCGTTTTGCTTTATTTGCATTTCGATGCGTTTTTACCGCTAAAAACACATCCAAATGCATGCATTTTTGCCCCCATTGATTTCAATGGAAACGCATGCAAAACGCATGCAAAAACGCATATGCATTTTCAAAACGCAAAAATGCACGCGTTATTGCAAACGTAGCTCTTGACGCCTTGGCCTACGTTTTTGGCTGCTTTCGCAAAAACGTATGTGTTTTTGCGTTTTCAAAATGCACATGCGTTTTTGCATGCATTTTGCAAGCGTTTCCATTGAAATCAATGGGGCAAAAACGCATGCGTTTTGGATGCGTTTTTAGCGGTAAAAACGCATAGAAACGCAAGTGAAGCAAAATGCAAACTTGCATTAGATGAAAAATAGGCCTATCTCTACATGTCTGACAGCCATTTCATCCCAGTCTCAGTTGAATTCCAACCAAAGTACACCTCATTCTACTTAATGTGCTTTTGATTAGGTGATCACCTGAACTAAATCTTATTTAACAAGGGAAAGTATAAAAAACACTGCTGTGGTCTTCACAATCGTCTTGTAATAGGACAAGCTGCATGACAAAACAAGTGCTAGGAATAGCCCAAAAGTAATATGAATGAAAAAATGGCTTTTAACCAGTGCTTTTTTTGTAAAAGAATATTTGCCAATGCTGAGTCGAGGAGCGGGGGGGGGTTTGTGGTTGTCAGGCTCCGTCAGCTGGAGAGCAGGTGGGGTGGGGAATTGCTGTCAGGTGCCGGAGGCTTGAGGAGCAGGGGTGGGGAGTTGGGGTGTGCAGGCAGGCGCCGACGGCTTGAGGAGCGGGGAGGGGGGGTGCTGTCAGGCGCCAGCGGCTTGAGGAGCGTGGGGGGTGCTGTCAGGCGCCGGCGGCTTGAGGAGCGGGGGTGGATTATAAAGGTATCAGGCACCAGTAGCCATGATTAAGAAGCAGGGGGGTGGTGTCTTTCAGCCGGGAGATCCTGTGGGCAGCATGCAGTGGACAGCAATCCCCATATAGCTCCGCCCCCTCTGCATATTTTCACCGCACCACCACGTACCCCCTCTCTGCATATTTTCCGGTATTTACCGGTATTTTCCCCCACAAAAAAAACACTGCTTTTAAGAAGTTGAAAATAAAAGTCTTCAGTGAGGAATAGAAGGGTTCAATTCTGGCTTTACTAGCAGAGGGATACAGTGAGCGTCATGTTGCCTCCATCCTTAAAATTTCAAAGACGGCAGTCCATTCCAACAAGGTCAAGCAGCAGACATTGGGAACAGCAAAACTTCAGACCGGCAGAGGGCGAAAGCGACTCTACACTGACCAGGATGACCATCATCTTATTTGAATGTCACACAGCAACCACATCACAAAGTTCTCATTGATCTCAGGCAGACCATTCAAGGAAAACACTGCGGGCAGCTGGCTAAAGCACTCAAACACAGTGAAGTCCATGGTGCATTGCCCCCTGGGAATTTGAATATGCAAATGGAGTCCATGGAGCCTCAATTAAGAGTCTCAAACACTGGACTAGCCAGATATCCCTCCAGGGAAGGACCTGGCCCTGGGGTGGACTCCTTGCGGAGACCACCATAACCACCATATTAAATGGCCCTTTCAGTCACTATCCCGCTCAGTTACGAGTTTAAGAATATGACAAGGGAATTACCAAAGCCAGGTATCCATCCACAGACAGCTTTTTCGGGGTATTGCCCCTCATCAGTGTGGAGTAGGATTCTGGCTAGGTGGGAGTAATGCCTAGTAGACCAACATCATAAAGCTCTCACTGATCTCCGGGAGACCAGTCAAGGAAAACACTGCAGGCAGCTGGCTAAAGCACTCAAACACAGTGAAATCCATGGTCATTGCCCCCTGCAGGATCAGCAACCGCAGGATGACATCAAGTGACTTACAAAAGGAATGGCAAATGGCAGCTGGGGTGAAGTGCACGACAAGAACAGTTCGTAACAGGCTCCTAGAGGCAGGGCTTAAGTCATGTACAGCAAAAAAAAAGCCTTTCATCAATGAGAAGCAAACGAGAGCAAGGATGAGGTTTGCTAAATACCATAAGGATTGGACCATAGAGGACTGGAGTAAGGTAATCTTCTCTGATGAGTCTAATTTTCAGCTTTGCCCAACACCTGGTTGTCTAATGGTTAGAAGAAACCTGAAGAGGCGTACAAGCCAGTGTCTTACAACAACTGTGAAATTTGGTCGAGGACCAGTGATGATCTGGGGATGCTTCAGCAAGGCTGGAATTGGGCAGATTAATCTTTTCGAAGGACATATGGATCAAGCAACATACAAGGTTAAAAACACTTGCTTCCTTCTGCTCAGGCAATGTTCTCCAACTCTGAGGACTGTTTTTTTCAGCAGGACAATGCCCCATGC